>CM033472.1:83707343-84907343 GCA_019447015.1 Hymenochirus boettgeri | reverse complement strand
CGGAGGTAAGGTGAGTATAATTGTCCTTTAACCCATTTATTCAGCACCACTATAACGTTTGGGGGGGTTTCACCCTCCCTTAATCTGTGTACTGTATATGTTGTGAGACGCGACCAGGCGTTTAGGACTTGCACTGCAGCATATTTATCCCTTAGTGGTGGGAATGTGGCTTTGATTTGTTATTTCTACAGTGTACTGACTGGACACACCTCTAGACCTCCGTCACAGGCTTTTTTTCCTGTACTAGTCTGCAACAACAGGATTGACTAGCGAGTACTAGTAAGCATGATCTGCAGACACTTACGTGAAGAACATAATGGGAATCAAAGAATTAAGTAGTAAGGTTAATTTCTTAGCACCCACATTAAAATAGGAGTTGAGACACAGATTGTCTTGAAACAAAACCAACCAATGGCTGTCTAAAATTCAGAATTTCATGCACAGGTTAACAGGCTATTGCATGCAAGGGAATAATAAAGTTTTAAAATAAATAGGTTCACTTCCCCCAAATGATTTCTATAATCCTTTCTAGAATTAGTTTAGTTTAGTGTAAAAATACAATGTTTGAAGGTGAGAAGAATTGGTCTTTATTTTACTTATTGACATTCATAGGTACAGTAATAGATAATAATCTACAAACTGGTAATTTTGGTTATTTTCCACTAACTTTATCCATCGATTTTTGGATGTTGCTGTGATATAAGTTTCTTGTTATGTCTTGTGCAAGCAGATAAGATCAAGCAAGGCTTTGTGTATGAAACAACAGAAAATACTTTATGTAGCAAATACGTTCTTCGTCTATCTCTGTGACCAGAGGGAATGTTATCCTCACATCCAGAGATCTGTTTTCACACATCAGAATGTGTTAATGGATAATGCATAGAGCAGGGAAGGAGAAGGTCTTATTTCCCACACTCATATTAGTAAAATATTGTTGAAGTAATGAAAATCTCTAGGTTAACTGTTTCACAAGCAGCCAATAAAATTGATTGTCATGGGATTGTTCTCCTGCATCTCTGGCCCCTATGACCTCAATGGGGCATAAAGCACTTATCTAGACAAAAAGGAGTACTCATGAAATATTTATTAATGGGGATCATAACTGCCATGATTCACATCAAGCACCTAACAAGCTCATTTAATTTTTTTTACTATATAATGTTAAATAAAACTAGAATGTTTCCTGTGGTCATTTATTGCATTGTCATTAGACCAAAGCTAGTGTTAAATACATATTAAACACTTAGGTTTAAATAAACAAACATGTTATTGCCCTTGAAATATTAAAATCATATGTAAAATATAAACAATAGCTAATGAAAAAACTGTTGTAACATTAATGCATAATCAGCTATGACTGAATGCATTGTTCAGCATGAATCGGCACTCGATACTGCATAATGACAATCAGTCAAAAATCCCAGTGAATTTAAAATTACATTGCATGGAAACAGTGAAGTGTTTTTAAAATTTTTGAGGGAATAAATTAGGATTTTAGTATCTTAAATAAATATTGGAAAATATACCTAAAGCTGGCCATAGTAATCCAGTACAAAAAAATATAAAAAACAACTAATGATCAGTTGCTGTAGAAGGGGGGTCCCATATTTATTGTGCTACACAAAAATATCACGTGGTTTTGGCAAGTGGAATGTCCCTATACCATTCAAATTCAGTTTGGAATTTGCCAAAAGTCAGGGCTGGAAAATCAGTTTCAGGGAAAATTACCATCTTAGAAATTTTGAAACTCTGTATTTTTCTTTCTAACAATCTGTCTTGTTTCATTTTACTAATTGTTCTATCTTGTCATATTTCTACTACCTTATTTTATTTTTTAGCCTAAGCTGCAATGCCATTGGAGATTTAGGTGCCCAGGTGCTTTCAACAGTGTTACCTAATATGAAGAACTTAAGAACAATCAAGTATGTCCAATTGAGTATTTCTTTATTTAAGTGACATGTGATAATATTTTTACAACTAGAAACCAGTAGGCATTTCTATACAGTATTCATGTGTACAACCTTGGATCTGGTAGCTTTGACTTTGAAAACATAGCAGTGTTCTCTGTACTAAATGACTGCAACCCTGTGTTTTCATCTTGTAGCCTATCTCAGATCAGCACTGGCCCCTTGGGAGGACTAAGAATTGCAAAAGCATTAGAAAGCTGTGATCTCCTGGAAGAAATACTGTAAGTTCTATGTCATTCTCTTGTATACCACCAGATATACTGTATTCATTATCGACACATGAAACCCATTTAATATAGATCACTACTGATTGGCGAAAGAAACCTTCTCTAAAGGAAATATGAAGCTTAAACAATGAAGCTAATGCAGCAATCCAGCATCTTGGTTTGCTACCTTAAAGGGCACCTATACTAAAAAGATATATTTTTTTAAAGATTGTCCATAACTGGAAACTATCATTCTTTCTGGAAATTATGGCTGTATCATTTGTTAGATGATCTCCCCCCTATTTAGATATTCAATGTGAACCATTTTACATTTCAGCTGTCAATCAAGTGCCTTTTTTCCAGAACTCTTCTGCTGGATGCAATTTTGTAACTGGAATGGTGACAGCTAGCATGTGTGAATTGCATGATGGGATATTCTCTCTTCCAATGTTGCCTCATAGTGATTACTGAGCATGCTTAACTTCATAGAAAGTCTGGTCAGATGGAAGGAGCTGTTGGTTAAGATAGGGAGGGGGAATATTGAGCCTCAGCAAATCAAGTACTGAATTGGCATGCAGCATCACACACACCTCAGAGTATTGCATACTTGCTCACCACCTTGAGCTTCTGATCTTTTCGATCTCCCCTTGAAATCTGATGATTGGGGACTTAAAGATAAGGTCGGCAGAAAATTTTACGCCTATTTGTTTTTCTGATAAACCGATTGATATTGCAGAGCGGTCGATCGGAAAAACTGTTTTCTATATTTTAAGCAATTCAATCAAATTTACAGAATCTCTTAAAATATCAAGCCCTTGAATAGGGGGATAAGTATAAAAGTCCTTTTTTAATATATTTTAGTTGCCCTTTAATCTTTTTAAAGTTTTAAAAGAGAATTAAAATCTTTGTCTTTTAAAAGGATCAGGAAATTTCCCATGTAATGAAGACCTTATCGGCAATATTTTTAATTTTTAATTCCTGACAGGATTTCTAAAGGTTAATAATATAACAGTTTCTGTCTTCATTGTATGTATAATCACCTGACTTTATTTCTGAGGACACTGTATTTATTTTATACTGACTGGTCGATGGCACCTTCCTTCAGGCAGTTCCTCTGACAATCATCCTTCTCTGATATAGGAGAGCATGTGTATATGATAAAAAGTGGGGGTGTACAAAGTGAGAGAAAACTGTTACTACCTGAGTATGGTGATCCTGTCAGTTATTCCATTAGTAAAGGGTCCCTTGTTGCCAGATATGCAGGATTATTTCTATAACAATTTGTAGCTTTTATGGGCTCAAGATCACAGTGTCCCTGGGAACAGTGTTGATTGTGGCTACAAAGCTTCAGCTTTTTCTTGCTTCATGTTTGATAATGAACCTAAAGAGAATCCATGTCACTTCTTCATGCGGAATATTATATAATTATCTTGCTTGCTAGACCACCGCGTATCCATGTTTAATGATATCTGCTAAATCTGTTTCATCTAAATAAAGGCTGCTGGCAACAAAGTGCTGCAAACACCAGCCTAGGCAAATCACTTGGGGGAGGTTTCAATGTCAGAACGAATTCCACATTATCAATTATCTTCCATTTCCATAGAACTAGATTTAACCATTTAGTAAGGGAAAAAGCATCAGGTGGATGTGCTGCTGATGTTGGAATAGGGTGCCCCCTAATCCATAAAATGTTTACAGTTAACATTCAAATTGAAACATTATTAAAGGAGAACTATACCATCATTTTCTGAACATACCCATTCCAGTAAATTGAATTAAATGACTGTTCATGTGAAAAGAATAAACTGTGTGATACTGGAATGCTTGGGAAAAACTAAGGTCCTGTGTTAGTTTAGTAAATTTTCCAGCATCAACATCAAAATGGGAGATTGCACAGTGCCAAAGTGATTCAGTGTTGTTCTAAGGATTGTGTTGAATTATTTCCCTGTGGGGCAGTTTTACACCACAGGTACATATAGACACAAAAAGGCTGGCACCCGTAGCCCCTCCCCTAAACACAGACCACACCCAATCTCTCTTTTTGGGAAAATAAAATAGGCTATATAGGAGTAGAGAGGAAGGGGGAGATTGACAGTTACCCCTTCAAACACAGGTGCCCCTAGACATATGCCTACTGTGCCTAATAGTAAATCCAGGCCTGATTTTCCCTGTTTTACACTAATACTCCAGTGAGCATAAGTATGAGGACTATTCTTGCAAACTATATGGCAATATAATTTCTATTGTAATATATATTCATGCTGGGTTTTTTTAAAGCAGAACACAACAAAAAAGTATAAACTTTATTGTAAGATAATACAGCAATTCAACCACCCAGGATTGCTACCTTACATATCACAAATGTTAATATTTAGTTAAAGGGCATATCCAGCAATATAACCAAAATTTAATTATAGGTTTAACACCCCCCCAAACCCCATTTTCATTATACTTAACGTCTTTAAAAATGCCTCTGGAAATGACCCGGTACCTCGCCGCGAAGCTTCTCTTCACCGCTTCGCTTCCTGGTTGCAGCTGACAGCGCCTCACTGCTACTGTGCTCAGTAGCAATCAGCTGGTGAGCAATCAGGTCTTGCAACTATTTCCAAAGGCATCTTAGGGGAAGTATAACGAAAAATAGAATTTGTGAGGGTGTTAAACATATAGTTACATTTTATTTATCTGGCTCAACATGCCATTTAATGTAACTTTACTTGCCTTCATATCTGTGGTATTCAGTTAGATCAACTGGACTTAAAGTTTAGTTTTTGAAGGCGTTTCGCTAGTCTTCTGACTGGCTTTCTCAATTAAGTACCCTGGAAAGTCCCAATTAGCATTTGACAGCCAGGTGTTAGGGAGCTTCTGAATGCAAGGTGTTGATTGCATTGAGAGGTAGAGGTGTTTTTGAAAATGCCCAGGGTAAGGTGTCAAAACTGAATTGTACATGGCAAACAGTTGGCGTCGAACCCACTCACCTCTGTTGAGGCTTGGTTTCTTTATTTTCACATAAATGGCCTCCTTGATGCCTCTCTTAAACCAGTCCTGTTTCATGTCAAGATGTTGACATTACAATCTTCAAAGGTATGTCCTTTTTCCTTAAGATGCAGTTGCTGTTTGGTCTCCCCCACATACAAATCAGAGCACTCCTCACTGCACTGCACTGTGTATATGATGTTGCTTTTCTTGTGTTTCATTATTGGGTATTTTGGATGTACTAATTGCTGCCTCCATGTGTTGTTTGGTTTATAGCAGACAGGGATACAGTGTTTTATGAAAATTCTTCTTAATTTCTTGGAGACCTCTGTTACATATGGGATGAACATTCTTTCTCCTATATTACTTCCCCCTTCTCTGTTGGTATTCGTGTTCTTTTCTTTCCTTCTACCCCCTTTGACAAAGGCCCAGTCCGGATACCCACAAGTTTTAAGGGCCCCTATGAGATGTTTAATTTCTTTAGCCTTCGCATCTGTGCTAGTGGGGATGTTCTCTGCTCTGTGTTGCAGGGTTCTGATAACTCCCAGCTTGTGATCTAAAGGAAGGTGGGAGTCAAACATCAAATACTGCTGTGTGTTGGTTTTCTATAAACCTCTACTTCCTGTTTACCATTCTCCCTGACTTCTACCAAACAGTCCAAGAAAGCCAGTGTGTTGTTTTGTTGTTGATAAAGCCATTCGGATGACTAGTGAAACGTCTTCAAGAACTAAACATTAAGACCAGTTGATCTAACTGAATACCACAAAAATACCATGACCTGGATAAATGAGAACCGTCACAAGCATATTTACTTACCTTCCTTCACTGCCTTTGTTGTGATGGGAGGGCAGTAGTGATGGAAGAGTTGTTAGTTGAAGCCCAGCCCATCCTTCAACATTAGGCAGAGTGCAGTAGAAGGATGGAGAAGGTGATCAGTGCTTACCCAGGAAGGATGACCAAAAAAATGCAGGACCAGCTGACATTATGCAACATAAAAAGTAACTTATGAACTATGAAGTTTTAAACAGCAATCCATGATTTTGGACTTTGCAAAATGTTAATGTTTTGGGGTTTAGTTATACTTTTTTTCTACAAATTGCATTTTCTAACTTAATGACTGAATTTTCTTTTCTTTTTCAGCTTTTCACTAAATAAGCTTGAAAAGGAAGTTGTATATCAGCTAGCAGTGGCTTTACCAATGATGGCTTCTCTTAAGATTCTAGAGTACGTATAAAGACTTGACTCTAATTCCTGAATCATAAATAAATATTGACATTGTATTGTAATTATTGACTGACCCATTCTTTCACTTTTTTTGATTTAATTCAGTACGGGGTTAGAATCCAATAGTGACAGGTTTACTTTATGTGCTTGAGGAGACATTTTAATGTAATATGCTTGTCTTGTACTTATAATGTAACAGATTATTGTTTAGCTGGGCAGTGTTACTATAAATGTTATATAAAGATCGATTATTTAGTGAATTAGGAAAGGTGGCCATACACATGTGACAGTTGTTGCAAAGTACACTAAAGATATTTTTGAAATCTGTTGATAATATGTGATGACTCACTAGAGACAGTGCTCTAATGAGGCAAAGTGGATGTTTTGCATCAGGCAGCACACCTGAGGAACTTTAAGGTCTTGTTTCACAAGACAAAGTTGACAAAGTTAGAGGGGAAGGATAAGTCCTTAAAAATTATTTGGTGGTAAGGAGGAGGGGTTTGGGTTTAAGTGAACTTGGCAGACTCTGTCAGCTACAGGCTTTTTAGTAGGGATGGGTTACACCTGTGTCTGATTTGGGGTAGAAGATGGCTAGAGGGTTGAAGGAGATTTTAAACTATGTTTTAAAATCTGGTAGAAGGAGTGAGGGGATAGCATAGAGGATAAGAAGGCATGTGTATATTAGTACGTAAAGAAATTACAGGGTCATAAAATAAAATGTATGTTTACAAATGGAGAAGCCTGGATGAAAAAAATGGGAAAATTAGAGAAAATGGCTTTGACGGAAAAGTATGATGTAATGGGTTTAGCAAAAACATGGTTAAATAATTCTCTCATGAATGGACTGTAAATTTAGAAGGAAACTCCTTGTTTAGGAATTAAGGAACAACTGTAATAAGTATTGTATGAAAGCAATTAAGGTAGCAAAAATAATGAGGTTAGAATAGCTGAACAAAGCAAGACAGTAATGCCTGTGAGTTCCGTGCACTCTCCTGCTTGAGCCTCAAACAGTAATGCCTGTGAGTTCTTTGCTCATGCACAGGCATTATCAATTGAGGCTCAAGCAGGAGAAAGCAGAGGAAATCTCAGAGGGGCGGAGCTTAACATTCAGCAAACCAGTAACAAGATGTCAGCAACTTCCAAGGCACAAAGCTAGGCTCTGGAGGGGCATAGGTAAAAAAAAATATGGCAACGGTATTTTTAAAGCTGCAGCTTCCAAATGAACATAACTTGATTTTACAGTGCACTTATCCTTTAAAGGGCATGTCCACCCTTTTTAAAAACTTTTGACACCATGCAGGGGATACCCTATATTCATAACTGTAAAAGCGCTTGAAATCTGTACTAACACCTCCTCGTAATTGTGCTTCAAAGAGTTCTTTCTACTCCTTCTTCTCTTTTATTCTTCCTTTTTGGACTGTATCCAATACAAATATATTACCTAGATATGGAATCTGTGCAAGCGTTCCCACATGAACATTCCGTGTTTTCATGGTGATGTCATCAGATCAAATCTGAACTGTCACTTTCTTTATAAAATGCAACTTTGTCCAAGGCTCCACTAAATACACACTGTGTGTGACACAAACACCAACACAAACACACAACTACACAAAAACAGACACAGGCACACAATTTCAAAAAAATGAATCCTAAAAATTCTAAAATTGAGAAAGCCAGTCGGATGACTAGCGAAACGTCTTCAAGAACTAAACTATAAGACAAGTTGATCTAATTGAATGCAACAGATATACCATGACATGGATGAATGAGAACCTTCACAAGCAAGAGTCCTAAAAGTTGTAAAATAAAAGCACAACAACAAATACATTATATGTAATGCACAAATATTTTAAGTATTTAGAAGTATGAAATTTAGTTTTATAGCAGGGATGTCCATCCTTGGGTCCTCCAGATTGTTGCAAACTAAAACTCAGCATTTCCTGGCTGCCATTTGTTGTTGACAGTTGTAATCTTCAAATGTTTGCAGGGCCACAGGAAAGACATCTGTCTGTTATGGTTACATACACAAAAACATACCCCCACACCCCACACAGATTCAGGTATACACACCTACTGATACATCCTTACACCCGACCTACCCTTCTGTTTTCATGGAAACCATACCTAAATCCTCAAAAAGTGAGTTCTATAGTCATAAACACAAAAATATACCACTAACACCTCACAGACACAGGTACACACACCTACTCATACACCCTGACACCCACCCAATAATTTTATTTCCATGGATATCATACCTAAATCCTCAAAAACTTTAGTTTTACAGTCATAAACACAAAAATATACCACCTAACATCACATAGACATAGGTACATTTTTGTCTTCACAAAGAGCTAACAGGGTTATTCAATAAAATTTCTTAGCGTTTAAAATGGTGCTAATTTTGCCCCAACCAATCAGATATTAGCTTTCAAATGTTAAATAAGATCTGATTGGTTTGGGCAAAATTAGCGCCATTTTAAACGCTAAGAACTTTTAGTGAATCTCCCTGAAAGTCTGTGTGGTATTGTCGGGTTTACACTCACGTTTGTAAGAAGAAGTAATATTGTACATTATCTTGTATCTTGTATGGGCTTTTTAGTTAAATGTTATACCTAAATGGCATCTTAGTAATCAGTGGGTTAAATCACTCTCTTTGCATGTCTCAATGTGCCTAGAGGTTTGTCTTAACAAGATACACATTTTTTAGTCCTTTTTTATAATTTCCACTGAGTATTTGACTGCTAGAATAGGAATATGTGTACTTCAAGCCAGTGTGCATCCTGAACTTTTCTAGTAGCTCCCCCCTGTCAGCTGCTGTTTATTTCATGGGTTTCTAGTCTTAGGGCATTGCATGACATCACCAATGGGGAGTACACACTGACAGGCTCTGACAGGTTGCCATAGCAACTTCCATTTTAGCAGAAAGTGAAAAGAACATTTTATTTTGTTAGATTTTCATGCCAGCAATAATATCCTGTGTACTGACCTATGTTTTTGCCAAGTGCAGACTGCACTGGCACCAAGCACCAAGCCATGTTTCTAATACTCCCGCACAATGTAACAACAGTGTATGTCTTGATTATTCCCAATACAGTTTATCTTGTACAAAGCATTGTTTTTGTTTTATATTTAAAATTGTGTTATACAGAGTGTGTAGATGTATGGTATATAGAGCACAGTGGCTGCTTGTGATAAAATAAATAAATTGAAATAATGTGCATATTATTATGTGGAAACGGATGTTCAGCAGAACTGTTTTGAATTGAATGTAATATTCTTATCCTGGTTGTGTTGTAAATCACATGTGGGTTAAGTATAGGGTTATACCATTATGTCATTAAGTGAATATTCAGAGCAATTAAAAAATGACACATAAATGTACCCCTAATCTCTTTACTCATAATTCACCTGTTACAATAATTGGGTAACATAATTCCCACAGCATATTGAAATGTTGTTTATTGGACATAATGCTGCCTAATAATGCATTCGATTTCTGGGTGGACAACAATCCTTTATAAAAGCAATAAAATTGAATTTAAATGGTTTTCCTGAGTATATTCATTCTATTGGCTAGTAAAATGATGTAGGAGGCACACAATTAGATGGAAGAAAATGAACAAAGGGGTATTGTTTTGTAATAGAAATGTAGATAAAAAAGGCCCTGGATCAGACATATGGAAGGGAAATGTGAGCCATGTAACAAGAGACAGATTTGGATTTAAGTAATATAGACTATTTTCTGCTCCACATATATCACTATGTCAGATATGTAAGATTTCACATGAGATTATGTTTACAAGATCATTTCCCCATCTGTCACAGTTGTCTGTCAGAAATGACTATAAGGGGGAATACATTTTTCAAGAGGAAAAAAAGGTGAATTTCTAGATTTGAAATATTCTTTACCTTTCTTTTTGTGATATCAATATCGATATTCAATAGCGATACATTAGCAGAATATAAAAAAATTGCCCAATAGGTGCATGTTTATAAAGTTGTGATATAAATATCGATATTTAATAGCGATACATTAGCAGAATATAAAAAATCCACACCGTCAGGATTCGCTAACATTTATCTCGCTCCCGCAGTGTACCTCCATCTTTTACAGGTCCTATCTTCTCTGCCTTCGGCTCCTCAGCATTCCCTGGCGGTACTCAGGCTACCATGACCTGGATGAATCAGAACCTTCACAAGCATAGTGTCCATTATGTTCTCAGTCCCTGGGTTGATTGAGTTGCTCAGTAGAGATCTAAGCACATTAAATCCATCCCAGTCAACCAGTAGACATCACTGTTGGGAACATTTCAAGGGAGTTTGCATCCTGGGAAGAAGGATTGCTATAGAAACTGAAATGGCAGCTCACTACTCTTTTAAATTATAATGAATTTTTGGCCCACTAATCCTCCCTTTAATTTTGCACCCATTATAACTAACAAATATGTGCCCTTGTTGCATAGGAAACATTGCAAGGAAATAGGTTTTGACTATTACAGTTATTACAAACAAAACAATAGTTGTAATTTAGCTCTGATTTAATCTTAAAATACTGTATATAACTTTGCAAAACACAATGTGCAAACACTGTATTGTTTAAAGGGCAACTGTGGGGTTAAATGAAAGCCTGCAGTATATCCTTTACACTGAGCCAACAATCACATCTCTGGCTGGAGCCTGTGAGAAATTACATTGGGGTGAATGTTCAAACTTCCTGCTTCCAGTAGGTTGAGTGACATCACCTTACCTCTGCCGGCCATTTTCCCCCAGGGAAGAAGCATGCTCAGTTAAGACTTATTGCTGGGGAAATCAGGAATTACCTGAGGAAAAAATTGACAGTTGAGAAGGGGAGCCTATTAATGTAGGCAGGAGCTGGTCACATGACTACAAGCTGGTCACATGGCTAAAAACAGGAAGAGTTCAACCAGGAAGTTACATTGACAAACTTTTGCAGCAATAACTTCTCACAAATTTTATCTAGAGATGTGATTTAGGTTTTATTTTGAAGGTGTGATGGAAGGCTTTTAATATAATTATTACTAGTTTGGAAGAATTTGAGACCACAGTTACCCTTTAATGGTATGCTTTATGTATTAACATATTTTTGTAATGTTTATCATTAATATGCTTGTAAAGATTCTCATTACCAGGTCCTGGTATATCTGTTGTATTCAGTTAGATCATCTGGACTTAAAGTTTAGTTCTTGAAGACATTTCGCTAGTCATCCAACTGGCTTTATCAATTTAGAATGACTTGTACAAGAATCTGCTGGCAATTATGTACCCTGGAAAGTTCCAATTATCATATACAGTAACAGCCAGGTGTGATTGCATTGTGGTTAAGAGGTGTTATCGAGACTGCCCAGAGTAAGGCGTCAAAACAGCATTGTACATGGCAGACAGTAGGTGTCAAACCCCCCATCTCCCCTCCCCATGCCAAGATTCTGACATTACAATCTTCAAAGGTATATCCTTTTTTCTTAAGATGGATGAAACGGAACATGACTGGTTCAAAAGAGGTGTCAAGGAAACTATGTGAAAATAAAGAAACCAAGCCTGAACAGAGGTGTGTGTGTGGGGGGGGGGGTCGGACACCAACTGTCTGCCATGCACAATGCTGTTTTGACACCTTACCCTGAGCCATTTCAATAACACCTCTTAGCCTCAATGTACCCACACCTTGCATTTATAAGGTCCCTAACTAAAGGTCCAGTAGATCTAACTGAATACAACTGTGGTCTCCATAGTAAAGGTTAAATAAAAAGCCTTCTTGTTATACCTTCAAAATCACTCACTTTTAGTTGAGTTGTCTTTTTTTGAGTTTAGTTGTGTCTTGATAAAGGTACTTTATTGGTACCGAAATGTCCATCAATAAAAGACTGGTGTGCGGTGGATCTAATTTGAAAACTATTATCAGTGTGAAACTGGACTGTTGACCTATCAAGAAATCTGAGTCCAGAGGCCCACCAGGAGGCACTTATTTACTCCTACTGACTATAATTTATTAAAATTCATGTCGTACTGTCCCTTTGGCTCCATATTTAAATTTGATCAGTTTTCTTTGGTGAATGAGCTATGGGCCCACTGCCAGGGGATTTTCCTGTAATCCCTGTGGGTCAGTCCGACACTGACCCTCATATCCATGACTGACAGGAAGAACAAGGAAGCAGAAAGTGGATGATATTTTAAAAACATCCTAGCCAACTCAGAATGAATTAAATTTGAATGGTTATGTTGAATATAAATATAATATATTATCCGCATTTCAGGAAGGTTGTATATATTTTTATAGGATAACATATTGAATATTCAGTCCAGATTTTGCGTTACTGTTATTAACATAAAGTAAGCTGATTCAGGGATTAGTCCAATTTTTATTTGGAGTCAAGATGAATTCTATTTTTCCTATTAATGTGAATAGAGTTTGTCTTCCTGGGTGGGGGTTGCCTTTCCTGAAACAACTTTTAGGTATGTTGAGTAATAGGGTCAAACACAATGGACATATACAGGAAGCTGTCCCCCCAAAAAAGTCGGTTTCTGCATAAAGTATAATTCTCCTTTAAGGCCAGATAAAGTCACAAATTTTTTCTTAATTCTGGGTACATTCAATTTCTTGGGGTTTTTTTGTTGTGTTTTTTTTGGCAGCCAAGGCAAACTTTGTAAAGCAGCCCCTATCAATAATAGAGCTCGAATGAAGTGAGATGCCACAAGGCAAAAATGGCTAAACATTCGGTACGCCCTAAAAAATTTACACACCGTGTTGTATTGAGCTCCTGAAACCAATAGGGAATCTGTGGCCATGGGCTCATTAAACACTCTGGTGAGGCAAAGAATTCTGCATCAAAGTTAACACACACAATAATACAAGAATAATCAAGGCTAATAACGCTTGTTATAAATATCCCTGTATTAGCTGTTAAACGAATTGCTACAGTAGCTCTACCATTTCACCTGGTACATATTACACACTACAGACTAGTTCAATGATTGATAGCAAATTACTCACTAAACATTTTGTTATTGATGTATAAGAATGCCATCTGGTAAAGAAACACCACAAGCCTCCCTTTTTAGTGCTATTCAGTGGAAACCGAGAGGTACTGACATTGATAGACACAAGTTTCTGCACACTTACTGATCCTTAAAATTCAAATCTGTCTTTTTAGTTATTGTACCTGTGCCAAATTGCTTGTGAGGCTCAGTTTCCCTTAAAATCTGTAGACTACTTATCTGCATTTAGTTTGAATATTCCCTGGGGAATTAAAGAAAACACCAATTTATTTCCTGTTTTCCAAATTTTAATCTGATTGGAAAAATCACTGGCAAAGCATTTTCCAGGAAGTGCTTTTTTTCCCCGTTGGCACATATCAGTGCTAATCACCTCTTGTTAATCTGTGCCTTTTAACTAGCAAAGACTAAGATATGTTTATATTTGTAAATTAATATCTATGATTCTTTCACAAATACTAATGTCACTATTTAAAAGCAGCTTACTATTAACTGCGATCAAGCAGTTCAGTACCTCCAATAGATCCTCAGGGCATGAATTGGGGAAGACTAAGGGAAGTCCCTGAAGTCAGAGGAAGTCCTCTAACATCACAGGGACGTGCTTACCACTGAGGCTCTGCATTAAATGAAATGGCTGACATTTCCTATATGGTCACTGCTTTTAAGGGGTTAAAAGCCCAATCCCCACATCGGTTTTCGATACAACTAAAGAGGGATTGAGGGGACAGGTGGTTGCATTTAAAGAGGGAAATTCACCCCTCCAGTGCCACAGAATTTACATTTTACAGCACATAAAAATGCCACTTCTGATAGACTCTATAAGTGTGCAGTCTGAGGCAGTATTTTCACCTTGCCTTGCCTATCCAGCGCTAAAACTAGTGCAAATGCGATAATGAATCACAAGCGTCTGATGCGCGGGTGATTTATGCGTAACCCGCATCATCCGACACTAATATGGAGTTAAAGTCGCGCTAACTAGTTCGCTACCTGTTTATGCGACTTTAACTCCATATATTTGGTAAATCGGCCCCTATATTTCCAAAACTGCAACCACCACAAAACTTCACTATACAAAACTTCACAATACATCACTGCAAATAAAGCAGGGTGCTATTTTTTTAGGGGCACATGATACATCATCCTACCTGCCTTTACTCAACCATTAGACACTTCTGAACCTTTATTTTTGTTTTTCATTAAAAGAGAACTCAAAACATGGAATTCAAACAAAAAATTGCTTTGTTGATCATAGGGAGGAAATGCCCTTTAAATTAATATTTCAAGAGATAAGTTTCTCAGATAATGTCCTCCACAGAATAAGCCATCAGCAGGGGGGCTGATCTAACATTTGCCAGCTACACTGAAACAATTTCCCAGCAGCGGATCTCTTTCACTTATCTATCAAAATGTTTTCTGTTTTATTGTACTGTATTTTTGGATTTTACATTTTGTGGCAATTAAACAGGTTAGGGACCTTTGTTGAGATGATACCCTTTTTGTACAGATCATATTTTAAATTTCTATATGTGATTTGTGTTTATAGTTTACATTCCTGCAATCTGGAAGCAGACGGTGGAAGTGCATTAATGGCAGCTCTTCAATCTTGCTGGCAGATTGAAGACCTCTGGTAAATTAACTTTATTTTGCATTGTGGAATGAAGATGGTAAAGAATATTTCCAAAATAATGCCAACTAATTTACAGGTATTACCAGGCAATTAGTCACAGAGGCACCACACACTACTGGTCAGCTCTGTATTTCATGGAACCTACCCACTACAACCTCCATATAGAAATCATTGGCCCATGACAAGCAGTCTGTTTATCCTGAACAAACCCATAACATGGGAATCCTTTTCACAACTGTACCCATAAACAGGTACAGTACATCTCCCAGAAGAAGAAATATATAAATCAAAAACAAAATTACAGTCCATGCAGTACAAAAACAGGGAAGAAAGGAGCCCTAATCACATACCTGCCTAGGGCCTTATTCAGGGGTGTAACTACCAGGGGAGCAGGGGGGGCCAGGAGCCAAGAGGGCCCCATCTTCTTATTTTTCCTATGTTGCAGGGGGCCCCAGTGATTCCTAGTAACACCACTGGCCCTATTTGTGAGTATATCACAAGACTTCATTCAGTGCCAGCTCTCTTTAATCCAACATCATTCTTATAAAGTCCTGTACATGATTAAACATTCAGTGTTAGCCCACCCAAGCCCACAGTCATGTTCTGTTAATCCTCTGTCTCTGGGCTGTTATTTTAAGTTAATATATAATATATTCAGATAAAAAGGCTACATTTATTGGCTTGTGATTCCTAAACTAAGTATTTACTAAAGTATGTATATATATATATATATAACCCTATCCATTTCAAATCTGCATCCCACATAAATATCCATGTGCCCCCTTTGTGATGTGTTTTTATGCATTTTACCATTGTTTGTTTAGTACAAAGCTCTGCTTTACATTCCATTTACTGTTTTAATCCTTTTAGGAAAATTCTAGACTTTCTAACTGACAGCAGTAGTTAAAGGGTAAATCCAGCCTGAAAATATTTTTTACATATTTAGAAGCATTACCCCCAAAAACTCCACTTTCATTTTATTGTCACCTTCATCTGATGCTCCCACGCTGAGTTACTAGAACTCAAAGAGCCACAATCCCTTGCTGGAAGTCCCCCCTCCTCTGCTCCTGTTGCGAGCTGGTTAAGAACACACTCCATAATGACAGTCAGCCATTGATCTTGCCATCACTGTCGTGGCAATGACTGACAGTCATAATCTGAAAGAGAGAAGATCGGTGAGAGATCGTGGTTCTGTAAGATGAAGGTGAGTATAAAACGAAAGTGGGGTTTGGAGGGTTAATCCTTCTAAATATTTAAAGTTATTTTGAGGCTGGATTTACCCTTTAATGTCATCACATTAATTTTACATCACATTGGTTCTGTTTTCCCTTCAGTTTATCTGAAAACACACTTGGGGAACATTGCTTACTACAACTTGCAGAGGGACTTCAAAATTTTAAACAGCTTAGAAAAATAAAGTAAGTAAAAATTTGTTTTGTTATGTGTCTTTATTATTAAAATCTAATGCTAAACGCTTGTTGTTGGGCTTTTTGTTAAGCCAATGCAAAAAATTTTCAGGTTGCTTTATATGGTTGAGGTTTTTCACCTTCCCATCTGATTTCTGCTGTTGTATAGGTTCATGTAAAAGCTATATATACCTTTATATTCTACTGTTCATTCTATCCAGATACTTTATACTATTAACCCTTTTTTTACTTTTTCAAAGTTTGAAATTATGTGGCATATCGGACTGTGTTTCCAGATCACTTGCTGTTGGTTTTGGCTGCTGTAAGAACCTTGAAGAAATCATGTACGTATAGATGTGTTTATACGGCGTGAATAACCAGTACAAATATCCTCATACATTTGCTGTAGAACTTTCCGCTTGTTTTAATGCCTGCCCTAATAAAGAGTATTTTATAAGCAGAATAACAGTCTAACAGGGGACACACTTAATTCATTTGCAAATCCATCCTACTGAGACTATAAAGGTTAGTACGTAATAGTAGGAATATGCTGCTTGTTGTTTTTTTTAGATTATCTTGGAACTACATTGGGGATGATGGATCATTAGCCCTGGCTTGTGCTTTAAAAGAAATGAGGAAACTGAAGAAGCTGGAGTAAGTATGACATGCTAATGGATAGTAGATCGAGTAGTGCTCTGTATGAGGCTTGATGCTGAACGATTCTTTCTAATATCTAAAACCATTGGCAGTTTTACCTCCCTATGTTCCCCATACTGGCCCATGATTGCAAAATGATCGGTCTGAGTGTTTATCCAGAATCTGCAGGAACTTAAATACCAGTTTGTTAAAGCTATTCCTGACTTCACAGAATGGCTTTGTTAGTACCATCAGCTTGGCAAATCGTCTCATCAAATTCAAATAGGAATATATTGTCACCAGCTCGGCATTATGGGTTGCGTCTCAGAGCTCACCTTTACTGTAGATCGTTCTGTCAGATGGTACAGATCCCTGACTCGGTTTCTAGTTCTTTATTAACTGGAACTCACCACACTTGCCTGTCTCTTTTCCCAACTTGGATGCGGATGTCTTCCCCTAGTGAGTCTGCTCTTAAGGCAATGATTCTCTTATCTCCCCAGGTTAAGAGTCTTCCTAGACTCTTAACCTGGGGAATAATTTTTCTGGTTGAATAATTTTGAATTCTGGTTTCCTATAATCTGCCCTTTCACTTGTCTACCTAAGGACCAAAAAATCTTAGATTGATGTTAATTTTAGACTTACTACTGGGCTTATTCACATTTTTTAATCATCAGTCATTTAATGTTTACACTCACAATGTACGAATTCATTAGAAAATGCTTGGCTAATTTATTTCAGTTGCTTGGTATTTGTTAAAAATCCCACATATCCCTCAAAACATCTCACTAATACATTACATCATATGTTAGTATAAACAACAAAACCAAGATGACTTTCAACAAAGTTTTTTTAATAAATTTCATTTAAAACAAGTCCAAGTCCAGGAATGTTTGTCCGTTCCAATGAAGTCTGGTAGGAAAAGAGATCCATGCACTCATCAGATCAGAATTAATAACTTCTGTGCTGTTAAATTGTTCTGAAGGGATGATCGTAGTTTGATGTTGTTTTATTGGGAAGGTTTTGGGGCATTATTTCAGGGTTACTCTTGCTTCGGTGCAGTAACCATTAATTCTCTTTTGTAGATGAAACTTGTCTTAGTGACCAGTCAATTCACCAACATGTGTAGTATTG
This sequence comes from Hymenochirus boettgeri, assembly GCA_019447015.1. Taxonomy (NCBI): domain Eukaryota; kingdom Metazoa; phylum Chordata; class Amphibia; order Anura; family Pipidae; genus Hymenochirus; species Hymenochirus boettgeri. The sequence continues at coordinate 84,889,159 of CM033472.1, read as the reverse complement.
GTCTTATTGAAACATGTAGATTGTTGCTACCCAAATACTGTATTTATAGGTACACTACAGTGTGTCCTTATGTCACAGTTATAAACTATTTCTTCTCAAATATCTTTTGTTACAGTTTAGACACAAACCGTATCACAGAATGTGGGGCAGAGGCAATAGCAATTGCTCTTAGTGGCTGTAGCGGAATAAAAGTTGTACGGTAAGTGTTGGAATGCCGCTGCTAATTACTTTATTATGAACTTTTTTATTATTCAGCAAAATATTTTGTTATTAAAGGGCATGTTCACTTCCAAAACTAAAATTGAACCCACTGCTGGCCCCACCATGTAGGTTTAAAAAATCCTTACCTTACTCCTCTGCTCCATATGGTTGCCCTGCAGTGTCTAGTCAAAGTCCAGGAAAGTGAAGGGTGTCGGATTTATAATTTTTTCTCCCCTAGGCCAGCCACCTTTCCTTCCTGTGTACTGCCCCAGTAACTGCAAGTAACCCAGTATCTGTAAGTGAGTGCCTTTACCTTTAATTGAAGAGATCAAGAAGAGTCTGGCAGAGGACTGACTGATACGGTCACCATTTCCAAGTTCTACTTGCAGATTAGATCTGCTTGCTTGAAGCTTACCACTTTTTGGATTTTTGAAACTGCAGTCTGCAGCATATTGGGCCTAGAGCGTGCAAAGGTGACACGTGACATGTGACGTGACGTCATTGCGCATACAATACTTTCTTTGCAGCAGGGGCGTCTCTAGGCTCTAAGAAAATCAGGGGTACTTTTGGGTGATGCGGCATGAATTTTTTAGGCCACGTCCCTTTCTCCGCCCCATTAAGCCACACCCACTAGGTACTTATTCGAGATCAACAGATAGCCAGAGAGATATAGACAAGCAGACAGAGAGATAGTTACACAACCAGATAGTGACAAATAGACAGACAGAGATAGAGATAAAAGGTTGACTGAGATTTAAACTGGCAATTTCATCACATACTGGTAGCAAACTGACAATATCATCATATACTGGTAGCAAACTGGGAATTTCATCATATACTGGTAGCAAACTGGGAATTTCATCATATACTGGTAGCACATAGGAATTTTATTACATACTAGAAGCAAATGGGAATATTATTACATACGGGTAGCAAATGGGAATATTATTAAATGCTGGTAGCAAATGGGAATTTTATTACATACTGCTAGCAAATGGGAATTTTATTACATACTGGAAGCAAATGGGAATTTTATTACATACTGGTAGCAAATGGGAATTATATTACATACTGGTAGCAAATGGGAATTTTATTACATACTGGTAGCAACTGGGAAATGTTATTACATACTAGAAGCAAATGGGAATTTTATTACATACTGGAAGCAAATGGGAATTTTATTACATACTGGTAGCAAATGGGAATTTAATTACATACTGGTTGCAAGTGAGGATTTGATTACACTCCCTTCAGACCGGCTGGGCAGTGTCAAGTCAAGTGAGTGTCCGTATCAGTAAAGTTTTTTTTAAAAACAACTTTACTCAAAACTGACACTCACTTAACTTGACACTGCCCAGCCGGACTGGGGCAGCCGCAGCTCTGTTAACTTAAAGGGACTTTAACAGAGTTTGCCGCGATCGGCAGCCTGCACCTGCGATCTTTACGGAAGTAAGTTAGTTAGGCTGTGATTAAATGGGAATGGGGTGCATGCCACTGCTGCCCCTCTAAGTTTTCCGCCCAAAGCCACTCCTAGAGGGAAATCCGGCCCTGTTCCTGTATGTAAAAATGTTTCTGTTCCTTCAACAGGGCTCTGGCATGCGCAATGGTAATTCATTGAATGATTTTAGATTTGTATTCATCCATTTATTGCAGGAACAGGTGGTATACCGTGTTAGCCAGTCAAATGTTTACAGGGTAACCCTTTTAAAATAAAAAAATAACAAAAGTGGTATAAAGGTGATACCTTTATTGGCTAACTAAGATAATCCTAGCAAGCTTTCAGAACATTCTAGTTCTTTTTTTAATCAGCTTGAAAAAGGAACTAGAATGTTCTGAAAGTTTACTATCATTATTCTAGTTAGTCCTTTATACCACTTTTGTTATTTTTTTTATTTCAAAAGGGTTTCTATTTATTGTAAAAGCCTAAAATAGATTTCCACATTTCCCCTTTATTAATCTGTCAGTATTTTTGCTATCCAGCTGTATAACATATTCCTGAGGGGACAATTATTTGGGGGCATTTTTTTCATCATCGTGGTGACTCTCTGTCCTGGATCTGCAAACCTCATCCACTTAAGCCTTTCAAATGTCTGGCCTGGGAGATAATTGAATAATCCACGTACTGAATTATTTGATATATTTAAAAAAAGGTGTGTCTATTAGAGCTTTAAGAAATCTCACAAGACAAATATCAAATTGTTTTACTGATCTACCGGTATTTAAGACTTAAAAAATAATTGCTGTTTAACCAGCTAAACACATTTAACACACTGCATTACCAGCGATGAAAAAATGATATGGCTTTCCAAGCAAGCATACTACCTGGGCGTTACATGAGATGCTGTTCAGTGTCGACTGCTAGCACTGATTATAAAATGTTGTCTGCAGCAGCACTTAGAGCAAAATCCTTAGTGCTATGTGGACATATACCCTGATCTATCTGTTTCATTTTTTCAGTTTGTGGAAGAATTCGGTTTCAAAGGCCATGGAAGAAAAGCTGCATAGCAAAGATTCTAGATTACATTTCTCTTTTTTTTGAATAACCTGAATTGGTGGTTATTGCTGAACATCTTGCATCCCTCTGTACTTGTATTTACCACAGATAAGACAGCACATTGATCAGACAAATATTGAAAGAACACTTTTTGCTCCTTAAATGGATGTATAAACTATAGGCTCTAGTAAGGAACAGGGAGCTATGCCACCAAAATTGCACTGAAATATTCTAGCCCCCACCCCCTCCCCGCCTGGAAATTTGTTACTGGACAGCATTTTGAACAAATTAATATGAAAGCAATGGGCTTCAAACTTTGGTAAAACAGTTAGGCATTTCTGTCATTTTTCGTACACAATTTGGACATAGACATACAATCTATTTTCAGTATAAGTCATAATTAAACTTGATGGGACTACATATAGATACTTGGGGGGAAAGCCTGAGAAGATTCCCATAATTGTGCATATAGTAAACAATCCAGGTTCACCTTTTTTAAGTCATTAGTCACTTGCTGATTGGTATTTCTGAGTTGTTGTAAGAAAAATTTTATATATTTGTCTCTGATTATTTATATGTAAATATATATATATATATATAAAAATAAACAGAAAATGTTCTTGTTTATTATTAATTTATTCTTGATATGAAAAAATCCTCAGGGGTTTCTTTACTAAAAAGTGATTATAAAACTTGACAGTATGTGCCATTTCCATGCTATAGTTGCCAGAAATTAATTTAGGAGCATTAAAGGGTATGTCCACTTTAAAAACTTTCTTTTATATGTTTAACTGAAGAATGTGAGGTAAATGAGCTATGTCTTACCTTCCGTTCTTCAGTAAAACTAGCAGAAGAGGAGGAAGAACTTACCCGTGAACTGTCCAGTGCCGGCTTCTCCAGCAGTCTCCAATGCATCCACGCTCCTTTGCACAATGCAAGGGACTGGGGATGCATCAGGAGAATGTCAGTGCCATTGGAGACTGTCAGCAGCGCTGGAGTGATCCATGTAAGTTCTTCCTGCAAGTTTTACTGAAGAACGGAAGGTAAGACATTGCTCAATTACCTCACATTCTTCTGCTAAACAGATAAAAGTAAGTTTAAAAATTGTAGACATACCCTTAAATGTAAAGTTTCCTTGACTTATTATTCATCTTAGTTATTTAAAAATTGTAAAATGTTTGGATCCGAGTCACATATTCGTTTTCTGTGGATACGTTTAGGCTTATTTAAAAAGAGGCTCCTCTCATTTGCCTGAGCTGTTAATTTGCCTCAACCAACCACATGCAACCTGTGCTGCAGATTAAGAACACAGCAAAATGTTGTAGGACTTATTAAATAAGCCCCATCATGTCTAGGAATTGGTTATTTTTGGGCGCACTATTAGAAAATGCATATAGGAGAAGGTACACAGTCACCACCATTTTTTCACCAAAGTTTTCCACTAAAAACTAATGCTAACTTGACCCCTAATTAGAAGGAGAACTAATTTGTGTGTGTGTGGCTATATTAGAACAATTCTTTCACTGTAATCTTAATCTTTGATCCTATATGTTACTTGACATAAATTGCACTACTGTTGTAAAAGTTGGGTTAGTGATAGCATAACCAGTGCCTGGGATTTTTCTATGAATGTTTATTAAATGAATGTTTTGATTATAGTGTGGATGTGGGTGCAGCTTACAGAGGCTGTACAATTACAACAATGCAGAGTAGATTCACAAGCCTTAGCAGCAAAAATATGAAAAGAAAAAGTTAATGTTTTGTTCATTTGAAACATTTCCGCACACTAGGAATATTTATTAGCATAGATAAGGCATTTGTTTCAGATTTGTTGCCTTGATCAATTATTCATTCTCTGATGAGTGTGAAGTAAATACAGTGTTTACTGTCAATACTTCAGGGTTTCTTTCTACACTGGATCTCCAGACTGTTGGGGATCTCTATAGCATGTGATAAAGCTACTGATATTTGAAGAGGATTCCTTTTTTTTGCACTGAATTCTATAAAATACTTGTAGAGGGTACCTATTTATTTGCACTGAATGCTATACAGTATATTTGTGGAGGGTTTCCCTTTATTTGCAATGACTTTGTTTTATGTTTTTAAGTATTAAAATAGGAATATAAATATTTGGTTTTGTTTAAAATAAAGTTTTACAATCAATTTGGATGACTGTTTCTTTTTTTATGAATATAAATTTATACTGTATATATGTTTTCTTAAGGAAGAGTCAAACATCTTTCTATTAATTTAAAAAAAAAATAAAAAAATACCAAAACAAACTTTATTCTCCCACTCGATTCTTTATTACTATGAATTCCCTACCTCTGGTTGGCCAAAGGACAAAGCACTTAAAGTCTGAAATTAGCCAAAACCACAGAGTAATACTTATGTATGTACTATGCTTCAGGTATCTCAGTGTTGACAGTGGCCTCACTTTACTCTCTCTGGGCCGCAGAAGCACAATAGTAGAGAGGAATGGAACGAGTGGGACAAAAAAGCCAGAAAAAGAGGATGCGGTCATTTGGGGAGAGCAACAAAGCATCAACTAGGAGGAAGGAACTGGCAGCAGGCAAACAAATGAAGGTAGATAATGAAGCACAGCAACAGAAGTCCAGAAGAAGCACAAGGGAAGATGGTAGTATGGCAGAAATCAGGAGCTCAGGAGCAGTAAGTGGAGTATGTAGTAGTACAACAGGTTCCAGGATCAGTATAAAAGTAGACATGGAAAGCAGCTACAGGAGTACACAAGCAGGCACAGGACAGGGATAGATAAAAATAGGACACAGGAATAGACACAATATTCTGAGCCAAAACCGATATAATAAAGGGCTAAAAAGTGCAACCAGCTCTTACCCATGGCATGGAGACCAGCAGATAAAGGGGCACTTCCTCGGATGATGTCATGCTCCGTGTCAAACCTTCCTGGCCATCTCCTATTAGCCAAGGAGACTGACTGCCTGGAGAGCCTAGAAACCCCTAGAAATAACCCTAAATTTAGCATTTTAATAATCAGGGAGATGCAAAAAATAAACACCCCCCCACACACACACACACACACTATTTTTATGGATTAAAATCCCTTATAGAGTCATGAAATATCCCTACAAGTTCCAGCATAATATTCTTTCTGAGATGATGTGAAATCCACAAGCTGGCTTATTTTTAGATACTAGTCAATTATGTGCTTAAAGAATGATGGTCAATATGGTGTTCCATGAGGGAGGATGATGAAAATATGGGATTAGGAATACACAATACAAATAATCTTTTTTTACAGCTTGTTAAATGTCTTCAATGAAAAAAAATAAATAAAAATGAGCACAGCAGTAAATGTCTACCTACCTTACTTACCATCTCCATTAGTATTTTCATCATTGGGCCTATAGGGTGGATATAACGGATAGCAGTTCCTATAGTTTATGTACTTGGGATACCACTAATATATTTAATTAAATATTTGAGTTATAGCAATGCTGGTAGCATTCATTTTGCATGTTTAGCGTGTTGTTTTCTAAAAATGTTAACACAGTTTTTAAGGCTCAGGAGGCCATAGACTATCAAAGCAAGGGGTTTTATTTCCTGGAACTTGTTCTACACTGATACTTTATGCTCATCTTGAAATACATGAATACAAAGGATCTTGTCTTGGAGAACAAGCGGTGAGTAACAACACTAGCAGAAGATTAAAAGCAGCAATCTGTTGTGACATTAAATCACAATCAAGTCATAGAGCATGTAATCCACAATAACTGTAATTACATTCTAATCCCAGCAAGAATCTTATTTACAAGGCCTTCACTTTCACCCTAATTTATTTAAAACTTAATCTGCTATGTTTTAAATTAAACCTGGTGATGAGGGAGACATGAAACAATTTGATAAATCTTTAGGATCTAAGATTTAAAAAAAAAGAAAACAAAGCACACTTAAAATGGATACACAGATGCTAGAGTTGTTGGATAGTACATGGTAATTCTAGCATACATATTCACTCAAGCAAACCATACCCCTTACTTTACTCTGAACATTTGGGTGAATACATATTTCCACAATCACTAGCAGTTCATTGAACTTAAAACAAAGGACAAATGTCACCTATGGAAATTTTTGTCCAGACACAGATAACATGGCGGTCAGTAGTTGTTTATCAACCACAGGATTTTTACGCTATATACACATGCCCGATAATCATTAAATCTCAGTGGGTTCTACAGAAAGCCTAACATTATGAGGTAACAGAAGCTATTGTTTCTATATGTAAGTAAGTTTCTATATGATTTACTGAAGAACAGGAGGTAAGTGCACTATTTCTTACCTCCCGTTCTTCAGTAAATCTTACAAGGGAGGAGGAGACACTTACCTGCGGACCCGCTCCAGCGCCGACTTCACTGACAGTCTCCGTGCACAGTGCAAAGGACTGGAGATGCGTCGGAGGCGTCGGGGAATTCAGAGCTGGAGAGGGTCCATTCAACTGGAAGCAGGTAATTTGGCAACAAACAGAAATGTGATTGAGGGTTAATTTTAAAAGAAAGACAGGTTTTCATTTAACCTTAACTTGTTTGGAGACCACCGTTGCCCTTTAAAAACATTCTAATCATTGATGCTTTCTACCTGGTACCCACAGTGCTTTGCTGCTTGCAATGTAAACAAACACATTCATTTGAGATGTAGCTGATGGAATTTCTCAGCTTAAAAACATTTATTTTATCTAAAAGGTTTATAGGCCAACTAATAAACAGGGAAAATGTTCTAGTATTGCTTATAGTATAGTATAGTATAGTATTTGAGGTTGAATAAAGACATACGTCCATCCAGTCCAACCCATCTAGCAATATCCTCATTTCCTGCCTAACTGTTGATCCAGAGGAAGGCAAAAAAAAACCACCAAATTTATCAAGGGGAAAAAAATTCCTTCCTGATTCCAAGTGTTAATCGGAAATTTCCTTGGATCAACTCTACTTTATGTATCAATACCAGTAACTTGTAACATTCCTTGTTTGCAGAAACTCATCCAGCTTTTTTTTGAACTGACCAATGAACCTGCCATAACAACGTCCACTGGAAGACAGTTCCATAGCTTTACCGGTATAGCTTTATAATTTTATATTTTTATTTAATATGCAATCCAACTAGACAATGTTTAGGTTACGTGATAATTTGTACTGATTGCCCAGACTTTATTGAAGTCATAAAGGTTACAGCATGTGTATGGGCGCTCCCATGGTGTACTGAACTTTTAAAGGAGAACTAATCTTACATTTTTAAAAACCTAGGGGCATATTTATAGAGGTTTGTTAATCTTTTCGCCTTCTTTAACGCAGCCTTTTCGCCTAATTTGGACTTTCGCTGCGGTAACTGTTTAAACATATTTATAAAATGATGAAAAGTGTATCTTTGTGTTAAGTTCAGCCATTCCAATTCGCCAAGTCTGAGGTGGTGAAAATGCATAAGTGGCCATTTATTTAGCCTGCCAGTGGGCCCATGGAGGAGTCAGTACATTGCGGAGTGTTTTTCATTACTAATTAGTACTCGGGTGGTGTTAGACTATTTTCCAGCATTTACTATAATACGATCTGAGATTTCGCTTTTTTAAGGTTAATTTTTTTCGCTTTTTTAAAGATTTTTTTTAAGGTTCCGGTTTTCTTTATTTACCAATAAAGTCAAATGGGGGTCTGAGGGACATATTTATAAGGAGGCATTGTTTTTGCTTTTTTTTTCCCTACCAGCCTTTACCACAATTTTTTAAACTTTCAACTTTTCCTTTTATCAAAGTTATTAAAAAGGTGAATTTTCATAAAAAGCGAAAATTATCTAGCAAAAAGTAGTAATAATGCTGAAAAAGCACAGCACATATGATGGTAAATAGGTAATACTACCTGGTGGATTTTCAAAGTAGTATTAAATTGGTTAATACACATAGAACACCTACAGTATCTTTGTTATTTAAAAATAGCACATGTGGTGTTTTTTCAGCCAAAGATATAGTATTAAATTCAAAAGGCAAATTTTCTCTATTTTATTAATAGGATATGATAAATAGTGTAAATCTCACCCAGGCGAATTTTCTCTATTTTATTAATAGGATATGATAAATAGTGTAAAACTCACCCTGGGGAATTTTCTCTATTTCATAAATAGGGCAAATTTTTTAGTATTGCTTATTTTCAGCAAAATGCAGCTAATTACCAAACCAGTTACATTAATATGGGAACATACCATAGTGCTGTCATGTTAATGGAACATTCCAGTAATGATGTTTGGTGAAAATTCTGGTAAAACTGCAAAAAATGCAACAAAAGGGAGAAAAGGGTCAAAAAGGCGAAACTTCACCTATTTCTAAATGGCTTTAAATAAAAAAGTGACAAAAATAGATCTGAAATTACACTAGAGAGCAATCTCTCTTTTCGCAGTGATACCACACTTACCGCAATGAATAAGGCAAAAACTATTGCTACACATCGCCGCAGCAATACTTTTCCACAAAGGTGAAAGCGAAAACGAGCTTTAAACCGAACAACACACAAATAGTGCTATTTGTCATTGCAATGTCCTGGGATAGCGAAATGGCGAAAATAGCGATCCTTTATGTCCCCTAATGTGAAAGTTTTCCTCCCCAGAACACCTATACATTGTAAGATTCTTCTCTGGTATGTTGCATTTAGTATATGTGAGAAATAGTTTCTGTAAATAAAAAAGGATTTCATGTTGTTGCCAGTACAACCCACAGCCCATGAATTCATCAAAGAACCACACCCCCTGACCCCAGTATTCACTGTCTCTATGCACAGTGGAATCCCTGATAAGCCTTTGAAAGCTGCTTGTTACCCTGCAGTTTATTTACCAGTCAGTGTGAGTTGCTGGAAAATAAACTGAAGGGTAACAAGCAGCTTTCAGTGTCTTATCAGGGACTTCCATATTCCATTTTTTTTATTATTCTTTTCCTAGCAAAAGATGAAGCTTCCAAATGTACCTGGATTATCTGCTTATTCATTGTTGGTGCCCCAGGTAAGGCACCGGGTTTAAAAAAATACACAGTTTTTTTGTATGAAAAGTAAAGGATTATATCATTGTTAGGACAGGAGCATTGAATGTGTTTAAAAACAAAAACTGAAATCCCTGTTCTGTGTCAGGGAGAGGGAGAATCTCTGTGTTATAATGTGATTGGCTGTCAGCTTCTAGGAAGCAAGGCTGCAACTTCCTTGTTCCCTGTTGAGCTCTACAGAGCATGTGCCTGTACGCAGACACTTATCTGGGGGTTTACCCAGTTAAGGTGGATTGTGGGAGCTGACCCCTAGTACTCACAGTTTATTTTCATAAATCACCCAATGGCCACAGCAAAGGGAGAGGTGAGACACAGCTTGTTGTATGTTTGTGAATGTGCCCTGTCTATTGGGACAATGTTGTCTGGAGACTTTAGTTCCCCTTTAAATCTTGTCCCGTATGATGATGATGATTACTTTTATTACTGCCTCCTTCCCAGAATTCGGAAGATTCAGAAGATTCATTTATTGCAATTCATAGATAAACCAGCACGTAATCTCACTAACCACAGCACACTTCCTTCCTAGCCAAAAATTGCCGCATGCAGACATTGGAATCATATTTTCCTGTCATTGAAACACATATAAAGCTTGTTACACAAATGGACGATAACAGAAAAATAGAGTTTATAGGATTGCTGGCGATCTATCACTGTGTGCCCCAGAACCCTGTAAGAAGGCAAGCTATGAAAAACCATGGTAATCTTATGAAATACTAAAACTCTAGTTTTAAATTTAGAAATGTTGTCTTCCAAATTTATCTGAATATAGAACTAGGACACTGAGACTACAAACTAGAAATAGAACTGGGACTACACTATTACTAACTGGGGATGTGCTAAGCTATTACCTGGAGTTTTTATTTTATGGTGAATGTATTTTGGAATTTGGATGAATAGATCCTTGTTTTGTATACGGTTTTCATTGTACAGTATGTGATTATTCATCTCAAGCTACTGTTGCAAAGCCTGGTACACTAGTACATAGTTGTGTTTCTTTTTACAAATTATAAAATCATTTTAAAAGAACTGGATTTTGTTGAGGATTTTTTTTTTAATTATCTTGTTAAAAAAAAAAAGAGATAGTGAGATATCTACAACATTTTGATGGTAGTTAAATCCCAGGCCAGACTGTTTCCTATGAAAAACAAGTTTTAATTGGCTTTCAGCTAAAATAGCTGCATCTAGTTTTCTAGTCATCAGTGTCATAATCTGAGATGGGTCTCTAGCATTGCTGGCATATTCTCTACAAAAATAAACAGGGTGATATAATGAGAGAGCAGAGCGGATTAGGAAACCCAGCAGGTTGTTTATAGAATCAGGGTAACAGTCCATAGTGGGGGCTTGTCTAACAAATAAACTACAGAACAAATATTCATAACTTGCCAAAAATACATTAGATTCTGTATCTAACTTATCAATGGCTGATTTCAATTAAAAAGTTTTGATGGCCCACAAGACTTTTAGAAAAAAAAACATTATTAAAGGAGCTTGTGATGGTTCATTCATCCAGGTTATGGTAAATCTTTTGTATTCAGTCAGATCAACTGGGCTTAAAGTTTAGTTCTTGAACTAAACTATGGGCCATATTTATAAATGGGCGAAATTAGCGCAGAAAAATTACTGCCGTACATTAGCGGTGCGCTAAGTACAATATTGCTGCGAATCCCTGAGCAGGGGGTTGGGAGGGGATGCCAGGAAAGGATTGCCACGATCCTCAGAGGGGCGTGTTCCTCAGAGGGGCAAGGCAGGGTGTAACCACCCCGCTTTATTATAAAGTATTCATCATCTGTGATTTACCAGTTAGGCTGATTGTGAAGAAAAACTGGCAGTAAATTATCACTGATATCACTACTGACCATTGGCTGGTCAGACCTAATTAATAGACCTCGGATTGATCAGGGATTAAATATTGGCCCATGTACTTGTCCTTCCCTTGGAAACATATAGAAATATACCCCTCTCCATGCTGGAACATTCACTGGAAATGTAAAGCGGCTATTATCTCCTGCATGACATTCATTGCAATATAATGGTAGTGTCAAATTTTTTTAGTCTAAAATAACAGATGCCAATAAACCACCAAAAACTGACTGCAAATCTTTCCCCATTTTGTTTAAGGTTACCAATTAGCTCCACGAATATACTAGCCTGAGGGCTAGACAACACGAGCGTGCTTTTCGCGCGTTTGCGCATGCATTTTCCACCTGCGATTTTCAAAATGGAAATCACAGGAACACAAAAATTCCCACGATTTCCGATACACATGCGATTGCGCATATGTTTCAGTTTTGGCAAAATCACATGCGCAAAACGCACGCACAAATGCAAAACGTACAAGAATCGCGCATGCTATAACGCTTGCGATTGCGCGCATGATTTGGTGCGTTGTAGTGTGGCCTCAGCCTTAGTAGGTATAAGATGGAATGCGAAGGAGGCATGGCCTAATGTGATTTAAAAATACAGACAAATCAGTCTGATTTCTATATTTTACCAACATACCAAACATTTAGCAGTGTGGCTTGTGAAATACCGATGAGAAGTATCCCTAATAATGATTAAAGGAAAGGGTCTATGGATGTGATTCTAACCTCATAATAATGATGCTTGTTGATATTATGCACAAATTCTCCCATTAGCACTAAACACCATTGGGCTCATTAACCAGGAGCCACAGTTGCAGTTATCAGAGCTACTTGTGTTGATTTAATATGACAATTGTGCTTCTCTGTAAATTAGCTCCATTTGCGAAAGTTTAAACCAGCTCTGATGCTTGTTACCTTTTCACAAAAAGAGTAAAATTGAGTTGCGCCAGCTGTAAGGTTTATTCCTGGTGATATGGAATATTTGTATTATAATTAATCAGTGGGTTATGGGTATTTTAGCTTTGTAAGAATACAACATACATGATGGACTTGATGACTTTATTCAACCTCAATTACTATGTTACTATGTTACATTGCGCAATAACTGTGTGAAGGCCTGGCATGGATTTAGGAGGTATACTTAATATGGGCCCCTTGGAACTTCTAGAAAGCAGATGGATAACGTATTTTTTTTTTAAATCTAAGTTGTATAATGTAAAGGATGGCCAGATAGGATAAAAGACATATGGCCAAGTTTTGTTAGTCACTATTCAGTGAAGTGAGCAGCACATGTGTTTATAAACATATCCAATAAGGGCTAGCACACACTAACCCGTTTGTTTTTTTTCCACTTGCGTTTTGCGTGCACCATTATTTTATGCATGCGTTTTTATAATGTTAAATGCAGCTACACGCAGAAATCACAGAGATAATCGCTTGCGATAACGCTCACGACTGCGTGTGCGATTTGGTGCTTTGTAGTGTGGAGGAGATAATATATAATCAAATATATCAGCTTGCTCAAATATATGTAACATATCCATATTTGTATGCCTGATGCCAATTACGCATTAAATGTCATTTATTTTACTGTCCTTTCCGTCACCCTTAGCTTGTTTTGATAACCTCAGCAATTTGTCATATTCTCCTACTCGGCTCTTTTCAAAAGATATAGATCTTTCACACCTGCTCAGCTCATGCTAGACGAAACCACAAGAGAAACCTCTCTCGAGAAACGGATAGTGCCTATGACGCTCTACACCTGTTTCCTGGAGAAGACTGCTACAATGCTGCAAAAGATATTCCAAATAAGGACACATTATGAACTTTATCAAGCTTATATATAAATATATATAATATGCCGTAGGTCCCGCACTCACATTAAACGTTCAAATGCCCCGGTGCCTCTATTAGCTGTGTACAATCCTTCCAAAGATTAGAGCACTCGTGGGTCTTCATAAACAAATATTTATTGGTGCATCTACGCGTTTCAGCTGACTCAAGCAGCCGTCCTCAGGATGTTACAACAATACAGGTAAGTGAACTTTTAAAACCTTTGGTGAACAGCCTCCTCCCCCTGTGCTCCTCCCTACAATCATTAACCCCTACCACACCTACTGTGATAAAATAACAAAATATAGACAGATATACAACCACGTTAAAAGACTTATATGTTACTATAAAATATATTACTATAAAATACAATACAACCCCACTTATATATCGTGGTCTGAGTTATAGACACCACAGTGTTATAAATATAGTGGTAAATATCATGAAGTGCCAGATTAATATTTGAATTTTTTTTTAAAAATTGTAATCAGGTATTATGCTAAAACTGTTATAATAAAATATTGTGATATTATAATAAAACAGCATAATAGGATAGTACAAGGACTTATACAATCAAAAATGGTTACTATGTTTTCATCTGAAGATATATAAACCCATATCCTAAAAGCACAATATAAAGTATCAACCTAACTCATCTATTAATAATGTAGCACAACAGTCCTCTTATTTAGAAGAAAGGAAAGAAAAGTAACAATTCTGTTCACCTAACAGTTCCATTAAATTTTATAGAAAGCATGATAAACCATACTGTTCATTCAGCCCTTTCGGGCTTATCCAGAGGGCTTCCCTCTGTAATAACCTCTTTCCCCTTTCTGATGGATCTTTTATACCAACCACTTGGTCGATCGCCATCCATCTAAACGTTGCAAGCGAATGACCCCTTTCCCTAAAGTGACGTGCAACTGATGTTTCACCAAATTACCTCATTTTCTGGATCATTTAGATTTCCCTTACCACCTGCTGCCAATGCTGCCGGATATGAGGACCGTGATTTGCCATCCTCTCCCTGAGTGTTGTCGTGGTTTTTACCCACTAATACTTGCTACAGGGGCACGTGATTATGTAATGGCATCAGAACTAAGACAGATATTTGAATTTGATTATTATAGAGAGTTAGGTTGATACTTATATTGTGCTTTTAGGTTTATATATCTTCAGATGAAAACATAGTAACCATTTTTCATTAGTCTTATGCTGTTTTATTAAAATATCACAATATTTTATTATAACAGTTTTAGCATAATACCTGATTACAATTTTTTTTTTAAATTTCTAATATTAATCTTTATGATATTTACACTATATTTATAAAACTGTGGTGTCTATAACTCAGACCACAATATATAATGTGGGTTGTATTGTATTTTATAGTATATATTTTATAGTAACATAGTCTTTTAACGTGGTTGTATATCTGTCAATATTTTGTTATTTTATCACAGTTGGTGTGGTAGGGGTTAATGATTGTAGGGCGGAGCACCGGGGGAGGAGGCTGTTCACCAAAGGTTTTAAAAGTTCACTTACCTGTATTGTTGTAACAACAGAGTTTGCAGGAATCTATGATCTGCAAACTACATTTGTCCTAGGGAATAAGGCAGCCACCTAGCACAGCTGGTGGGTTAGGCGGCTGCCTCCCGAATCGCCGCTCCTGTGATGACAGTCACGGCTTCCTGGTCCGTGACGTCATCGCGGTGCCGAGATCTCGCGAGATCTCGCGGCAATTTAGATTTTTTTTTTAGGGAAGCGGATGACTGCCTTAAATCCTAGGACAATTTTTACCTTTATTTTATTTAGATATAAATGAAGACAGAGAGTGAGTAACTTTGACATAAGTTTATTAATAATTAATTTTTTTAATTTTTTTTTTGAAGAACTGAAAACTGGATTACAGACATTGTTATCCGAAACAGTAGCATTAACACATGCAGACAAGGGGGAAGTTGAGGACCTCTATAGTCGGTGTTTGTAGAAGGAATTATTTTTTAGCCTCTTGCTGGAGTAGTGGTTGCTGTTTCCTTCCTTTGGAGTTTCGCACCTCCTGTGAAAGAAATTAAAACTGAGTTAATGTCAGCAATTAACATGAATTTATTCTGCTTAAGTAGCAACACTAGGGCAGAAATATTTTAGGGTGGGAGGTTGGGCGCTGTTGCTAGGTGGCTGCCTTATTCCCTAGACAAATGTAGTTTGCAGATCATAGATTCCTGCAAACTCTGTTTTGTCCTACGGGAGGCAGCCACCTAAACAGCTGGTGGGTAAGTAGCACACACCTTGTGGTTGCTCTGAGAATTCAATTCTTTCTGATTCTGAAGGACGCCATTAGTGTTTATGAACGTTCTGTCGAAGACCCCGGCTGCTTTGGATTACTGCTAAGGCTACTCCCTTGGAAGCTGCCTTAGTACAAGCCGCACTCCTCAGGGAATGGGGCCTAAATTGAGAAGTATCAACTCCTGATGACGTCATAGCTTGTATATCCATCCCCTTATAGTATTGGATGAGACTGGTCTAAATGGAGTCTGGATGTTATAAACAGTTGTGTATGTCTCCTCTGTATTCGGAGGAGAGTTGTAAATACTTTCTTAAATGTGACAGAGAAACCGTCTATTTTGTCTTCTAGAAAATCAAGCTCTACTAAATTGGGGCAATGTGTGAGGTTTTTTTTCTACCTTTAAGTATTATGTGAATGCCCTCAGGGGTCGCCGACATCCATGGTTCTGATATGTGGATTATGTTAACTCTGAAGATCTGGCTGCAAGGGCTGAGCTATTAAGCATGCCAGCTTTATCCCTGTGTCCCGTAGGGATAGAATTAATTTCCCATTTTCTAAGAAGTTTACAGTAAGTGAATGTCCCAAGTGGATTCGTACCTGGGTACTGGAGGGCGAGACCCACTGCTCCCCTGATTATTCTAATGTATAAGGGTGAATTGTTAAGTCTGGGATCAATAGGTTCAAGCCGAACCAATATTTTTAAAGTGGAGGTGGCTATTCCTGAATGGAATTTTATAGTGATAATTCCAATGCCCCCATAAGCCCTAGCCTGCTCAAATTGAGTTTCTTTGTCCTTAACCATTGTAAGTATTCAGCAATTAGGTTTTTATACGGTGATCGTTCTGGGGCAAAGCGAACAGTCTATGAGGCTGTTGCTGCGAGGGAGAGCTGTTGGAAGCAACAAACTATTTGAGCTGCAATCCACATTAACTGTGGGAGTTTGGATAGTAGTTCCTGTGACCCTTGGAAACATCCCACTGTCAGCCCCAGAGGCAGTTTTCTCCCCACTATGTGTCTGTGGATCGTAGGGAACCACGGTTTGGACGGCCAAACTGGGTACACTAGTACCAAGTCCTGTATCAACTCCGTTCTGATCTTGAAAAGGACCTGTGGCAATCAGTGTGGGTGGTGGAAATGCATACAGTGGTGGGAGGTTCGTCCATGGAAGGATATAACGCATCCACTTTCCACGTTCTGTTGGACCATACCCTCGATACAAACTTCTGTGTTTGTGCCGATGTCTCTGAGGCAAATAGGTCATTTGTTCTCTTGCCGAACTTCTGTTCTATTTGAGCAAGAGGTGAGGTTTGAGACATAGAATTGACAGAGATAGAGTGTGTCTTGAGAGGGCGTCTGCTAATTCGTTTGTGTGTGTCCGGGTACGTAATATGCTTGTCAGACGATTCTGGAAGGAGAGAATCCCTTCCATATTTCTAGTGTTTCTAGGCATAGTCGAATGGATTTGGTGCCCCCTATTCTGTTGATAATGAACACCGCTGTTCTGTTGTCTGATTGTACTAATTGTGTTTGCCAGAGAGCTCCTCTGTCACTAGAGTCTGAAGTGCTAGTTTTATATCGCTCTCAGTTTCCAAGAGGTTTATATGGAGTTTTTCTCCTCCTGATAAGACCATCGACCTCTGATCGCTTTCTGGGGGGTGAAAGCTCCCCATCCCTTTCGGAGGCATCGGTCGTGATCTGGGGGAATCGGTCTGAATGGTCGAGGACGAAGATGTCGTATTGATATGATCTGTAGGAGTTCCCCTGTGACCTCTGTGGTGTAGTGACACCTTTTGGGACCAAGAGTTATGGTTCCTCAGGCAATCTCCCAGGAATATCTGTGACATTCTGCAATATAGGGGAGCCTCCTCGAACCTGGGGAAAGCTATTATTTTCCCTAGATTTTGCCAACATCCGTAAGGACACGGATCGTGTGCTAGGGTGGATTGTATGAGGGTTTGTAAGGATACCACCCATTTCACCTGAGGAATCTGTAGGGTAAAATGATGTGTATCTATGGAAAAACCCAGAAATATTAGTGTTGTGGCTGTAGAATTGATTTCTCTGTATTTATCGTGAAACCTAGTTTCACGAAGATCGAAGTGAGACAAGGTCTCTCTGTTTGGCAAGTGTGTCCTCTTGTGGTGTGAAACATGAGTAAGTCGTCTAGGTAGATCAGACAAATATTGCTTTTTGTCTGAAATGTTGGAGCACTGGTTTTAGAAGCCTGGAAAAGGTGTAGGTGCGTTTGATAGGCCAAACACCATGACAGTCCATTGATAAATTTGACCTTTCCATCTGAATTGAAGAAACCTTCTGTGGTTGGGGCAATGCAGATTGTATGAAAGGCATCTTTCAGATCTATCTTTAACATAAGAAATCTAGCAGGTAGGTTAAGTCTGACAGATTTTCCAGTCTGAATCTTTTTGATTTTATGTAGCGGTTCAGGTTCTGTACATTTAGGACCAGTGTCAGGGAACCGTCCTGTTTGGGCACTGGGAATAAGTGGCTGATCCAACCCCTTTTTGTAGGGGAAGATAACTCTATCTTCCCTTGTGATAAGGCCTGAGATAATTTGGCATCAGGCTTTTGTGAGTGGACATCCTTGGGGGTTTGAATTGGTAAGGGAATCTTATTAGTGGTAGGGATAAACCTTGTCTTATAACCCTTAAACCCATCGGTCTGTGCAAATCTCGACCCATGCTGGGTAAAACCTCACTGACGGCATGGGAGGGAGGAAGGGGTAATTACCTGTGAAGCGTCTTTCCCCTGTGGGGAAGTGTCTTTGCGGAGGTTGAAGGAGCTGATCCTTGAACTCTAGGTTGTATCTCCTTGGTTGGCCCTGAGAGTATTCTCGGAACGCCCCCTGGGACCTGGGAAGCGTCCCTCCTGACGAAAGGGCTTATTGAAGACAGGAGTAGACCTCTTAAGATCTTGCGAAGGATTTCCTGGCACGTATCTGCCCTTCACTTCCTGAATAAACTCTGAACCAAAAAGCAGGCTGGATCCTAAATTGGGATATTCATATGATTTTGGGGGCTAGTCTGACATTTTTGAACCTGTAAGCCAACGAGCCCTCTCTGATATTGATACATAGTTAAATGACTGACCAATAAAAGACTGCTCTGCTTGTGGCCTTAAGTAACGCTGTCTTTGAGGATAGCAGCGATTCAATAGTTTGGTCTATGGCGATATCGCCCTCTTGTTCTGCTTTCGACAGCATGAATAAGAGTGGGCCAGCTGCGTCTGCTATTTTAAACTGGATATTACGCAGTGTATTGTCGAATGTATCCACTGATCTGTGTGGATCTCCTGAAATAGACAGGAGGCCTGGGTCTATGTCAGGCGCTATTATGCCTGCACATCAGGGATCCAATGTGGTTCCGGAGAACTAGCTCATCTTCCTTAACCAGTGTGGAGCGGAAAAGTCTGAGCAAATTGAAAAACCTCAGAAGACTCTGATAATGCCAGCGCTGAGAGAAAAGTTTGGATGGTGGTGTTTTTCCCGCTAAACCTACACGGGCCATCTGTAATTCGCTCAGCTTGCCACGTTCAGATGAAGCTGACGTGCGTGATATATTTTCCACAGTCCCAATCTACTTGACTGTGTAGCGGGAAACATCAAACGATGTTGAACTGTGTGAGGAAAACGCCTCTTTCCCTCCATGCCATTTTGTGCTCAAACGAGCTCTAGAGGGTAAAACCTTTTTTTCTTTCAGGTTTGTGAATTTGGTGAAAAACTCCACCTTTTTTATTTTGTCTAATGTGCCTGTTCCCTTTAACAGCGTCTAACAGGGCTGACATTTTCCTCAGAGCTGTACTGCTCTGAAGGGAGCCCTGTGGGAGGGGGTTTCCCTTCCCCTTTTGAATATGGGCTCTTCCTCTGAAGAGGAGGAGGAGTAGGCATCCCTAATTACCCTTTTTCTGGGTAGTATATGAGGTGACTTGCGAGTCTGAGGTTGTAAAGGCCTCTGAACCTGTGGCCATTACCTCACTGTGTCCTCCTCCATGGCGCCGCTAAAATCTAAATTGACGCGAGATCTCGCAGATCTCGGCACCCCGCGATGACGTCACGGACCAGGAAGCCGTGACTGTTCATCACAGAGCGGCGATTCCGGAGGCACCGCCTAACCCACCAGCGTTTGCTAGGTGGCTGCCTCCCGTAGGACAATCCTGAGGACGGCTGCTTGAGTCAGCTGAAACGCATAGATGCACCAATAAATATTTGTTTATGAAGACCCACGAGTGCTTTAATCTTTGGAAGGATTATATATATATATATATATATATATATCAATGGAAGAGACTGGCACTCACTCCCTCAATACACATGTCAGGGTGCTCTCCCGAAGGATCCAATATACACTTGCACAATGAATCAGGCACTCCTTGGTCTTGCAAACAAGTGGGTTTATTCACATCACATCAATGGCAACGTTTGGTCCCTGGTCTGGACCTTTATCAAGCCTTGATAAAGGTCCAAGACCAGGGACCAACGTTGCCATTGATGTGATGTGAATAAACCCACTTGTTTGCAAGACCAAGGAGTGCCCTGATTCATTGTGCATAGTAATATATATAAATAATATATATATATATATATGATGTTGTGTGGTGTAGGCCCTTTCTATTCAATTCTCTTTTTTATTTTACTTCCCTCGTTGTTCACCAGTGTCTCTTTCCCAGTTATTCAACTGTTACTTTGATTGTTATCCACCAGCTATCCAATTATGTGCTTTCTATTGGCACATTTATTATCTACCTATTTATCTATCTAACTAACTGTATATCTGTCTCTCTAGCTATCTATCCATCTATATGCCTATCTCTTTATCTATTCATCTACTCACCTACTTGTGCCCCCACCCCCTTTTAAAGTATACGTTTTTAAAGTGTTTAGCCATGGCCCTTACCAGAAGCCACACTCACAATCAGAAGTCATGCCCACAAATAGGTGATGCAATACCTTCTAAGTAAAGTTTTGCGCTACTATGTAGCCACAGTTACCCTTTAAAAAAGTTTGTTCAAGTAAGTTTGTTACGTATATTTTGTTTACAGTCATGTATTCTGAGTACCTTTTTCACTGTATTTACTTGTGTTTACATTAAATTTTCTAGGAGGGAGGCCCTTATTAATATTTACCTATTCAATCTTTTTACTTTCATTACTTCCTAATTCTAACTCAAAGTTTTTTTTATCAGCGGGGTGGCTGCGGTATTCTATTCATACCCGTAATTATACCTGCATTGATTATTCTACTTGCTATTGGTTTATTCAACAGATCTCTCTCTTGGTGTTTTTCACAGATTAATATTGTAAGAATTTTCTTCAGTATGTTTATGTGAAGTGCAGATAGCTAACCTTTATGTATATTTTTCAGGTTGTTGTTAATAAAAGACTTCAATTTGGTTATAAAGGACTCACTGCTAATAATTAGTTTGCATTTATTTTATTGTTTGTGTGGTTGTATTTCTGTAAATTCTAAAGGACATCTTAGTCCCTAGAGGGTGGATTATATTTACATATTACACATAAGTTATTTCTCCTATTGCATATCATTATAGTATTCAGCGGCGTAACTAGAAATTACTGGAGCTCCCTGCAACTATGATGGGTTCCCCTCCCTGCATCATCTACAGTGGTTTTCTGTGGGGGAAACTGTATTTCTCTCATAGAGAAAGTAAGGGTCTGCTCCCCTGATAGTAACTCCCCTGATAAATTAGAAAATAGGGCTAGTACTGGGGTAATGGTTCTGAAATGATCATTTTGGGGGTTTCCAAACAGTAAATCTAAATTAAAGGAGACTGAGTGGTAATTTAAAGGACAACTCCACCCTCATAATAACTTCTTTTAGAAGAAAATGGCCTCTTTAAAATATGTTGATATATCATAGTTTGTCCTATGAATTCATTACTGTATGCCTGCTATGCTTCTGGTTGCTTCTAAACTGAGCAATTTAGAAACCTGTACTAGCATCTACTGAGCCTGGGCATGCTCAATGAGGCAGACAGGGATTAACATTCAGTAATTGGCTGTGATGTCAACTGTCAAATACATAACTGACAGTTACTAACTGGAAGAACCAGGAAGCAGAAACAGTGGAAACAGGACATTGTGCAGGATTTCAGGTTAGACTTATATATTTCAGATTTCAAACTATTACGTTTAGGGTTTTGGGGTGATTTACCTGTATGTAAGTTTTCATTTTGGAGCTGGACTTGCCCTTTAAGTCAGAATGATGTCTGTTCCAATTTCATGGAACATAAAAATACCATTGAACTTTCTTGGAGGCATTTGATGTGCTGTTAGTTTAGTATAGCAGTTATTTTAGCATATAAGTCTTTTTTATTTTAAGGGGTGTCAATGCAAGCATCTTCTGACCTTGTACAACCCTTTAAGGGAAATCAGTGCAAATACATATACTTTTATTAAAAAAGCAGTATTTTCCATCCTAATGACCTTAACCTGCCCATTCAGCATTTTGTCTGTGTATAAAATAATAAATGCTTCCAAATTATTGAATTCCTGTTTGCAGGACCCCTACTAGAGACTGATATGGTCTTGTCCTTGACCCAGCGCCTGGGTTCATTCAGTTATTCAGTAGAGATCTGAGCATGTTTGACCCATCCAACAGCCATCTTCAAAATTAACGTTAGGAACATTCCAAGGTAGTGGTGCATTCTGGGATGAAGAGAACCATTACAGAACCTGAAACGCCAGCTCACTAATGTCAACGCAGGAATAGCAAGTGGTATATATTTAAATCATTTTTAAAAATGGAAGAGTATGTCAAATAACTAGGGGGCATATTTATAAAGGTTCGTTAACTTTTCGTGCCGTTTTCGCGGACATTAACGCATAAACGTGTTTAACCGATTTTAAAAGTCCGAAAACGTTAACCCTTCGCGGCGTACTTACCTGTTACCGCCGCTGATAAAGAGAAAAAATACTGGTTTCGCTCGGCTAGTATCGGCTGTTTACTTCGCCACCTTGAAGGTGGCGAAGTCAGCCGATACTAGCCTCCCGCGGCGGGGATGGGCAGGCAACCCGCGGCGGGTGGTCGCCCACCCCGCCCACACCCCCCGCGGTGGAGACCACCCACCGCCGCTTCCCAGCAGCCCCTCCCAACCCGTTCCCCGCTCGCGGCAATCTTCGGAACGGGAGGCTAAGGGGCTGCCGGGAAGGGGCCCCAGCAGGTGGTCGCGACCACCCGCCGCGCACCCCCTCCCCGGCAACCCCTCCAAGCCCCCCGCCCCGGCCGCTCCCGGGAGGGGAAGGGAGGGACCCGCGGGAGGGGTGGAGGCTCCCTCCAGCGGGGCCCTGAGAAGGGCCTTTTGGGGCTTAGGGGTCCCGCAGCTCGATCCGGGACCCCCCTCCCCGGCCCTTGTAAGGGCCTTTGCGGCACTTACAAGTGCCCTTGCGGCCTGACAAGAGCCTTTTGGGGCTTAAGGGGTCCCGCACTCGAACCGGACCCCCCTCCCCGCCCTATCAGGGCCTTTGCGGCACTTACAAGGGCCCTTGCAGCTCTAACAAGAGCCCTTTGGGGCTTAGGGGTCCCGCAGCTCGAAACAGGACCCCCTCCCCGGCCCTTATAAGGGCCCTTGCGGCACTGACAAGTGCCTTGGGGGGCTTAGGGGTCCCGCAGCTCGAACCGGACCCCCTCCCCGGCCCTTGTAAGGGCCCTTGCGGCACTTACAAGTGCCCTTGTGGCACTGACAAGTGCCTTTGGCGGGGGTCCCGCAGCTCGAACCGGACCCCCGTGTGCGGCTCTAAAAAGAGCCCTTGGGCGACGTCTTCGGCTGGCGACACCAACCCCACTCAGGTCGCCGATGCCCGCTGGCAACCCGCCGGCCTCACGGAGCCGATGTTGCCAGCCCTTCTTTTCTTCAGCCATCTTCGCGATGGCATCTGAGTTCCGTGCGGAAAGCTCCTCTTTATATAGGTTTGCAGAAATCCATAATCCGTTTCTGATTGGTCAATTTTTTAATACTTGCTTTACATTAACCAATCAGATTTCAGAACTTTCCAAAAAAGTACCTCTCGGGGTCAGCGGCCTCGGCGGAGCTGGTGTCGCCGGGACTGGAAGAAAGAAGACGCCCGCCCAAGGGCTTTTTAAGAGCCGCACTGGGGGTCCCGGTTCGAGCTGCGGGACCACCCCACAAGGCACTTGTCAGTGCCGCAAGGGCCCTTATAAGGGCCGGGAGGGGGGTCCCGGTTCGAGCTGCGGGACCCCTAAGCCCCAAAGCCCTTCTCAAGCCCCGCTGGAGGGAGCCTCCACCCCTCCCAGCGGCTCCCTCGCGACCACCTGCTCGGCCCCTTCCGGCAGCCCCTCCTAGCCTCCCGTTCCCGAGATTGCCGCGAGCGGGGAACGGGTTGGGGGGGGGGGCTGCTGGGAAGCGGCGGCGGGGTTGGCGTATACCCCCCCCCCTTAGGAGAGGTGTCGGGAAGGGATTTTAGTCCCTTCGGCGAGCATACTATACAGTATCGCCGATACATAGCGCTATTTTCACGGCCGCGATGTGCGGCGGTAATTTTTTTACGCTATTTTCGTTGCTTTATAAATATGCCCCTAGGTATGCAATACATAAACTATTAGGGAGATTCAATAAAAGTTCTTATCATCTAAAATGGTGCTAATTTTGCCCCAACCAATTAGATGTTAGCTTTCAAATGTTAAATAAGATCTGATTGGTTGGGGCAAAATTAGCACCATTTTTAACGATAAGAACTTTTATTGAATCTCCCTGTTAGAATTTTAAAAATAATGATATTTTTCACTGAACTTTACCTCCCTGATTGTCAAGCAATCTGCTATTTTGATTATCTGGATGACTGTAACTAAATTTTGGTTGTTCTCCAGACAGTGCAACATGGACAGGCTTATCATAGCTTATATTAAAAGTTTCCCTGCCTCTATCCCATGAACAAATCACATAAAGATTGTTTTTTTTCCAGTTATGGACTCTCTTTATAGCTAATGATTTTAGTCTAAGATTTCCTTAAAATGTGCATTTTGCCGCCATACAGATATTATTATATTTGTTACTTTGCTTTAGGTTAAATGGAACACAGTGAGTAATTTTAAATACATTTATATTAAATGGCATATCCCCACCCAAGTGAAAACCCCTCCAAACCTTGAAACTATTTACTTGAGCACTTCTACATGCAGTTTTTTAGCCAGATGTTTGCTTCCCCTGTACTGGATCTCCTAGCTCTTCGGGATAGACCAGTGACTAAAGGGTCTACTTGGTATTCTTCCTTCGAGCATGTGCAAAAGCTCTCTGAGCTCACAGAAAAGGAAGGGGTGGCAAGCATCAGGCTGGACTAACTTTTTGTAGAAACACTTCAGTTTGGGGGGATGCTCTACTTAAAGAAACTGAGGGTAGACATGCCCTTTAGTAAATCATATTTGTTGTGTTTTACTAGTAAACAAAAAAACTTGCTGTAACTGGCAACAGTTTACCATTTCACCCACTGGGATACCTGGGAAGTCCTCATACTGTTAAAGTACACCAGTTTACTTAAAAAAAATAGTAAAGGTGGACATATTGAAAAAAAAATCTATCAGTAACGAGACTTAGCGGGACTTTAAGTCCATATAAGCACAAAAGACTGATAGCCGACATTAAAATCACGCTGTGAGTAATCCCAAATGCGGCTCTGGGTAAATCTCCCCCAATGAGTAAACAAAGGGGCCTTCAGGGGGATTTTTGAGTATTTATTCCCCTTTGTACATACTGGTTTTATTGCACTAATATTTATGCCTAGTCAGGTTTTAATTTTTAAGCGCCAATACGTGTTTAATCACTGTTATAATGCAGTGCTGTTAACAAGATTATTTAGGGTTTATATGAACATTTTTAAGCTGAATTAATTAGTGAATCTGATTAAGGATAATGGGATAACATACCCTCTGCTAAGATAGTAAGAATATCATAATCACTAAAGATATCTGCTGGCAAGTATCATTTACATTCATAGATATGATCCAGTGAGTTTTTATACTAGCCTTTTTTCTGCACAAAAAGAACACCTACTAGTTCATTAGACTACAGAGAAATGAAAATGCATTAAAGAATCTCACTAGACATAAGGAAGGGAACTAAATCATTATATTATTCCCCCCCTTCAATCTGCTGTACCCAGGGTGAGGACATAAAAATAGCTCGATAGTATATTGGCCATGTTTGTGGTTTATTAGTGCAAAACCCACACTACCCAAAGTACTATTGAATTAACTTTGGTTTTGAATTAATATTGCGCTGCCAGAGAAATATCGTGGTGTAGCCTATGTATATGACTTATTTAAGATTAGGCACTAATTTGTGCTAATCTTAATGCTAATACTACAGTGGCGTACGCGGTCGATGTAGTACAAGAAAAGTTATGTTTTACTTGAATGGGATCCCACAATGCTGTAAGTCTCACAAGGGACATTTAAGCATCGCAGGATCTCAGTCAGGAAAAACTTAACTTTTTAGTACTACATTGGCCCAGTAAATCCCACTCCTGGGAGTACAGCAAATATCCATAAAACAACTCAGTCCTGTCCCTTCCACAGGGCTTGCCGCCTATGGGAAGATGCATGAGCAGGAGGGGCCAGACCAGAGCGGGACTTTTGAGGTAGGTTTTTAATGTTTTTGGTCCTCACTACTAAGAATGAATACCAAGAATGAATTTCTTAAAATATCCTTGAAATGAGTCTATAATTGCACCCTTTTACATAGACGTGATAGCATTAAGCAGTTGGTGCAGATTGCTGCCCATCCACAGTGCAATCTCCTGTTTCACCACAGCTCAATGGTGCTCTATTGGATCAGATCTGGTAATCTGGTAGAAACCATCAAATACTCATTGTCCTGTTAAGAACCATGTAACCTACATAAGTAGAACATAGTAATGGAGGTTGAATAAGACATATGTCCATCTATTCCAAACTTGAAACCCTCCTCTTTATCATTACCTAATAGTTGATCCAGGAAAGGCAAAAAAAAAAAAAAAAAAACAACTGAAAAGGGGAAGACTTTTCCTCGACTCCAACTCCCAATTGGAAGGATCCCTGGATCAACATGAACGTGGCTATATTTATAACTTTATTGATTTTTAAAATTTAGCAATAACGCATGTTATCGGTAATGTATGGGTAATGAGTAAAAATACCGCAATGGTATTCTATGGGGGGGGGCATAAATCTACGATTGCGTAAATTAACTTCGTTAAACCGATCAGAAATTAAGTGTGCCAAGAAAGTTTCTCCCCGCACCAGGGGCCATATTTATGAAAATTTTTTATGTTCGCTGTAAAGTAACGATCGGTGTTCTACGATACCGATCGTTATTTTATGATATCAATCGTAATTCTACGATATCGCTATCGTAAATCTATTGTGACGATATCATACGTTTGCACCGTACATTTAGCGATCGTTATAGAACACTGATCGTTATTTACGG
The DNA here is from genome assembly GCA_019447015.1 of Hymenochirus boettgeri. Taxonomy (NCBI): domain Eukaryota; kingdom Metazoa; phylum Chordata; class Amphibia; order Anura; family Pipidae; genus Hymenochirus; species Hymenochirus boettgeri. The sequence goes on along the minus strand of CM033472.1, from coordinate 84,861,984 downwards.
GCGAAAAATAGCTGTATATGGCCCCATAACACAACCAGCCTGAATGTTCACAAAAGGCAGGATGCTTTTATTTTGTTTATGCCAAATTCTGACTCTACCATCTTAATTTTGCATCAAAATCAAGACTTAGAAGATTAGACAACATTTTTCCAATATTGTATTGTTCATTTTGGTGAGTCTTGCAATTTGTAGCCTTAGTTTTCTTAACTGAGAGGAGTGGCACCCAGTGTGGTCTTGTAGTGTTGTAGCCCATCGGCTTCAAGGTTCAATGTTTTGTGTGTTCAGAGATGGTATTCTGCATACAGTGGTTGTAACAAGTAGTTATTTGAGTTACCGTTGCTCTTTGACTTCCTTGAACCAGTCTAATAATTCTCCCTACTCACCATGTCATGGTACTCCAGATGTTTACTACAACTCCCAGCATGCCTTGATATAGTTATCCCAGAGATGTCAAACCTTGGTTCTCCAGATGTTTACTACAACTCCCAGCATGCCTTGATATAAAGTTATTGTAACTAGAAATTACTGGACTCCCTGCAACTATTATGGGTTCCCCTCCCTGCTCATCTACAGTGGTTTGCTGTGGGGGAAACTGTATTTCTCTCATAGAGAAAGTAAGGGTCTGCTCCCCTGATAGTAACTCCTCCCTGATAAAATTAGAAAGAATAAGGGCAGTTACTGGGGTAATGGTCTGAAAGTTGGAGCTGAATTGCTTGTATTGAAATGATCCATTTTTGGGTTTTCCAAAGCAGTATATCTAAATTAAAGGAGACTGAGTGGTAATTTAAAGGACAACTCCACCCTCATAATACTTCTTTTATAGAAAGAATGGCCTCTTTAAAATATGTTGATATATCATAGTTTGTCCATAATTCATTATCTGTATGCCTGCTATGCTTCTGGTTGCTTCTGGAAACTGAGCAATTTAGAAACCTGGTACTAAGGCATCTACTGAGCCCTGGGCAATGCTCAGAAGAGGCTGATAGGGGATTAACATTCAGTCATTTGCTGTGATGTCAACTGTCAAACACATAAGTTATTTCTCCTATTGCATATCATTATAGTATTCAGCGGTGTAACTAGAAATTACTGGAGCTCCCTGCAACTATGATGGGTTCCCCTCCCTGCATCATCTACAGTGGTTTTCTGTGGGGGAAACTATATTTCTCTCATAGAGAAAGTAAGGGTCTGCTCCCCTGATAGTAACTCCCCTGATAAAATTAGAAAGAAATAGGGCTAGTACTGGGGTAATGGTTCTGAAAACACATAAGTTATTTCTCCTATTGCATATCATTATAGTATTCAGCGGCGTAACTAGAAATTACTGGAGCTCCCTGCAACTATGATGGGTTCCCCTCCCTGCATCATCTACAGTGGTTTTCTGTGGGGGAAACTATATTTCTCTCATAGAGAAAGTAAGGGTCTGCTCCCCTGATAGTAACTCCCCTGATAAAATTAGAAAGAAATAGGGCTAGTACTGGGGTAATGGTTCTGAAAGTTGGAGCTGAATTGCTTGTATTGAAATGATCATTTTTGGGGTTTCCAAACAGTATATCTAAATTAAAGGAGACTGAGTGGTAATTTAAAGGACAACTCCACCCTCATAATAACTTCTTTTAGAAAGAATGGCCTCTTTAAAATATGTTGATATATCATAGTTTGTCCTATGAATTCATTACTGTATGCCTGCTATGCTTCTGGTTGCTTCTGGAAACTGAGCAATTTAGAAACCTGTACTAAGCATCTACTGAGCCTGGGCATGCTCAGATGAGGCAGACAGGGGATTAACATTCAGTAATTGGCTGTGATGTCAACTGTCAAATACATAACTGACAGTTACTAACTGGAAGAACCAGGAAGCAGAAACAGTGGAAACAGGACATTGTGCAGGATTTCAGGTTAGACTTATATATTTCAGATTTCAAACTATTACCGTTTAGGGTTTTGGGTGATTTACCTGTATGTAGTTCATTTTGAGCTGGACTTGCCTTTAAGTCAGAATGATGTCTGTTCCTTTCATGGAACATTAAAATATACCATTGAACTTTCTGGAGGCATTTGATGGTGCTGTTAGTTTAGTATAGCAGTTATTTTAGCATATAAGTCTTTTTTTATTTAGGGGTGTCAATGCAAAGCATCTTCTGACCTTGTACAAAGCCCTTTAAAGGGGAAGATCAGTGCAAATACATATACTTTTATTAAAAAAGAGCAGTATTTACCTTAACCTGCCCATTCAGCATTTTGTCTGTGTTAAAATAATAAATGCTTCCAAATTATTGAATTCCTGTTTGCGGACCCTACTAGAGACTGATATGGTCTTGTCCTTTACCCAGGCGCCTGGGTTCTTCAGTTATTCATAGAGATCTGAGCATGTTTGACCCATCCAACAGCCAATCAGTCAAAATTAACGTTAGGAACTTCCAAGGTAGTGTGCATTCTGGGATGAAGAAGAACCATTACAGAACTGAAACGCCAGCTCACTAATGTCAACAGCAGGGAATAGCAAGTGTATATATTTAAATCATTTTTAAAAATGGAAGAGAATTTTCAAATAACTAGGGGGCATATTATAAAGGTTCGTTAACTTTTCGTGCCCGTTTTCGCGGACATTAACGCATAAATCGTGTTAACGCGATTTTAGAAGTCCGAAAACGGCCGCGAAATGTTACGAAGCGTTAACCCTTCGCGCTGATACTACCTGTTACCCCGCTGCTCTATTTAAAAGCGGCGGTACTGGTTTCGCTCGGCTAGTATCGCTGTTTACTTCGCCACCTTGAAGGTGGCGAAGTCAGCCGTACTAGCCTCCCGCGGCGGGGATGGGCAGGCAACCCGCGCGGGTGGTCGCACCCGCCCCGGGGACACGCCCACCCCGCCCACACCCCCTCGCGGAGACCACCCGCCGCCACTTCCAGCAGCCCCTCCCCACCTTCCCGCTCGCGCAATCTCGGAACGGGAGGCTAGGAGGGCTGCCGGGAAGGGGCCGACAGCAGGTGGTCGCGACCACCCGCCGCCACCCCTCCCCGGCAACCCCTCCCAGCCCCCCGCCCGGCCGCTCCCGGGAGGGAAGGGAGGGACCGCTGGGGAGGGGTGGAGGCTCCCTCCAGCGGGGCCCGAGAAGGGCCTTTGGGGATTAGGGGGGTCCCCAGCTCGAACCGGGACCCCCAGTGGGCGGCTCTAAAAAGAGCCCTTGGGGCGACGTCTTCGGCTGGCGACACCAACCCCACTCAGGTCGCCGATGCCAGACAGACCACTGCGGCCGACAGTGAGCCCGCTGCACCGCCGGCCTCAGTGGAGCCGATGTTGCCAGCCGCTTCTTTCTTCTTCTTCAGCCATCTACTGCGATGGCATCTGAGTTCCGTGCGGAAAGCTCCTCTTATATAGGTTTGCAGAAATCCATAATCCGTTTCTGATTGGTCAATTTTTTATACTGCTTTACATTAACCAATCAGATTTCAGAACTTTCCAAAAATCTGATTGGTTAATGTAAAGCAAGTATTAAAAAATTGCCCAATCAGAAACGGATTATGGATTTCTGCAAACCTATATAAAGAGGAGCTTTCCGCCGGCGGAACTCAGATGCCATCGGCAGTAGATGGCTGAAGAAAGAAGCGGCTGGCACATCGGCTCCGCTGAGGCCGGCGGTGCCAGCGGGCTCACTGGCGGCCGCAGTGAGCCTGCCTGGCATCGGCGACCTAGTGGGGTGGTGTCGCCAGCCCGAAGACGTTGCGTCGGATCAAGACCGGCAACATCGGCCTCGTGAGGGGTACCTCTCGGGGGTCAGCCGGCCTCGGCGGAGCTGGTGTCCGCCGGGACTGGAAGAAAGAAGAGACGCCGCCCAAGGGCTCTTTTAAGAGCCGCACTGGGGTCCCGGTTCGAGCTGCGGGACCCCCGCCAAAGGCACTTGTCAGTGCCGCAAGGGCCCTTATAAGGGCGGGGGAGGGGGTCCCGGTTCGAGCTGCGGGACCCCCTAAGCCCCAAAAGGCCCTTCTCAAGGCCCGATGGAGGGAGCCTCACCCCTCCCAGCGGCTCCCTCGCGACCACCTGCTGCGGCCCCTTCCCGGCAGCCCCTCCCAACCCGTTCCCCGAGATTGCCGCGAGCGGGGAACGGGTTGGGAGGGGCTGCTGGGAAGCGGCGGCGGGGTTGGCGTATACCCCGCCCCCTAGGAGAGGCGTCGGGAAGGGATTTTAAGTCCCTTCGCGGCGATACTATACAGTATCGCCGCGAGGCTTAAAATTCCGCAGCACCATCGCGGCCAGATACATAGCGCTATTTCACGGCCGCGATGTGCGGCGGTAATTTTTTGGCGCTATTTTCATTGCTTTATAAATATGCCCCTAGGTATGCATTACATAAACTAATAGGGAGATCAATAAAAGTTCTTATCATCTAAAATGGTGCTAATTTTGCCCCAACCAATAGATGTTAGCTTTCAAATGTTAAATAAGATCTGATTGGTTGGGGCAAAATTAGCACCATTTTTAACAATAAGAACTTTATTGAATCTCCCTGTTAGAATTTTAAAAATAATGATATTTTTCACTGACATTACTTACCCCTGATTGTCAAGCAATCTGCTATTTTGATTATCTGGATGACTGTAACTAAATTTTGGTTGTTCTCCAGACAGTGCAACATGGACAGGCTTATCATAGCTTATATTAAAAGTTTCCCTGCCTCTATCCCATGAACAAAATCACATAAAGATTGTTTTTTTTCCAGTTATGGACTCTCTTTATAGCTAATGATTTTAGTCTAAAGATTTCCTTAAAATGTGCATTTTGCCGCCATACAGATATTATTATATTTGTTACTTTGCTTTAGGTTAAAATGGAACACAGTGAGTAATTTTAAATACATTTATATTAAATGGCATATCCACCCACAAGTGGAAAACCCCTCCAAACCTTGAAACTATTATACTCGAGCACTTCTACATGCAGTTTTTTAGCCAGATGTTTGCTTCCCCTGTACTGGATCTTCTAGCTCTTCTGGATAGACCAGTGACTAAAGGGTCTAACTTGGTATTCTTCCTTCGAGCATGTGCAAAAGCTCTCTGAGCTCACAGAAAAGGAAGGGGGTGGCAAGCATCAGGCTGACTAACTTTTTGTAGAAACACTTCAGTTTGGGGGGATGCTCTACTTAAAGAAACTTGAGGGTAGACATGCCCTTTAAGTAAATCATATTTGTTGTGGTTTTACTAGTAAACAAAAAAACTTGCTGTACCGGCAACAGTTTACCTTTCACCCATGGGATATCTGGGAAGTCCTAATACTGTTAAAGTACACCAGTTTACTTAAAAAAATAGTAAAGGTGGACATATTGAAAAAAAAAGTCTATCAGTAGAGACTTAGCGGGACTTTAAGTCCATATAAGCACAAAAGACTGAAGCCGACATTAAAATCACGCTGTGAGTAAATCCCAAATGCGGCTCTGGGTAAATCTCCCCCAATGAGTAAACAAAGGGGCCTTCAGGGGGATTTTTGAGTATTTATTCCCTTTGTACAATACTGGTTTTATTGCACTAATATTATGCCTAGTCAGGTTTTATTTTAAGCGCCAATACGTGTTTAATCACTGTTATGAATGCAGTGCTGTTAACAAGATTATTTTAGGGTTTATATGAACATTTTTAAGCTGAATTAATTAGTGAATCTGATTAAGGATAATGGGATAACATACCCTCTGCTAAGATTAGTAAGAATATCATAAATCACTAAAGATATCTGCTGGCAGAGTATCATTTACATTCATAGATATGATCCAGTGAGTTTTTATACTAGCCTTTTTTCTGCACAAAAAGAACACCTACTATAGTTCATTAGACTACAGAGAAAATGAAAATGCATTAAAGAATCTCACTAGCAGTAAAGGAAGGGAAACTAAATCATTATATTATTCCCCCCCTTCAATCTGCTGTACCCAGGGTGAGGACATAAAAATAGCTCGATAGTATATTGGCCATGTTTGTGGTTTATTAGTGCAAAACCCACACTACCCAAAGTACTATTGAATTAACTTTGGTTTTGAATTAATATTGCGCTGCCAGAGAAATATCGTGGTGTAGCCTATGTAGTAATGACTTATTTAAGATTAGGGCAATAATTTTGTGCTAATCTTAATGCTAATACTACAGTGGCGTACGCGGTCGATGTAGTACAAGAAAAGTTATGTTTTACTTGAATGGGATCCCACAATGCTGTAAGTCTCACAAGGGACATTTAAGCATCGCAGGATCTCAGTCAGGAAAAACTTAACTTTTTTAGTACTACATTGGCCCAGTAAATCCTCACTCCTGGGAGTACAGCAAATATCCATAAAACATACTCAGTCCTGTCCCTTCCACAGGGCTGTGCCGCCTATGGGAAGATGCATGAGCAGGAGGGGCCAGACCAGAGCGGGACTTTTGAGGTAGGTTTTTAATGTTTTTGGTCCTCACATACTAAGAATGAATACCAAGAATGAATTTCTTAAAATATACTTGAAATGAGTCTATAATTGCACCTTTTTACATAGACGTGATAGCATTAAGCAGTTGGTGCAGATTTGCTGCCCATCCACAGTGCAAATCTCCTGTTTCACCACAGCTCAATGGTGCTCTATTGGATTCAGATCTGGTAATCTGGTAGAAACCATCAGAATACTCATTGTCCTGTTTAAGAAACCATGTAACCTACATAAGTAGTAATATAGTAATGGAGGTTGAATAAAGACATATGTCCATCTATTCCAAACTTGAAACCCTCCTCTTTATCATTACCTAATAGTTGATCCAGGAAAAGGTAAAAAAAAAAAAAAAAACAACTGAAAAGGGGGAAGACTTCCTGACTCCAACTCCCAATTGGAAAGGATCCCTGGATCAACATGAACTATGGGCTATATTTATAAACTTTATTGATTTTTAAAATTTAGCAATAACGCATGTTATCGGTAATGTATGGGTAATGTAGTAAAATACCGCAATGGTAGTCTATGGGGGGGGGCATAAATCTACGATTGCGTAAATTAACTATCGTTAAACCGATCAGAAATTAAGTGTGCCAAGAAAGTTTCTCCCGCACCAGGGGCCATATTTATGAAATTTTTTTATGTTCGCTGTAAAGTAACGATCGGTGTTCTACGATACCGATCGTTATTTTATGATATCAATCGTAATTCTACGATATCGCTATCGTAAATCTATGGTGACGATATCATACGTTTGCACCGTACATTTAGCGATCGTTATAGAACACTGATCGTTATTTTACGGCGAACGTAAAAAAAACAATAGCTGTATATGGCCCCATAACACAACCAGCCTGAACTGTTCACAAAAGGCAGGATGCTTTTATTTTGTTTATGCCAAATTCTGACTCTACCATCTTAATTTTGCATCAAAAATCAAGACTTAGAAGATTAGGCAACATTTTTCCAATATTGTATTGTTCAATTTTGGTGAGTCTCTGCAATTTGTAGCCTTAGTTTTCTTAACTGAGAGGAGTGGCACCCAGTGTGGTCTTGTAGTGTTGTAGCCCATCGGCTTCAAGGTTCAATGTTTTGTGTGTTCAGAGATGGTATTCTGCATACAGTGGTTGTAACAAGTAGTTATTTGAGTTACCGTTGCTCTTTGATCTCCTTGAACCAGTCTAATAATTCTCCTCTGACATCAACAAGGTCAGAGAATATATATACATTTTTTGATATTAATGGCCAGTAAAGTATCCAGTTTTTCATTTCTACAAATTTTGTTGGAGATTTCTATATAATTTTTTAATAAATGAAATGAATAATAATTCTGATGAATAACGTTTAAGGTTGATGTATGATGATGGAAATCTAGGGTTTTTTCAAGTTACATTATGTGTCACTGCGCATTTCTTAGAGTTGGCGCTGCTAAATGATTTGCTTAATGCTTTATAAATAAACACTATTGGGCTCAGCATGAACATCGGGTATAATTCCTCATGTCCAGTATCCCATAGCAACCATTATTCTAACTACATTTAACCATTCAAAGCAAACCGATGATTGGTTTCTGTGAGTAACTGCTTTGATTCAAAGCATATCTGTATGTACATTTATATAAAAGAAACAGTATAGGACTTATTGTGGAAAATCTACTGTGTAGCTACAGTAGGATTTACTATAAAGTAGAAGACATATGCCATTTGTCCAATGCATACTGTGTAAATGTGCATAAAATATAAGTATAATATGCTCTACTATAGAAAATGTCATAGGGCTTTAACTGAGTGGGCTGTTTCCTAGAAGATGTATTTTTCACAGGGAGATCTCATCCCTTTAGTCTTGTTATTTGACTTTTACGGCATTCATCAGCCTACAGAAAACAGATGGGATAGTTATTCTGCCACAAACTAGGAATGATTGCAGTGCTAATTGGAACCAGATCCGGCTTTGTAATAATTAATACAATTACCCATTATAAGCTTTCTAACAGAGATTTTAGCTAATCATCTGACAGAAAATAAATGGTTGAGGGTGGCTGTACTGTAAAGGGATCATACAAAAATTTTCTTATTTTGCACCAAAAGATCCTGGGTCATAATGACGTTTGATGTCTGTAGAAACCGTGAATTGTATCTCAAGTTAACAAAACAGGTAATATAAGCAATACTGCAGATCATGAAAGGCTGGTAGGCCCTATTTATCCAAAAATAATTTTTTGAACAATTCAATTCACAACCTCCACACACGCAATTGTTAAAGGGTCAGTTCAGTGGAAATTTAATATTTGTTAAATTGTTAGTTTGTGTAATGCCTTCTTAGTTATTCTACATATTCTCTCCCATTTTGAAAAATCAGTAGATTTCATACCCTTTGCTGTTCCCTGCTGTTGACATTAGTGAGCTGACATTTCAGGTTCTAACGGTCCTTCTTCTTCCCAGGATGCACCACTTCCTTGGAATGTTCCTAACAGTAATTTTCTACTGATTGGCTGTTGATGGGTCAAAGATGCTCAGATCTCTACTGAGCAACTGAATCAACCCAGGCGCTGGGTCAAGGGCAAGACCATAATGGTCTCTACAAGGGGTCCTAGGAAAGTCAGTATTTCGGTTTGCATTTATTTCAAAAGACAAAATGCTGAATGGCAGGTTAAGGTCATTGGGATAAAGAATACTGCTCTTTTTTCTGAAAAGCATATGTATTTGCACTGAACTTCCCCTTTAAACCTTAGCAACAGTCGGCAATAAACAAAAGCCCATATGGCTAATATCGCCATGGAATGAAAAAATGGTAAGGTGGGGGGTATGACAATGAATCTACGTTACTTTATGAATAGGGGCATATTTATAAAGGAACGATGTTAGCGCAAAAAAATTACCGCCGCACACTCGCGGCCGCGAAAATAGCGCTATCGCCGTATTTATAACGGCGAGCGGCTATTCCGCGATACCTATCGCAGCCGCGATGTGCTGCGGTAATTTTAAGCCCCTTCGCGGCGATACTATATAGTATCGCCGCGAAGGACTTAAAATCCCTTCCCGACGCCGCTCCTAAGGGGGCGTGCATACGCCCACCCCGCCCACACCCCCACCGCCGGGCGGCAGCGGCACCACCCCGCCCCGCCGCCACTTCCCAGCACCCCTCCACACCCGTTCCCCGTTCGCGCAATCTCGGAAGGCGGAGGCTAGAAGGGGCTGCCGGAAGGGGCCGCAGGTCAATTTTTAATACTTGCTTTACATTAACCAATCAGATTCTGGAACCAGAAATCTGATTGGTTAATGTAAAGCAAGTATTAAAAATTGACCAATCAGAAACGGATTATGGATTTCTGCAAACCTATATAAAGAGGACTTTCCGCCGGAACTCAGATGCCATCGCAGTAGATGGCTGAAGAAAGAAGAAAGAAGCGGCTGGCAACATCGGCTCCGCTGAGGCCGGCGGTGCCAGCGGGCTCACTGGCGGCCACAGTGAGTCTGCCTGGCATCGGCGACCTGATGGGGTTGGTGTCGCCAGCCCGAAGACGTCGCGTCGGATCAAGACGCCGGCAAAATCGGCCTCGTTGAGGTCGCCGGCGCCGCCGGGGGTACCTGGCGGCCGCAGGGGTACCTCTCGGGGTCGGGCGGCCTCGGCGGAGCTGGTGTCGCCGGGACTGAGAGAAAGAAGACGTCGCCCAAGGGCTCTTTAAGAGCCGCACTGGGGGGGTCCCGGTTTCAGCTGCGGGACCCCCGCCAAAGGCACTTGTCAGTGCCGCAGGCCTTATAAGGGCCGGAGGGGGGGTCCCGGTTGGCTGCGGGACCCCCTAAGCCCAAAAGGCCCTTCTCAGGGCCCCGCTGGAGGAGCCTCCACCCCCCAGCCTCCCCTCCCTCCGCGCCCCTCGGGAGCGGCCGGGGCGGGGGGCTTGGAGGGGTTGCCGGGGGGGGGTGCGCGGCGGTGGTCGCGCGACCACCTGCTGCGGCCCCTTCCCGGCAGCCCTTCTAGCCTCCCGTTCCGAGATTGCCGCGAAGGGGAACGGGTTGGGAGGGCTGCTGGGAAGTGGCGGCGGCGGCGGGTGGTCGCCGCTGCCGCCGCGGGGGGTGTGGGCGGGGTGGGCGTGTCTCCGGGCGGTGGGACCACCCGCCGCGGGTTGCCTGCCCATCCCGCCGCGGGAGGTTAGTATCGGCTGACTTCGCCTCCTTCAAGGTGGCGAAGTAAAACAGCCGATACTAGCCGAGCGAAACCAGTACCGCCGCTTTATAAATAGAAGCGGCGGTAACGGGTAAGTATCGGCGCGAAAGGTTAACGCTTTGTTAACTTTTCGCGGCTGTTTCGGGCCTTTATAAATCGCGGTAAACGGATTATATGCGTTAATGGCCGCGAAAACGGCCGCGAAAAGTTAACGAACCTTATATAAATATGCCCCTAGGTCATTATATGACCTATGAGCATATCTACTCAAGAACCACAGTAACCAATTCTTATTAAAAAGATTCAAAGAGTCCTGAGTGGTATGGAACAGCTTTGTTCATTTATCATAATATCAGTAATATTATTTGGCACCACAGTTTTTGAATCAGTGTCTGAGACTTGGGTAGGGTTGGGACTCTACATGACATACCATTTAGGGGATTTTCACTGTCAGGTGTATCTAAGCAAGTTTTACAAAGCTAGAGCTCTACAATAATTAGAGATGGCCGGAAACTCACCGCAGTTTCGTTCTGTTTTCGGATTCCTGGATCTTGGGAAAATCCAGAAGATCCGAAAACAGAACGAATTTTAAATTATTATCGAATGTTGGTGGCTATTTTCGAGGATTATCGAAAATAGCCTAGAACGTTTAATAATCCTCGAAAATACGATCGGAGACTACTTTCGAGTTTCCAGGCGTATTTTGGCAGATTATCGAACGTTCAAGGTTATTTTCCATAATCCTCGAAACTATGATATTTATAGAAAATAGGCTCTGAAGTCTCGAAATCCAGACGATCCAGATCTGGATCCCATCTCTACATATAAAAGTAAAATGTCAATGGTGGAGATGGATGCTTTGTTTAGTATATCCTGCAAGTACACCAGTTCACAAGGAATTAAATCAGATAAACAAAAAACATACTGTATTTTTTATGACAAAATGCTTCTAATTTTCCTATAATTTCTGTTACCATTGAAATCAAATAAAAATGTTGTTAGCTAATATTTGACAAATGTCTAAAAAAGAAATAATCAGAATTATTATCACCAGTGATACTATCCATCCCTAATGGAGGTGGTATCATATTATCAAATTTAAAGGGGTTCCATATCTTGGTGTCTTAATTACATCCCTTAAAGGAGAACTACAGTGGAAGTATAACCTTTCGGTTTGAAGGCTAGAAATGATGCACTTTTACGCATTACACAGAATTTACTGACCTATAGATGCATCGGTAGTTTCATAGTGACCAGGGGCGTACCTGCAGGGTCCCCCCCCTGCACGCGCGCGTGAGAATGGAGGCCGGGCCCTTGATGCCCTCCTCCCTCCAAGATGCCTCCAGCGATCAGACGTTTTAAAGAGCTGATCACACATATGAATGAAACACTCGCAATCAGCTGTTTAAAAGACCAGACCAAAACTTCCTGTTAAGTTCCGAAATTTCGGGTTGGTCTTTTAAACAATTCTTCATTTGAGATACGAAATCGCATGCGCAATTGCGAGCGCAATTGCAAAAAAAAGCACAACCATGTGGCCTAGCCCTATAATCAGACTGCATGAGATCCACATCTTTTGGCGCAATTGCATGCACTCTGTTTGCCGTATTGCAACACATGGCAACGTGCACCGGAAAAGTGCACATTCATGTTTCTGGTGCACTTGGGCTTACTACACTGTGGCCTCAACCTAAACAAGTAATTAATTTACAATAGAGAACATTAAATTTAAAAGTTTGAGGCAGTAAACTGGTTACAAAAAGGAGTCACATAAAAAAGCAGAATACCCTCCAACATTCCCTTTAATAAGGTGAGAAATTCATCGCACAGAGCAGTGCTAAGATCAGGTTTACTTCATTACCCTCCCACTGCAGCTCTGCACAATGTTGTTTCTATAAATGTATATTTTTGTATGTATATAATTGAACATGTTGCAGCATATGTGATATTAATTTGACATAACTCCCCCCCCCCCCCTAAACAATGTGCTGTGCAGGATCCTGAAATATCATTAAAAGGGAAGAAATAAACTAATTACAGGGCTACAGACATTTCAGCACATTTTCACGGTAATATTTAGACGGTGTGTATTAACCTGGGACACAGAAAACAAGTGCTTGTTTTGTGTGACTTACGTAGAAGAAAAAACAAGCAACCATAACTATATTTTATTTCAATTCAAACAGGATTTAGCAAGCTTGTCTTTCTAAAATACATATGCACAGCATATATTGCATTACCAATCTAATGTAGGTGCAGTAATTATGAGTTCTGATAAGTAAGTATAAATGCAAAATAGAGATGAGTTTGCTATTTATCCTCAGTCCCTAAGGCATGAATATTGGGCATGTGCGATACCCAGTGGGTACAGGGGAGGAGCCAAGATGGCAGCCCCCATGGGGCAACTTTAAAACTACATATCTTCATTGTCATTGGGCTGATGTCACTGATGAGTAGGTGCGTTATATACAATGCAATATGTACTTTGTTTCTAGCCCAAGTTGTTTTTTTAATTAACCTCATATACTATATTACTCTTTACTATACTTTATTATACTACTATATTATACTGTTCATGTCTGTACAAATCAAGTGAATGCACTGGAAGAAATAAATGGAAACCCAAATCGACTGGTGATAGATTCATCCTCGTCTGTTGAATTTACTGTATAAGAAGTTTATTTCTTTTTTGTATAAGTTTGTCCTTGCTATTAATTTGCTTCAGCCAATATAATTTTAACGTTCTACAAGGTTACTGCAGTTAAATAATATCTGATTGCTTGCTGCACAGCACAGGAAAACATTTGCACCTTTTATTTCATCAACCCCTGGGTTTTCTATTTCCGATAATTGATGACCAAGACCCAGGCTGCTTGGTATTTTCCATCAGGCAAAGAAAACAGACCATTCCTTTTCAATATTGTGCCTAGTACAATGTCTCTTTGTTCTCATTTATTTAACATTTGGTCCTAGGTCAAGCATTCTTCTTAAGGCATATACAGTATTATAAACTACAACAGACCATGGAAGCACATTCTACACCTAAAACAAACAAATAAATAAATATTGTATTTAATCTAGAAATATTTCAGGCTCATTCAATAACCCACCCACCCCTCTTACCTCCCACTCTCTGGATCCCTCCCTGGCTGCCCTTCTGCCTAGCATAAAATGTTTTTTCTGTAGTGTAGGGCATCCCTGCCCACCTCCAACAGACTTATGAAATAAGAAGAAATCTACTTACAGCCCTTCGCTCCGGCGGCACTCTGCATTGCCGGAAGCCACATCTTCAGCCAATCACAGACGTGGCTGCCAGTATGGCCCCTGTTTGCAAATTCCGGGAAGCAGGGACCTAAATCAGAGCATTGCAGGAGCTGTAAGTAGAGTTCTGAATCTTTTTTAAGAGATTTAACACGTGGTTGGGGGTGGGCAGGGATGCCCTACAACATACCAAAACTTCTTATTTAGGCTGGGCATGTCCTTTATGATATTGGACTCTGTGAATACACCCTTGTGATTAATTGCATTTTTAAAAAAATAATGCTGCACTACAACACACAAAAAAACGCTGTGCATTTCTATCCGCTTGTGTCCGATTTTATATGCATTTGCGCTTGCGCTTCACAGGGGATTATGGGTATAACCAAAAATGCACATCCGCTTTTGTCTGCTTGTTTCCACTTCTGTATGCTTTTCTATAGACTTGTATTAAAGGACAACAATAAAAATAATAATAATAATAATAATAATAACCAGATAAAGAAAGAGTATACAGATCACCTCTATGGGGTGGTGAGATAAACGCTCAAGTGAAACTATGATTAATAAGTGTATAATACATAAGTGTGATATTTTATAATGGGAGCTGCAGTGGTATATATCCTTATAAAAATCACTCATCTATGTCACTAAGTGAATAATTTCTTATATTTCTTATATCCCACTACTCCACCCATTCCAGTGTTCATGTCTGGACAATGACAGCGTTTTTTGCAGTGTTTAACTTCACTAAAAGAACCTGCTGGTGCTGCTACCTGTCATTCATAACCAATGTCTCTCTCTCTCAACAAAGATTTGTTTAACCGCATAGATGCTGGGCTGAGATGTTCCTATCTATTGGGTTTAAGTTACAGAAGGTAGCTTGAGGGTTTAAATTATATAAAATAATGCATGCATCAGTCCATTATTCACAAGTAAAGTCTGGTTTAGTCTATAGTTCACAGATAAATTTGCTTCACACTTAAGTAAAACAGATCTGGATTGTGTTCAATAATAGGATACTCACTCACTGCAACGTGGTGGGCCCGGTGGACCAGCACTCTATAAGCTCACAGGTCTCACAGGAATGTTATAAAGCAAACATCTTTAATCACAATTGAATATAAAAACACGTCTGACGCATTTTGTGCCTACAGTGGCACTTCTTCAGAGACACAAAAAATCCGCCGTTATAAAGGTATGTGTACGTGAGTCACCTGTTAAAACAAATCCCTCAAATCCCAAGCCACAATATCATAAAAATATACAAAAATAAACCCCAACACCCACAAGGAGATACAAAGGTACAGCCATAAAAACAAAAAAAGTGGGATATATACATGTGCATGTAAGTAAAGTAATAAGTGATAATTACATTTGCATACCTAAAAATGTGTTATATAAGGGATAATACGCTACCTACAGTGTAATATAAGGATATTACACCACAAGGAGTTCACTGGCCATATAAAAACACGAGGCCGTCAGGCTGAGTGTTTTTATCGAGGTCAGGGAACTCCGAAGGTGAAGTAATATCCATATATTATTCTGTAGGTAACGTATTATTCCATATAATACATAAGGTCAAAAAAAGAAAAATCCAGCACAGACATTCTGTCTTCCCCCCCTCCATCTCTCCCCCTCCCTGTATTAGTAATGTAGATAACAAGCCCGATTTTGTAAATACAAATAGTTAACTGTTGTTTCTATATCAAACTAAAAGAAGACAATAAACATCCTCTCTCACCCGGTGCTGTTCTGGTTCATTACACTGACTGACTGAGTTACTGTGCTGAGTGAGCGCATTCCTGTGAGTGATAATTGATTTGGCCGCTCACTCATCCTTATCAGTAATTCAGTCAGTCAGTCAGTGTACAAAAACGGGCTTGTTATCTACATTACTAATACAGGCAGAAATGGGGAGGGGCAGTGGAATAAAGGTAAGTCACTCAGTGACATCACTGAGTGACTGTAATATAGATTCCCGCCACTGCACCTCCCCATTCAAATGCCAGAGCCTTATGTATTATATATACTGTATTATACAAGTTAGGGAAACAACAGGACCCTAAATATTACAACAATGAAGACACAAATAACAGGATCCCACTAGCTATGTATAATTGTGGTAATTAAGAATAACTGTATACATATTCTATTATATTTGGATCATATTATATATATATTCTCTACTTGCCGTGATTATCATCACAGTTAGCCAATACAGATATCAACTTTTTAATTTTTTTATATACATTTACTTTCTGTTTTACTGAGAAAGTGTCTTAAAAAGTTGGAGCTGTGCCAGATCTGTCAGTTTTAGGACCAAGACGGAAAATTTCCATTACTGGCTCTCTTTGCTACAGTATTGCACATTGAAGGATTGTTCTGTATACAGTGTTCTATGGCTATGCTGCTGTGAAGGGCAGACTCAGACTGTCAATGGAACAGTATATGGAACAGTCTATGTAACAATCTTTGTAACAGTCTATGTAGCAGTCTGTGTAACAGTCTATGTAACAATCTACCTAACAGTCTATGTAGCAGTCTATGTAGCAGTCTATGTAACAGTATATGTAACAGTCTATGTAACAGTCTATGGACACCAGGAGAAGAAGTGGAGGCGGTCCAGGCACCAATCCACTGAATATGAAGTGCAAATGACTTACTACATTTGTATAATTATTTCAAGTAATATATTAAACCCTGTTTATTTCTCCCCATGCTGAGGCGAAGAAGTGATAATGAAAGTAACTGTAGTGAAAAAAAAATATGATTTCATTCATGATATATGATTTCATTTATATTCAGTATAATGAAAGTTCTGCCCCTTTCTGCTACTGGAGAATCATACCTCAGCATTAATTGCATATTAATTAATGAAAAAGAAGATTTTAAAAATGTATCTCTAGATACAACTTCTTTCATTAAATAACACTGCAACCCTCAATCTGTACCAGCTCCCCTACAAGGAGGTCATATTTACGAGGCTTTGCAATGTGATTCATTGTTAGGAAAAGCATTAAATAAAACCTTCTGCCCCAGTGAGAAAAAGGGGCATTAACTTGAACTAAAAAAAAGCAAGAAAAGACTCAATTCGATTAACTCTTCATTGCCAATGAATCGGATTTAAAGGGACAGTTCAGTGGAAATTATCGATATTTGCTAAATTGTTAGTTTGTGTAATGCCTTCTTAGTTATTCTACATATTCTCTCCCATTTTGAAAAATCAATTGATTTCATACCCTTTGCTGTTCCCTTCTGTTGACATTAGTGAGCTGACATTTCGGATTCTAATGGTCCTTCTTCTTTCCAGGATGCACCACATCCTTGTAATGTTCCTAACAGTAATTTCTACTGATTGGCTGTTGGATGGCTCAAAGATGCTCAGATCTCTACTGAGCAACTGAATCAACCCAGGTGCTGGGTCAAGGGCAAGACCATAACGGTCTCTAATAGGGGTCCTGCAAACAGGAAGTTAGTATTTCGGGTTGCATTTATTTATACACAGACAAAATGCTGAATTGGTAGATTAAGGTAATTGGGATGAAAAAATACTGCTCTTTTTTTCTAAAAAGTACATGTATTTGTACTGAATGTCCCCTGAAGGTTTTTTTTGTGAACCCTTTATTTGAAGGAAAACTATTGTGTGTATAAAGGTTATTAAAAAAACAGTTAAACGGAAAAGTACATGGGACAGGGATATAGGACTGGTAATTCCTACCTCCCATTATTGTTTCTGTGAGGAGCACCAGCCCTCCTGGCTTTAGCACTATCTTAAATACAGGAATAGACCAGGACTAACCTAGCAAATGAAAACTGTTAGTGCTGTAGCTCCTAACGAATATACGGGTATAGTTATCCTTTAAGATTCTTAATCATTATGTGTCAGTGTTCCCAACAATTCCAGTGATTATTTAGAATATATCATATGAAATGTACACTGTTCTACTAAATAAATGAATTCTTTTAACATTGTAGTATTTCTCCATGAATACCAGTACAAACAATGCAAAGACACATGGAAATCACCAGGTTAGTTTAGGCAATGTTTAGGAAATTTGCTATGAAACATTTTACGAGTTGAGAATAAAGGAAATGACAGTTGCCCACATATCACTTGTCCTGTGAAATGTTTAAACCAGCTGTTACAGGTTTTTGCTAATCTCTAATGCACACTTTGGGTATGAGTATGACATTTTGAGGAACACCATGTCCCCTTCCTCTTAGTGGTTAGCTAGTTTTAAATTGAAAATAAAGCTTAAATAAATTGTGTTTTTTGTTTTTTTTTAAAATTAACACTACACAGGGTTTCTGTACCTGTTCACATAATTAACCTTCCTCGATTCTAAACTGGTGAGTTGTTCCCCCAGTAACCGGTTGCCATAGACATAGCAATATTTTTGTCCGATACCTGGTGTTGGCCAATAATCGCCCCATGTGTGGTATATGTAATGAAAAGTGGCCCTCAAAATTGGCTAGTTATCCTTATTGGGCTGGCTGAAATTTTGGACAATTAATTTTAATGAAATAGATCCATGTATGACCACCTGGTATCTGCATGGTATCCCAGGACCATATTTATTAAGGAGCAGAATTTTTTTGATTTCTCTACTCCAGAGTTCAGACATTGTCCCCTTTAGATTTGTTATAAAGTATATTCATCAAAGCTGATTTTTTTTTTACCAATATCGCGTATCGGGTGGGCCAAAAAATCAGAGGTGATTCTGACGTTGGTTGCCTGTTTGCCTGGATCGGATGAATGAGCGATAGGACATGTTGGTAAATTACCGTCGATCATGCGGCCCATAGAAGACATTCGCCATGTCCGACAGTCCAGTCCAACTGCTCAATATCAGCGAACAGTCGAACAAAAGTTCTTTTTTACTGAGAAATCCACATTTGCACTTCATTATAAATTGGTGTCTTTCTGAATTGCGACACTGACGGTGGATCTGACAGAATTTGCTCAATATTGTTGGTATCGGGACATAACAACGGACCATGCATGGGTGCATTGAATGGTCATTCTGTATAAAGGAGATATATATATATATATATATATATATATATATATATATATATATATAGGGTTAATGTTGATACAGATCTCTATGCTGCTGTCAATCATAGGGCAGACTGGATACATTTTTGAAACAAACAAAATGCTGTTTCTTACTAGCAGATCAATTAATAATGTAATAATCTACTGTATGTAACAATCTAAATAACAGTCTATGAGCACCTGTACAAGTTGGACAGCATACTGCACTGAGCTGGCAGAAAGGTGGGGTGCAGCTTTCTGTTTTCGGAGCTCATGTGATCACCATTTTCCCGGGCACAAAACTCCTCCAAAATACATGTACAGACTAAGTAAATTTATTTGTAGTAAATTATGCCAAAAAATCACTTTAGTATATAAAACAAGAAAAAACGTCCCTCAAGTGTATAAATAGCCTATCCTGATCAATACATAGAACAAGAACACAGAAGCGTGTAGAAGATATAAATGGCTAAAAATGTATATATTTATTATCAAAAATAGTAAAAGATCAACAACTGATTACAGTATCCATATATTAAACAAAGTTCATATTCATAATAATCACATAATAATCACGTCGATATCTCTGAACGACCCTAATCACTTTACTAACATAGCATCCCTTATTTTTAGAGCCCTTCTTGGTTCATTTCCATCTAGTGATAGCATACGGTATATGTTATGTTTAGGGTAAAAATTATAATTCTGTGTTATAGAGTTACCATATCTATGTCTAATAAATTATTCTTATTCATTTAGGTAAAAGGTCTAAATAAAATTGTTAATACTGTAACTTACCAATTAAAGGCCATGTTCACTCCCCAAACTTAATTTTACAGTAACCCTAGGCTTAACATATCCCCAAACACATTTGTGCAGTATTTACCTTTATCTCCGGAGCTCCTAACATCAGAAATATTATCTTTAAGCCTTGATTTAAAAATAATAATGGTATCCCTTAAAATCTATAATTTAAGTGACTGTTTTAAAGGATAACTATACTCTAAAAATGTACTTTTTAAAAATGGAAAGTGACTGGGGCAGGGAGGTCGTATTGATTATTCGTACCTCACAGTATTGAGGAGTTAGCGCATGTACAGTTTTTATTTGCCAGGTTACTCCTGAACTACTCCTGTATTAAAGATAGTGTTGAAGCCAGGAGGAAGACTGTCAGAATCAGTTTTATTTGGGCTGGTGCTCTTCACAAAAACAATATCGGAAGGTAGGATTTATCAGTTCTGTATACCTGTTCCAAGTACTTTTATTAGTACTGTTTTTAGTACTGTTTCATTAATTGAAAAAATATAAATATAGTGTGCCTACCACCACAAAAAAGACCACCCACAATATTATAATATATCACAAAACTATATTTATACAGTATAAATGGCCGCCGGTCACAATAAAAGTACCCACATACAATATTTAATATTATGATGATAAATTCTCACACCCTAAAAGTTTATAAATAGTTAAAACTCAAAAATTAGTAGTAGGAGGGGGATATTAAACTACTAGGTTAAATCGTCTGAGACAATCCTTTGTTCGTATCCAATAGGCAAATAGTCCGTGATGAGATGTGTAATTAATGGGTTAAAATCAAAAAACCATGGTGTGCGCACACCTAAAAATATATAAAAAGGACGTATAAAATATGTCTATATCTCTGGAGGCGGGGGTTATAACTGAATCAATACTGCACCGTGCTCTCGTCGTACGTAATTGGGTAAACGCTGTATCACCGTAGATCCCCCGGACTTGAAAGTTACCAACATCCGTGCAGGCACGCTCTTGGGATCTGTGTGCCGTTAAAATACCCACTGGAAGGTAGATATTCCTATTCCTTCCCGACGTCGGCTATTTCTGCAGATAAATAGTAGCGTTCAGCTGTTAGTTAAACCACCCGCACTCCTCGTAGATCACGTCCACACTGTCTCAATTGCTGCTACGCGTTTCACACTGTTCCCAGCTTCGTCAGATGCCGACGAAGCTGGGAACAGTGAAACGCGTAGCAGCAATTGAGACGTGTGGACGTGATCTACGAGGATTGCGGGTGTTTTAACTAACAGCTGAACGCTACTATTTATCTGCAGAAATAGCCGACGTCGGGAAGGAATAGGAATATCTACCTTCCAGTGGTTTTTAACGGCACACAGATCCCAGAGCGTGCCTGCCACGGATGTTGGTAACTTTCAAGTCCGGGGGATCTACGGTGTACAGCGTTTACCCAATTACGTACGACGAGAGCACGGTGCAGTATTGATTCAGTTATAACCCCCGCCTCCAGAGATATAGACATATTTTATACGTCCTTTTATATATTTTTTAGGTGTGCGCACACCATGGTTTTTTTGATTTTTAACCCATTACTATTACACATCTCATCACGGACTATTTGCCTATTGGATACGAACAAAGGATTGTCTCAGACGATTTAACCTAGTAGTTTAATATCCCCCTCCTACTACTAATTTTTGAGTTTTAACTATTTATAAACTTTTAGGGTGTGAGAATTTATCATCATAATATTAATATTTTGTATGTGGGTACTTTTATTGTGACCGGCCGGCCATTTATACTGTATAAATTAGTTTTTTGTGATATATTATAATATTGTGTGGTCTTTTTTGTGGTGGTAGGCACACTATATTTATATTTTTTCTATTTCTCTTGGCCACTCCCCCCTGGATATTCCGGGGGGTTTTGACCAAGTTCCTGAGTGGGAGACTCAGAGGTGCCTGACCACCCACGTTCTTGGGTGTGTACTATTTATTTATCTGTTTCATTAATTGTTTAAAAAAAAAAACTTTATACACACTATAGTTTTCCTTTAGAAATGTATGCATTTTTTAAAAAGAATATATAAATATCTTAAAAGATGGGCATAATCCTTCAATAAATTTATGGCTAGAGTGCGGAGGTAGATAGAAATACTTTTTCACTTCTTGTGTATATTGTATTGTTGGTGGAACTACTAAAGAGAGAAGACCCATCCATTTAAGCAAGGAATGGTTTGTGGGCATATTGCTCTAATCATAATGGGTTCTAACTTTAAATATATTCTAATCAGTGACAAGTTGCTTTTAAGGGGGTTGGCCTAAATCCAGAGCATCTAGTTCTCACTACATTTCCTCTGTTGGTTGTTAGCTTGAGCAAAGTCTAATTCATATATCCTAGCCGAGTCTATTCTATGTATTTTTTCTCGTAATGTGGGTATATGTGACGTTGTACAATTTTTTGCAATTAATGTTGTTAAAGCCACATCTGCTTGCAAGATAATTGTGGACATATAGATTGGTATATCTATAGCTAATGTTAGTTCTGGAGTGGGAGTAATTGTCCATGGTCAGATTTTAGAGAGTAATTGAAATTTTTTTTGCCAAATAGGTTGAATCTTTAGGCAATCCTAGGATCTATGTAAAATAGTTCCCAATAGTCCACATCCTCTCCAGCATCTAGTTGGTGAAGTCACATTGAATTTGTTTAAAAGGATTTTTGTTATACCATCTGAGTCTTATTTTAGTATAGGTTTCCCAATGTTTGACACATGTTGTCAGTTTAAAAATTGTAGTGATTGCAGCTTGCCATCGGTTTTCTGTTATTTCGATCTTGAGAACTTTTCCCTATTTTTCTTGTGGCATCAATGTGTTGTCTGTATTCTTGTTGAGAACATAGTGTTAAAATAATGTTAGCTACTTATAGGAACCCAATGCAGAATTTATAGAAATCTACAGAATTTACTGGAGTTATAAAATTTTGGGTCAAAGATAATTATATTCCATTACTAGCAGTCGTACCTGGCGATGCCCGTGTACACATGTGGGTATAGCATTTTTTATGTGCAGGTGTGTGTTTGGCTTAGATAGAAGAGAAAGGGGAAAAAAGTGCACTGTTGGTTATGTACATCATGTATTTAATAGTTATGAGTTGAGGAGGTGACATTGCTTGAGGTATAGCACATATGTTTATAGCAAAATTTTATATACAACATTATCAGTTTTTCCACTTGGAGCGTAAATATACAGATGTTGTGCTGAACATGAGACATGGAATTTGCAGTGGGGAAAACATTTTGATTGCAACTGAATATCGCAGCACTTGAGTGACTGACGGGCTTCGGTGTCTCTAAAGTATGTGACATACGGGCTCTTTGTGTTGTTAAAGCCAGACTTTATTCTGTTGCGCTGTCTGAGCTCTATGTGTTTTTATTAAGCGTGCTCTATTTTTTGCACATTAGTTAGCAGTATGTCACTTTGTTCGCACTTTAACACTTTATCCTTGCTCAAGGACTACTTTATATTGACTATAAGATCGCAATCCATAAAGTTAGTTTCTGGTCTGAATTGAAAGTGCCATGATGTCTAGTTGTAACTATCTGTGAAGTGTGTGACATGTGGACAGTGTGTGTCTGTTTCTTAAGTGTAGGTAATGCAGGTAATTCCCATGTAGTCCATAAAACTGTCCCAGTTTGAGAAGGTGGATAGGGCATGTCTGCGATGTTGTGGTGGGCAGGGGCACGGCATTCTAGGGTGTGGACGGTCTGTGTCTGTGATGTTGTGGTGTCCAGAAGGCTTAGACGTGACATTTGGGGGCGTGGCCACGCTGTTTCAAACCGTGGGCATGGCCATGCCAGTTAGGGGCGTGGGTGTCAATTTTGGGGGTGTGCCTGTGATGTTTGGGGGCATGGACAGGATGTGTGTGAAGGTGTGGCCATGATGTATGGAAGCGGATCGTAATAGTTCTTTTGGAGGGGTAACCACAATATCTGGTGGCGTGCTTACAACATTTGGGGGCATGGTTGCGATGTTTGGGGGCATGGCAGTTATGTTTGAGCACATGGCTTTGATGGTTGGTGTATGAGCATGACCGTGATGTTTGAGGGGGTGGCCATGACAGCATTATCTGGGGGTGTGGTCACATTCCAGGAGGCTCTACTTTAAATTTCTTAGCATGACAATAACCGCAAATGTGATTCATATTACCAATATCTACACAGTCTTTCCAGGGTTTATATTTGTATATAAATGTGATTCATATCACCGATAGTAACATAGTTTTTCCAGGGTTAATATTTTTATTATATAGTAACATTGTCTTACCAGGGTTTATATTTTAAAACCTTCCAGAAGCAAATTGTAATGTGTTACAGACCTTAAGGGAAATGTCTGGTTCCCTCAGCTACAGAAGCTGTTATTCTGTGTGTGCAGCTCTGAGTTGTGTAGCCGTACATTACGCTGTTGTTGTGTCACTGAAGTGGTCTCTGTGTCTGTGTTGTTGAATTCGGGCAGCACACAGAGTCCAGGCCCTTCATCTGAGTTACTGAATTGGAGAATCACACTCTGCAAGTGACGTGCAGGATTTTTATTGGTCAAACTGGACTTCATGGGCATCGGCCCATTCAGAGGGCATCGCCGTTATGTGAAAGCATTCAGGGGTGTGGCTGTGAGGTGAGCACATATATACATACATACATACATACATACATACAAGATTTCTGCTTTATATAGTAGATAGATAGATAGATAGATAGATAGATAGATAGATAGATAGATAGATGTGAGCAATGTAAGAAACTTACTATATACTGTACATTAATGGTATTATTATTATTATTATTGATTTTTATAGCACCAACATCTTTCGTGGCACTTTACAATTCCATAGTCATACGTTACATACAGGGTAATACATGTTATACAAAGGCATACTTATTACATACACAGGTAATTCATAATATAAGTAAACAGAGTGTGGAGTTTCTTACAGTAATACCATTATACAATAGGAAAGAGGACCCTGCCCAAAGAACTTACAGTCTAAAGGATATAGGGGTGAGACATAAGGTGAGGCTGTAAATAGATTGGCAGCGGAGTGTGAAAGGCGGGTTGGATCATATTGGGTAGTAAGATGGGTAATGTTTAGGCCAGATTATATGCTAGCCTAAAGAGATGGGTTTTAAGGTTACGTTTGAAGTGTAAAGGAATAGTGAGTGATGGACAGACGGAGGAAGGGAGTTCCAGAGCAAAGGGGCAGCACGAGTAAAGTCCTGAATGTGGGCATGGGAAGAGGTGACCAGGGTGGATGAGAGGAGGGTATAGCTTGCGGAGCAGAGGTTGCGCCTGGGATGGTATCACTGGATCAGCTCAGAGATATATGGAGGGGCTGTGTTGGAGAGTGCTTTAGAGAGGCATTAGAGAAGTGAGAAGAAAAATGTATGAGCCAGGCAGCAGAGTTGAGAATGGATTAAAGCGGTGCCAGGCGGTTGTTTGGTAAACCACACAGGAATGTGTTGCAGTAGTCTAGCCAGGATATGATTAGGGCATGGATTAGGATTTTTGTAGTTTCCTTCGAGTGGAAGGGTCGAATGCGGGAGATGTTTTTGAGTTGGAGCCGACAGGTTGACATGATTCCGAAAGATCGGAATCTAGCGTTATTCCCAGGCAGCAGACATGAGTAGATGGGGATATGGGTGTGTTGTTAATATAAATAGTAAGACTAGGGAGGGGAACAGATCGTGAGGATGGGAAAAGAATTAGTTCTTGTCCATATTGAGTTTGAGGAAACAGGAGGACATGAAGGCAGAGATGGCACTAAGGCAGTAGGTGACCTGGGATGTCAGCATGGGAGATCTGGGGCAGAGATGTAAATTTGGGTATCGTCCGCATACAGGTGATACTAGAACCCAAATTAACTAATGAGTTGTCCAAGGCCATAGGTGTAGATGGAGAAAAGAAGAGGACAGAGTACAGAGGCTTGCGGGACCCCCACAGGGAGGGGGCGAGGAGTGGAGCTAATTCCAGAGTGGAAAACATTGTGTTTCAATTTTACCTATTCTTTAAATATTAGAATTAGAATAAAATAATGTCCTTCAATGATCTGAGACATGGAGGCTTAGGAGTTAAGTAATGTAAATCTGATATCTAAACCAACCACAAAATGTTGAGGGATGGGGGATGGAAGAGTTATTCCCAGTTGAACAAGATTAGGTCATGATCCTGAAAACAAGCCACTGATGTGTTCTTTAAATTCTGACCTTCAAGAATTTACAAAAAAACGACTGTATATTTCTGGCACCATTAAAGCTTTTTTTTTATTTCTCTGTTTAATTCAGTGGGTGAATTCTGCCCATTTACCAATAGGTGCAAAAGAATAGAAATGTAAATAAGGGAATGCAATGGTAGGAAATTTACCTTTAACCAGGGATCAATTGCTAGGTGAGAAAGGATCACGTAAGAGGTACGTGAGAGAACAGACCACACAATACCAGGTTACTTGAGGTAGAAACTGATTTATTGTTACATTACAGTCTGATTTATACAATTACAATTGCTAGCATATGTCTTTAGTAAATAGTTACATATTTAGTCATGTGATTACATTTACCTAATAGTTAGAATTTAGCTCAGGATTATTGAGAGTTAAAACACTGTTCCCCTTATTCATCAACTTAAATTTGGAATTTAGTGGACTTTCCAACACTTATTTGTGGACTTATTATTCAATTATGACGGTTACTCTTATCACCCTTATACAACTCAAAGATGTCACCAAGCCTTAATTTAGTGGTCAGAGTGACTAAATAATTTCAGTAATTATTAGCTTACCATTGCAGAATCTCTGTGGGAAAAAAACAGTCTTTTTCTGAATATGTGAATTAATATGAGAAATTAATTAACTATAAGGAAAATATAAATAAGAGAAATTACTAAATTAATCCATTAGTTAATCCATTAAAAACAGAAATATCAAGGATAGTATTTCAGTTTCTACTTGAGATAATGCTAATGCTGATATTTAGGTTGGTTTGGTTTGAATCTGCAATTTCTGGACTATAGGCCAGTGGAAAATGTGTTTCAGACCTAGTTCTCATCTCTCCTGAGTCTCCTCATGATGCATCTGTGTGGTCACCTACCACTGGAGTCTGTTGGGCCATATTTTAATAATATTAAAGGGCAACAATACCAAAAATACAACAGGAGAGCCTGCACACTGAGTATTTGATATACATATTTAAAGAAATATATTGCTAGGTGCTTCCAGAACTGTAGCCAACAGTGATAATCAGGGTAAAGTCAAAACTGGGCACATCAAATTTACAAAGAATAAGTTTATTGTAATGTTTGTGTAAACACAGACACCTTCTTCAAACAACAGTGCAGTGCAAATCCCTAAGATGGCACTAGTGGGGGTGAGGACTTAATCAATTTGTAAGCATCTGTAAATTTCATGACCCACTGATATTTATTGACCTAATCCCTACCTACCTGGGGAATTGGAGGGACCGTTCATCCAGAGATTTTTCCGACTGCCACCTGGAGTCAGCAAGGAATTTTTTTCCCCTTCAGTTTTTTTTAACTTCTCTGGATGTTGAGTAAAAAGTTTGAACTGAATACAATTTCTGTCTTTATTGAAATAACAGTTAATGGACTGTGTAAAGCAGGGGTGTCAAAGGTGCTGCCCTCCAGATGTTTGAAAACTTCAACACCAGGAACTGCAGACAGGGATTGCGGGGAATTGTAGTTTACAAATGTCTGGAGGGCTGCAGGTTTGAGATCTCTGGTGTATACAGTTGATATAAAGTTATCCCATTGATGTCAAACCTTGGCACTCCAGATGTTTACTACAATTCCCGGCATGCCTTGATATAAAGTTATCCCAGAGATGTCAAACCTTGGCACTCCAGATGTTTACTACAACTCCCGGCATGCCTTGATATAAAGTTATCCCTGACATGTCAAACCTTGGCACTCCAGATGTTTTCTACAACTCCCGGTATGCCTTGATATAAAGTTATCCCTGACATGTCAAACCATGGTACTCCAGATGTTTACTACAACTCCCAGCATGCCTTGATATAGTTATCCCAGAGATGTCAAACCTTGGTTCTCCAGATGTTTACTACAACTCCCAGCATGCCTTGATATAAAGTTATCCCAATGGTGTCAAACCTTGGCCCTCCATGTTTACTACAACTCCCAGCATGCCTTGATATAAAGTTATCCCTGACATGTCAAACCTTGGTACTCCAGATGTTTACTACAACTCCCAGCATGCCTTGATATAGTTATCCCAGAGATGTCAAACCTTGGTTCTCCAGATGTTTACTACAACTCCCAGCATGCCTTGATATAAAGTTATCCCTGACATGTCAACCTTGGTACTCCAGATGTTTACTACAACCTCCACATGCCTTGATAAAGTTTATCCCAATGGTGTCAAACCTTGGCCCTCCAGATGTTTACTACAACTCCCGCATCCTTGATTAAAGTTATCCCTGACATGTCAAACCTTGGTACTCCAGATGTTTACTACAACTCCCAGCATGCCTTGATATAAAGTTATCCCAGACATGTCAAACCTTGGCACTCCAGATGTTCACTACAACTCCCAGCATGCCTTGGCAGCATTCATATCTGGAATGTGGGGTTTGATATGCCTGGTGTATACAGTTATATAACCTATCCCTGTAGTGGTTTTCTATGGGAGGAACTGTAAATTATAGCCTTATAATTTTACAGTTTCAATAGAAGGAAACCAGAAGCCACAAAGGGGTAGTTATAATAAATAATGCACCCCAAATTGTAAATTATAAGCTTATTAGAAGTCACCTTGGAGTTTCGTGCCCTGTATAAAAGGCACTTGGACTGTAGCCTTGTGCTTTTATATGGTCATGGAACTCCTCTGTGACTTATAATATCCTTATAATTTACAGTTGGGGGTGCATTATCCACTATAATGATACAGAGAATGAGGTGGGGGGTACACAGTAAATAAACTATAGCTGACAAGAGATGGGGGCAGACTGGGTGACACGGGGGTCAGAGCGGGGTGGCCATGTGCTGTTACAGGAGGGGCGGGGCCATGAGGGGAGAAGGCGGGGTGCAGGGAGAGGAAACTCAGCTTTGTAAAGAACAAGCCACGGGGCTCAGAGGGTGCCAGCGGAGAGGGCTAAAATAACACAGGGGCAGTGTGAGGGCGTGGCAAGGTCACGTGCAATTAGCGGAATGCTCCGGAGGGAAGAAGAATTTGAACAGTGAACGCGCCGCCGAGATACTTGGCTCCGCTCCGGGTAATGGGCACGGAATGAACCGCTCTCCTATATTCCCACCCAGAAGGGAGGAGACATCGAGCGCAGCCTGAGAACTGCGCGGGACAGGGGCACTGACAGACACACAGCCATAGCCCTGCTGACAGACTACGCTCGGTGAGCCGCCCGCGGTCGGTAAGAGGAAAGCGGAATCTCACATGGCAGTGACGCTGTGACTGGGAGAGGTGAGTTAGCGCCGGGTGCAACTTGCGTTGTCCGGCCAGTCTGTGTGGGGAGGGGCTGTCCGTGTCCCGGTTATTGCAGTTGTCAGTTGGTCAGTGACAGGGCTGCTACTTAGTGTTATTGGGATCTATATAAAGTGTCCCTATGACGCAGGCTGACAGTGACAGGGTGTCCTGCCGCTCCCAAGGAAATAGTCATGGTGGCACCTACAGCCACTGGTCCATTGTCAGGGCAACAGCTGGAGGGTTGGGGGTTATTACAATGGGGCAGAGCTGGGTGAAGCATGTTGACATTGGGATCCAGTCTGACAGTTATAGGAGCCAATTCGTTTTTTCAAGGTTGCCAGTACCATAGATCTCAATGGAAAAACCTTTATTAAGTTAGTGACCATTTCTGGGTCCATTGTGGCTCCTGGGATTTGATCTTCCCTGATACACAGCATTACATGTGCCAAGCCTGTCCTATTTCCCTGGCACACTGTGGATAGTTTTGGAGAGACTCCATCCCATCCATGAACCTTTGCCTAAAATGTGTCTTTTCAGCACAGATGCCGAAGTGAAAGGCAATGTGTGTGCGGGGAATTCATTCGTTAACATGTTTTCTGTGGTTTTCACGTGTATTAAAAGGCTGGGCTGGGAGACGGTTACATTATTCTGTACTTGTGTGATCACTGGGAAAGAGACTAAATAAATGGACTTAATATGATTTGTACTTTTATGAATGTGATATGTGTCCATAAATGGTCCACGCTTTAATTACACCAATTCTACCCATAAGATATAAAGCGCAGGGTCCCCACTGCCTTTTCCTAGTTAACATGGCATTTTTCTTCCACTGTTGTGATGTACAGAGCTTCATTGTATGTTTAGTTTATAGGGGAGGATTTCCTAGAACGAGCAAAGAAGGAGAAAAATGAACACGTGTATTTATTTATTTTTAATTAGTAAGGGTAAATCTACAGTATCAGGCTGATGTGTTGAAAGGGAATCTCCTTAATGTTGTTCGGCGTGCACTTCATATATATTTTTTCAGTGCTCAAAAAGTATGCCAGGAGCGACAAGGGATCAGTTAATTGTGCTCAGGGGCTGTTACTTCATAATTTGGATTCTTTTTTTTTTTTTTTTTTTTTACAATATATTTGTTTCCATTGAAGTATCACATCCTGCTCCATTATTCACTTTGGTTAATGTCCCTTTATCGGCTGCATTATAAACCAGGGGGGTGGGGGAAGGAATGCCAGGAGCCATGTAGGCAGTGCACCTAAGAAAACTACACCTGGCAACTATTTAAAAGCATTTCTATTGATTTGTATGGAACTGCCTCCTTGAACTATCCAACAGGCTTCTAATGTCAAAAATGATTCATCCGCCCCTGTAAAACACACCTAAAGAAGCAGGCTTAAATTCCACGAGTAACCATCCTCGAAGTGGTGGCAAGTTCATTAATTAGCTTTAAGAGTGGGCTTGATAAGTTTCTAAAATTCAGAAACATTGAAAATTACTGGTATTATTACCCAGAGCCACACTGAGTTAAATTCACACTAACCGATTCAATATTGGTTAGCATGACTTTAACTCCTTTATTGCGCCTTTGCAGCCTGCGTAACAAATGCAATAACGGATTTGCGCTGGTTTTAGAGCAACTATTTAACGCCAGCTAATAGCTGGCATTAAAGTTGTGCAATTTAGCGATATTGGCTCTGGGTAAATCTCCTTTCTTATTATTCCAGGTATCCTTTCTGATTGCCATGTGAAGTCAGCAAGGAATCCACTTTTAGCTGTTTTTGTTTCTTGCTCTCGTCTGATGAACTGTTATGTAGGGCTCATGAGTATGCTTTATATGTTGGACTGGATGGACGTATATGTCTTTATTTAACCTGCATTTCTTTGTAACTATGCAAGTGATAAACCCAATACTTACCATACACATTCAGCTTGTTTATCTAATGTCACTGAGCCTTTTCTGCTTGGGCAGCTGAACTGGAAATGTGTCAGCTTCACACCTGCTACTGAAGTGCAGGAATTTTGACAGCTTAATCTCTGTGAAAAACATTTAGGGCACGGCCACACTGCAGCGCAATCGCAATTGAACATGGAATCGCATGCGATTTCGTTGCGTTTGCGCATAGGTTTTCTTCATTAGGTATAGGAAAACGCATGCGATTGCGATTAAAAATGTGGAACGCAAATCGCAACACCCCCAAAAACGCTCTTTTTCGGTGCGTTGCCTCTTTTTCAATGATTTTTAAAAAACTGCAAGCGCAAACGCAGAAAAATCGCAGCAGTGTGGCCTAGCCCTTAAGGTAGGTAAGTTTTCCCCTAAAAATATTCTTCAGAAAGTTAAATCAAAGATCCAAAAGCACTGAATTGTTCCCCAAAGTTTAATGTTTAAAGCTGGGTACACTCGCTACAGATCTTTAAAAGATGCAGATTCTGTCTGTAATTTTTTAAAGATCACGCAACTCACAGTCCCGAGTAGTCTCCCTATGTAAAGCATAGGGGGAACGTTTGGGACTGCACATTTCCCCCAACCATGGCTAACTCCCTATACTTTAAAGCACAGGTGTCAAACTCGCGGCCCTCCAGATGTTCGAAAACTACAACTCCCAGAACCCCACAGGTACGCACTGCAAACAAGGAATGCTGGGAGTTGTAGTTTTCAAACACCTGGAGGGCCGCGAGTTTGACATCCCTGCTTTAAAGGGAAAGTCCAGTCTCTATAAAACATAGTTTGAAAAGAAAGGTCCTTTAAAAATAAGTTAAAGCTCTTACCCTGACTTCTGTAATCTCTGTGTAACTGCCATTCCATTCCTGTTTAGCTCCCCCTTTTCACTAAGTAGGAGGGGAATGACATCACCACAAGCCCATTCCCCTCCTCCTTTCGAGCCCATTACAAGCAAAACTATGAGTGTTCACTGCAGATAAGGAACTTTCTCCTCCTTTCCAGGAAGAGCAGAGAACTTTTAGCCAGTCATGTGGCTTACATTGGCAGCCAATCAGTATGCCCCATTTTCGGGACTTACAGAAAAACTCCACAAACTGTGCATCCAGTAATCTGCTAGAATGGACCTGGAATTTATTGTTGGTGGCAGCATCTTGCCTCTTACATGTGGATTGTGATTTAAACAACAGATATATGTTCTTAAGGCAAATTTTCACAGCTAATTAGACAGTGTGTGACTTGCAGGGTCAAGAGAATGATTGATAGAAGGAGAAGGAAGGCGGCAGCAGGTAACTGGACATAGAAATTGCACTTAAAATAGTTTTTTTTCCTACCATGCATTTAGGGTCAGTAAGGTAGGCAGAACTATTTTTGGGGTGGACATGCCCTTTAAGTAAAGGGAGATGACCACAAGTAAGAAAAAAATTTGGGCATTTCCAAGCAATCACAAGGATGGTGGTGAACATTAGTCGTCCTCAGTGCTGCTCTGAAATGCGCTACTTAATTAAACAAAATTGTCGAAGCTAAAGTGCTGGTGGGATAACAGCTAGAAAGCTTCCCAAGGTCAGGCGATGTCTAGTAAAAATTAACCAGTATTGTTGAAATAACCTCTATCGGCAGATTGGATCATTCACACTATCCAACAAAGCTCTCCCTTTATTATTATTCTTAAACAAAGACATAGGGGTTAGTAAAATCCTGCTGATGCTGCACCCCAGGATTGTGTTGTTCCTGGTAGGGTATCATGTGCGGTTTATCTTTTTCGTTCTTTAAAGGGGAAGTTCAGTGCAAATACATATGCTTTTCAGAAAAAAGAGCAGTATTTTTTCATCCCAAAGACCTTATTCTGCCAATTCAGCATTGTGTATGTGTATAAATAACTGCAACCGAAATACTGACTTCCTGTTTGCAGGACCCCTAGTAGAGACCGTTATGGTCTTGCACTTGACCCAGCGTCTGGGTTGATTCCGTTGCTCAGTAGAGATCAGAGCATCTTTGACCCATCCAACAGCCAATCACTAAAAATTACTGTTAGAAACATTCCAAGGAAGTGGTGCATCCTGGGAAGAAGAAGGACCGTTAGAACCTGAAATGTCAGCTCACCAATGTCAACAGTAGGGAATAGCAAAGGGTATGAAATCAACTTTGTTTCAAAATGGGAGAGAATATGTAATATAACTAAGAAGGCATTACAAAAACTAACAATTTAACAAATATTGATCATTTCCATTGAACTGTCCCTTTAAAGGAATAGTTCACTTGATAAGTGAACTATTCCTGTAATGTATTGATTTAAGCCTGGGAGGTTAAAGGCATGTCCACCCCCAAAACTATAATCCCCCCCACTACTGGCCCCATCATGTAGTGTAGTTTAATACTTACCTCACATCCCAGCTCCATATGGTTCTCCTGTAGTCCCCCCCCAAAGTCCCAAAAACTGCCCACCAGGAGGATAGCAGAGTCCATATAGGACTCTGCCTCCTACCTGGCCTCCGGGAGAAGTTTGGCATGCGTACTGCAGCCCTTTTCCCACTCCCTCCCGCTAGTGTTAATCCCTTTATATGTAACATTCCCCCTGTCCCCCCAGCCCCAACCGATCTATTTATTTTATTTGAAAGTGCCCCAAACTTTACTTACCTCCTCTCTTTCCTCCGCCGAAATGAACTCCCGGCAGCCGCGTCCGTGATTGGCTGCCGCTCAGCCAATCACAGACGCGACTGCCGGTCCCGTCCCTCTGCTTGCATTTTCTCGCAAGCAGAGGGCCGGCAGCACGGCGGAGGAAAGAGGGGAGGTAAGTAAAGTTTGGGGCATTTTCTGATAAAATAAGTAGAGCGGCTGGGGGGACAGGGGGAGTAACATATAAAAAAATATTTTTAAGGGTGGACATACCCTTTAAGGAGCTATGCCTTACCTTCCATTCTTCAATCAATATCTCAGGAGGCAGGCATGAAGATAGCAGATACTTTTGCGCCATCCACCGCAGCAGAACTGACAGGTCCTGACCGCTTCCTGGTTCTAATCAACTATAGTGCGCATGCAGGATAATACACACTATAGTTGATTAGAACCAGGTTGGGACCTGTAAGTTCTGCGGTTAATCGCGTGAAAGGTAAGTTTCTGCTATCTTCGTCCCTGGCTCCTGAGATATTGATTAAAGAATGGTAGGGGGTAGCTCCTTAAAGGGCATGTCCACCCCCCAAACTAAAATTTTACCAACTACTGGCCCCACAGTACAAAAAAAATCCTTACCTTACATCCTTGCTCCTTGTGGTTCTCCTGTAGTGCCTCTGCAAACAGAAACTGCTGGGTAGAAGCTGACAGTGCCTCATCCGGTGCCTGTACCTTTGCTAACCTCAGCAAGGTCTGAGGCATGCTCAGTAAAGCCCTTTCCCCCCTCTCCCTCCCTCCCTCCTGATCCCTCCGTAGCTGGCAGTCTTCTATCTATTAAAGCTTTTGGCACCATGCAGGGGATACCCTCCTACCCCCAACCCCTATATTCATAACTTTAAAAGCGCTTTCAATCTGTACTTACACCTCCTCGTTCCTGCGCTGTTCTGCAGTGAAGGCAGCCACGGATGTGATTGGCTGCCTCTCAGCCAATCACAGCCGCGACAGCCCCCTGATTGCAGTTCCGGCGGGCAGGGGAGCCGGACCAGAACAGCGCAGGAACGAGGAGGTGTAAGAACAGATTGAAAGCGCTTTTACAATTATGAATGTAGCAGTTGGGGGTGGGAGGTGCCAAAAGTTTTATTAAAAGGGCGTACATGCCCTTTAACCTCCTGGTCTTCAATCAATACATTAAAGAAATAGTTCACTTTCCAAGTGAACTTTTTTTTAATGACTGTTTGCAATATTGTTGCACAATTTATTTAGTAACACATTGGACACTAAGGTGCACTCAGGTTAATGTGTTTCACAAAATGAAATTATCAATATTCATACTGAGATTGTATTGCATTAATATAATTATACAGCATTTTTTTTAAAAGACTGAATATTAAAATTGAATACAAATTTATTGAAAACTAAATGAAATTAACTTTTGGTACTTGCTGTTTAAGTTTTCCACTTTTGGTGTACGGATTGCTCAGTAATACAAACATATTGTAAATTGTCACTAATTGTATTTGAAAGAACTATATTCCTCTTATTTAGTGACAACAATCTTGTGTTTAAAATAATTCATGATTTTTCTGTTTTCTTCCAACAAAATCTGCAATATGTGCCTGTTTAATAAATTCAAAGTTCAAATGCATGTACATTATAGTATAGGTAATGTTGTGATTGTAAGCTTGTATAAGTATTCAAACATGTGTATAACAGAACTGCAAAGGTAGGGAGTAAGGAGCAAAATATGAATGTCTCAATAAATTAATTTGCCTCTAATGGCTTTCCCAAAGTAGGGAAAAAAAACTCAAAGCTTCCTGCTCAGTGATGACCTCATGACTTCCATGATATCATGCAAGTTTCCGTTGCCTAGAAACCATGCCTTAATTATTACAGGCATCTTGCATTTTTTTCCCAGCAACGGTGGGGTTTTCAACAACGATAAAAATTTTATTTTCTGTAAAAGCATTTATGGTTAATTTTAGTAATTTCATTGAAGACATCACAATACTCCAGTATTGCCTAAATGCATCATTTCAGAAATGTGTTGCTTAGTGTATTTCAGAAAATGTCTATTAATAGCAAAATATTTATAAATGAAAATTTATATATAAATAGCTTCACCACATTTTATGATTTACAAAATATAAGAGTGCTTTATGCACAACCCCCATTTCATTTTAGAATAGATGTGTTTTGTTTTCACAGCTCTTACAGCAAACCTTTGGAACAGTAGAAGCTTTCATTCCTAGTTTGATAGAATTATCTGTTTTTGTACCAGGTATATATATGTTGCTTTTCAGGCTAGTACAATAAATCAGGTGTTAAACTGAGCTTAACATTTGTGTGGAGTAAGATTATACAATATAGGTCTATTAGGAGTGTCATTTTTAAATGAATATAGGTCAGATGAAGAAGTTTTTATTTGAGTGAATAGAATGTGTTTTTAGGTGCAAATGTCATTTATTGTCTTATTGCACTAAAGTAGTTATGGTCTCAGTGATTTGTCTGTTGAATATAATTTTCATTAATAGAGAGTTTTTTTCCATCCCACCTAGAATGTATCTAAGGGCTCTCTCTTCCTCTCGTTCACACATTTTTTTTACTTTCACTATAAAATATAGTTAGGAGGTTGGATGCTAAAAGATGCTTTCAGAACATGTGAAGGGAGAATATAACCTTATTTTTGAGTTGGGGTTACAATCTCTATATTTTAATGTTTTTATAATTGTAGGTTATTGTACATATTGAAAACTATCTACATTGTATCTAATTTTTATTAGTAAACTGGAATGAAACAGCTGCAGTTATCAATTTGTTTACTTATGGAATGTTTGCTTTTGCTTGTATATAAGTTCTCATATAGCAGCACACCATACAATATTAGTAATGTTTGTAGGTGCAAAACGCCAAAAAGGGGAGCTGTATCCCCTACCTTATACAAAAAAGACAAGGAGAAGCACTTTTCCTTTCAAAAAATGCTATACTTTATTGTGTACAATCCATAGTTCTCATATATAATAGCAACATTTCGGGCTTACATTGCCCTTCATCAGGCTTATGAGAAAAAGTCAAACATTGGCCAAACATAGCCCCTCCCATTTTATAATTCACATTTATGTGACATAAATTTTACATCATTTTAACCAGTAACACCCATAACCGAATCACACAACCCATGGGTGATTGCCCTTATCAAGAATATTTTAAAGCTACATAAATAAATATAGGTTGTAGTCCCTATTTAAACCACATTGGTACAGGGAGCCCAACCTTTTTATCCACCAAACCTCTCTACACTTTAACCTGTGCTCTCTGTTGCCCACATGGTTTAGAGGTATAGCTTCTAGGATCCTAAACATCATTTCAGTCGCTAAGTGCCCCATCTCCAGATAACTTTGGGAAGAGGCAAATCAATTTGTTTAGTAATGACAGAGGATTTATGTTGCGTCATCCGCATTTTAATCTTTTGAGTTGTCTCCACGTACAGTAAACCACAAGGGCAGACAATTACATAGAAAACAATACCCTCAACATCAAAGGTCACCAGTAGTATACCCTCTATAGAATCCATGTCAATAGTTTTTAACTATCCCTGATATATAAATGTTTGATATGTGTTAGGGGTCCCAACACCCTTTCCAACATAAATGCCAAGGGATTGAAAATGTAATCAATCCCCCTCCACAATCAGGCATCCCAGAGGGGCAGTTAATCTCTTATAGACCTTAGGCAAGGTATAAATGGTAGGGGTTTTAGGATCCCTAATAATCAAGGACTTTTTCAAACTAGGAACAATCACACCTTAACCAAATATTCATTTAATGTAACCTCAATCTCATCAGTAATATTTTTCAGAGGATTACCTGGTAATTTTTGATACACTTCAACATCAGATAGCTGACCCGTAATTTCTGAGCCAATTTATCTAAAACCTTTTCTCCTCCTTTGAAAGATTATATTTATGTTTACCTTTACTCAGGGTATTAACTAAACCTTTAATTTCTCTCTGGACATTTCTAATATATGTTTCAACTGGAGGACAAGTGGTAGGAGGCACAAACGAACTCTTGACTTTTAAGTCAAAAACATCAGGGGTTAAACAAATTTCAGTGTTTTCAGTGGTTGGTATGTCTTTCTGTAGAATAAAAAGCTTTGAGTCTTAAAGATCTAAAGAAATGGTAACATTCTATATCCGATTGAAACAGATTAGGGGTGGAAGTGGGGCAAAACCCCAACCCCTTAGCCAATACTTTCTCCTCCGTTTCTCTCAATTGCCTCTTCGACAAATTTATCACTACTTGTTCTGTCTTGACATCATTCGATTCTGGGTATTAGTTCTCATTTTTCCTACGTTTCCAATGTTTTTTCCCACCCCTCTGCCTTCTGCCTTTACAGGTTCCCTGGTTAAAAAAACACATTTCTCCTATTTCCTTCCTCGAGGTTTTAATGGTAAATCTGAGAGGGTTACCCCTGGTTAACTACGGCCCTGGGTGTAAAAGGGCATATCTTGCTGGGTCCATCTGTACACTCTCCCTGTTTGGTAGTCCATTTTACCCCTTTCAAGCTTAGATCTCTTAATATTCTCTCCCTCTTAGACTTATCAGAAAATGCTCTGTGAATAGAGACAGTGAATACTGGGGTTAGGGGTCACAGACATTTGGTGCACATGCTTACAATTCTGCATGGACTGTGAAATGTACTGGCAAAAAAATGGAAGCCTTCTTAGGTACAGAATTTATTTCTTACATAAAAAAACATAAATGCAGCTTACTGGAAAAGTTTCCAGTAAGCTTTAAAATTAAAATGTCCACCCCACAAATTTTTTTTAATATGTGGCAGGAAATGGGCACGAACCTCGACCTCACGAGGTTTATATATCTGAAAGCTCTCCCCAAATGTACTTACATCCCTCGCTGCCTTCTGCCTGTGTGTCACTCAGGAACTGCAGTGACACACACATACACGGATGCGGCAGTTAATAGAAAGAGTTTTTTTCCCCTTAAATCTAAATACTGGTATGTTATAGGACAAGAAGCTGTAGCTGCTGCAAACTTAGATTGTATTTCTTGGCACTTTTTAAGCTTAAAACCCCAGCGTTTAGGTTTGGAGGGGGTCCCCTAGACTACAGAAAATTTTAGATTTTTGGGTGAGATACCATTTAAACGGTGCATGGTAATATAGATCTGGAACTTGCTGTTTTGTACTTATAGTGACTGCGTTTAGTTATGTTTATTGAGTGCTAAGTAAGTTTTATCTAGTCTCTGTAAGGGGCAGGAAATGTGCTGGGAGCTTTTTACTAGCACAATATATTTCTATTTGTTTATTTTTAAATGCGTATATATGGTCAATTGTCTTAAAATCACCCCTCTTCAATAACTCAACACAAAATTTCACAAAAATTATGGAAGGAGGGAAAAAACTACATTCTGGATAAACTGCAGCATATTTAAGTAAACCTCTCTTCATGCTTCTTTTAACGCCTACCAAGAAACAACAAGTTTATTCACTTTACATCCCTCCATTAAACTGCACATTTCAAGATGTAGTTGCTGACTTTCTCAAAAGGCTGTTTTTTTTTTCAAAAAATGATTTCCTCATTTTAAAACATAGAGATCACAGTTTAAGAAGCCAGTGTGAAATGGAGACGGTAAAGTAAAGTAGTAAGGGTCATCCTTTGCAAGATAAGTAAGGGATTGAACTTTTTAAGCTTATCCTTTAATAAAGCACATAAAATAGCATTTTGTACAGTTGGGTCACAATAACAGCAGAATACAGATGGAAGCATCAGGACAAACCTAAAGGAAAGCTAAACTGAAAAGTTGAGGAAGCTGGACAAAAGTTATAATTTGTAGTGCCATTCTTTCAGCCAAATTTACCGGGAGGCGCTGTGTAGGTTTCTGGAGTCGTGCTACCCAATTCAATAACAGTTAGCACGGCCATAACTCCTTGATGTTGGGTGCATGGCTATTGTAAAAGATACCCACACAGCCAGCGCAAGAAATTCAATATCGCATATGCATCATTTATTTTTGTGCGGCTGATAGGTGCCGTTAAAAGTCTGCAACTGGCAACACCAATTTTTCATCCACTGGGAGGCACACATGCCATATTGAATTGCGTAGAGGAAATTTATACAGAGCGGTAGGTAAATCTAGTGCTAATGAGTGTTGTCCTCAGTTCCCATACACTCTTTTTCTCTAGCCAAATAGTATTCTGACATTCTAGCTTCCCTTGCTGGTGTCCCTTTGGCAGGGGAGGCAAAACATTTTCATGTCTCTTTCCCTGCTCTATGAGAAAAGGCTGGACAGTAGTACCCCAATAAAATTAAAGGGCATGTCCACCCCCAAAACTATATTTAACCCACTACTGGCCCCTCTGTGTAGTCTTGAAAAATCCTTATCGTACATCCCTGCTCCAAGTGGCTGCCCTGCAATGTCTCTGCAAAGTCCAAAAAATTGAAGAGAAGGAGCCTGGCTGTGTCCCCAAAGGTTTCTGCCTTGTACCTCCTCAGGAGAATTTTTTCATGTGCAGTGAAGCCCTCCCTCTTCCTCCCATTTTTCTCTCCCTTCCCCTAACTCAAAATCCCTTTTCTGTAGTGTAGTGCTCCCTATCCCACCCCCAAAAAACTAATCCGAACATTACTTTCCTTCATTCCTCTGGCATTCTGTAATACCTGCACTTGCGTGGCAGCCAATCACGGACATGGCTGCAGGTCAGGCCTCCTGCTTGCAGTTCCCGCAAGCAGAGGGCTGAGATAACAGCACTGGGGGAATGAAAAAGTAAGTAATGTTATGATTGTTTTTTTTACAAATTAACATAGTGTTTAGGGTGGGATACATATATAACATATATAAACACTGATCTGAGAGTGGACATGCCCTTTAAAGGAGAACTAAACCCAAACACTCCACAATCTGAATATATACCCACTAAAACCACCAATAAACTGTAAAATAGCAATACAGTAAATAGCATTAAAGTAAATATTACCACTTGAAGAACTGGATAAAATAACTGTGCGTATTTACAGTGATGGACACACCCCTGATCTCAGTCACATGCTCCCTTGCCTATTCTGCATTGTAAAAGTATTGGCTAGAGGCTACTAGTGGGGGTGACCAACTGTAAAAGCAGTATCTTAGGACTGAGCATGTGTAAAGAACATAATGGTCAGTGACCACACTGTGTGATACTGGAACACTGGGAAATAAGACACAAAACTCATGTTAGAAAGTTAAATATCTCAACAACTATATTAAAATGAGAGGTGAGACACCAATTTCTGCTTTTCTTAGGCTGGGTATACACAAAGGGATATTTTGTCCCAACCTAACGTTTGCAGCAATAGTGGCCACGGCCGACAGTTCGCACGACTGTATCGGCTGTGATTTACCAACACGTCCGATACGGGCAGCGGTGGCCGAAAGCAGTACAGATTTTTCGGCCCAATACACGGAAGTATTAGCTAATTGTCCCAAATAATCTGCCCATGTGTACCCAGCCTAACAAGATCTGCCTTCTAATTCAATGTTGTTCTGAGGCTTTAGTTGTCCTTTAAAAGGAAATTCGACCCCTCAAATGGAAAATTGTATATAGGTAAATCACACACCGAACAAGACAAATATAAGATTTACCTGAAATTCTGCCCAATGTCTTGCTTCCTTACTGTAGACAATTGTCAGTTATTGATGTGACAGTTGACATCGCAACCAATGCTGAATGCTGTTTTTCTAGCTGCCTCCTCTGAGAATGAGTTAGTTCGTAACAAGCTTGGATAGGAGCTGAAAACCTTTTGAGATGCAGGTGGAAAGGGGAGAAGACCATTTTGCTGCATAACAGTTTATGGCACGATCCCCTAAATTTTGCAACATAGTAACATAGTAATTAAGGTTGAATAAAGACATACGCCCATCAAGTCCATCAAGTCCAACCCTAAAGGATGTCCACGTGTCCTCTGATATGACCTATTAGTGAACAATGCACCAGAGAGCTCATTGTATGGGCCATTAATATATTTGTACAAGGTTATCATGTCCCCACGCAACCGCCGCTTCTCTAATGTAAACAGCCCTAACTTGTCTAATCTGCCTGCATATTCAAGCCCCTCCATTTCCAAGATGTCCCTTTTGTATATGGGATTCCAAAACTGCACCGCATATTCCAAATGAGGCCTTACCAGTGCCTTGTAAAGAGGGAGAATTATATTTTTCTCTCTTGAATCTATTCCCCTTTTTATACAAGTCAATATCTTGTTAGCTCTAGCTGTTGCTACCTGGCATTGTTTGCTACAGCTAAGTCTGTTATCTACCAGAACCCCAAAATCTTTTTCCATTACAGATGAACTTAACACAGAGTTATTTATGGTGTAGATGGCACAGGGATTATTAAATCCCAAATGCATCACCTTACATTTATCTACATTGAATCTCATCTGCCATTCTGCTGCCCATTTTGATAATCTATCTAGGTCTGCTTGCAGCACTTGCACATCATTGGAAGTTTCCAAAGCTCTGCATAATTTAGTGTCATTAGCAAACACAGAGACCTTGCTCTCAATGCCCCCTTCTAAGTCATTTATAAACAGATTAAACAGAAGCGGCCCCAGTACAGAACCCTGAGGCACTCCGCTTAGAACTTTAGCCCACATAGATGTAGCTCCATTAACCACCACTCTCTGTTTGCGATCCAATAACCAGTTCTCTATCCATGAACAAATGTTTTCTTCAAGGCCAACAGTCCTCAGTTTATACATTAGTCGCCTATGTGGCACAGTATCAAAAGCTTTTGCAAAATCCAAATATACCACATCCACTGCTGTGCCTGAGTCCAACATCTTACTCACTTCTTCATAAAAACCAATTAAATTAAAAGTAATAGTTTAATATCCCTTTAAAAGTGGTCCACATCTGCTCAGTTTCTTTACCTAGAAACAGTTCCCCCCAGTCTATGAGCAGGAGCGATTCCTTTAAAAGCATAAAATTAGCTTTCCTAAAGTTAAAAGTTTTTGTTAACCCAGTGCACTTTAGTTTTTTGCAACCTATATTAAATGACACTATATCATGGTCACTATTCCCTAAGCTTCCCATTA
The DNA here is from genome assembly GCA_019447015.1 of Hymenochirus boettgeri. Classification (NCBI taxonomy): domain Eukaryota; kingdom Metazoa; phylum Chordata; class Amphibia; order Anura; family Pipidae; genus Hymenochirus; species Hymenochirus boettgeri. Next base: position 84,819,164 of record CM033472.1, on the reverse strand, counting down.
CCTTTATCTCCATAATGAGCAACCACTCTTTAAATAATGAAGTGCCCTAAACCACTTGCACTAAACTAGCACCGGATCTGGACGCATCTCCAAACCCCCCCCTGGAATCAGTGCTTCCCACGCACTCCCCATCACTACATCCATAGTGTGTGCTAGTAGCAGAGCAGTAGCAGAGCAAAGTGCCTAAAAGTAAGTAATATGACAATTTCAGTGTCATTGAATTTGGCTGCCATTTAGTGTACCATTGTTTTTGATTTGCCACTTTGATGTACAAGTATTATGAAATTCCCAGTTTGCTCCACTAGTATAATCATTCTGCCAGTTTGCTGTACCGGTATCATGAAATTCCCAGTTTGCTTTACGATTATCAAACTTTTCCTTTTTCCTGTACCAGTATCATGCATATTAGCATTTTGTACCTGGCTTAAACAGTCCTCTTCTGTTATGTAATAATATATCAAACCAGTTTATATGCTGAAGAGCTACTTTTATCCAGGAAAAAGTTGCTTCAAGAAATTAAAAGCCTTTGTTAAAGTGAAACTGTGGTCCAAAAATGACTTTAGGTAAATTGATAGGAATTGCTCTCAGAATTTTTGCAATTTATTTTCATTGTTTATTTTGCGTAGTTTTGAAGATATTTACATTTTTGTGTGTGATATGGCAGCAGCATCAACTGGTCCCCTGCACTTCCTGCTCTGAAACCATGTGACAGTCACTCTGCCCTGTGTCTCCTCCTCCCCTTGCAGCCCCCTGGTCCCTCCTACTCAAGGATCCGATGGCCCCTCCATTTACAGCCCCCCTTGGCCCCTTCCCTTACAGCCCCATGTGGCCCTGCCCACTCACAGGCACCTTAACCCCGCCCACTCAGACACCTTGCCCCACCCACCTGCGGCTGCGATGGTCCTGCCCACTCACGGGTGCCGTGGGCCACTCAGACCCCCCTACAGAAAATTGTGTGAAAACAGCTTTTCTCACTCTGCCTGAAAAGGCTGTGGGAGAGTAAAGCTGTAGATTCCCTTACCTTCTCTGTGGGGATCTTCACACAGCAGGGAGGGACTTCCTGTCTCACCGGCGGCAAGGGGGAGGAGCAGCCTTAGGAATGTTACATGTCAGCCTACCACCCATTAACTTTCTGGTCAGTAATTTCTGTAAATCTTGGGCTGTGGAGCACATAGACAGGTGGTTGATGGCTCGTTTTAAAGGTAGGAAACTGGTCTTTCATTTAAAATCAACTTGTATGGAGACCACAGTTCCCCCTTAACTTAGTGCACTTTTCCTAACATACATTAAATTACATTTCATGGTCATTATTTCCTAACATCAAGAGGGACAGTTGTCTATTTTTTAAATTTGGTTTCAACTCTTGTTTAACATAAATACATACCCCTCCCTATTTCCCATATTATGTCTAAACAAGGAGTATCCTTCTGAATATAAAGCCTACAATTATTTAATCATGTTTAATCACTTTAATACACATGCCTCCCTAACCTCTATACTGGTCACCCCATCCCCTTTCCTTTCACCACTGGCTCATCTACACCCTGCTTACCCCCTGTGCTATCTATCTCAGTGAGATTAGTAGAACCCCCCACAAACCTAGTTTAAAATCTCCTTCAAACCTTTATCCATCTTTTCCTCTTTTCCTCCAAAACAGCTGCACCAACATCAGTGAGGTGCAACCCATTCCTACTTAAAGGGTATTCCTACTTAAAGGGAAGGTAAGTAATGTTCTGGGCATTTTCTGATATTACAAACATAGCGGTTGGGGCTGAGGGGACAGGGGGGGAGTGAATCCAAATCGGGAGGGAGAGGGAGGGGGAGAAGGGCTGCAGTACGCATGCCAAAACTTCTCCCAGAGGCCAGGTAGGAGGCAGAGTCCTATATGGACTCTGCTATCCTCCTGGTGGGCAGTTTTTGGGACTTTGGGGGGGGACTACAGGATAACCATATGGAGCTGGGATGTGAGGTAAGGATTAAATTACACTACATGATGGGGCCAGTAGTGGGGGGGATTATAGTTTTGGGGGTGGACATGCCCTTTAAGAGTATATACTACCCTTGCCTTGGCCACTAGCTCTCAGCTAAATGCAAAACCAAAGAAATTAGTAATCTCCTTTCAATTGCAATTAACTTGACAATATAAAACATAGCCGTAAAAATGTGGTAAATTAAACAAAGATCTCTTTTGTCATGTGGCTAAAATCTTGAAAAGTCAGAAAAACTGGCCACATGGGTAGGTTATTGGCCAGAACAATTTTGATTGGTGAACATCTCCATAGACTACAAACATAAAGGACGGGGGTATGCCCACTTTAGGAGGAAAGGAATCAATGGCTGCTTCCACAAGACAAGTGATTTTAAACGAAAGGCCAGTTTCCTACCTTTAACACGAGCCATCAACCACCTGTCTACGTGTTTTACAACCCAAGATATAAAGAAATTACTGACCAGAAAGTTAATGGGTGGGAGGCTGACATGTGACATTCCTAAGGCTGCTCCTCCACCTCGCCGCTGGCAAGCATGGCAGCCATGAGTGGGTGGAGCTAAGGCAGCTGCGAGTGGGCGCGGCCACATGGGTCTCAAGGGAAGGGGCCAAGGGGGGCCTGCAAATAGAGGGGCCATGGGGTCCATGAGTGGGAGGGACCAGTGGGCTTGCAAGAGGAAGGGGGCTTGCAAGAGGAGGAGAAGACACTTGACTGTCAAATGGTTTCAGAGCAGGAAGTGCAGGGGACCTGGTGATGCTGCTGCCATATCACACAAAAATGTAAATATCTTCAAAACTATGCAAAATAAACAATGAAAATAAATTGCAAAAATTCTGAGAGCAGTTCCTATCAATTTACCTAAAGTCATTTTTGGACCACAGTTCCCCTTTAAAAGGTGTTTTTAACCATTTCACATCTAAATTTATACAGTTGGGAAATAAATGTAAAAAATAAGTCCACACCCATGTGGTTTAATTCTAATGTAAAGAGGGAAATGGAAAGAAAGGGAACGGCATTTAAAATCTTAAAGGGTATGTCCACCCTTCTTTTAATTTTTTATATAGTGTAGGGCTTAGTCCCCCAGCCCCAACCACTATATTTTTAATGTAAGAAACTTCCCCAAACATTACTTACCTTTCCTCTTTCCTCCGCCGCACTGCCCGGCACTCTGCTTGTGCGAAAATGCAAGCAGAGGGGCGGGACTGGGAGGCAGCCAATCACGGACACGGCTGCCGGTAGATCTGAACGGCGGAGGAAAGGGGGAAGGTAAGTAAAGAACGGGGAAGTTTCTTATATTAAAAATATATTGGTTGGGGCTGGGGGACTAAGCCCTACACTATATAACATGGATTGTGAGCTAGGGGGTGGGTGTCCAAAACGAGACAGTGCGCATGCCAAACTTCTCCCGGAGGGGAGACAGGAGGCAGAGTCCTATATGGACTCTGCTATCCTCCTGGTGGGCAGTTTTTGGGACTTTGGGGGGGACTATAGGAGAACCATTTGTTTAGACTCTTTACCTGTCAAATTGGGAGTGTCAGAGACTAAGGTAAATTTTAGAGACTATTTAAAAAACATGAAAAACCAACACATTATTGTGGAATCACAAAGGCTTTATGCTTCACCTATAGTTATATTCCGAAAGAAAAATGTTATGTGTGGACTGTAGAACACTAAACAAGCACACCATTGATGATCAGTGCACACCGCCACGTATTGATGAGGTACTTAAAGCTTTGCATGACAGTGCTTGGTTCTTAGTGATGGACTTAAGATCTGGATATTACTAAATTCTTATGTCTTCAGAAGATCAGGAAAAAAACTGCTTTTATTTGCCCATTGCGGTTTATCAATTTACCTGAATGTCTCAGGGGATAAGTGGGGCTCCAGCTACCTTTCAGTGCCTTAAGGAAAAGGTCCTGGGAGACTTAAATCCAAGAAAATGCATAGTTTACCTTGATGACATAATTGTTTTCGGCTCTACCCTGGAGGAGCATAAATAAAGATTGTTCAGTGTGCTTGAGCACCTTCAAAAGGATGCCTGAAACTCTCAATTGACAAGTATATGTTTGCCTGCAAATCTGTGCTTTTGTGGGACACATTGTATCTGGTAAGGGCATTGCCACTGACCCAGAAAAGGTAGCAGCTGAGCCAAACCCAAGCAATCTAACTGAGCTGATATCCTTCTTGGGATTTTGTAGTTGTTATCGGAGGTTTATTGTGGGTTACTCTAAAATTGCCTTTCCACTAAATGGACTTTTGAAAGGGCACAATATTACAGAACACAAAGATACTCTTTAAGGGGGGGGGATTACAGGAGAACCATTTGGAGGTGGGATGTGTGGTAAGGATTTTTATTTACTACAGAGTGGGGCCAGTGGTAGGGGGAATTATAGTTTTGGGGGTGGACATGCCCTTTAAAGACAAAGGGAACAGAACAGGCCTTTAGGAACTATACAAACTAGCAAAAATTGTAAGAAATTGAGCTACCTAAAATATAAAAAGTAAGGATTGCTGAACAAAGAAAGACTAACCCTAAACAATTTTATAAGTTTATTAATAGTAAGAAGATAAGGACTGAAAATGTGGGGGCATTTAATAATTTGGATAAGATAGTTACAGAGGATGCCAGTAAAGCAAACCTCTTGAACGTGTTTTGTATACACTATAGAACATCTAAGTACAAATAGTATAGAGTATAGTAGCAATAATGGTATAAAAGATGCAATTGCACTTCTGTTACCTGAGGATATAGTTCAGAAACAACTAAATAAGCGTAATTTCAATAAAGCTCCTGGACCAGATAAAATACATCCTTGGGTCCTTAGGGAACTAAATTCAGTTTGATTCAGGCCATTATTTCTTATTATTTTTTTATTTATTTCCAGAAACGTTTCCTCTGTATTTGAATTCCAATATTCAAAATAGGTAGTCTTTCAAAGCCTGATAATTACAAACCTGTGAGTTTACTGGTGGTGAACATACTGGAATGTTTGATACGGGAACATTGGATTTTGCAAAGGCTTTTGATACAGTCCCTCATAGGCTACTTATGTGTAAACTAAAGTCTGTTGGGATGGGTGGTAGATTTGTACATAAATGAAAATTGGTTGATGGATCGGATGCAGAGTAGATGATAAATGGTGCTTCGTCAATGTGGACTAAAGTTGTAAGTGATGGGGTCACTTCTATTTAATCTGCTTATTAATGATTTGGAAGTAAGTATTGTCAGCAAGTTCTCTGTTTGCAGATGACACAAATCTTTGTCGACCATTAAAAGCTACAAATGATGTGCAATTGTTGCAGGCAAATCTAGATAGATTGGAACATTGGGCTACTAAGTGGCAAATGAGATATAATGTTGATAAATGTAAGGTGAGGCATTTTGGCCATAAAAATCTGCTGCTTACACTATAAATGGAGTTTTGGTGGATAACAAACTTAAAGGGCTTGGTCCACCTCCCAAACTAAAATTCCTCTTCAAAGTCCAGGAAACTGTAGGGAAGGAGATGTCTTCCTGTCAAAAAGGTCTCTGCTGTGTCCTCTGACTTGCTTTTAGCATGTGCAGTGGAGCCCTTTTCCTCCCTCCCTCCTGATCCCTCCGAGGCTTGCATTTAGGTAGCGTAAAAATCTCTTCATATCTTGAAGGGCATACCCACCCACCCCAAACCGCTGTATTCATAAATCTCTTCCAGTGTGTACTTTCCTCGTTCCAGCGCCATTTTCATTGGCTGCCGTTCCGGCCCCCTGCTTGCAGTTCTGGCAGGCAGGGGAGCTGGACCAGAACAGTGCTGGAAAGTGGGGGTGTAAGTAGCGATTGGAAAAAAATTATGAATTATGAATATAGCGTTTGGGGGTGGGAGGGTATTCCCTACAAGATGGCAAAAGTTTGTAAAGAGGGTGGACATGCCCTTTAAATGTAGCAAGCAGTGCCAGCTAGCAAGAGCCAGCATGATATAGTCTTGTGTAAAGAGGTGTATAGATTCAAGGGAAAAATGTTATTCTCCCCCTTTACAAAGCACTGGTAATGCCTCATTTGGAATATTCTGCGCAATTTTGGAACCCTCTGAACACAAATTACATATTGCAAAATTGCAAGGGTTCAAAGAATTGCTAAAATGAATAAGGGGGCTGGGGGGAGCTTGAATGTGAAGGCAGATTGAACAAGTTACAAATATGCACGCTTAGGAAAAGGTTACACTAAACCTTCTAGTGCATTGTTCACCAATAGAACATGTCGGAAGATATGCGGAGATCCCTTAGTTCAGGAAGAAAATAAGTTTTGTCTTCAAGTCTTCCATTGGTCTTGGTGATGGCACGTTCATGGGATATTTAAAAATGTATTTTTTTTTTTTTGCCTTCCTCTGGATCAACTGTTAAGCAGGAAATATGGGTATTGCTGATTAGTTTGGACTGGATGGACATATGTCTTTATTCAACCTCAAATACTATACTATACTAATTCCAAGTTTGCTGTACCAGTATCATGAAATACCCAATTTTCTGCACCAGTAGCATCAAATTCACAGATTACTTTACTTGTATTTTAAGATTGCCAGTTTGCTGTACCAGTAACATGAAATTCCCATTTTTCTGTACCAATATCATCAGTTTGCTATACCAATATCATCAGTTTGCTATTTGTTTGTCTATGACTGTTTATCTGTCTATATCTATCTCTATGTCTGTCTACTATTTTTAATGCCCCTGGAGTGACAGCAGATTAAAATATTTACCCACTGTGTAAGATGCCCTGAGATTGAATGTTCTCTCTAATTAATGCTTATTTCTAACTTTAGAAAAACTTTAGGAAATGTGGGTATTGTTGATTAGGTTGGACTAGATAGACATATGTCTCTATACGACCTCAAATACTATACTATTCTAATTTCAAGTTTGTTGTACCAGTATCATTAAAAACCCAGTTTACTGTACCAGTATCATGAAATTCGCAGTTAATTTACTCGAGTCTTAAGATTGCCAGTTTGCTGTACCAGTAACATAATTTTTCGAGTTTGCTGTACCAGCATTTTGGAATTACCAGTTTGCTGTACCAGTATCATAATTTTTCCAGTTTGCTGTGCCAGTATCATGAAATTCCTAGTTTGCTGTACAAATATCATCAGTTTGTTGTTTGTCTCTGACCATTTACATACATTTTCCAGTTTGCTATACCAGTATCATGGATTTCCCCATTTGCTTTACTAGTATCTAAAAATTGCCAGTTTACTGTACCATTATCATGAAATTCCAAGTTTGCTTTAGCATAATTTTGCCAGTTTGCTTTACTAGTATCATGGATTTCCCAGTTTGTTTTACTAGTATCTTAAAATTGCCAGTTTACTGTACCAGTATCATGAAATTCCAAGTTTGCTGTGGCATAATTTTGCCAGTTTGCTGTACCAGTATCATGAAATTCCCAGTTTACTGTACCAATATCATCAGTTTGCTATTTGTTTGTCTATGACTGTCTGTTTATCTATTTGTCTATCCATCCCTTTCTGTTTGTCTCTATCTGTGCCCCAGGCTTTTTTCTAAGTTTAGAGCAGCACGGTTTGCACTGATGCCTTGCAGCAATGAAGTCCTGAGTTCGTATCCACCCTTAGACACATCTGCAATGGGTTTGTATGTTCTCCCCGTGCTTGCGTGGGTTACCTCTGGGCACTCCGGTTTCCCCCACAATAATAAAGACATACAGATAAGTTGTTTGTAAGCTCTTCGGGGCAGGGCCTGATATGAATGTATACATGTAATTGTAAAGCAATACGGAAGATGTTGGCGCTATATAAATCCACAATAATAATAATAACTTTAAAGGGCATCTAACGTGAAAAAAACACATTGGCCCATTGCAAAGTTAAATTCATGTACTCTGTGCTGCCTTTCTCCTACCTCTGTCAGTTACTTCGTTTTTTCATGGTGTCAGATCTCTCAGTCATTCATGTCTCAACTCCGGCTAACCGACAAGCTTATCATGTGCAGTAGGAGTTAAAAGTTCAACATCCTGAAAAACACACCCATGCACAGTGGCCAATAGAAAGCAAGCTGTCCTGGAGACACGGATCTCTCCGTGTCCTGCTAAAAATAAAGATCTCTCTTTGGGTCTTTGTGACCCATCATCAATCAGTGAAGTCTATCAAGAAGGACAGTCAAGTGCAGCCTTATCTCTGCCATCAAAGCTACCTCTCTCCCCTTGCTAATGCTCAGATCTCTATGTTTGTAACAGAGCAGGGAGTGAAAACACTCTGGGGGTTGGGGGTGAATTATAGAACACATGGAAAGAAAGAAAAAAAGTTAATTTTCCACCTATAGATGCCCTTTAACTAGCTGTATTTCACAAAGGGGTTAGAATATCCAAATATGTGGCACATCATTACATTTATCTAATAATAGGAAACTTGTTATTGTTTTTTGACCAAAATTCCCCTTTAAGCAAACATTGCTGGTTATAGTTAAATGTCATGTTGGATGGGGCCCTGACACTAACTTGTGCTATATTTTTTGGCACTTTTGTACATGGTTCCATACATACCTGTACATATTTACTATGTCATATACAAAAGCAGGCATGTTAAAGCAGGCATGTTCCCTACCCAAAGTAGGTCACTACCATAAGCCCTTTAAATGCCTCTGTCACGTGGCAATATATACATTTTTAAAATGTTACCTTGATTAATTTGTCTTCTATTTGCTTCTGGAAATCATCAATTAGCCCTTTTATTATCCCCAATATGTACTTTGAAACAAATCCTACCTCTTCTCTCTGTGACATCTGCATCTCACACATTGCGACATAACCTTCTCCCCAAAATAAAGAGATGGAGCCAATAACGGGCAAACAAGTTTCTGACATGCGCAAAACCTTTCCGTTGTGCCTGAATCCAGAAGTGAGTCTCCTTTCTCGTGAAGTGGCCTCTGAGAAAAGCTGCTTAGCCAATCATAGGATAGTTCCACCTCCTCAGCCTGCACAATTTATCTTTGAGTGGGAGTGGGAGATTTTACACATCGGAATAACAGGAGCTAGAAAAGGAAAACTGAAAAACTATATTTTTGGGTCCATGATAGATAATAATGGGCAAAAATAAATATTTGGGTGGACATTCCCCTTAAGGAAGGACTGCCTAAGCAGAACAAAGAAAAAATATATTCAAATGAATCAATAAATGGTCTCACTCTTGGGTACTGTGATGGGAGAAGCCACCTTGTGGGTGAGGTTAATTTTATTCCAGCATACTGTATTTAGGCAACTTCAAGGTTAAAATATATACAACATTTCTTTTGATGGATTTGAAGATTTGTTGGCTTTTTTTCCAGCTCTCTGCTTCTGCGAAGTGTCTTCCTCTTCATGTCCTCTTTTAGTGCCAGCTTCTTCTCTTCTTTTTCATAGTTGATGTTGCTTATGCAGTACACCTGGAAGCTGGGTTTCATTGATCTTCTCTTTTTTAAATTTCTCCTGTGTTCCTTCCTGGTTGCCTGTTATAGTGTTTGGCTTGCCTATTTGCTAAGTGGTGTGTTTCTTCTGTCAATTTCCATTACTGATTTTTTCATTCCAGAGAATGATTCTTTGTTGCCTGGATCGACCTCTGCCTGTTTATTTATTTTGCTTCTGGCTCAACTTTTGGAGGCACCAGATCTGTGTGCCTGTGTATGACTTCTGCCTGTTTACTTACTCTACTGATTTGTTATCCTCTGGTACCATTTTTGCTTCACCTTGTCTAATCCTACAACACTTACTCCTGTCTGCTTTTCTCAGCCTTTTTCCTATTGTGTTCATTCCAACTTCTGGGTCTCTCAGGCCAAAGTCTCAACCTATTGTATTTTAATTCCTGATCGAAATTGTGTCTGACAAGGTGTTTTCAGCGTCTTAGCAAACAGGAGCATCTATAGGCAAGGACTGCAGTAAAGTAAAGGTTATAGTACTGAAGGAGATTGAGGATTGGATAGGGTTGTTACACTTGTCATTGATCATCAATATGGCTTTGACATATTTAGCTGGAAGCAGGAAAAGACATGAAAAATTTAGATGTTTTTTAATGAGATAAATAAAGCTCATACAGTATAGTATAAATACAAATTATGTTTTATCCCAGCATGTGCTTGCAGATCGTTCAATGCAGTGGAAACACAACTGCATGCAGTTGTACGGTTTAAAAACATACTGGACTGCACCTCACTAGTGGGAGAGCTACCATGCCATCCCTATGGGGGTACTGTTGACCTGTCTAAAAATTGTCGGATACTGTATTAGTGTCATAAACCCATGTAATCTTGTTAGTGGTGAGAAAACCTGAAAATGATTTGCCATGTATCACTGGAGTAGTTTGATATCTCATATGTATGGGTTTAGCTTCAAATTTACATTAAACTGTACTTAGAAATGTTACAGTCACCAAAATTTATTGCTTCTCAAATGCTTAAAGGCAACTCCAGACAAAAAAACCTAAGCATTTTTAGCATCATTACCCCCCAAACCCTACTTGCAGTTTAATCTTACCTTTCCCTAAGTTAAGTTATAAGAACTTACAAGCAGCCGATTCCTTGTTGGAAGTCCCGTCTCTTCTGCTTCTGTTGTGAGGTGATTACAAGCATGCTCAGGAGCAGACCGTGCTCGCAACCACTTGTTTGGTAATGGCTGTCAAGCCATTTTGGAGGTAATAATGCTAAAAACATTTATGTTTTTGCTGGAGTTACCCTTTACATAGTAATTTACCTAACAGTTGATCCAGAGGAAGGCAAAAAACCCAGCTAAAAAGGGGAGGGAGGGATTCCTTCCAGACTCCAAATGGCAATCGGAAAGTATCCCTGGATCAACCATCAACTTGCCATTACCACATCTGCTGGAAGACAGTTCCACAGTTTCACCATTTTCACTGTAAAGAAACTTTTCCCAACCTGAAGATGAAACTTCTTTTCTTTAAACTTAAAGGATATCCACATGTCCTCTGATATGACCGATTAGTAAACAATGCATCAGAGAGTTTACTGTATAGCCCATTAATATATTTGTATAAAGTGATTATATCCCCACGCAAATGTCGCTTCTCAGCCCTAACTTGTGTAATCTGCCTGCATGGTCAAGTCCCTCCATTCCCTTTATTATTTTAGTTGCCCTTCTCTGAACTGCTTCCATTCTCAAGATGTCATTTTTGTATATGGGATTCCAAAACTGCACCGCATATTTCAAATGAGGCCTTACCAGTCAGCGCCTTGTAAAGATGGAGAATAATGTTTTTTTCTCTATTCCCTAGAGTCTATTCCCCTCTTTATACAAGACAATATCTTGCTAGCGCTAGCCGTTGCTGTCTGGCATTGTTTGCTACAGCTAAGTCTGTTATCTACCAGAACCTACAAATCTTTTTCCAGTCGAGATCCACTTATCACAGAGTTATTTATGGTGTAGGTGGCACCAGGATTGTTAAACCCCAAATGCATCACCTTACATTTATCAACATTGAATCTCATCTGCTGCTTTTGATTATCTAGTTCAGCTTGCAGCAATTGCACATCATTTAAAGTTTCCAAAGCTCTGCATAGTTTAGTGTCATCAGCAAAGACAGAGACCTTGCTCTTAATGCCCCCTTCTAAGTCAATTATAAACAGATTAAAAAGAAGTGGCCCCACTACGGAACCCTGAGGCACTCCACTTAGAACTGGAATACATAGAATGTGTTTAAACCTGGTGCGTTTGCTTGTTTTTTTTAATATGCATTTGATAGTGTGAATGTAGCCTAAATATATTAGTAAAAAATTTGTTAAATTAATGTAATCTTTTAAATGGATCTCTCAGTGTAAAAAAAAGTTTATCGGTATATGGTCATACGTTTATTAATATTTTTTGAAACATTAATTTATAGATGGTATATTTTCTAATCATCGCTTGATATTGTGTGGCAAGCAGGACCGTCATTTTGTGGTTTGGAAAATGTTTGCGTCTGTTTTTCCTATCAAACAAATGTAATGTAAAGGTTAATGTAGGTACATTAAGCTATAGGGAATAGCTAATTATTTACCCTTCTTGTAGAAAAATGGTTAATGAAACATGCTTGATTTGCTCCTAGTTTGAACTGATTCACACAAGAGAAGCAATGATCTGTGCAATAAGACAAACAATCTTTTCTGTGACATTTACAAGCACTACTTGTCATGTTGCGTGTATTTATCTGGAAATCACACTCATTCTTTGTGAAGTCTTTCTCTCTTTATTCAGAAGAAAATTGTGAGGCTGCTATGGTAACCAGAACATGACCTGTCCGTACACCAATGAGACTCGCATACCTGCTCCTATAAATCCATCCTGTTCTGAAGGGTTATTGCACACATCTGCTGATCTAAAAAGCCACCAGTAAATAGAAAATGTTTTTGTAGGTCACTGCCAGTTGCTAAATATAGCCATTTTCAACCAGATCAAATATTTCTGTCCATAATAAATCTGTGGCATACTTAGCAAAGCCATGTATTTTAATTAACAGAAAGTAGTGTTTTCATTGACTACAAAAGCCCTGTTTCTGTACTTGGAATATAAACTGTTTTGACAGTAATATGTTCTGTGGGTTACTGTTTCACTGTAACTCTACGCAATAAGTACTACTAAATACAATTACTAAATTGTAAACTACAAATTAATATAACAGTGCATTGATTATTTTTTAAGGGAATGTCCACCAGTAAAACAAAAAACTGGTTATTTGTCAGTTGCCTGCCCCCAACCCCATATGATATGTTTTGCACTTTATTACCTGCATTACTAACCAGATATTTAAGCATAATTATTGTCCCTATTCTGGCAGAGTAAGCTGGCCGCTCCATGCAGTCAACAACTGGCATCACAGCCAATGATTGACTGCTGTTTCACCTGCTTCCTTCTCTGCACGTGCTATAACTTATAACTAGAAAGAGAAAGTTTAAGTATAAACTTTGAATATGTGTGTTTGCTGCAGATTTTAAAACTCAATAATGGGAATGATGAGTTTGTAGTGAACGCTTGTTTGGGACAAAGAAAACTTTTGTGTGTACCCAGCCCAAAGTGGTGCTAATTTTGATCCAATCAATCAGAAAGCTAACATCTGATTGGTTAGGGCAAAATTAGCAACATTTTCAATGATAAGAACTTTTATTGAATCTCTCTGTATCTTTTTGATGATTGGTCAAATTTTTTTTTTGACTTTAGTTACTCTTAAAGTATGACTGCCACAGTAATGGATAAGTAGATCAGTAGGTGTGTGTACCTGTGTCGGGTTGGGGGTTAAAAAAACAAACTTTTTTGATGATTGGTCAAAATTTTTTTTTTTACTGTAGTTACCCTTTAGGTATGGCTGCCACAGTAATGGATAAGTAAATCAGTAGGTGTGTGTACCTGGGTCTGGTTAAGGGGGTATGTCTTTTTTGTGTTTACAACCATAAAACTATATTTTATTGAGGATAAATCTAAATTAGTTTTTTTGACTTTAGTTACCCTTTAAGTATGGCTAACACCATAATGAATTAATAGATTAGTAGGTGTGTGTACCTGGGTCTGGTTGAGGGGGTATGTCTTTTTTGTGTTTACAACCATAAAACTATCTTTTATTGAGAATAAATCTAAATTAGTTTTTTTTTACTTTAGTTACCCTTTAAGTATGGCTGCCACAGTAATGGATAAGTAGATTAGTAGGTGTGTGTACCTGGGTCTGGTTGAGGGGGTATGTCTTTTTTGTGTTTATAACCATAAAACTATCTTTTATTGAGTATAAATCTAAATTAGTTTTTTTGACTTTAGTTACCCTTTAAATATGGCTTCCATGGGAATTGAAAGGTAGGTCAGTAGGTGGGTGTACCTGGGTCTGTGTGGGGGGTTGTGGGTATCACCATTTGTATTTATGACCATGAAAAAAACTGTTTTGAAATATTCATATTTGAGGATTGTTACCATCATAGTCTATGGGGAAAAATGTCCAGAAATTCGCCGATAACGCCGTAACACTACCGCGGATTCCTTAGCTAGACGATAGCACACTTCTCCTATATGTCCCGCACGTCTGTACCAAATTTCATGTCTCTAGCTCAAAAACTATGGGAGGAGATACGGTCCAAAAAAGCGGAAGAATAAAACGGAAGAAGAAAAAGAAGAAGAAATAGAAAGAACAGTAATTTGGCTTTTTCAAGCCAAATTAAAAAGCTGATTAAGCTCAAGTAGGAGACAGATGCTTTTGTGCCAAAATGGAATGAATACAACTTGTCATTAAATATCTGGTTACAAATGTATATAATAAACTGGTAAAAATAACAGTGGGGTTGCAGGCAGTTGATAACTGACAAGTCACCAGTTTTTTGTTTTGAGTGTGGACATGTCCTTTAAATGGCTAATGGAGGAGCTGAGAAATCGGCTCCTCTCAGTAACCAAAACAAAACTGCAAAATTTCTGGAGGTCACGGTGGACTAAGGGCTAGGTCCCACTTGAGCTGCTCTGCGTACTAGTGGGACCTAGGCCTGAATAAATGTATTGCATAGTTAATGAATTTTTAAATCAAAAACAGTATGCAATTGTGCAATATTTATGTAAAATTGTCCTTTTTACAATTTATAAATAAACTAGTATATTCCTAGAATAATTTGATAGAATATGGTCTTTGTATAAAGAACAAACTATTCTTCAAATATGTGCCCCATCGAATTTTAAAAAGTAAAGCCCAACTTATGTGCTGAGCTGTGAATACAGACATTCTGCTAAACTTAACATTAATTCCACGTGACCAGAGGCAAATCCCTATAATTTCAAACCTTTTCTGTTTTTTTTTTTTTTTTTGCATAAGCAGTTATCATGTCTTGTGTTAACTTATTTTCTACCCGCCAACTTACTCGTCATTCTTATTGGATGTGTCATAAGTGACACATCTACAGAAGATGCACTTAACAAGGTGCTTTTATTTTTTGCTGTCATTACCCATTTAACGCTTGCAAGATCTTATGTAATGTAAAAAAAAATGTTTTTCTAAGTTATATTAAACTAAAATGATTTATAAAAAGTGTTAGAATTGTCTTTATAGTCACATGTTTTTCCTTTAAAATGGGGATACCCAGTTAGCCACAAGAACAAGCAGAAAAATTGTCTGAATAACAGTTTGTTAAATGTATTTAATTTTCTCAAAAGCTGCAGATATTCGTGTGTTTGAATGCCATATAGTCCCTCATATATATCTAAAGCTCTCATTTTATTAGTATAGACAAAAAACATTAAAAGGGCATACACTGATTTAAAGAGCATATTTGTCCAAAAAACTGGCCCCTACTTCTGGATTCGCCTACTGCTTACTCCCAACTACCGAAACCGGGTCTGTCCAAGAGTCACGGTAATCCCTGTTCCGCAATGGCCAGGGCGTTCCGGTATGTGTGGGCGCGACGTTTGGGGGTGTGATGGGCCTTTCTTAGGCAGTCAATTATGGCATTGTTAGGCTCAGTCCAGTTACAAAAATTAATAAAGCCATTCAGATGACCAGCAAAATGTCTTCAAAACTAAAACTTTCAGTAATCCCTCCTTGAAAATCTAGCGCTTGTTCCTTGTTTATCTCTTCAGCAGCCTTAATGCAGAGGAGGAGGAAAAAAATAGGGGTGCCTCTGCAGCTAAGTTGAACAACT
The DNA here is from genome assembly GCA_019447015.1 of Hymenochirus boettgeri. Classification (NCBI taxonomy): domain Eukaryota; kingdom Metazoa; phylum Chordata; class Amphibia; order Anura; family Pipidae; genus Hymenochirus; species Hymenochirus boettgeri. Next base: position 84,803,568 of record CM033472.1, on the reverse strand, counting down.
CAGACTGAGGTTGCGGCCACACTGCAACGCATGGTAACATCCTGGAAATACACAAACGCAGTGTTGTGCGTTTTACGCATTTTAACATGTACTTTCACTGCGATTCTGCCAATAATAAATTATCTGAGCACATGCAATTCACAAAAAATGGTTATCCTATGCACTCTCCTATAACGGATTGAAATGCACATAGAATTGCCACCCATATTCTGTTAGCCTGGCATGCATAATAAAAAAATATTTTTTTCGACTGTCTGATTATGAGTTAGAAAGTGTTTGGTAAAGCTTTAACCTTGCTACTTAACATATCAGGTTTTAACATTTATAGTGTTCCATCTTCACTCATCCCATCTATTCCACACTCTCAGGTGAATCCAGGTGTTGCATTTCCATCTCTATACAGGAAATAAAAACTTAAAGGCATGCTGCTTAATGAATAATAATGTTTATATTTTTAACAAGCGTCTTCATCAGGAAAAAAGATTTTAAAGCTCACAAATACAACACATCGTTATATTCCAACATCTCTTCGCTCTCCTACTTTATTCTCTGCAAGCCTCACTTACTACACCAATCAATATGAAAAATAAATATAGGTATAATATTTACAATTATTATAGAAACCATTTAAAAGACGTTTGTGTGTTCAAACTTTTGGAGATGGACAGTATTTAATTCAAAAATCCATTCCACCTCTCTACATAGAAGCTGTTAAGCTCTGTCGCATCCCCTCCCAGACTGTCTTACTTGGCCAATGGCCATTACGTTAAGGGAACCGATGGGGTGTCCTTCCTTTGCAAGGTGGACAGCCAGAATTTTCATCTCCCTTTTATTCATGCTCTTGAAATCGTCAGTTTTCCCGCATACATAAGTGAGCAGGGACATTTAATAATATATACACTAAACTACACTAGTTTATACACTAACAGGGTTATTCAATAAAAGTTCTTATCGTTTAAAATGCTGCTAATGTTTCCCCAACCAATAAGATGTTAGCTTTCAAATGTTAAATGATATCTGATTGGTTGGGGCAAAATTAGCACCATTTTAAACGATAAGAACTTTGATTGCATCTCCCTGTAAATGTATATACATTTATATATACATTTATATATATAAATAAAATAAACTAATAGTAGAAAATATGACCACTATGATTCTGTATATCAGGAGGATGGTATCTGTTGTTAAAAAGATTGCCTTATGATTCTATACAAAGCATTGGTAAGGCCTCATTTGGAATATGCAGTGCAATTTTGAAATCCTGTGTACAAAAAGGACATCTTTGAAATGGAAAGGGTTCAGAGAAGGGCAACTAAATTAATAAGGGGATTGGGGAGCTTGAATATGAAGAGAGACTAGAAAAGTTACAATTATGTACGCTGGAGAAAAGGCGCTTGCGTGGGGATATGATTACTGTGTATAAATACATTAACGGGCCATACAATAAACTATCTGGGGCATTGTTCACCAATAGAACATATCAGAGGACATGAGGACATCCCTTAAGATTTGAAGAAAAAAGGTTTTAGGCTTCAAGTTTGGAAAGGGTTTTTCACTGTGAGAACGGTAAAGCTATGGAACTGTCTTCCAGTGGACATTGCTATGGCAGGTTCATTGGTCAGTTAAAAAAAAAAAGCTGGATGAGTTTCTGCAAACAAGGAATGTTGCAAGTTACTGGTATTGATTCATAAAGTAGAGTTGATCCAGGGAAATTTCCTATTGCCACTTGGAGTCAGGAAGGATTTTTTTTCCCCCTTCATAAATTTGGTGGGTTTTTTTGCCTTCCTCTGGATCAACAGTTAGGCAGGAAATGAGGATATTGCTAGATGGGTTGGACTGGATGGATGGATGTCTTTATTCAACCTCAAATACTATACTAGATGCCATCCTCCTGATTCTGTATTGTGGCACTCCAGATGTTTTAGAAACTACAACTCCCAGCATGCTTTATTTGCTGGGAGTTGTAGTTTCCAAACATCTGCAGTAAAAAATCAACAGTAAACAGAGTGTATTTAATATGGCAAAAAGATAGCTATACTGTGTACCAATATAGCAAATTGATAGCTATACTGTGTACCTTCTATATTGTGAGTTATCAGGCAGCCACTCACGCCGCATCCTCTGCTTTGCCGCCTGACGTCACTTATCGGCGCCCTGAAGTTAGAGGCACTGAGCAGTGAGCGGCCGCTGGATTACTGACAAGTAAAGTGGTTGACCTTATAAACCTAGGTTCGGTTTTCAGGCTGTTTATAAAGCCTTAAAACCTTGGTTTATACTAAAGTATATACGGGAGTATATACACGGTAGCTGTCCGGCTGTCAGTTAATTTCAAGAACAGGCAGGGTTTAGAGGAGTATATGTTAAGCAGAGTTCTAATATGTTTGGGTCTGATAAACTGAGAGGCATAGTAAACTGATATAGCTCCAATAAACACAGCAAAGTTCCAATAAATGCAATTGTAGCAAAGTTTCGTTGCATTGCACATCAGATGATTTTCATGGTTTTGGCCTCAATCGGTTTAGACTGTTTACAGTAGGAAACTCCCATGTAAATAGGGAATATTATACATTGTTTGTTAAAGCACAAAGTGTATTTTAACAAGATATCAGAATTTTGTAATTTTTCTGGAGATTTCACTGGATTTTTGGGTAAAATATGGACAATTTAATTTTTTTTGCAAAATTGCATTGATGTGCATTTTTAATTGTAGAAAATGTAGGTATATGCACAAAACACTTACAGGCTCATTTACCCAGAGCCGCTTACCCCTCTGGGTAAAAGTCCTGTTTGCGATTTAATATCGCATTTGCAAATGTGGGTAAATCCCAGTAGGGATTTAGCCACTGTGATAGCTGGCGTTAAAATCCTGCGCTTAAACAAGTGCAAACGCGATATTAAATCGCGAGCGCCAGATGCGTCGGATTAGCATCCAACGCTAGTATGGAGCTAAAGTTGCGCTAACTGGTAGCATAACCAGACATATGTAGATACCCCACTTTTCCTGTCCAGGAGACCCCCCGCCAAACTAAAAAAGCACTGTCTAGATTTTTGCATCTGATTGGAATATCTTAGCACGTTAGCGTTGAATAACTGCCAAATAAGCTAAAATATCTGTGAGAAATTTTTAGAGGCTACATACGCCCAGGTTATTATAAGTGGAGTAATGTCTGGACGCAGACGTTAAGCAAATTGGAGTTTTTTTTCCATGAATTTTCCTTTTTCTACAAAAATAATAAATCAAAGACAAAATCAAAATAACATTTTATTTAAAAACTATAGTAAAATGTTTCAAACCAACACAAATGTGAAACCCTAGCCTCTCCTGAATCAAATGGTTTGCCACGTGCGTGGGTATACAAAGAGACGTGGCCACCAACTACCCGCAAAATGGTCGGTTATTTGAACAGCCTCCAATTGTTCAAATGAAACAACTGATAAACTTGGAAATACCCCACACAAACTATATATTTTTGAATCTACAAACCTTCAGTTACATAACAGTCCCATTTTTTCATACATTCATGCAGATTTCTGGATGCAGCTTTCCAAAGCATTTCAGAAGATTTTGTGGAAAACATGAAGAAAGAGATGATTCAAAGTTAGAAATCTTACCCAAACCCATTTACCAAGTAAAAACCCCCACTAAATATCATTCTCCCACATTTCCTGAATAAAATGGTATGTCGTGTGGGTAGAGATGTAATGTGGTTTCTAATAAAACCCAGTTTCGAATCGAATCTGAGGGTTTCGAAGTTTCACGAAATACAGATTTTCAGTTTTTGATTTTTATCGAAAATTCGATAATTATCGAAATTGAAAGTAGATGATTATCGAAATCAAAAGTAGATGATTATCGAAAATGAAAATCGAAACCGCAATAATCATCGAATTTATGAAAATGACTCTGCCACATGACCTAAATTCGCCAACCACAGTAGTGCCAACCCCCTGGGTATAAAAGGCAACATTTCAGACACCATTTTGTGAGTGTGTTTAGTAGAAGACCCAATAGTGTTGGAGTTTGGAGAGATTTTTTTTGCTTTTTGAGCAAACTTGAACTTTGATTGTGTGGAGTGTGGTGAGTTAACACTTGCTGTTACCCCCCACCAAAACCAACCCCCCCCCCCCGTGTTCACACATTTATAAACCCAAAGGACTACTGTGAAACCCCCAAAGTCCTTTTAAGGACTAACCCTCCTTTTAAGTCTTTTGGATAATTTTCTGTTAGTCCTTTTTGTGCTTGGTGTGTTAAAACATTTCTGTCTGTATTAATGTATACAGTAAATATATATATATATATATATATATACAGATATATAGGTAGAGTGAAATGCCAGGCAGGGCAAGAGGACGAGGCAGAGGAAGAAGTGCCTCTGCACATGATTGTTAGAAGCAGAGGTGGGCCCATGCAGTTATTGACCACATGGTCTAAACTTTCTGGGATCTGGAGGAGGAGTCACAGGAGATGTTTTCCCACACTATGTGTGGCACTAGTGTGCTCGAGGAGGAGCTTTGCACTGATGCACAGTCCTTCCTGACACCTGTGGCAGAGGAAGAAAGTGTTCAGTGCACAGGGGGACAGGAGGCTGAGCTTATAATGCAGCAGTCCAGAGACAGCAGCCAGGGAGCTAATATAGGGGGTGAGGTTCCAGCTGCTGCTGCTCATGTTAGTGACACAGCCTCCAGTGATGAGGAGGTGCTTGTGGACGATGATGTCTTCGTTCATGGGTGCCACAAGTGGGAGAGGCGGAGAAGGATAGATGTCTGAGGGAGAGCCCTCAGAGCATGAGTGCGAGCCTGAACCCAGAGGCAGGACTGGGGTTGGGCAGAGGCAGCAGCAGCGTACCTAGTACTGCGTGTGGAGGCAGGGCACCATTAGCATCTGGTGCCAGTGCTCCACAACAGCAGGTGACCTCTGTTCCAAGGCAGGGCCAGTGGCTCAGCAGTGTGGGACATTTTCACCTTGGCTCCAGGTGATGCCACGGTTGCAGTGTGCATTCTGTGCCTGCAACGTGTTAGCCGTGGGAAGACCACCTGCACGGTGGGAGCAACAGACAAAGAATTTACAGGCACCTGCACGTTCCCTTCCTCATGCCCAAGGAGCCACCACTCCTCCTCATCCAGCTTTATCAGGTGCTTCACCAGTGGAAGTTAGGGAGGAGAGACAGCATTTGGCCCCAGCAGGCAGTGTTAATAGGCGCCTTGACACTGCTGCTGGTTCGTCCACTAAAAGGCAGGTCTCTCTTCCCCAGTTATTGGAGCAGAGACAGAAGCTAACCCCCAGTCACCCCCAAGCACAGCGTCTTACTGTCGGCTTAGCAAAACTTCTGGAGGTGCAGCTGCTACCATTCAGCCTGGTAGACAGTGCAGCATTCAGGGAGTTTGTGGCTATTGGCACACCACAATGGCCTGGCCGTAATTACTTTGCCAAGAAGGCAGTACCAGCCCTGCACGACCATCTGCGGGGCAATATAGCTGCTTCGCTGGACCACAGTGTGGGCAAGCGTGTCTACCTTACTATGGACTAGTGGTCCAGCAAGTATGGCCAGGGGCGGTATCTGTCTTTTACAGCCCAGTGGGTCATGCTGCTAGCCTGCAGAGACGCAGCACAGGGCACAAGTGGGGAGATGGTGGTACCACCATGTATTGGTGATATGTATGCTAGTCTCCACCACCCCCTCCTCATCTGGTGAGTCCTCTCGGAGAGCCCTGTGCCCCCCTAGAGCCTATTCTTCCTGTCAGATGAGACGGTGCCATGCAGTTTTGCAGCTTCTGTGCCTTGGTGAAAGGAGCTACACTGGGCCAGAGTTTCTGGCAGCACTGCAAGGGCAAGCTGAGAGGTGGCTGACCCTCTCAATAGCCAAGGTGGTGTGTGACAATGCAGATAATATCATCTCTGCTTGGACAAAGTCACACATGTTCCTTGCCTGGCCCATGTTCACAATCTGGTTGTCCAGCAGTTCCTTAGCAAGTACCCTGGCCTGCAGGATGTACTGAGGCGTGCTAGGAGGGTATCGAACCACTTCAGACAGTACTACACGACCACAGCTCATCTGTCCGAGTTCCAGCAACAGCACCAGCTGCCGTAGAACCGCTTGATATGCAACACCCCCACCAACTGGAACTCTAGTTTCATGATGATGCTGAGGCTGCTCCAGCAAAGGCGAGCCATCATGGACTATTTGTACCATTACAGTACAGGATCAGGCTCTGGGGGCCTGGGTTTCCTGTTACCCAGGCAGTGGCGGCTGCTTAGGGATGCTTGTCGTGTGCTTGAGCCATTTGAGGAGGCCACCAGGATGGTAAGCCGTGATGATGCCACCATCTCGCATACCATCCCTCTGGTGTTCCTCCTCGAGCACATGCTACGCAGCATCTTTGACAGGGCACTAGCCGCAGAGCAGCAGCTACGTTGAGGAGGATGACGATACCACGGCTCTTTCTGAGCCCAGGGATCACAGTACAGAGCAGCCGTCTGATGATGATGAGGAGGATTTTGTTGACCTGGAACCAGTGGAAATGGGGTGTTCTTATAGGGGGACACTTCAACCCTCCCAAGTACCACATGTCATCCGTGGTTGGGGAGAGGTTGAATCTGACACTGTAGTCCTCAGTGACACAGAGGACATGGGGTCCTCTGAGGCAGGCAATTTGCGGCAGATGTGCTCCTTTATGTTGCAATGCCTGCGCGAGGACCCCCAGATTAATAAGGAGCAGTACTGGGTGGCCACCCTTGTAGATCCCCGCTACAAGGGTAAAATGTCTGAGTTCATCCCCGCATCTCAGAGGGAAGGGAGAATGCAGAACTGTGAGACGTTGCTGTTGCGTCACCTCTGTTGTGCCTTCCCAAATGCTAGCAGGCCGACAGCACCTGATGTTGGGGATGCACAGGGCTCACGTCCCCCTGTCCCTGAGAGGAGGAGCAGTACTGGAGGTGGTCTTGCGGCCAACTTCAGACTATTCTTCCAGCCGCAGTTGCCAGGACCATCTACTGGCAGCTCCAACAGGCAATACCTCAAGTCGCAAGGTCACTGACTACATCGGATCCAGGGCCGGTGTAGACTCATCAGAGACTAAGGATCCACTGGACTATTGGGTGGCGAGGCTTGACATCTGGCCTGAGTTGGCACAGCATGCCATTGAGGTCCTGTCCTGCCCGCCATCCAGTGTCCTTTCGGAGAGGAACTTCAGTGCAGCAGGGGGTTGTTGTTATGGAGAGGAGGACTCATCTCTCTACTGAGAATGTGGACCGTCTGACATTCATTAAGATGAATGAGGCATGGATAACATCTCAGTACAGCATCCCTGTTGCGGATGACTGTGACTGAAGGCCTGTTGCCTCTTGCCACCCATACTGCTCCTTCCCACTGCCTCAGTGTTAACCTTGAGGCCTAGCTAATGCCAGCTCAGCTGGCAAGTGGCTAATGTTTCTATTTGGTAGGGTCATGTATGGTCCTTCCTCGCTCTACCTCATTTAAGCTGTGTAACGGATAATTTTTCTAGTTTAGGGTCAGTTGTGTGTGGCTCTATTACCATGGCTGACTAAGAACAGCTGCTCTGTGGCTAATGTTTCTTACCTGTGGGTCAATCCTGCTTGGCCCATTCTAAATGTTCACACCCTTGTGGTGTCACCTGTTCTGACCATTTTGTACAGCTGCACCAGCTACTCTGTGGCTAATGTTTCTTACCTGTGGGTGAATCATGCTTGGCCCATTCCAAATGTTCACACCCTTGTGGTGTCACCTGTTCTGACCATTTTGTACAGCCGCACCAGCTACTCTGTGGCTAATGTTTTTTTTTACCTGTGGGTCAAACCTGCCTGGCCCATGCCAAATGTTTACACCCTTGTGGTGTCACCTGTTCTGACTAACTAACTACAGTGGGCCTGCTCCTGTGGTGCTGTAAAAAATGGTACCCCATCACCCACTTTCCTCTATACAATGCCAACTATGTGTGGTGTGCCTGGGATGGTATAATTAAGGACTTGCAAGCGAGCACCTTTATCCCAACCATTAATAGTAGCTGCCAATTCAAATTGTTCTAGCCAATCAGTCCACTCCCTACTTACCCCATCAAATGGATCAGATTAAAAAATAGGTTTGGCAATTGGGCCTGGTAGAGCTACTGAGTCTAATTGGGGAATTTCATCAGCAGGTACAAGGACGGGGATTTAAAGGGTATGTCCACCCAAAAAAAAAAGTTTGATATGATTCCCAAAGGGCTCCCAGCCCCAACCGCTATATTTGTTTCTTTAGAAAGACCCCCAAACTCTACTTACCTCCCTCTTTCCTACGCCGCGCTCCCGGCCCTCTGCTTGCGAGAAAATGCAAGCAGAGGGGGGGACGGCAGCCGCGTTGTGATTGGTTGAGCGGCAGCCAATCACGGACGCGGCTGCCGGCAGCTCACTTCGCCGAGGAGGAAGGGAGAGGTAAGTAAAGTTTGGGGAGCTTTAATAAGTACAAATATAGCGGTGTTGGGCTGGGAGCCCAGGGGGAATCTTATGTATTACACATTTACGCTAGGGGGAGGGAACGGGAGAGGGAGGGGGAGGGAGGGGGAGAAGGGCTGCAGTACGCATGCCAAACTTCTCCCGGAGGCCAGGGAGGAGGCAGAGGCCTATATGGACTCTGCTATCTCCTGGTGGGCAGTTTTTGGGACTTTGGGGGGGGACTACAGGAGAACCCTATGGAGCTGGGATGTGAGGTAAGGATTAAACTACACTACATGGTGGGGCCAGTAGTTGGGGGGATTATAGTTTTGGGGGTGGACATGCCCTTTAAATCAATACTATCAGTAGCAGCCTCCATAGCGTAATACAGAGAACAAATATACAAAGAAAACAGGGAGAATAAATTGTATTACCAGCACCGCTGCCACCAATTTGTACCAGATTACTGCTTTATGGAAGAATTATGGGTAGCATGACACACAGTGGGTTACTCTGGTGGTCTGGCACAAAGCAGACCGTGCACATAAACAGGTTCCCACATAACGTGCAGTAATTAGGGGTGTCCCTGTCTATGGTGCACCACTTTATATATTGACCAGGCCTGTATATTGTGTATCCTTGTAAGTTGGTGTACAACTTACAAGGACACACAATTGTTGCCTCAGAGTTTGTATCCAATAAGGTAAATTGTCTGTCTAATGATCTGTCCTCCCAACAAGTGGTAACAGGATCTTGTATTGCAGTCAATGTCACTCCAAAGCAAACATCACAATTCACTTTCACTTTCTCTCCTCCCACTATCGAGAGTAGGCATGTCTTGTATTTTATTACTCACTGCCACTACCTGCAGGCTGGTGGTGGAATATAAGGAGCCTTGGTGTATATGTCCATTACAATACACATCATATCCTGTGTAGCAGACAGAAACTTTTTTTGGATTATGCTTCCTTTCATATGGAGCAGACACGGGTGTGGTTTAAGCTGCCATTTGAACATTCCATTTTAAAATAGGAATCTCAGCTCTGTAAGTAAGTTTATGTATTTTGTATATTTTGTGTTCCACCTGACCATAAGTCAGTACTAAATTTTATATACATTTACTGATGGTCATTTAAAGATAGATAGTGAGATAGTGCACACATACATATACACCTTTCCTATGTGTAATATCCTATACTCCCCACCACATTGGTAGCTCCTAAAAACTCAATGCAATCTCCTATGGAAATATAAATATATTTATATAATATAAGTGATGATATATATATATTTATATATTTTAAAAACTATTTACAAAAAAAAGGTATAACTTAATTTTAAGAAAGGCGACGTACCGCTGCAATCGCCGAATGTTGCGGGCCATTCCCTCCATGGCCCTCTCCATATGGGCCATTCTCACTATGACCCTCTCCAGCCTGTCATCATCATGCACCGAGTAAATTCGCCAACCCTCGAAAGTAACGATTGATTTCGGTAACCCTTGAAAGTAGTGATCGATTTCGGTAACCTCAAATGTTTGCGCTGATTTTGTTAAACTTTGAATGTACAAGCCGATTTCGGTAACCCTCGAATTTGTAATATCGGTAATCCTCAAAAGTAGTGTTCGATTTTGGTACCCCTTGAAAATAGAATGTGGAAGCTCGAAAACAGCCCAATCCTGAGGAAAGATAGCTTTTAAATAAGTTTTGGTTATATTTATGGGTTCCCCAGACCATTCCCCAGGTCCCTGTGTCATTTACAGTAACCTACTATTACTATTTGATACTTAAAATCGATAGAAACTTTAGATTTTTTTTCTCCCATAGACTTTTATGGTTCTGTTTTCGAATCTTTGAATTTTTCGAAAAATTCGAAAATGGGACGAAACTCATCAGTTTCGAACATCTCTACGTGTGGGTGTACACAGAGGCGTGGCCACCAACTAGCTCCAAATGGGACGTGTGCAAAAGTGCAATTTCAAGTAAAAAATCAAAGTGCCCTGTACTTAAAACAACCTCCACTTTTTGAAACAAAACACACCCCAAACCTGGAAATGCAGAATTTATACATGAAGTCGCAAAGAAAGTTCAAACTTAGAACTCTTGACCAAACCTCAAGGGCAATTAAAAATCCCCACTAAATAGCGATCTTTTACATATACTGGTACATATAATGGTACCCTACTTGCATTAGTGCACACAGGGACATGGTCAGCAAATAGCCTCCAAAGGTGCCAATACATTACTTTAGGGTTTTACTCAAAGTACATACTAGCATTGTATCAGACTAAAAACTCCCTTACCTGGGATACAATTCTAAAAACTATCAGGGAGATTCAATAAAAGTTCTTAACATTAAAATTGGTGCTAATTTTGCCCCAACCAATCAGATCTTATTTAACATTTGAAAGCTATTATCTGATTGGTTGGGGCAAAATTAGCACAATTTTTAACGATAAGACCTTTAATTGAATCTCCCTGAATATTTTTGGAATCTACACACCTTCAGCTACATAATAATGGCATTCTTTAACACCTATGTGCAGTGTAAAAAACTGCATAGTTGTTTTTCGAAATTTTGCACTTTTTAGCAGATTTTATAAAAAAGAGGCAAAGAAGGTTCAAACTTAGGAATTTTGACCAAACCTCAAGAACAAATAAAAATCCCCACTAAATATCGATTTTTTTAAATCCAGCTTTTAGTTTTAACTAAATACCCCTCAAACTCAGAAATACCCCCCAGAAAGTATATATTTTTAGAATCTAAACTTAGAAACCTTCTAAGTTTAGCATCTACTTCATAGATGTACATAAACGCAACTTACTAGAGAAGTATCTTATAATTTATTGGTGTGCTGGTGTGAAAAACTTTCACATTAGGATTAAAAAAACAAGTTAAGTTCTGCAAGAGTGGCAGTTGTCAAAGTTTGTCTAACTACTACCGTTTGCAGTTAGGTAAAACATTAAAATTTCTTTTTACCCAACTCTGCAGTGTTTTTTTTTCTTTTACAACACAGAGGTTTTCACTTGTTTTTAACATGATTTGCCTTAGCAAATTTCTAAATGTGACACTAGAATTCATTAAAAGAAAGAAAAGGCATACAGTAATAAAGAGTAAATAAACTTTTCGAAAAGGGCATGCATGACCACTAACACTAAAATCTATACTTACCTGTGGCTGTGACTGATAACTGCAACCAGAAAAGAAGCTGGCATCATAGGGACACAGACAGTGGTGGAGAAAAGCTGGTAAAAGAAGCTTCAGGGATCTGGAGAGGTAAATATATTGATCTTAGGGGTGGAGTGGAGGTTGACATGGTCTTTTAGTGAACCCCCTGAGTGCCTGAATTTCGAAAAAGGTATCTTTAGAAATTTGTAAAGTTTCTTACAAACTCACCATTACTTTATAGACTTTTTTTGGTCACCAATTAGAAACAATCATTATGCAGATTTTTCTTACTTTTAAGGACACTTGGGGCTTTGTTTTTTTGTTTAGCATATTTTAAATAAATTTGGATTTATTTATCTCCATGAGTGTGCCTCTACCCATATATCTGTTTTTATTTCTTTTTCTATAGATTGCCTTGATTAATTGCAGCTAATGGCGTACACATATAGCTCCTCCCCTTCAGGCCCAGTTGGGAGTCAGTACTGTGTCTGCAGAGTGGAGCTTTCGGTCTCCTGCCAAAACCTTCTGGATCGAGATGTAGCATCCAAGTCAGACCCATTTTGTGTTTTGTTTTTGGAAGTAAATGGGAAATGGACAGAGGTATGGAAAATATCTACTTATGCTACACAAACTTTCTGATACAGTTAGTGTTGAACTCAGGTGTTGGGGCCCACCAGGAAAATAAGACCAAGGACCAACCAGAAAGAATTAAAGGAATGGCTTAAAGGATAACTTTACTTTAAAATGTAACTTTTTAAAAATGGAAAGTACCTGGGGCAGGGAGATAGGATGGATTTTTCCTACATCACATAATCATTTTGTTAGGGAGCTACAGCACTTAAATTTTCATTACCAGGTTAGGCATGGACTGAGGGCTAGGCCACACTAGCGCGTTTTTTGCGTGTTTGCGCTCGCGATTGTGCTCGCTATTTTCGCTAAAAGGAAATCACATTTGGAATTCACCATTTTTGGTACGTTAACGCATGCGTTTCCATAATGCAAAATGGCGAAAACGCATGCGCAAAACGCGAACGCAAATAAGGCTGAGGCCACACTGCAACGCACAGGAATCTTGAGCGTTATCGCACGTGATTGTGTGCGCTTTTCTTGTGCGTTTCGTGTTTTGCGCATGCGTTTTCGCCATTTTGCGTTATGGAAACGCATGTGTTAACGCACCAAAAATGGTGAACGCATGCATTAGCAAAACACGCAATCGCATGCGCATCGGAAATCACGGAAATTTTTGCATTCCCGCGATTTCCATTTTAGCGGCAATCGCGGGCGTGAAAGGCGTGAGCAAACGCGCGAAAAACGCGCTAGTGTGGCCTAGCCCTTAAAGATTGTGCTGAAGCCAAGAGGAAGACTGGCAGAATCAGTTTTCTTTGGGTGGATGCTCCTCACAGAAACAATATTGGGAGGAAAGACAGGAATTGACAGGCCTATATCCATGTCCCAAGTCCTTTTTATTTTAACTGTATTTAAAAAAAACTTTATACACACAATAGTTATCTTTTAACAACTCTCCTTTTGTTATTTAATAACATATCTATCTCACTGCTTAGATTGATTAACTGTTTATCTAAATTTTCTTAGAGTTAGTGTACACTAGATCAGTTTCTGTCCGTTTCCGGAGAGAAATGCATGTTGCAGTCCATTTTTTTAACTGATTGGATTATCCATTAAAAAAAAAGGTACTGCTGGTTGTATTTCTGTCCAGAAATGGGACGCATTTTGATTAAAAATATAGCAAAAAAAAAAACGGACAAAAAACATGGACTGTTGGTTGTGGTTTGTTTTGTTCCATTTCTAGTGTAAATGTAGCCTTTGTATTTATGTCGGAATGCAACCGTGTGCCCACAGCAGGGGTTTCTTTAGTATCCTGGTAGGCCAGTGTGTTCCAGGATACATTGAAGTTTTACATGATTAATCATTATAATTATTATTCTAGGTCAAATGTACAAATGCACATTTTCTTATTGTCTAAAACGAACAAAGTGATTCAGAAGTGAATTCTGCAGAGAAGCATACCCTGCTGCTTCTTTCACTACTTTGTGAACTACGGTATTATACATTTACATAGTATTGGGAATTGAATAAAGACATATGTCCACTCAGTCCAATCTTTTATAGCCTTTCCCTGAACCAAATGCGTAGCTAGAATCTAAGAAGATCTGGGGCATTCCTGAGTATCAAATTTGCTGCACAAAATTGTTAGGCCCTGCTCCTTTTTCCTCCCATATTAAGACAAACCCAAAAGGTACTTTGAAATGGATAGACAGAAAGATACAGAGAGATGCAGTCAGATACATTGATAAAGAGAGAGAGATAATCAGACAAATACACATACAGGGATTGGCCCTTTATTGTTAAAGGACAAAAACTGTGCCAAATCATTTTTTAACTAATCACGCAGTTATTAGGATTAATTACTACCAAACTTATATCTGCTTTTTTCTTCTTCTCTGACCTTACTATCCCTTGTTTTTTTAGCTCTGGGGATTTTACTTTCTTTACAGTTTAGGAAGAAATTCTCTGCATGTCTACATCAAAAACGTTTATAATCAGATGTATTATTAATTGTAATACCACACAAGGTCTACCTACTCACTTGTGGTAAATGTAGCAAACAGTATGTAGGTTGTACCACACGCAAATTACGTTGTAGAATGAAGGAACATATTAGTAAAATACGTAATAGAGATGTATCTAGCCCAATAGCAAAACATTTCTTACTTTGTAATGGAGGTAGTTTAGATGACTCTAGTGTTCAAGGTATTGATAGGGTAGTGTGTAACATGAGAGGTGGAGATCTACACACTAAACTTTTGCGATCTGAAACCAAGTGGATTTTTCATTTGAGAACACAGCTGGTTTCGGTATCTAGCAAACAGATCTATAGTCATGACTTTGCTTGGGACTACACAAATAGGACTTGCACAAATGAATAGCAGTGTAGTAAGGCTTGGATGCAGTCACCGCTGTAACAGCTGATTGCGTATCTAGCCTGGCACTGGGGAGGGGAAGCAGGTGTAAAAAAAAGGGAATTACATTGGAGTTGGCCTTTCTGTTACTGCGCCAAAAAGGGTAAGTTGGGCGTTCCACATTAGCATATGTTTGCGCCATAGACAGAGGTCCCAGTCCAAAACTGTGCTTCACATCCTTTCCCTGATGCAACACAGCACAAAAAAATGTGTCCCTCCGCTTGTCCAGCCTGTTTTTTTTAATTTTGGCCCCTTATGTGATTGAGTTTGACACCCCTGGTATAGTAAAAGAAGTAGCGTCACACAGGAACCAAATTTTCATTGCTTCAGTAATTATTTATTGGAGATGTTTCACAGACCTTACTGGTCTTTCATCAGGTGCAGTAATTATCTACCATTCTGCTGCCCATTTTGATAATCTATCTAGGTCTGCTTGCAGCAATTGCACATCATTTAAAGTTTCCAAAGCTCTGCATAGTTTAGTGTAATCCACAAACATCCACCGTACTCTCAATGCCCCCTTCTATGTCATTTATAATTTAAAGGGCATGTCCACCCCTTCCCCAACTTTTTGCCAAATAATAGTTCTCCTTTCCCCAGTCCCAACCACTATAAAAGATTTGTTAGAAAGTGCCAGATAGTTACTTACCTTCCCTCTATCCTCCGCTGCACAGTCCCGTCCCTCTGCTTGCATGGAACTGCAAGCAGGGGGCGGGCCCGTCAACCGCGCCCGTGATTGGCTGAGAGGCAGTGCGCATGCCAAACTTCTCCCGGAAGGGAGACAGGAGGCAGAGTCCTATATGGACTCTGCAGTACTCCTGGTGGGCAGTTTATTTGACTTTGGGGGGGGATTACCGGAGAACCATTTGGAGCTGGGATGTAAGGTAAGTATTTTTATTCACTACAGAGTGGGGCCAGTAGTGGGGGAAATTATAGGTTTGGGGGTGGACATGTCCTTTAAAAGAAGTGGCCCCAGTAGAAAACTCTGAGGCACTCCACTTAGATCTTTAGCCCACATGGATGTAGCATTGACCACTACACTCAGTTTATACATAACTTGCGTATGTGGCACCAATTGATCATCTAGTTGAAATTTCTGCAATATTTTTTGCTGTAACCACATTTTTTTGCCTGTTTTTTTAGTCAAAATTATGCTGAGATGGATCAGACATTTTGGTAGTTTTCAGCCAATTGTGTGCAGTTCAATAGCCCATGCAATTGGTCACACTGAAATATCCTGATTGACCTATGTATACTAGGCTTAAAGGAGAACTAAACTTCGTTTTTTCAGATCCTAATGTGAAAGTTTTTCTCCCCAGAATACCTACACGTTGAAAGATTTTTCTCCAGTTATTTGCATTTAGTAGATATAAGTAATAGATTCTGTAACAAAGGAGGCTTCCATGTTGTTGCCAGTACAACTCGTAGTCCATGTTGGCTTCAAAGAGCCACGCTCCCTGACCCCAGGATTCACTGTCTCTATGTGCAGAGTTTCTAGCGTCTCTTTCTAGCGAAAGATAACGTTTCTCAATGTACCTGTGATCACAGTTGAGTTGCTGGTGGCGCACCATGTAAATGCTGTGTGTTTAGGAACAAACACACCAAGAAGTTTCAAGTTCAAATCCCCTTGTTTACTTATGAAACAATATAACATGGTCTACTGCCTGAGTTTAGTGCTTTTTTTGTTTCTTTGTTTCCATGTTTCTAGAAAAATATGACGTTTCTACATATGTACCAACTTTATATATAACTATATATAATACATGTATTATTTATGTACCAACCAGCGTGAATTGCTGACAGTCTTCCACTAGCAATACAAAATAGTGAACTGATTTTACTTGCATTTACTTCTGTCGATTGAGAGTTTACCTGTGGCGTGTTCTGCTAAAGTGCTGGGTTAGGAAAAAAAATCAGACTATTGGGGGACAGGTTTGATTCCCCATGTTCCCTTTTTTTGTTTTTATTATGTGTCTAGCAAATGATAAACCGGGTTATTAAATAAAAGTTCTTATCGTTTAAAATGGTGCTAACTTTGCCCCAACCAATCAGATGTAAGCTTTCAAATGTTAAATAAGTTCTGATTGGTTGGGGCAAAATTAGCACCATTTTAAACGATAAGAACTTTTATTGAATCTCCCTGAAAGACTCTACATGTACTGGTTCATTACTTATTAGCCCATATGGCATAGAGGTAGAAAGCTTTTGTTTTAGAAAGACACAGTATGGAAGGTTTTTTGTATGAAAAGCATAGGAATTTATCATTGTTAGGGACAGGAGCATTTCTAATGTGTTTACACAAAAACTGCACTGATATCTGTATTCTGTGTCAGAGGGAGGGATCTCTGAGCAGTAACATGATTGGCTGTCAGCTTCCAGGAAGCAAGACTGCAGTTTCCTGTGAAGTGTCCGGCGCACACTTAGCTGGGTGTTCCAAGATAAGGTGAATTATGGGAGCTGACCCTTAGTAATCACAGGTTATTTTCATAAATCACCCAGCATGCACAGCAAAGGGAGACATGAGACACAGCTTGTTGTGTGTTTGTGAATGTGTTCTGTCTATTGAGACAATGTTGTCTTGGGACTTTAGTTCTCCTTTAAGGGAAGGTATAATTCTTTTAAAGCACATTTTTCGGATTGCTTGATTGTCTGATTACATTTTTTGGCCCTGCTTTCTGCTCGCACATTTAATTTGGTTGTTAATGTTTGGATTTACATACATCTAGGCCTTGTGGAAAGAAGCATGAAAACCTGATCTGATATAGTTTGCCTTGTTAATTAACCATTTATTGAATCAGAGGTCTCTGAATAATGAGGTCAGAACACCACATACACTAGCTGAGCTTAGTGGCATTTTTTTGACAGTTTTGTCACCAGCTTGATCTATACGCCTGACAATACAGTTATTTTAGCACCATAAACAAAGTTCTGAACATTTTTAAATCACCCAAACCTATTTAAGAAACATTATTTAAAGATTTTCAACTCACTTTTCAACTCAACCAGATTGACATAACTTGTCATCGGTACCCTAATAATCATTTCTTCTGCCTAGTTACATGGAGATTTACATCATAAACAACAGTATGAAGCAAGCAGCAAGCTATTGCAACACTATGCATTTTTCTACTGCTGAATGACGAGAGACTGAATTATAGCTGTTGACTTTTAACCAAAAGAATTCCAATTCACCCCCAAACATCTGAAACATCTCTTATCTAAAACTGATGCATTTTATATAATAATATATTTTCTATTGCTATGAATTTAAAATTACATGAGAAACTGATATCTAAGTTTAATCTTATTTCCTGTTTTGTAGTAATAATTTTTCTGGCTCATTTATACAGGGGCGCTAAGCTATTTTTCGAAGTTAAAGTCACGCTAATCTGATTTAATATCGGTTAGTGCGACTTAAATTCTTTCTTTGTGCTGGCTGCTCCAATATCGTAAAAGATGCCGGTGAAAATAGTTGTCATTAGAGTTGGTAAGTTAAAGGGTAATGCTAGTTTGGGGTTTACACAACAGCTATATTAAATTGGTGAGAGGCCAGCGATTGTGGCTCTCTGTAAATCCGTCTCTTTTTGGTTATATGCTATCCCTAGAAAACGTGTATTTTTAAAACCTGTTTGAATGTTGTTTTTGAAATTGGCAAGAGACATATTTTGATACCACGTTTCAGTTCAAGGTTTTAGGGTCTGTATTCCCTTTAAACATTATTTCATGTCTTTTGTCAATGATAAAGAATTTTTTTAATCTATGATTAGTTTATTTATATAGTGCCATTTGTGGACGCAGCGCTGTACAATATCAAAATACAAAAAGTCATACAAGGAGGACAAAAATATAAGTACATAAATAGTTCAGGACACAATAATTATATACATTTTTTAGTATTTTTTTTTAGACTTGCCACAAGCTAGTCTTAATGGGCATATGTTTGAAGGTGAACTTCCCTTATTTGTGTTAATAAAAACATTATTGAATAAAAAAATCTCACCACATATTTCACTTGAAACAAATTAAGTACATAACATATATATAGACATGAAAGCAGGTAGCACTCTTTAATATTTGCAAATGCTTGGGTGCTGCTCATAAATAGTAATATACAGTAGTAAAGATTAGGCGCATTGGTATTTATTGATAATAATGTTTTTTTTCCCATCACTGTAAACTCTACATGTTTCCGCCCGCATCAGGGCCATCATCAGTATAAATCCCACCATGGTTCATTTTCTTTTATATTTTCCAGTAAATCCTACACACTACTGCTGAACAAATCATACATATTATATACATTTCTGTTAAAAACATAGATGTAATCATCTCATAAAATGCCAACTCACCTCCAATTTGTGGCTTAAAAGTATCTGTATAGCTCGATCAGGAGTGTAGTGGCAGCTAATGGAGTATCATGTGTTCCATCTTGGAACAATGTAATGGCGGCCTAACAGTATCCGTGAATGATGTGCTACATCCGCTTCTCCTTCATGAGAGCCTCCCACTTTGGATCGCATCATCATGTAAACCTACCCAGGCTTGATTCCTCAAATTCTGTGGGATTAGGGCAATCCTATACTTAACTTGTCCCCCACTTTTTTATATGGGGTAAGGGGGAGCCGCAATGGTATATCGTCCTGCTCCTGACTATATGATTGTAGGTCGCAATAAATAGTGACTTACTTGTTATCTATTATTCTATTATATGTCATTAGATAATGGAACCCCCCAGACATTAACAACATATGATATGAGAAGGTTTTTGTTACTCACATAGTGAGGTAAATACATTGTGATCCACCTATATAGACATGCTGGAATGTGAATTGTCAATATATTAGTCTGATTAGATATATACAAAAAAAGGCTAATCGGTTATCTAAAAAGAAAAATAACATGGGATCTGGCTGCAACACGTATTAGATGATATGCTAGACTACACGCTATTAAAGATCATAATGTTGAACATAATAAGGACCCTTTTACCAATCTTGCAATAAACCAACTATATTACATCGGGAAGGTCAGGGCCATATTGGAGGCTTGGCTATGCAAGCAAGGTGAAGGAAAAAGAACAATATATATAGTGTATTTGTGCAGCACAACAGTCTACAAAAACATTATTAAGTGCAAACTTTTGTTCTCAAATGCACATGATTATACAAATTTAGAGACAACATTGTAGGGCAAACTGTTCATTTAAGCCTTTGGGTGTTTGAGTACCCAAGTAATATTGCCTCTAGTTTAGCTAGTGCTTTATTACTATTTAACCTATCACTTTGTGCATTGGATTTATCTATAATCATGCATTGAAGGGAACTCAACGGATGGTTCATATGTTAAAATGTCTGGCAACTGCCATATCACCAAATTTATTGGGGATATTTTTTTCTCTATATGTTGTTATGATTAGACCAGTGATGGTTTGCCATCCTTTGCCTAAATGTGGTTAGTGTCATACCTACATAGTACAGGCCACAAGGGCAAATTATGTAGTATATTATGTTTTTACTAGTGCTGGCGACTCTTTAATTTTAATCCATTTGCCTGAATGAGGATGGGCAAACATTCCCTGTAAGCATGCTGTTACAGGTGGTACAGTTGGGACATTTATAGCAGCCTGGTTTCCCTTTATTGAGAGATGTGTTATTCTTAATTGTAAAGAAGTCCCGAAGGGACGAGGTTCACTGTACCTTTTAGGAGGAGTTCAGACTGTAGACTGGTCACTGGAGTTTATAGATACTGGACCCAATGGAGCTATTACTATAGAGCAAGATTCAAAGGAGCAAGAAGCAATGGCTGGATACAATGGCTGGAACAATGGTATTGAAACAATGAAGCTGGAGACAATGGCTGGTTACCAGATGGCTGGAACAATGGAGCTGAAACAATGCTGGATACAATGGCTGGATAAAATGTGGCAGGATCAATGGAGTTGAAACAATGCTGGATACAATGGCTGGATACAAGAAGGCTGGAATAATGGAGTTGGAACAATGCTGGATACAATGGCTGGATACAAGATGGCTGGAACAGTGGAGTTGGAACAATGCTGGATACAATGTGGCTGGAACAATGGAGTTGATACAATGGCTGGAACAATGGAGTAGGAACAATGCTGGATACAATGGCTGGATACAATGTGGCTGGAACAATTGAGTTGAAACAATGCTGGATACAATGGCTGGAACAATGGAGTAGGAACAATTCTGGATACAATTGCTGGAACAATGGAGTAGGAACAATGCTGGATACAATGGCTGGATCAATGGAGTAGGAACAATGCTGGATACAATGTCTGGATCAATGGAGTAGGAACAATGCTGGTAAGGAGCGCTATAGACTGACAACCTGGTAGCGAGGTCTACAAATAGGCACTCGCTCACTCTGCGAGTGCCTATTTGAATTTTCGCGCCAGCCGGCGTCTGGGCCTTGTTACCGGCGCCGGTGACGTCACCAGTCCCGGAACATCGAGGGAGCGCGGCAGGTAAGATCCTTACAGTACCCCCCCTTCCACAGGGGGCCTCAGGACCACTTGAAGCAGGCTTGTCAGGAAATCTTCTATGAAAGGTTTTGATTAACTGGGGTGCATGTAAATCTGAATGTTTGACCCAGAACTTTTCTTCTGGTCCAAATCCTTTCCAATGAACCAAATATTGAAGAGAACTCCTGACGAATCTAGAATCCAACACTTTCTCCACCTCAGCTGCAGTCTTTTGTACAAGGGCAGATTTTTCAAGACAGCTTTTTGTAGCCTGCCAGATGGCTGACATTTCTGCTACTAGTGTGTTAGTTGCTGGAACTGGTCCAAAAGAAAAAAAAGCCTGTGGAAAACCCTTGGGGTTCAAACCAAAAACACAGAAAAAAGGAGATTTTCCGGTGGAAGAGTGGACAGCATTGTTATAGGCAAATTCCGCCCATGGTAGGAGATCAGTCCAATTGTCTTGAGAGTAAGAAATATAGCATCAAAGGAATTGTTACAGACATTGGTTGGTGCGTTCTGCGGCTCCGTTAGTTTGGGGATGGTAAGCGGATGAGAATTGAAGTTTTATTCCAAGTAACTTGCAAAGTGCCCGCCAGAATTTGGAGATAAATTGGGGTTCTCGATCGGAGACTATTTCAACCGGTAATTAATGCAGGCGAAATATATGAGTAATGAATAATTGAGCAAGTTCAGCAGAGCAGGGCAATTTAGGAAGAGGAACAAAATAAGCCATTTTGCTAAAGCGATCTACAGTAACCTAGATAACTGTATTTTTCTTAGAAATAGGGAGTTCACAAATAAAGTCCATAGAGAGGTGAGTCCACGGTAGGGAAGGAATAGGCAGGGGTTGAAGAAGTCCACAAAGAAGAGTATGAGAGGTTTTTGAAGTGGCACAAACGAAACAGGCGGCGACAAAGTTCTTGACATCAGTTCTCATGGAGGATCACCATACAGAACGACTAAGGAGATTGAAAGTTTTGTGGACGCCAGGGTGACCGGCCTGTTTGGAGTCATTAGTCAGTTGTAATATTTTATTGGAAGGTAAGGCAGCAGAAGCAGAATCCTGAGCAGATAGAATCCGATGGCAAAGTTGAGGGGTGATACTGGCTAGGATCTTGGAAGAGGGAATAATAGGACCTTTATCCTTTTCAGTAGTATCGACTGCAAGAAAAGACCTGGAGAGGGCGCTGTTTTTATTCTTGGAACCAGGATGAAATGAAATGATGAAATTTAAACGAGAGAAGAACAAGGCCCAACTGGCTTGACGAGGATTCAATCTTTTTAGGTTTTGGATATATTCAAGATTTTTGTGAGGATGGTGACAGAATGTACCGCCTCTTCCAGCAAGTGTCGCCATTCTTTCAGTGCCAGTTTGATGGCCAGAAGTTCCCGATTCCCATATCATAGTTTAGTTCATTAGGAAGAAATTTTTTAGAGAAGAACGCACATGGGTGGAGTTTACCACTCCAATTTGCCTTTGGAAAGGACGGCACCTGCTTCAAAATTATAGGCGTTCCACCTCGATGATGAATGGCAGACTAGGGTCGGGGTGCAGAAGTACTGGAGCTGAGGAAAAAGAATTTTTAGCTTCTCGAAGGCTTCCAAGGCGGCTGGAGTCCAGATTCTAGGTTTGCCTCCTTTTCTGATAAGGCTAAGATAGGGGCAACAACGGAAGAAAACCCTTTATAAATTGACTATAATAATTGGCGAAACCAAGGAATCGTTGGATAGCCTTAGTGCCAATGGGAAGAGTCCAGTTAAGGATAGCTGAGACTTTGGTTGGGTCCATCTCAAAGCCTTGAGCCAAAACCAGGTAGCCCAAAAAAGGTACTTGCATTCAAAAAGATATTTTCAAGTTTAGCATACAGTTGGTTAGCTCGTAGTCGGACAAGACTTGAAGTACATGCGCACGATGAGAAGAAAGGTCTTGAGAGAAGATTAAGATGTCATCCAGGTAGACTACTACTGAGATACCTAAGAGATCACGAAAAATGTCAATGACAAACTCTTGGAACACCGCTGGAGCATTACAGAGACCAAAGGGCATCACCAAATATTCGTAGTGTCCAGTTCTGGTATTGAAGGACGTTTTCCACTCATCTCCTTCCCGAATGCGAATTAAATTTAGCTCCACGGAGAATCAATCTTGAGACAATTTTAGCCCCTTTTAATTGGTCAAAAAGTTCAGAAATGAGAGGTAGAGGATAGCGGTTCTTGATTGTGATTTTATTGAGGCCACGATAGTCGATGCATGGACGTAGCCCTACGTCTTTCTTATCCACAAAAAAGAAGCCAGCACCGGCAGGGGAAGTGGAGGGTCTGATGAAGCCTCGAGACAGGTTCTCTTTGATATAATCCTCCATAGAGGTGGTCTCAGCAGGAGATACCGGATAGGTGCGACCTCGGGGTCGAGAGGTACCGGTCAACAATCATAGGGTCGGTGGGGAGGCAGGATAAGGATGTCTTTGATAAAAAATCTGCTGAAACCCTGCCTCCCACCGACCCTATGATTGTTGACCGGTACCTCTCGACCCCGAGGTCGCACCTATCCGGTATCTCCTGCTGAGACCACCTCTATGGAGGATTATATCAAAGAGAACCTGTCTCGAGGCTTCATCAGACCCTCCACTTCCCCTGCCGGTGCTGGCTTTTTTTGTGGATAAGAAAGCGTAGGGCTACGTCCATGCATCGACTATCGTGGCCTCAATAAAATCACAATCAAGAACCGCTATCCTCTACCTCTCATTTCTGAACTTTTTGACCAATTAAAAGGGGCTAAAATTTCTCCAAGCTTGATCTCCGTGGAGCCTAATTTAATTCGCATTCGGGAAGGAGATGAGTGGAAAACGTCCTTCAATACCAGAACTGGACACTACGAATATTTGGTGATGCCCTTTGGTCTCTGTAATGCTCCAGCGGTGTTCCAAGAGTTTGTCATTGACATTTTTCGTGATCTCTTAGGTATCTCAGTAGTAGTCTACCTGGATGACATCTTAATCTTCTCTCAAGACCTTTCTTCTCATCGTGCGCATGTACTTCAAGTCTTGTCCGACTACGAGCTAACCAACTGTATGCTAAACTTGAAAATATCTTTTTGAATGCAAGTACCTTTTTTGGGCTACCTGGTTTTGGCTCAAGGCTTTGAGATGGACCCAACCAAAGTCTCAGCTATCCTTAACTGGACTCTTCCCATTGGCACTAAGGCTATCCAACGATTCCTTGGTTTCGCCAATTATTATAGTCAATTTATAAAGGGTTTTCTTCCGTTGTTGCCCCTATCTTAGCCTTATCAGAAAAGGAGGCAAACCTAGAATCTGGACTCCAGCCGCCTTGGAAGCCTTCGAGAAGCTAAAAATTCTTTTTCCTCAGCTCCAGTACTTCTGCACCCCGACCCTAGTCTGCCATTCATCATCGAGGTGGAACGCCTATAATTTTGAAGCAGGTGCCGTCCTTTCCCAAAGGCAAATTGGAGTGGTAAACTCCACCCATGTGCGTTCTTCTCTAAAAAATTTCTTCCTAATGAACTAAACTATGATATGGGAATCGGGAACTTCTGGCCATCAAACTGGCACTGAAAGAATGGCGACACTTGCTGGAAGAGGCGGTACATTCTGTCACCATCCTCACAAAAATCTTGAATATATCCAAAACCTAAAAAGATTGAATCCTCGTCAAGCCAGTTGGGCCTTGTTCTTCTCTCGTTTAAATTTCATCATTTCATTTCATCCTGGTTCCAAGAATAAAAACAGCGCCCTCTCCAGGTCTTTTCTTGCAGTCGATACTACTGAAAAGGATAAAGGTCCTATTATTCCCTCTTCCAAGATCCTAGCCAGTATCACCCCTCAACTTTGCCATCGGATTCTATCTGCTCAGGATTCTGCTTCTGCTGCCTTACCTTCCCATAAAATATTACAACTGACTAATGACCCAAACAGGCCGGTCACCCTGGCGTCCACAAAACTTTCAATCTCCTTAGTCGTTCTGTATGGTGATCTCCATGAGAACTGATGTCAAGAACTTTGTCGCCGCCTGTTTCGTTTGTGCCACTTCAAAAACCTCTCATACTCTTCTTTGTGGACTTCTTCAACCCCTGCCTATTCCTTCCCTACCGTGGACTCACCTCTCTATGGACTTTATTGTTGAACTCCCTATTTCTAAGAAAAATACAGTTATTCTAGGTTACTGTAGATCGCTTTAGCAAAATGGCTTATTTTGTTCCTCTTCCTAAATTGCCTGCTCTGCTGAACTTGCTCAATTATTCATTACTCATATATTTCGCCTGCATTAATTACCGTTGAAATAGTCTCCGATCGAGAACCCCAATTTATCTCCAATTTGGCGGGCACTTTGCAAGTTACTTGGAATAAAACTTCAATTCTCATCCGCTTACCATCCCCAAACTAACGGAGCCGCAGAACGCACCAACCAATGTCTGTAACAATTCCTTTGATGCTATATTTCTTACTCTCAAGACAATTGGACTGATCTCCTACCATGGCGGATTTGCCTATAACAATGCTGTCCACTCTTCCACCGGAAAATCTCCTTTTTTCTGTGTTTTTGGTTTGAACCCCAAGGGTTTTCCACAGGCTTTTTTTCTTTTGGACCAGTTCCAGCAACTAACACACTAGTAGCAGAAATGTCAGCCATCTGGCAGGCTACAAAAAGCTGTCTTGAAAAATCTGCCCTTGTACAAAAGACTGCAGCTGAGGTGGAGAAAGTGTTGGATTCTAGATTCGTCAGGAGTTCTCTTCAATATTTGGTTCATTGGAAAGGATTTGGACCAGAAGAAAAGTTCTGGGTCAAACATTCAGATACATGCACCCCAGTTAATCAAAACCTTTCATAGAAGATTTCCTGACAAGCCGCTTCAAGTGGTCCTGAGGCCCCCTGTGGAAGGGGGGGTACTGTAAGGATCTTACCTGCCGCGCTCCCTCGATGTTCGGGACTGGTGACGTCACCGGCGCCGGTAACAAGGCCCAGACGCCGGCTGGCGCGAAAATTCAAATAGGCACTCGCAGAGTGAGCGAGTGCCTATTTGTAGACCTCGCTACCAGGTTGTCAGTCTATAGCGCTCCTACCAGCATTGTTCCTACTCCATTGATCCAGACATTGTATCCAGCATGTTCCTACTCCATTGATCCAGCCATTGTATCCAGCATTGTTCCTACTCCATGTTCCAGCAATTGTATCCAGAATTGTTCCTATCCATTGTTCCAGCCATTGTATCCAGCATTGTTTCAATCAATTGTTCCAGCCACAGTATCCAGCATTGTATCCAGCATTGTTCCTACTCCATTGTTCCAGCCATTGTATCAACTCCATTGTTCCAGCCACATTGTATCCAGCATTGTTCCACTCCATGTCCAGCCATCTTGTATCAGCCATTGTATCCAGCATTGTTCCAACTCCATTATTCCAGCCTTCTTGTATCCAGCCATTGTATCCAGCATTGTTTCAACTCATTGATCCTGCCACATTTATCCAGCCATTGTATCCAGCATTGTTTCAGCTCCATTGTTCCAGCCATCTGGTAACCAGCCATTGTCTCCAGCTTCATTGTTCATACCATTGTTCCAGCCATTGTATCCAGCCATTGCTTCTTGCTCCTTTGAATCTTGTCTATAGTAATAGCTCCATTGGGTCCAGTATCTATAAACTCCAGTGACCAGTCTACAGTCTGAACTCCTCCTAAAAGGTACAGTGAACCTCGTCCCTTCGGGACTTCTTTACAATTAGAATAAACACATCTCTCAATAAAGGGAAACCAGGCTGCTATAAATGTCCCAACTGTACCACCTGTAACAGCATGCTTACAGGGAATGTTTGCCCATCCTCATTCAGGCAAATGGATTAAAATTAAAGAGTCGCCAGCACTAGTAAAAAATAATATACTACATAATTTGCCCTTGTGGCCTGTACTATGTAGGTATGACACTAACCACATTTAGGCAAAGGATGGCAAACCATCACTGGTCTAATCATAACAACATATAGAGAAAAAAATATCCCCAATAAATTTGGTCATATGGCAGTTGCCAGACATTTTAACATATGAACCATCCGTTGAGTTCCCTTCAATGCATGATTATAGATAAATCCAATGCACAAAGTGATAGGTTAAATAGTAATAAGCACTAGCTAAACTAGAGGCAATATTACTGGGTACTCAAACACCCAAAGGCTTAATGAACAGTTTGCCCTACAATGTTGTCTCTAAATTTGTATAATCATGTGCATTTGAGAACAAAAGTTTGCACTTAATAATGTTTTTGTAGACTGTTGTGCTGCACAAATACACTATATATATTGTTCTTTTTCCTTCACCTTGCTTGCATAGCCAAGCCTCCAATATGGCCCTGACCTTCCGATGTAATATAGTTGGTTTATTGCAAGATTGGTAAAAGGGTCCTTATTATGTTCAACATTATGATCTTTAATAGCGTGTAGTCTAGCATATCATCTAATACGTGTTGCAGCCAGATCCCATGTATTTTTCTTTTAGATAACCGATTGCCTTTTTTTGTATATATCTAATCAGACTAATATATTGACAATTCACATCCAGCATGTCTAATAGGTGGATCACAATGTATTTACCTCACTATGTGAGTAACAAAAACCTCTCATATCATATGTTGTTAATGTTGGGGGGTTCCATTATCTAATGACATATAATAGAATAATAGAAACAAGTAAGTCACTATTTATTGCGACCTACAATCATATAGTCAGGAGCAGGACGATATACCATTGCGGCTCCCCTTACCCCATAAAAAAGTGGGGGACAAGTTAAGTATAGGATGCCCTAATCCCACAGAATTTGAGGAATCAAGCCTGGGTAGGTTTACATGATGATGCGATCCAAGTGGGAGGCTCTCATGAAGGAGAAGCGGAGTAGCACATCATTCACGGATACTGTAGGCCGCCATTACATTGTTCCAAGATGAACACATGATACTCCATTAGCTGCCACTACACTCCTGATCGAGCTATACAGATATTTTAAGCCACAAATTGGGTGAGTTGGCATTTTATGAGATGATTACATCTATGTTTTTAACAGAAATGTATATAATATGTATGATTTGTTCAGCAGTAGTGTGTAGGATTTACTGGAAATATAAAGAAAATGAACCATGGTGGGATTTATACTGATGATGGCCCTGATGCGGCGGAAACATGTAGAGTTTACAGTGATGGGAAAAAAAACATTATTATCAATAATACCAATGCGCCTAATCTTTACTACTGTATATTACTATTTATGAGCAGCACCCAAGCATTTGCAAATATTAAAGAGTGCTACCTGCTTTCATGTCTAATATATGTTATGTACTTAATTTGTTTCAAGTGAAATATGTGGTGAGATTTTTTTATTCAATAATGTTTTATTAACACAAATAAGGGAAGTTCACCTTCAAACATATGCCCATTAAGACTAGCTTGTGGCAAGTCTAAAAAAAATACTAAAAAATGTATATAATTATGTGTCCTGAACTATTTATGTACTTATATTTTTGTCCTCCTTGTATGACTTTTTGTATTTTGTATTGTACAGCGCTGCGTCCAAATGGCACTATATAAATAAACTAATCATAGATTAAAAAAATTCTTTATCATTGACAAAAGACATGAAATAATGTTTAAAGGGAATACAGACCCTAAAACCTTGAACTGAAACGTGGTATCAAATATGTCTCTTGCCAATTTCAAAAACAACATTCAAACAGGTTTTAAAAATACACGTTTTCTAGGGATAGCATATAACCAAAAAGAGACGGATTTACAGAGAGCCACAATCGCTGGCCTCTCACCAATTTAATATAGCTGTTGTGTAAACCCCAAACTAGCATTACCCTTTAACTTACCAACTCTAATGACAACTATTTTCACCGGCATCTTTTACGATATTGGAGCAGCCAGCACAAAGAAAGAATTTAAGTCGCACTAACCGATATTAAATCAGATTAGCGTGACTTTAACTTCGAAAAATAGCTTAGCGCCCCTGTATAAATGAGCCAGAAAAATTATATACAAAACAGGAAATAAGATTAAACTTAGATATCAGTTTCTCATGTAATTTTAAATTCATAGCAATAGAAAATATATTATTATATAAAATGCATCAGTTTTAGATAAGAGATGTTTCAGATGTTTGGGGGTGATTGGAATTCTTTTGGTTAAAAGTCAACAGCATAATTCAGTCTCTCGTCATCAGCAGTAGAAAAATGCATAGTGTTGCAATAGCTTGCTGCTTGCTTCATACTGTTGTTTATGATGTAAATCTCCATGTAACTAGGCAGAAGAAATGATTATTAGGGTACCGATGACAAGTTATGTCATCTGGTTTCAGCAGCTGATAGAAAATGATTATATTTCACATAAATTTTGAAAGCTCACAACTATTAATTGCGATGAATTATTACAGATAGGTAATCAGCATTGGTTGAGGTGCAAAATCTGACCATTGTCGTAAAAAATGATCTGAAGTGAGTTGAAAATCTTTAATAATGTTTCTTAAATAGGTTTGGGTGATTAAAAATGTTCAGAACTTGTTATTGGTGCTAAAATAACTGTATTGTCAGGCGTATAGATCAAGCTGGTGACAAAACTGTCAAAAAAATGCCACTAGCTCAGCTAGGTATGTGGTGTTCTGACCTCATTATTCAGAGACCTCTGATTCAATAAATGGTTAATTAACAAGGCAAACTATATCAGATCAGGTTATGCTTCTTTCCACAAGGCCTAGATGTATGTAAATCCAAACATTAACAACCAAATTAAATGTGCGAGCAGAAAGCAGGGCCAAAAAATGTAATCAGACAATCAAGCAATCCGAAAATGTGCTTTAAAAGAATATACCTTCCCTTAAAGGAGAACTAAAGTCCCAAGACAACATTGTCTCAATAGAAGAAAACATTCACAAACACACAACAAGCTGTGTCTCATGTCCCTTGCTGTGCATGCTGGGTGATTTATGAAAATAACCTGTGATTTACAGGGTCAGCTCCCATAATTCACCTATCTTGGAACACCAGCTAAGTGTGCGCCGGACACTTCACAGGAAACTGCAGTCTTGCTTCCTGGAAGCTGACAGCCAATCATGTTACTGCTCAGAGATCCCTCCCTCGACACAGAATACAGATATCAGTGCAGTTTTTGTGTAAACACATTAGAAATGCTCCTGTCCCTAACAATGATAAATTCCTATGCTTTTCATACAAAAACCTTCATACTGTGTCTTTCTAAAACAAAAGCTTTCTACCTCTATGCATATGGGCTAATAAGTAATGAACCAGTACATGTAGAGTCTTTCAGGGAGATTCAATAAAAGTTCTTATCGTTTAAAATGGTGCTAATTTTGCCCCAACCAATCAGAACTTATTTAACATTTGAAGCTTACATCTGATTGGTTGGGGCAAAGTTAGCACCATTTTAAACGATAAGAACTTTTATTTAATAACCCGGTTATCATTTGCTAGACACATATAAAAAACAAAAAAGGGAACATGGGGAATCAAACCTGTCCCCCAATAGTCTGATTTTTTTTCCTAACCCAGCACTTTAGCAGAACACGCCACAGGTAAACTCTCAATCGACAGAAGTAAATGCAAGTAAAATCAGTTCACTATTTTGTATTGCTAGTGGAAGACTGTCAGCAATTCACGCTGGTTGGTACAAAAATAATACATGTATTATATATAGTTTATATAAAGTTGGTACATATGTAGAAAAGTCATATTTTTCTAGAAACATGGAAACAAAGAAACAAAAAAAGCACTAAACTCAGGCAGTAGACCATGTTATATGTTTCATAAGTAAACAAGGGGATTTGAACTTGAAACTTCTTGGTGTGTTTGTTTCCTAAACACACAGCATTTACATGGTGCGCCACCAGCAACTCAACTGTGATCACAGGTACATTGAGAAACGTTATCTTTCGCTAGAAAGAGACGCTAGAAACTCGCACATAGAGACAGTGAATCCTGGGGTCAGGGAGCGTGGCTCTTTGAAGCAACATGGACTACGAGTTGTACTGGCAACAACATGGAAGCCTCCTTTGTTACAGAATCTATTACTTATATCTATAAATGCAAATAACTGGAGAAAATCTTTCAACGTGTAGGTATTCTGGGGAGAAAAACTTTCACATTAGGATCTGAAAAAACGAAGTTTAGTTCTCCTTAAGCCTAGTATACATAGGTCAATCAGGATATTTCAGTGTGACCAATTGCATGGGCTATTGAACTGCACACAATTGGCTGAAAACTACCAAAATGTCTGATCCATCTCAGCATAATTTGACTAAAAAAACAGGCAAAAAAATGTGGTTACAGCAAAAATATTGCAGAAATTTCAACTAGATGATCAATTGGTGCCACATACGCAAGTTATGTATAAACTGAGTGTAGTGGTCAATGTACATCCATGTGGGCTAAAGATCTAAGTGGAGTGCCTCAGAGTTTTCTACTGGGGCCACTTCTTTTAAAGGACATGTCCACCCAAACCTATAATTTCCCCCACTACTGCCCCACTCTGTAGTGAATAAAAATACTTACCTTACATCCCAGCTCCAAATGGTTCTCCGGTAATCCCCCCAAAGTCAAAAAAACTGCCCACCAGGAGTACTGCAGAGTCCATATAGGACTCTGCCTCCTGTCTCCCTTCCGGGAGAAGTTTGGCATGCGCACTGCCTCTCAGCCAATCACGGCGCGGTTGACGGGCCCGCCCCCTGCTTGCAGTTCCATGCAGCAGAGGGACGGGACTGTGCAGCGGAGGATAGAGGGAAGGTAAGTAACTATCTGGCACTTTCTAACAAATCTTTTAGTGGTTGGGACTGGGGAAAGGAGAACTATTATTTGGCAAAAAGTTGGGGAAGGGGTGGACATGCCCTTTAAATTAAATGACATAGAAGGGGGCATGAGAGTACGGTGGATGTTTGTGGATTACACTAAACTATGCAGAGCTTTGGAAACTTTAAATGATGTGCAATTGCTGCAAGCAGACCTAGATAGATTATACAAATGGGCAGCAGAATGGTAGATAATTACTGCACCTGATGAAAGACCAGTAAGGTCTGTGAAACATCTCCAATAATAATTACTGAAGCAATGAAAATTTGGTTCCTGTGTGACGCTACTTCTTTTACTATAACCAGGGGTGTCAAACTCAATCACATAAGGGGCCAAATTAAAAAAAACAGGCTGGACAAGCGGAGGGACACATTTTTTTGTGCTGTGTTGCATCAGGGAAAGGATGTGAAGCACAGTTTTGGACTGGGACCTCTGTCTATGGCGCAAACATATGCTAATGTGGAACGCCCAACTTACCCTTTTGGCGCAGTAACAGAAAGGCAACTCCAATGTAATTCCCTTTTTTTTACACCTGCTTCCCCTCCCCAGTGCCAGGCTAGATACGCAATCAGCTGTTACAGCGGTGACTGCATCCAAGCCTTACTACACTGCTATTCATTTGTGCAAGTCCTATGTGTTAGTCCCAAGCAAAGTCATGACTATAGATCTGTTTGCTAGATACCGAAACCAGCTGTGTTCTCAAATGAAAAATCCACTTGGTTTCAGATCGCAAAAGTTTAGTGTGTAGATCTCCACCTCTCATGTTACACACTACCCTATCAATACCTTGAACACTAGAGTCATCTAAACTACCTCCATTACAAAGTAAGAAATGTTTTGCTATTGGGCGTAGTACATCTCTTTACGTATTTTACTAATATGTTCCTTCATTCTACAACGTAATTTGCGTGTGGTACAACCTACATACTGTTTGCTACATTTACCACAAGTGAGTAGGTAGACCTTGTGTGGTATTACAATTAATAATACATCTGATTATAAACGTTTTTGATGTAGACATGCAGAGAATTTCTTCCTAAACTGTAAAGAAAGTAAAATCCCCAGAGCTAAAAAACAAGGGATAGTAGGTCAGAGAAGAAGAAAAAAGCAGATATAAGTTTGGTAGTAATTAATCCTAATAACTGCGTGATTAGTTAAAAAATGATTTGGCACAGTTTTTGTCCTTTAACAATAAAGGGCCAATCCCTGTATGTGTATTTGTCTGATTATCTCTCTCTCTTTATCAATGTATCTGACTGCATCTCTCTGTATCTTTCTGTCTATCCATTTCAAAGTACCTTTGGGTTGTCTTAATATGGGAGGAAAAGGAGCAGGGCCTAACAATTTTGTGCAGCAAATTTGATACTCAGGAATGCCCCAGATCTTCTTAGATTCTAGCTACGCATTTGGTTCAGGGAAAGGCTATAAAAGATTGGACTGAGTGGACATATGTCTTTATTCAATTCCCAATCTATGTAAATGTATAATACCGTAGTTCACAAAGTAGTGAAAGAAGCAGCAGGGTATGCTTCTCTGCAGAATTCACTTGAATCACTTTGTTCGTTTTAGACAAAAGAAAATGTGCATTTGTACATTTGACCTAGAATAATAATTATAATGATTAATCATGTAAAACTTCAATGTATCCTGGAACACACTGGCCTACCAGGACTAAAGAAAACCCCTGCTGTGGGCACACGGTTGCATTCCGACATAAATACAAAGGCTACATTACACTAGAAATGGAACAAAACAAACCACAACCAACAGTCCATGTTTTTTGTCCGTTTTTTTTTTTTGCTATATTTTTAATCAAAATGCGTCCCATTTCTGGACAGAAATACAACCAGCAGTACCTTTTTTTTTAATGGATAATCCAATCAGTTAAAAAAATGGACTGCAACAGCATTTCTCTCCGGAAACGGACAGAAACTGATCTAGTGTACACTAACTCTAAGAAAATTTAGATAAAAAGTTAATCAATCTAAGCAGTGAGATAGATATGTTATTAATAACAAAAGGAGAGTTGTTAAAAGATAACTATTGTGTGTATAAAGTTTTTTTAAATACAGTAAAATAAAAGGACTTGGGACATGGATATAGGCCTGTCAATTCCTGTCTTTCCTCCCAATATTGTTTCTGTGAGGAGCATCCACCCAAAGAAAACTGATTCTGCCAGTCTTCCTCTTGGCTTCAGCACAATCTTAAGGGCTAGGCCACACTAGCGCGTTTTTCGCGCGTTTGCTCACGCCTTTCACGCCCGCGATTGCCGCT
Organism: Hymenochirus boettgeri; assembly: GCA_019447015.1. Classification (NCBI taxonomy): domain Eukaryota; kingdom Metazoa; phylum Chordata; class Amphibia; order Anura; family Pipidae; genus Hymenochirus; species Hymenochirus boettgeri. The sequence goes on along the minus strand of CM033472.1, from coordinate 84,769,371 downwards.
AAATGGAAATCGCGGGAATGCAAAAATTTCCGTGATTTCCGATGCGCATGCGATTGCGTGTTTTTGCTAATGCATGCGTTCACCATTTTTGGTGCGTTAACACTGCGTTTCCATAACGCAAAATGGCGAAAACGCATGCGCAAAACACGAAACGCACAAGAAAAGCGCACACAATCGCGTGCGATAACGCTCAAGATTCCTGTGCGTTGCAGTGTGGCCTCAGCCTTATTTGCGTTCGCGTTTTGCGCATGCGTTTTCGCCATTTTGCATTATGGAAACGCATGCGTTAACGTACCAAAAATGGTGAATTTCCAAATGTGATTTCCATTTTAGCGAAAAAAAGCGAGCACAATCGCGAGCGCAAACACGCAAAAAACGCGCTAGTGTGGCCTAGCCCTCAGTCCATGCCTAACCTGGTAAATGAAAACTTTAAGTGCTGTAGCTCCCTAACAAAATGATATTGTGATGTAGAAAAATCCATCCTATCTCCCTGCCCCAGGTACTTTCCATTTTTAAAAATTACATTTTAAAGTAAAGTTATCCTTTAAAGCCATTCCTTTAATTCTTTCTGGTTGGTCCTTGGTCTTATTTTCCTGGTGGGCCCCAACACCTGAGTTCAACACTAACTGTATCAGAAAGTTTGTGTAGCATAAGTAGATATTTTCCATACCTCTGTCCATTTCCCATTTACTCCAAACAAACAAAACAAAATGGGTCTGACTTGGATGCTACATCTCGATCCAGAAGGTTTTGGCAGGAGACCGAAAGCTCCACTCTGCAGACACAGTACTGACTCCCAACTGGCCTGAAGGGGAGGAGCTATATGTGTACGCCATTAGCTGCAATTAATCAAGGCAATCTATAGAAAAAGAAATAAAAACAGATATATGGGTAGAGGCACACTCATGGAGATAAATAAATCCAAATTTATTTAAAATATGCTAAACAAAAAAACAAAGCCCCAAGTGTCCTTAAAAGTAAGAAAAATCTGCATAATGATTGTTTCTAATTGGTGACCAAAAAAAGTCTATAAAGTAATGGTGAGTTTGTAAGAAACTTTACAAATTTCTAAAGATACCTTTTTCGAAATTCAGGCACTCAGGGGTTCACTAAAAGACCATGTCAACCTCCACTCCACCCCTAAGATCAATATATTTACCTCTCCAGATCCCTGAAGCTTCTTTTACCAGCTTTTCTCCACCACTGTCTGTGTCCCTATGATGCCAGCTTCTTTTGTTGCAGTTATCAGTCACAGCCACAGGTAAGTATAGATTTTAGTGTTAGTGGTCATGCATGCCCTTTTCGAAAAGTTTATTTACTTTATTACTGTATGCCTTTTCTTTCTTTTAATGAATTCTCAGTGTCACATTTAGAAATTTGCTAAGGCAAATCATGTTAAAAACAAGTGAAAACCTCTGTGTTGTAAAAGAAAAAAAAACACTGCAGAGTTGGGTAAAAGAAATTTTAATGTTTTACCTAACTGCAAACGGTAGTAGTTAGACAAACTTTGACAACTGCCACTCTTGCAGAACTTAACTTGTTTTTTTTAATCCTAAGTGAAAGTTTTTCACACCAGCACACCAATAAATTATAAGATACTTCTCTAGTAGTTGCGTTTATGTACATCTATGAAGTAGATGCTAAACTAGAAGGTTTCTAAGTTTAGATTCTAAAAATATATACTTTCTGGGGGGTATTTCTGAGTTTGAGGGTATTTAGTTAAAACTAAAAGCTGGATTTAAAAAATCGATATTTAGTGGGGATTTTTATTTGTTCTTGAGGTTTGGTCAAAATTCCTAAGTTTGAACCTTCTTTGCCTCTTTTTTATAAAATCTGCTAAAAAGTGCAAAATTTCGAAAAACAACTATGCAGTTTTTTACACTGCACATAGGTGTTAAAGAATGCCATTATTATGTAGCTGAAGGTGTGTAGATTCCAAAAATATTCAGGGAGATTCAATTAAAGGTCTTATCGTTAAAATTGTGCTAATTTTGCCCAACCAATCAGATAATAGCTTTCAAATGTTAAATAAGATCTAATTGGTTGGGGCAAAATTAGCACCAATTTTAATGTTAAGAACTTTTATTGAATCTCCCTGATAGTTTTTAGAATTGTATCCCAGGTAAGGGAGTTTTTAGTCTGATACAATGCTAGTATGTACTTTGAGTAAAACCCTAAAGTAATGTATTGGCACCTTTGGAGGCTATTTGCTGACCATGTCCCTGTGTGCACTAATGCAAGTAGGGTACCATTATATGTACCAGTATATGTAAAAGATCGCTATTTAGTGGGGATTTTTAATTGCCCTTGAGGTTTGGTCAAGAGTTCTAAGTTTGAACTTTCTTTGCGACTTCATGTATAAATTCTGCATTTCCAGGTTTGGGGTGTGTTTTGTTTCAAAAGTGGAGGTTGTTTTAAGTACAGGGCACTTTGATTTTTTACTTGAAATTGCACTTTTGCACACGTCCCATTTGGAGCTAGTTGGTGGCCACGCCTCTGTGTACACCCACACGTAGAGATGTTCGAACTGATGAGTTTCGTCCCATTTTCGAATTTTTCGAAAAATTCAAAGATTCGAAAACAGAACCATAAAAGTCTATGGGAGAAAAAAAATCTAAAGTTTCTATCGATTTTAAGTATCAATAGTAATAGTAGGTTACTGTAAATGACAGGGACCTGGGGAATGGTCTGGGGAACCCATAATATAACCAAAACTTATTTAAAAGCTATCTTTCCTCAGGATTGGGCTGTTTTCGAGCTTCCATTCTATTTTCAAGGGGTACCAAAATCGAACACTACTTTTGAGGATTACCGATATTACAATTCGAGGGTTACCGAAATCGGCTTGTACATTCAAAGTTAACAAAATCAGCGCAAACATTTGAGGTTACCGAAATCGATCACTACTTTCAAGGGTTACCGAAATCAATCGTTACTTTCGAGGGTTGGCGAATTTACTCGGTGCATGATGATGACAGGCTGAGAGGGTCATAGTGAGAATGGCCCATATGGAGAGGGCCATGGAGGGAATGGCCCGCAACATTCGGCGATTGAGCGGTACGTCGCCTTTCTTAAATTAAGTTATACCTTTTTTTGTAAATAGTTTTTAAATATATAATATATATATATATCACTTATATTAATAAATATATTTATATTTCCATAGGAGATTGCATTGAGTTTTAGGAGCTACCAATGTGGTGGGGAGTATAGGATATTACACATAGGAAAGGTGTATAGTATGTGTGCACTATCTCACTATCTATCTTTAAATGACCATCAGTAAATGTATATAAAATTTAGTAACTGACTTATGGTCAGGTGGAACACAAAATATACAAAATACATAAACTTACTTACAGAGCTGAGATTCCTATTTTAAAATGGAATGTTCAAATGGCAGCTTAAACCACACCGTGTCGCTCCATATGAAAGGAAGCATAATCCAAAAAGTTTCTGTCTGCTACACAGGATATGATGTGTATTGTAATGGACATATACCCCAAGGCTCCTTATATTCCACCACCAGCCTGCAGGTAGTGGCAGTGAGTAATAAAATACAGACATGCCTACTCTCGATAGTGGGAGGAGAGAAAGTGAAAGTGAAGTCAAGATACTGATGAGGCAGAGAAGTAAGATTTTTATTTTCACAGAAGATAGAGGAACAAGAGACCTTAGGAAGGGAAAGACATCTGGAAAAGCAGGATGGACTCCAAGAGACAAGTTCATTGTTAGTCCAGTCTATGATGGGATTATGAAGTCGGAGCCAAGGCAGTCCTAAAATGAGAGGAGCTGCGAGGCTTTGTATAACCAAGAAAAAAATAGATTCACGATGAAGACAACCAATTTGAAGAAGAATTTCTGCAGAAGACATGGAAATAAATTCTGTAGACAAAGGTTGATTGTCAATAGCCAGCACTCGGAGAGGATGTGGTAGGGAAAATAATGGAATGCCTAGAAGAGAAGCAAAGGTGGCGTCAATAAAATTACCGGCTGCTCCAGAGTCTAAGAAGGCTTGGGTAGAGAAGGTTTGGGATTTGAATATGATGGTAGCTGGTAGAAACGACAAGTGAACTCTTGTGGAAAGGAGATTTGAATTTACCTAGAAAAGACTCTTCCAAATCTAGGGTTGTAAGTTTCCCGGCTTGGAAGGACAACCTATAGCGAAGTGGCCCTGGGAGGCACAGTACAGGCAGAGCCCATGAGTCCTCCTCCTTCGTTTTTCTTCAGCAGAAATGTGTTAACCCCTAATCTGCATGGGTTCCTCAGATGGCGGAGCAGTTGTCAGTGGTCCGCCCCTTTGAGGACGAGGAACAAATTTGGGAGGAAAAGGACGGTTACTGGACTTTTCAGCTTGCCTTTCCCTAATACGAGTATCCACCCGTATACACATGGAAATCATCTCTTCCAACATTGTGGGAAGCTCCCGGGACACTAAGTCGTCCTTGATACGATCAGACCTGCCAAAAGGATGCTAACAGGGCCTCATTATTCCAGGTAGTCTCAGCAGCTAAAGTCCGGAATTCAATAGCATACTGTCCTACAGAGCGGGAGCCTTGCCGTAATTGCATCAAACGGGAGGAGGCAGCAATAGTTCTGCCTGGTGCGTCAAAGATTTTCCGGAATGTTTCTAGAAATAAGGAGATGTCATTAACCACTGGGTCATTTTTCTCCCACAGGGGGGATGCCCAGGCTACTGCGTTGCCTCCCAACAAGGCAATGACATATCCGACTTTGGCACGGTCCGAGACAAAATGAGAAGGTTGCAACTCAAAGTCTATCAGGCATTGATTGATGAATCCTCGACAGGCTTGAGCATCCCCTTCACACCGCACAGGAGGTGGTATCCGCGGCTCTCTATGGGGAAAGGGTTCTCTAGGCAAAACAGGAGGAGCAGGAGGAATGGGGCCCGGGGATAACCAAGCAGATATAGAGTCCAGAAATTGAGCTAGTTGATTCTGCTGGTGCTCAAGGGCATCTATGCAAAGGGACACACCCTTTTAGGAGGAGTTCAGACTGTAGGCCAGGTTGGGAACTAGCAGGAACGAACTGGTCACTGTAGTTTATAGATACTGGACCCAATGGAGCTGTTACTATAGAGCAGGATTCAAAGGAGCAAGAAGCAATGGCTGGATACAATGGCTGGAACAATGGAGTTGAAACAATGAAGCTGGAAACAATGGCTGGTTACCAGATGGCTGGAACAATGGAGTTGAAACAATGCTGGATACAATGGCTGGATACAATGTGGCAGGAACAATGGAGTTGAAACAATGCTGGATTAAATGATGGATACAAGATGGCTGGAACAATGCAGTTGGAACAATGCTGGATACAATGGCTGGATACAAGATGGCTGGAACAATGGAGTTGGAACAATGCTGGATATAATGGCTGGATACAATGTGGCTGGAAAAATGGAGTAAAGCTGGGTACACACATTAACGATTAAGCCCCGATACCGTCGGATCCGACGGTATCGGGGCTTAATCGTTAGTGTGTACGTTAGTGTTCCCGAACGAGCGCGCGGCCGCCAAACGATGGGTCGGCCGAACGCTCGTTCGGGAAAGGCCGAAAATTTCCATCGTCCGCGCTAGAACCCTATAGAGGAGTCTAGCGCGGCCGATGGAAACACACAGTCCGAGCGTTTACATAGGAGAACGCTCGGGACTGGTGTATGCAGATCTTGAAAGATGACAGACAGGATCTTGCAGATCCTGTCTGTCATCTTTCAGAAATCTGTACAGTGTGTACCTAGCTTTAAAGCATGGAGTTACAATGGCTGGAACAATAGAGTAGGAATAATGCTGGATACAATGGCTGGATCAATGGAGTAGGAACAATGCTGGATACAATGGCTGGATCAATGGAGTAGGAACAATGCTGGTAAGGAGCGCTACAGACCTGACAGTCTGGTAGCGAGGTCTACGAATAGGCACTCGTCCCTCTGAACTGTGTGTAGAAATTAAAGGACAACTATACTCGCCTTATCCACTGTCCACCGATGTTTAGTATTTTAATACATTTAAAAACATTTAATATATTTATTTTACTGGTCACTTTACAAATGGACACTCTCTGAAGGAGGTGTCATATACGAGTATAAAACACTGTGGAGAGGTTGGTTTCACATCACTGAGGAAGGGCCACACCCCCAAATGGTTTGATTTTTATGTGTGTGGTTCACTATTAAACTGATTTATTTGGAGTGCGACTCCCTCATCTCATCTGTATACGACAGTAATATATAATTTGAGTCAACACCGTCTGACATAGGGAGAAGCCAAACTACTGAATAGTGGACTCTCCTTTGTCCCTGCCACTAAATTTAAAGCATTTGATGAAGAAATTTACTTTTTTAAAATGAAATGTATAGACCACTTTAAAGGGCACCCTAAATGTCCAAACAAGTAAAAAATTTCCATCCCAAGACATCAGATCCTTGGACAATTCCACCATACATACATCACTAGAGAAGAAAGATTAGCTATTAGTTCCATTAAGAAGGATGACACAAGTGAGACCAGCTGACAAGGGTGTTGCAGTGGTCATTTTGGATTAAAGGGACTATCTGAAAGAACTGTCAAATCAACTAACTGATACTAAAACATATTAAAAACCTTACCAGCAAACACAAGAAAATTAGGCTTAAAAGGATAAGTGCACTATAAAAACAAGTGTAGTTTAATTGTAAGAGACGGGTTTTAAAAATCTTTCCCCACCTTTTTGTCCCTCCTGAGCCTACCTGTGTGTGTGTAAAGTTTCTGACATCTTGAATGACGAAGGTAAGGCTGTAGAGCTCCTCCCTCTGAGAGTTGGCTCATTGCACTTTCTTAAGCCCCAAAATCAGTGTTTGTGGCATCCGTGTGTGCATGGTGAGATGACATCCCACACCCAGGCGTCTGTGCACGCGCCCCGACGCCGCATCGCGTGCGCCGTGATGTCACACGCACACACGGACGCCACAGGCGCTGATTTTGGGGCTAAAGATAGAATGCAATGAGCCAACTCTCAGAGGGAAGAGCTCTACAGCCTTACCTTTGTCATTCAAGATGTCAGCAACTTTACACACAGGTAGGCTCAGGAGGGACCTGGGGGGGGAAATGGTGGGGAATTAAAACTGTCTCTTACAACTAAACTATACTTGTTTTTATAAGTGCACTTTTCCTTAAGTTAACCACAGAAATACAGTCTGATCTCTTTTTCAACCAGTGGCTTAATATTTGGACACTTTTTTTGCAAACAGTAATACAGAAAATGACCTCCTATACGCATGACAGCAGTCATTTATTTGATTGCCTTTAACAATTCAATATGGATAACAACATGGTCCTAATGACATATAATGTAACAAACTTGTATATGGTTATCCTGCATATGGAAGGGATACAATCATGTAAAGAAGCCATAATACAGCACACAACCCACAGGTGGAGTTTTTAATTGACCTATTGGAATGCATTTTATCCCATGATTATTTTAGATTTGCTTAAACCTATTTTGGTCAATGTGTAGGCACTGCAAAGGGGTCTAATGTGGCCCCATCATTTGCCAATCTTTATATGAAAAATTTTGAGTTAGAGCACATTGTCAACAAATTTACACAGCATATAATGTTGTATGGACGGTACGTCAATAACATGCTTTTAATAATTAAGGCAAGTATAGAGAGTGCCCATGTCACACAGTTTCATGTCACACATTAACCTTTTGGGAACTCCCATCAAACTTTCAGCCACTATCTATAAGGAAAGAGTGGACTTCCTGGACTTACCCCAAAACCCACAGACAAGAATACCATATTACACAAAAACAACTGTCATCATGAAGCATTGAAAAGGGTGGTCCCATATGGACAGACATTGCGAACATTAAGGAATAATACTGATGACACAATGGCACCAGGTAGTCTGTTAGGGAGGGATCACTATTGGAGAGACTGATGTCTTTCAAAGAAGCCACCCTTTCCTGCCATATTCCTTCTTGTTAATTTCATCACTGCAGGAAAGTTTAATAGCTTCTATGGGGTAGGAATTGGGAGCACAAGGTACCAGACAGCTATATAGATTAAAGCAGGAAAAAGATCTCCACAGAACATACAATGAAATAGAGCCATCTTACCCCAGAAATACTTCACAGCCTTGCCCTATTAATATTTTAATATTGGGGAAAAATGGAAAAACTGACCATTTCTCTAAGAATGCTGGGTAGTTTTCGAGACAAGTCATTTCATCATATACCGACATCACTTCCTGTCTAGCAAACAGAAACTGGATTGTCTTATTTCTTTCTACGGAGAAGGGAGGGGGAGAGTGAATGTGTGAGTCTGAAGAATTTTTGATTGGCTAAGTTTTACAAACAGCACATAATTGGGTGTAATACAGGAACTTCCTAACAAAAATTAGAGATGTTTTTAACTTGCTGACTTGGCACATGTTGTAAGATCAGAACCTCATTGGATGCTAGTAAAATTCCGCTTCCTTTTAGTGTCCATATGCAGACCCTTTAGCACAATTAGAGGTGTGGCTAAACCTATCATATTGAGTTTTCTATTCAAACTTATGTGTGTCAAGTAAAGTAAGTTTTTCTTTTCTTAATTGTATAACCCCAATAGTGAACCCTCTCTAACAGGGATGGTGAGTATTGAAGGACCTTTTGAAACTTAACATCATAGAAAGATCCAATGGATCTCTTCTTTGTTGAACTACTTGTTGATAGTTTGAGGGGGAAGATAGATTCAAGCTCTGCACAGGAGTTGTACTTCAGGGGTACTGTGGTGTTTGGACTAAGCTGGAAAACTCTATACAATGTTATGATAACAATATCAAGAGAACCCAAAACCTTAGATTTAAATATCTTCCTGCACAACTTTATCAAAACAAATAAAGAAAATAGAGTAAAGTGATAATGTTTTATAACAAATATAGGATGGATATATATATCACAGCAGGGCTGCAGCACCCCACAAACTCCATGTGTCTTGTGCAAAGCTGTATACAACCAAACATATATATACTTTCAATACTACAGCAGCACTTGGATTTTGCACATAAAAACTTTAATTGGTAAATACCATCAAGACGGTATTTACAAATAAAAGCTTTATATGTGCAATATCCAAGTGCTGCTGGGGTGCTGCAGCCCTGCTGTGATATATATGTATATATAAGTCACATGAAGAAAAGGTTCACTCCAGGTACTTTTTTAAAATAAAACATGTGCAAAGTAACAGCTTGAAAAAGTTCCAAGACAAGGACCAAAACGTTGCTGTTACTTTGCACATGTTTCATTAAAGCTTTTGAAAAAGTCCCTGGAGTGCACCTTTTCTTCATGTGACTTGGATACGCTTACTAAGGTAGCACCTGGGCCATTTGAGAAGTGGTAAAGTGAGTGCCCATTTTCTTCAAATTATATATATATAGAGAGAGAGAGAGAGCTATATTCACAATTCGATTGCACTCCATCATATAGGTATACTCGCCTGGGTGCTGTCCCAATTGCATCAAGACATCTTATTTGATATTTTTTCAAGACCTGTGAGTGCTTCAATTTTTTCTGTGGATGTATATATATATATATATATATATATATATATATATATACACATATATATATATATATATATATATATATATATATACTAGCAAAAGTGTACCCATTGGTGCATAGTGGGAAATATGTGGGTGTATGTTTAGCTATATCAGAAGAAAAGGCAGCTAGAAAGCTTAGGGAGAGAGGGGCCAAAAGGAGCAAAAAGCATAAAAATGGATATAACAGAAGGCATCTTGCAGTCTCATGCTATATGAATAGCATTGCCCACAAAACCCAAGAAACAAGAAGTCATTTCTTACTCCCATGTTCCCCCAGAGTAAGGGGCGGAGATGTACAAAATATTCCTTTATGTCCTTTGTGTCCAGAACCGCTGGCTAATAACATGCAATATAGCTAATATATAGAGCCAATCATCTAACCTGCAGACACCTCACCCTGGGGCCTTTCATTGGGAGACTACGGGTAGGAGACTTCTGTCCTTTAAAGGGCAGATCCACCCATAAAATTAAAATTAAACATAGTTGCATCACCCCCCCAAACCCCACTTATGTTTTACCCCACAGATGTACCTGAACATACTTACAAGACCAAGTCCCTCGCTGCCTTCTGCTGCTGTGGTGAGCTAGTTATGAGCAAGCACAGCAGCAGTGAGGCGCTTCCCGGTTGAGGCTGTTAGCTATTGGATGTGAGAGGGGAAGTGCAGCAAAGTGTCAAGTAACTGGGTGTTGTAAGTATGTTCAGCTGCATCTTTGGGGAAGGTAAGTAAAGGTAAGTAAATTTTAAGTGAGGGGTCAAACTCACTTGTGGTAAGCGCAACTTTAACCCCTCAACAGCACCCGGTGGTAAATGAAGCCACAAATGTTAATATATACATAGTAGTGAACTTTGTAAGTGTTTGTATGTGTGTGGGGGGGTAATGTAATCTCCTATGGACTTCTAAATAATCTTATAGTATCGGAAGGATATATAGAATATATAAATACACCCATATATGCCAAATAAGTCTGATTTTGTGGTTGCAAGAATAGAAAGAATTCACTGTTCTAAATGTGGCCAGAGAGCAGCCTAATAATCTTCTCCGTAGGCAGCTTTCCCTTTACAAAATAGTACAGTAAATTAAAGGTCATGTCCACCCCCAAAACTGAAATTTAACCCCATACTGGCCGCACTCTGTAGTTTAAAAAAAATCCTTACCTTATATCTCTGCTCCAAATGGTTCTTCTGCAATGCCTTTTCTAAGTCCTGGAATTGCAGAGTAGAAGCTGTCAGTCATCCGCTGCCTGTTTCTGCTTCAACCTCATCTAGTTCTGAGGCATGCGCGGGGGAGCCCCCTCCCTTCCACCACCCGGATCCATCCTCTGAGGCAGTGGAACCTAGCCCAACCTTAACCGCCATAATATTTCTTTAAAAAAATGCCCTGATAGTTACTTATGGACCGTTCTCTCCCACGGCATCTTTGATGATGTCAGCCGCGTCTATGATTGGCCAATCACAGACGCGGATGGTGGACCAGCCCCTGCTTGCAACTTCCGCAAGCAGGGAGCTGGAAAGGAGATGTCGCCGGAGAGACGGGGCTGTAAGTAAAGATCTGGGCACATTTTAGAAGTTTTATTACTACGGTTGGGGGTGGGCAGCTGCTACCTACCTTATATAAAAAGTTAATTTCAAGGGTGGACATGCCCTTTAAGGCAGCTTAACCATTAACCATAAAATAAGTGTGAGAGTAATTTCACAAAAGCTTTTGCTTATACATAAGTAATTGAAATAGAAACCCTTTTTTTGGTGGAAGTCCGTGTGGGCACAGTACACTGCACATTCTCTCTAGTGCACAGTAGAAAGCTGCAGCCTTGCCCCCTAAAAGTTGACAGCCAATGATAATACACATATAGCAAATCTTGCCTCTCAGACACAGAACAGAGATTTAACAATAGTTTGTCAGGGGGTGTGGCCAATCGATGCACATGCTCTCATAGCTATTTAAGGACTACATGGGCTGTGATTTGTACTGGAAACAATAAGGAAGCCTTCGTTACAGAATCTATTCTTTAATGTTATGCAAATGCAACTTGCATCTTACAATGTGTAGGTGATCTGGGGAGAAAATATTAGGATTAAAAAAAATTATGTTTGGTTGTCTGTAGTTTAGTGCTGACCTTTAAAAACAATTTAGCACAACATTTGGATACCAAAGGGAAACAAATTCCCAATATTTCATTACTGACATGACAGGATGATTAGGTTTTTATATTTCTCAAATTACTGCAACATTGTAATTGCATAAGAGAAATGATTTAATACACCACTTTTAATGTAATATATAAGGGATAATACACTACCTACAGTGTAATATAAGGATATTATGCCACAGAGGAGTTCCCTGACCATATAAAAACACAAGGCCGAGTGTTTTTATAGAGGTCAGGGAACTCTGAGGTGAAGTAATATCCGTATATTATTCTGTAGGTAACGTATTATTCCATATAAGACATAAGGTCAAAAAAAGAAAAATCTAACACAGGCACTCTGTCTCCCCCTCCCTGTCTCTCCCTCCCTGTATTAGTAATGTAATGTAACAAGCCCGTATTTGTAAATACAAATAGTTAACTGCCGTTTATCTCAAACTAAAAGACAGTAAACATCGTCTCTCACCCGGTGCTGTTCTGGTTCGTTACACTGACTGACTGAATTACTGTGCTGATAAGGAGGAGCAAGCACATTCCTGTGATCAGTCAGTCAGTCAATCAGTGTACAGAAATGGGCTTGTTATCTACATTACTAATACAGGCAGGGAGAGAGAAATGGGGTGGGGCAGTGGAATACAGGAAGTCGCTCAGTGACATCACTGAGTGACTGTAATATAGATTCTCGCCACTGCACCTCCCCGTGAAAATGCCAGAGCCTTATGTATTACAAGGATATTATGCCACCGAGGAGTTCTATTACCATAAAGAAGCACAAGGCCACAGGCCTGTTTAGTGTATAAATAGTTAATAGCATTAAAATCACACAGACAGTAAGACAAAAAGCCACAATAGCAATATTATATCCGCGTTGCAGCTGCAATACTGTGGCTTTGGGATTAGCAGGTGTGGAGGTTTGGCTGTGGTTTCACTGTTTAACATTAGTGATTATATATTTTTGCTGAATTTATTTAAAGGAGAACTAAACTTAATTTTTAAAAATCCTAATGGGAAAACTTTTCTGCCCTGAATACATTGAAAGATTCTTATCTAGTTTTTGCATTTAGTAGATAAGTAATAGATTCTGTAACATGGAGGCTTCCGTGTTGTTGCCAGTACAACTCATAGCCCATGTTGGCTTTAAAGAGCCACGCCCCCTGACCCCAGGATTCAGTCTTAATTTCTAGCTTCTCTTTCTAGCAAAATACAAAGTTTCTACATGTACCCGTGATCCCAGTTAAGTTGCTGGTGGTGCACCATGTAAATGCTGTGTTTTTAGGAACAAACAGGCCAAGAAGTCGCAAATTCTAATCCCCTAGTTTACTTATCAAACAGATAATAGTTCTATTGCCTGAAGTTTAATTTTATTTATATTGCTTTTTTTTTTGTTTTGTTTCCATGTTTCTACTAGAAAATATAACGTTTCTACATATCCGTATGTACAAACTTTATATATAGCAGCTCTGTTATTTATTTACCAACCAGTGTGAATTGCTGACAGTCTTCCAGTAGCAATACAAAATAGTGTACTGATTTTACTGACATTTACTCAAATGTATTTCTATCTATTGCAAGTTCACTGGTGGCATGTTCTGCTAAAGTGCTGGGAAAGGAAAAGATCAGATTATTGGGACACAGGTTTGATTCCCCATGCCCCTTTTTTTGTTTTTATTATGTGTCTAGCAAAAGATAAAGTAGATAAAATCTACTACATGTACAAGCTATTTTATTTATTAGCCCTTGTGGCATAGAGGTAGAAAGCTTTCTTTTTAGAAAGACACAGTATAGAAGGTTGCTGGTTCAATTCCCCATACTTACTTTTATTTTTTTTTGAAATGTTAAATTGTTTCTTTTATCCATGCTAGCAAAGACATACACTGCAAAGATTGCTTTTCTTTTTGTGTGAAAAGCAAAGGAATTTAGATAAGGTGAATTATGGGAGCTGACCCCTAGTACCCACCGGTTATTTTAATAAATTACCCAGCATCCACAGCAAAGGGAGAGATGAGACACAGCTTGTTGTGTGAATGTGCTCTGTCTATTGGGACAATGTTGTCTTTAGTTCTCCTTTAATACCACACTGCCTTAAATATATTGGTGGGGTCATGAATATTGCAAAAGAGGGTGTATTAAATAAGTTCAGTGCAGGTACAGTACCCACCTTTCCATTGCAATAAAGTCATTATGTGCTTTTGAATTTCTTGTTCCTAGAACAGTGAATAAATATTCAGAACATTTTCCACCACAGATTATCCTGTCTAAGCCCACGTAATTATGGTAAAAATTGCACAGCAATGAAACATCAGGAATGCTAGTGCACATCATTATTTATCTCAGTCCTAGGATTATGTTGAGAATATTGGGGGCGCTGCAGTAGGTATATTTAATAAACTCAACTGTCAAAGGAGTAGATTCCTTTTATTTTCTCTTTGTATAAGTCTAAAGAAGATTCCATAATAATAATAATTATATCTATCTTTTCTGTTTCGGTAGGTTTTATAAAAGTGTTTTTAATTTTGCCTGCATATTCAGATTTGTCTGCTAGCTGGCTTTTTTAAAAATGTATTTGTTTCAATGTTATTTGTTGCATGTGGTCTCTTTGTTGGTTCAGGCTTTGATGATTTTTTTTAAGGGGGAAAGAGCTAGATGATAGATCATTGATGCCCAACCTGCATCCCTCCTGTAATTTTTTTGACCCTCTGTCATTATGTCCAAGAAAATGCTCAGCTTTCTATTAAAAACTACAGAGTTCAGATCAGACTGTGTCAGATAAACAGAAACAGTTGCAAATCACTGAAATAAAACTCCCCCTGCCTCTCCAGGTAAGATTGAATCTTTGTTGCAAATGCAGAGTAGTGTGAAAGCACTGAGTATGAGATCTCCTCCTCCGCCCCTCTTCCTTTTCTCCTTTTGCTTTCAGTTGAACTTTGAGAGAGACTAGGGCCACATCCATGAGGCAGAATCTTGAGTGGAACCCCAACACTGAAGAAGAAAGGTGGCAGACAGGCAGTGGTGAAGAAAGACTTTTTTTCTTTTTCCTTGACCAGTCAAGAAAAAATTATTTTCCCTACTAACAGATATGATGTTGTTGAAATCATTTTATATGGTTAGGTTAGCTTTAGTTTGTTAGGCTAGGTTAGACTAGTTAGGTTCGTTAGAGCGCTGCTGAAAGAGTTTACTGTGACATGTTGGCAGGCTTACAAATCTTGGCTAAAATCCTTTATATTACAGAAAGTATGGCATTTATAATGTATTGTAAGAGTTGAACCAACATGTATAGCAGAGGCTATAAAATAAGTTATTTTAATTTGAACAACACAAACCTGAAAGGAGCAATATGGTAGTGGCAACACAAGCTGTTTGAGAAAGGGATGCAATATCTGTTTCTAGTAATTTACATTGTTGCTAATTGACTATCTGAGGAACTGTTTAAATACCTATGTGATAGCAAGCTCAAAATTGTAAACTTTTAGCCATGCCCATCGACAAAACCACGCCTGCCGACAAAGCCACTTTAACTCGGCAGCGGAAATAATCAAGGGCTGCATTTAAAAGTTTGGCTCAGGCAGCAAAAACCCTAGATTTTCCCCTTGGGTATGAATCTGCTGACCTTGTCCTTGCCTGAGTTCCCATTTAAGACCCCCCAAAACCTAGGTTACGTTTTGCTTAAAAGATTAAAAAATGTTCAGACAGAAAAATTATACTTACAACTTTCACTTAGATTGTAAGGTCTTTGAGGCAGGGATATCATTCCTAATGTGTCAAGGCATGCTGCACCTATATCAATTTATCCATAATTTATACATATATGTCTTCTTAACCGATGTATGAAATTGTATTAAATGTTTAATTTATCTGTATAATTGCTTGCTGTATTTTATAATGTACAGCGCTGCGTACCCAAGGGGCGCTTTCTAAATAAAATTATACATACATACAGACATACATGATCCACCACGGCTTGCTCTCTCTACACTGCTTCACGAACAGCAGTAGTGGAGGCTCATCCATTAATGGCAGTCAGCCATTGGCCGTGATGTCTTTGTAAAGGCCTTACAAGGAAGTAGCGCCACGGCGGTTGATTGTGGCGGTTGTAAGTATAATTTCTCTCATTAATCTTTTAAGCAAAACGTAACCTAGGTTTTGAGGGACCTGAGTAAGTAAAAAAAAAAAAGTAATTTTAATTAGGGGTGAACATATCCTTTAAGGTTAGTGGACACATAGTCCATCTCAGCAGATATACTTCATATTGAGAGACAAAGTGAAGGCAGAGCTGGGAGGAAGAGGCTGGATTGGTGGCTGGGCCCCTGACCCATCCCCCTTCCCGATATCAAACTCTTCCACGATGTTTTTAACAACTAATCGCGCATATATATGAAACATACGGTTCGGTTCCAAAAGTTCAGGTCCAGTCTTTTAAACAGCTGATCGTGCATATGTTTCATACATACGTGCTTTCCCGGGGGATGGCGGGCGGTAGTAATGCCACTGGAGGGAGATAGGGAACACAACACAGCAGCTTTGCCATGTATGAAAGACTGTGTGTTAGTTATTAGCTGTGTGTGTTAGGTTTATATGGTGTTTAATTAAATGGGAGCGTGTTTGTTAGTTATAAGGTGGGTGATTAGATGTGTGTGTGTATTGAGAGTAGCTTTCATGGGCTGTAAACATTTTAAAAAAGCACTGTAGGATGCAGGTACATACGTACACAATTACAATGCTGGCAGCTGGAGGGGCTTAATTTACATGATTCTGTGCTGTTAGGGACTTAGGCAAAGTTAGGACTAGGCCCCACTCCCGGTTTGAGCTGCAGGACCTTGTCAGGGCCCCAAGGGCACTTCTGAGTGCTGGGAAAGGGGGGTCCTGGTTCGAGCTGCGGGACCCCTTAAGCCCCAAAAGCCACTTCTTAGTGCCCCCGCTGGAGGGTCCCTCCACCCTCCCAGCAGGCCCCTCCCTTCTCCTCCCCGTGAGCATATGGGGCAAATGCGACCACCCGCGTTGGGTGGACGTACAGCCCTCTCTGCCGGTCATCTCGGCTGTTTTTGCCAATTCAAAGTAGTCAAATTGAAACGGCCGAGGTTAACGCCAGAGCTTTTTAAATAGAAGCGAGCGGTAATTGATGCAATGTTATCGTGGTAACTTTTCGCCGCATTAACTTTTCCACTAACATATTTGCCCTTTTAGTAATTCCCGGGAATTACTATTTTTGGTGAAAATGGAGGGAAAAATGGCGGCGGAAAGTTAACGGCCCTTTATAATATGCCCCTTACTGTATAACAAGTGCATACAAGCAAATATATATATAAAAAAATAGTGCTGTAGAATATTACAGGATGTTAATTTCCGAAGGTATTATCTTTAACGTATGTATACCTGAAATAAATACTGAAATAAATATCATGTATTATTCTATGGCAATATTGGTTCTTTAAATGTTGTGTCTTTGGGTTCAATGTTGTTTTTAGAGTACATATCGGTAATGAAAGTTGCATGTTGCTAAGGTTTATCACAAAGCTCTCACTGCTGCTTTGTTCTAGAGCTTTATTTTCAAGTTTGTTAAATTCAGCCCCTTTCTGTGGCCCTATTGAAAATGTTTACCTTCCAAAAAGAATACTTATAAATCAAGCATTAGGGAAATGTTTTTATTTTTGCGTAAAGATTTCATTTAAGACACATAAACAGGGAGATGTAATAAAAGTTTTTAAAAATGGTGCTAATTTTGCCTCAACCAATCAGATATTAACTTTAAAATGTTAAATATCATCTGATTGGTTGGGGCAAAATAAGCATCATTTTTAATGATAAGAGCTTTTATTACATCTTCCTGATAGTGTGCATCTAGTGTGTGTTTAATGTATTTAGGATGAGGAAATAAAAATTACCCTAAGTAAGTTACCCTCTTCCAACTCCTGGCTTTCTGGGCCAGGGGAGTAGGCTGGATAAGAGGAAATTAGAGAGCATGACTTTGTAAGTATCCTGCATGATCTACTATAATTTCAGGGATAAAGAACTAGTGTTTTAGGTCCTTGCATTAGGACCTAAAACAGGGAGTGTTTTTTTACGCTTGGTTCCAATTTAAATTTAAAGGTTGTGTTATCTTTTAGTTAAATCGGGTATACTGTTTAACTTTATGAATTACTTATAAGTTTTAAGAGCATAAACTTATGAGAACCAGAAATCAGTTTTTTTGTCTCTTTACTCCACACCTCTATGCAGTTTTGCAGGTATGAGCACTGACAACCCATATGGAGATAGAGAACCCCATTAGAGACCTGGAAGTATAATCACTAACATAGGTTTGTTCTCCAAAAAAACATTACAATAAAAGAAGTCCTTGTATAAATTAATGATGAAATGTAGCCCACAAAGAACAAAGCTTAAAATATATATGTTATACTGTATATTTGTTCTTTCATTAATACAAGCTCTTCAGTTAAGAATAAAGGGCAATATCAAAAGTGTAAAATGACCGATTTCCCAGTTTGAACATATACCCTTTTCATTAATTACTGGACTAATATAGAAGAGAAATGTAGTATTATCCTTCATTTCTTCCTTGAAGAAGATTCTTGTACACTGTCATAAAATGTCAACCGCAGCAATGTCAATGTCAATTGCAAGCCAATGGCACCACTAGAGGTTGTTGTACATATAATCAGATTTCTTTGGTTATGTTTAAGCTTGATTTAAATACAGTTTTTAGGTAACACATTTTCTTCTTTTGTTGGCAGATTGACAGGACTGAAACAACAGTGAATAATCTAAATCCAGTATTTGCCAAAAAGTTTACCATCAGCTATCACTTTGAAGAAGTACAAAAATTTAAATTTGCCTTGTTTGACCAAGACAAATCGAGCACTCAACTATATGAACATGATTTTCTTGGGGAATTTGCATGCACACTTGGAATGGTAAGTGGCTGTATATAACACAGGAATGTTGAAACTTGTCCCTTTTGCTGTTGGTTACAGTTCACAGAATCCACAACAACTAAAGTATGTTTGGAGACTTTGGGAATTGTTGTTCAACAACAGCTGGAGAGCCAAAATTGCACCTTCCTGATGTAATAGGTTACATCAGATAAAGCTTATTACGCAGTAAGCATAGGGCACCCAGATCAAATGGCTCATATATGAAAAATCAATGTTTAATTGCTCCTTATTTTTGCGTTTGGTAAGGTCAAGTTCATGTGTTTTTAGTTATACGGTCAGGTAAGATGCTCTGCTTTGCGCTGCCATTCCATAGGCATTAAGTTTTAGCACAAAACTGCTGTATGAAATAGGCTATGCTGCGATATTTTCTAAACATTTTGGAAATAGCGCAGGCAGCACCATATCAATGTTAAACTCACAATATCCTGATATTAGATTGGGTACCATGACTTTAACACTGATTTGGCCAGTTTGTGGCCATTATAGAATCTCAATTATAATACCTAAAAATAGAATAAAATCTTATATAGTAAAAGGAAGATGTAAATATGCACGGATGACAGGCCACCACTAACTCACCCTGTGAGGCTGGGGGGGGTTATTCATGGCTCCACCCCATTCCTGGGGTTGGGAGGTATGCTGGCCTGGGAATCTGCATTGCTAGCAGCCTACAGGGTTCTGCTGTGTTGTTTCTGTAATGTCTGATGATCATGAGTTAACAGCAAGTGATTGCCATTCTTGGATTTGTAAATTTTTAAGAATCGGGGGTTTGCTAGTAGAACAGAATATGATTGTTGAGAAGGTGAAACAAGCAAACCCGAACCCCTAAGGGTGCCCTGACTCCTGACATTCAATGTGTCATCATTAAAACTCTCAATGATACAATATATATATATATATATATATATATATATATACTCCAACCAATATGAGTGGCACTCAGAAACACCAGTACATTCAATGGTGAACCTGGGTGCCTCCTGTAGATTGATAATATACTTTGGTAAAGTTCAGGAGCACTCCAGGATTTTTCAAAACAATTTATAAATATACACATAATGGCAACTTTTCGGCTCTGTGCGTGGAGCCTTTATCAAGAGGCTTGATAAAGGCACCACGCACAGAGCCGAAACGTTGCCATTATGTGCTATATTTAATAAATTGTTTTGAAAATCCTGGAGTGCTCCTGAACTTTACCAAAGTCTATATATTATATATATTATATATATGAGAGAGAGAGAGAATAGATGAATATGGAAGCACTCCTGGGTCTTGAGTGTAACAGATCAAATTTATTGAATTAGAATGCCAACATCAACGCGTTTCGGCCGCCATCTTGGCCGTCATCAGGATGTGATGTCACAAAAAACAAACAAACTAAAAACACTGGTGTGCCCCTCCCCCCTAAACAGACACTCCCTCCGTGCTAGTGGTATGGTGCCCACCCCTAGCTGTATCCTGGTTGCTGTCCCGGTGCTGAATATCGCCAGCGGGGCTGATAGCTAACCTTATGTAAACAAGTGAAAGAGCTAGTGGTTACCCATGGCTCTATATGTACTAAAAGTATGATAAAAAGACAAATGGTGCAAAAAGCTTAATAAAAGTGCTAAAGCGTGTAAATACAATAATATAAATAAATGAGTCTAAAAACTTATACTATGATATTGAAAAGGTACTAAAAGCTTCTTAAATATAATTGTAGATAGCCGGGACGTGGTATAATTTAGTATCACATTCCCCTCTTAACTAGCATAGTCACTGTTAGGTACCCATTAGCTCTTTCTGGTTAGTGATTAGGACGGTAGAAGTCTAGATACGTTTGATATCCCATTGGATAGATCATATATATATCTTTGGCGAGTAATCTCGTAGCATCAGCAGTTACACGTCTAGGGAGCAATTTCCCTCACTGCACTTTTAGTACCTTTTCAATATTCATAGTATAAGTTTTTAGACTCATTTATTTATATTATTGTATTTACACGCTTTAGCACTTTTTAGCACTTCTATTAAGCTTTTTGCACCATTTGCCTTTTTATCATACTTTTAGTACATATAGAGCCATGGGTAACCACTAGCTCTTTCACTTGTTTACATAAGGTTATCTATCAGCCCCGCTAGCGATATTCAGCACCTGGACAGCAACCAGGATACAGCTAGGTGCGGGCACCATACCACTAGCACGGAGGGAGTGTCTGTTTAGGGGGGAGGGGCACACCAGTGTTTTTAGTCTTGTTTGTTTTTTGTGACTTTACATACTGATGACGGCCAAGATGGCGGCCGAAACGCGTTGATGTTGGCAATCTAATTCAATAAATTTGATCTGTTACACTCAAGACCCAGGAGTGCTTCCATATTCATCTATTCTCTATTTGCATACTTCGGTAAGCACCCGGGCATCATACCACATTTGGCGGGGAGTGCCACCTTTACCCTCACATTTTGACTATATATATATATATATATATATATATATATATATATATCCCAGGCCCCGCCGCGAGTGTTGGGAGGCTCCGCGGCACTTCCCGCGGCACTTGGAGCCTTTCCCGGTAGTTCCGTCTTCCAGGGGGTGCATTTACCTATAATCCACCTGCAATTCTTTCATATATACATGCAGAATACTGCGCTTGGTTCTTTGCAGAATAAAGTTTTCTTCTGAAAATCTGCAAAAAGTGCAACAGAGAAGATTCCAACCTTGAAACTCCTGGTAATAAAAATGCCCACTAAATATTTATCTCTTACATTTCATAAACCAAATGGTATGCCACATGCGTGAAAGTGAGACATGGCCAGCAACTAGCCCTGAATGGAACCAATGCATAAGGGAAATGACACAAAAACGTAACAGCTAAAAACTATTTAGTTTTGTAAAGTAAACCTCTTCAGCTACCAAAAGATGCCATTTTGTCCTTCATGGAAATTCATGCTTTTAGCAGATTTTCTGAAAAAAATAATGAAAGGCAATCTTCTCAAAGTCAGCAAATCATACCCAATTTACTTTGACAAGCAAAAAAGTAAAAAAACCCTAACTATCAATCTCCCAAATGTCCTGAATCAAATGGTATGATACATTTGTGTGTGCACACCGAGACATGGCTGCCAACTAGCCCTAAGGCTGAGGCCACACTGCAATGTTCTCCCACACTCACGCAATCGACCAAGTTAACGCTCGCGATTGCACGCACGTTACTGGTACATGAGAGTGCATTGCAGTGCACATGCAAATGCAATCTCCTGATGTTTCACAACCGGAGCCCATGCTATTGCGCCAAAAAATGTGGATTGCACGCAATCTCCTGAGTTTTCACAATGAGAGCGCATGCTATTAAGCCAAAAAATGCGGATTGCACACACAGCGCACAGTTGCACACTAAGTGTCCTTTCATTGAGCTATTTGGTTTCAACAGCTGTTGGTTTAGGTGTTTAGGGTTAGCTGCCCCATTGATATCCTTTAAGTCAGACTGAAGTTTTCAGGTGAGGCCAGTACTGGGTCAAAAAGTGATGTGTAATGTAACTGATAACAGCAATCTTTGAAATATTAGGAAACAGTTTGTCATCATCACACAAAGGGATAATCTTAATTAATTTTGGTGGAGGCACAAATTTCTGTTCTTTCTATCTCTTCTTATTCTTCCACGTTTTGGACTGTATCTCCTTTCACAGTTTTTCAGCTTGAGATCTGCGGGAAACTTTGAAGAAGTGTGCTATTAACTACTAAGGAATTCAGGACATTTTTCCCTTTTGACTATAATGGTTACAATCCCCAAACATGAACATTCAGAGGTTTCAGGGTCATGTGATCAAATCCCAAATGTCACTTTCTGTATGAAATGCACTTTGGTCCGAGGCTACACTAACTACACACTGTGTATCTATGACACAAACACACACAACTACACAAACACAGACAATTTCAAAAGTCCTAATCCTATATAATAAAACCATAACAGCTGTATCCATGTGTGTGACCATGCAGTGTCTATGGATTCAGCACTAGAGAGAGACACATATGCGCACAGACGCAGGACAACTATACGTACCTTACCCACTGTCTCTATGTACCAGAGTGAGGACCTGAACATGAACCTCCAGGTCCTCACCGCTGGGTTAGACTTCTATGATTTGAAATACCTACTTAAAGTTTGCTTCATGGCTTTGTCTTCCCTTCCTACTGTGACTCCGGGACAATGAGAAGACACTCTTTGTAGAAGTGGAGTACCAGAGGCTGCACAGCTGTTTGTAAGTATTTAGATAGCTGGCGTTAAACACTTACGTGTGGGTGAATTCCCCTGCATATGTTGTCAAACTTCAACTCCCAGCATTCCCTACTGCCATCCGCCGAAAAACACACCCACGCACAGTGGCCAATAGAAAGCAAGCTGTCCTGGAGACACAGAAGAAGAACAGTACAGTTTACAATCTTTCACTTTGTGACCCATCATCAATCAGTGAAAGCTATTAAGAAGGGGGGTCTATATCTGCCATCAAAGCTATCTCTCTCCCCCTGCTAATGCTGTTATCTCTATGTTTATTACAGAGCAGGGAGGGGGATCACGTCAGAGGGATTTGATTGACAGTTCAAGTAGGAGTAGAGGAATGCAATCACGTATTCATCTAACTGGTGTATCTCTGGACAGAGAATGAATCTGAAAAAAGTGAAGACACTCTGGGGGTTGTGGGAAATTATAGAACACATGGAAAGAAAGAAAAAAAAAAGTTAATTTTCCCACTATAGATGCCCTTTAATATTCTTGATGATCAGCATGTATATGGTGGTATGGATAGGATACATGGCCATTTATATAAATTGATTGTATCTCCACACAATTGCTGCATCTCCCGTGTAAACAGCCCTTACTTAGTCTGTTTGCATAGTTTCAAGCCCTTGCATTCCCCTTAATTGAATTGCCCTTCTCTGAACTCCTTCCAATGTCTCTTTAAACTGAACCACATATTCCAAATGAGCCTTACCAGTACACATATGTCCATCCAGTCCAACCCCTTTACTTTTCTCTTTTAATCCAGAGAAAGGCAAAAAAATAAAACATAAAACCCCTAAAAAGGGAATATGTAAGGGTGTGTGTGTATGTGTGTGTGGATGTTCCTTCCTGATTCCAAATGGCAATCAGAAAATATCACTGGATCAACCAGAACTACAGTAGGTGTATTAATACTAGTAATTCTTTATATGTTTTAGTTTTCAAAACTTATCCAGACCACTTTTAAAGCTATTTAATGAACTAGCCATTACCACATCTGCTGGAAGACAGTTTCACTGTTCTCGCTGTAATGAAACCTCTCCTAACCTAAAGATGAAACTTATTTTTTTTTATTCTTAATGGATGTCCACGAGTCCTCTGATATGCCTTATTAGTGAACAATGCAGCAAAGAGTTTATTATATGGCCCATTAATATATTTGTATAAAGTGATCATATCTCCGCACAAACATTGCTTCTCCAATGTAAATACTAGTCTAATCTGTCTGCATAGTCAAGTCCCTCCATTCTCGTTATTTTAGTTGCCATTCTCCGAATTCGTTCCATTTCCAAAATGTCCATTTTGTAAATGGGATTCTAAAACACTGCATATTCCAAATGAGGCCTTAAAAGTGCCTTGTAACGGTGGAGAATAATATTTTTCTCCCTTGAATCTATCCCCCTATTTATACAAGACAATACCTTGTTAGCTCTAGTCATGGCTGTCTGGCACTGTTTGCTGCTGCTAAGACTGTTATCTACAAGAACCCCCAAATCATTTTCTAACAGAGACATTTATGGTAAAGGTGGCACAAGGATTGTTAAATCCCAAATGCATCACCTTGCATTTATCAACATTAAAACTCATCTGCTACTCTTTTGCCCGTTTTGACTATCTAGGTTTGCTTGCAGCAATTGCAAATTATTTGAAGTTTCCAATGCTCTACATAGTTTTGTGTTTTCAGCAAACAAACAGACCTTGCAGTGCCCAACTCTAAGTCATTTGTAAATAGATTAAATAAAAGTGGTCCCAGTACAGAACCCTAAGGCATTCCATTTAGAACATTAGCCCACATAGATGTAGCTCTAGTGACTCTTTCAGGGTGATTCAATAAAAGTTATTATCGTTAAAAATGGTGCTAATTGGTGCTTTTGCCCCAAGCAATCAAATGTTAAATAACATATGATTGCTTGGGGCAAAATTGGCACCATTTTTAATGATAAGAACTTTTATTGAATCTCCCTGTGTATATGCTATCTAACAACCAGTTCTTTATCTATGTAAAAAATATTTTTTTCTAGGCCAACAGACCTTGCTGGTTAATACATAAATACATATATAGATCAGTTCTTGAGACAAAAGTCTAGAATATCATCCCATAAAAAAGTTTCCTGAATCTTCCCCGCCGCTGATTGTTACCAGGCTGTGAATGACTAGCTTTTTTTTAAATATTGGTATTACATCTGCTTTTTTGCTGGCATATTGCAAGACAATTAGGAATCTGAAAAGATAAGGAACTATGGTCTAGGACAAAGCTCCTTTAAGATTCAAGGATGTATTTCATCAAGGTATTAACTTTGTGTAATTGTATTATGAATATTGAATTGAATATTCATCTTTTATACCCTTCATATTATTACAGTCACTGCTATAAGGATTAGGATTCTCTATAGTGTATACATAGGGGAAAAAACTGTTCAGCACATTTGCCCCCTAAAGGTATATAAGTATACTAGGTAAATACCTTAAAAAGCATTAAAAGCAGTCCACTTCTGTTCAGTATCTTTAGCTAAGAACACAAAGTTTGAGTCACATGTAGTGGTTTGGGTTTAAAGAGGAAGAGCCATTTGCAGGATTCTTTAAAAGTTTTTGTGGGCCCTGCAGACTTAATAACAAAGATATGTAAGGAACATGACTGAAGTTCAAAGTAGGACAAACGTCTGAAAGGGTTTCACTACCTTAAGTTCTCAAAGGAGTAGATGTGAGAAGATCTGAGGCTCCTTGATATAAGTTAGCTTGCATTCTATGCTGCTGCTCCTCTCTTTTAGCTAGAACCAATTGCATTGGTGTATTTTTGCTGTACAAGTTAACAGTTAAAGATTGAGAAGAAGAGGTTACTGGTAGTGCATGGGTTGAAAATGTGCTCTTCTGTCCACTGTTCTTAAGATGTCTGTCAAACTGACAAGACAGATAAATGAGCACCTTTAACTTATTAGGATGACTCATCCTTCTATTATTAAACTTAACAAATTAAGTTTAAATGAAAGGTCAGTTTCCTACCTTCAAAAAACGAGCCATCAACTACCTCTCTACGTGCTTCACAGCCCAAGATATACAGAAATGACTGACCAGAAAGTTAATGGGTGGGAGGCTGACATGTGACATTCCTAAGGCTTCTCGTGCACAGTGCCGCCGACGAGCACAGCCTCAGACTCCCTCAGTGTGTGAGGGAGACAGGAAGTCCCTCCTCCTCTCTGCTGTGTGAAGTCCTGACAGAGTAGGTAAGGGAATCTACAGCCCTTCTCTCCCACTATGTGAAAACAGTGGGCGGGGCTTAGGCACCCGTGAGTGGGGAGCGCTTAGGCACCCACGAGTGGGCGGGGCTTAGGCAGCCGTGGGTGGGCGGGGCCACGTCACGCACGAGTGGTCGGGGCCATGTCACCCATGAGTGGGCAGGGCCACATCATCATTAGTGGGCGGGGCCACATGGGGCTGTAAGATAATGGGCCATGGAGGGCCTGCAACTGGAGGGACCATGGGGTCCATGAGTGGGAGGGACCAGGGGGGCTGCAAAGGGGAGGAGGAGACAGGACAGATTGACTAACAAGAGCAGGAAGTGCAGGGGACCTGGTGATGTTGCTGCCATATTACACACAAAAATGTAAATATTTTCAAAACTATGCAAAATAAACAATGGAAATAAATTGCAAAAATTCTCAGGGGAGCAATTCCTATCAATTTACCATTTAGTCATTTTCGGACCACAGTTCCCCTTTGAAAGAGGTCCAACCAAAGCTGATCTGTTATAGCACATCTTTCCATTCTGTCGCACAGCTAAATAATCTGAAATCGCCAATGTAATCTTTTACTGCTCTCCTACTTTGAAGAATTTGAAGGCCCATGCATAAGATTCACTCTGTATGAGGAAAATTTTTCCCACTTTAACCTTTTTATTTGTAAAACATCTGGAATGAAAATAGAATAAAGCTTTTAACTATACTCTAAAAACTAACATTTTTAAATGTGGAAAGTACCTGGGGCAGGGAGGTTGGATTGATTATTCCTACCTTACAATATAATTTCGTTAAGGAGCTACAGCACTAACAGTTTTCATTTGCCAGGTTATTCCTGAACTATTCCTTTATTAAAGATAGTGTTGAAGTCGGGAGAATCATTTTTTTTGGGGGGGGGGGGGCTGATACTCCTCACAAAAACAATATTGGGAGGTAAGAACTACCAGTCCTTTTTCCCTGTCCCAAATAATTTCAATTTAACTGCATTTTTTTAAAAAAGGACTCTCCCCTATAACACACACAGTTATCCTTTAAACAATATAAATTGTTGAAATTTGCTACAGTCGCTGAAAAATATTTCTGGAAGGGGAATCTTTTGTATGTCCCTCTGTGTCTGGCTATAAACCCCATTTATATTTTAAGAGACTTTATAAGCAATCAGGCTGAAAACCTTGGAGAATCATTGGACATTTGAGGGGAAATGGTAATAGCAATCTATAGTCAAGTGAGCATGTTCATTATGTGTCAGTGTTACTGTTGCTAAACCTCATAATGGCCAAATTGGCTGTTTGAATCTGTTCTTTGGTTATTATGTAGAATGACATTATTATTGGGCAAGCACTGGCAAATATATAAATCAACATTCATAGTAAATGTCTGTTCAGGCACAGACTTCTGCTTTGTTTATTAATAACTTTCATTGGTCATGTTTGATGGGTAAACTGAGTTGGCAGAGAGCTTACTAAATTCATGCCATGCTCCATTAGAGGAACTAACTGATTTTCTCTGTACAAGATATTCAATCTAGCAAGTGAAAAATATTGTATTGCATGCCAATTGATATTTCGTAATCCAAATTTGCATGCTATCTATTACAATTCCACAGTAACAGCTAAGACAAATTGTACTAGATAAGCCATTAAGTGCATGCAATTTACATCTGTATTGGTTGGCTGCTGTCACTATGTCTAAATACAGTCAATAAGATTTGTAATACAGTAAATGGATTCATCTCATAATTGATAGCACAAAAAAGAAAGCAGATACATATCAATTTAGTTCTCTGTATTAAAAAGAACTATTTCTCTGCAATATATGCAGTCTTTTGTATACACCAATGGCCACCTAGAAAAGGGCAAAGGGACATATTTATAATAGCACTGGGTGTTATCTGACGTTACTGTTGTTATTTTACACACTGCCCATTGTTTTACATAACGTGTGTAATTGTGTTGTTTTACATTACCAGAGGTTAATATACATCACAGGTGGTTATTTTGCACTAACAAATGTTATTTAACAATACGAAATGTAAGGCTGGGTACAAATCCTCAAACTGACCATTCTGGCCAATGGTTTGCCACACTAGCAATGGCTGATACATAGTAATATCTGTCGGTCTGCTGGCCATTCTGAAAAATTGAATCACATGTATGACCATGTTGTTATTTGATGCCGTAAAATAACAATCAGTATTTTATATCCGTGTCATAAAATAAAGCTAATAATTTTTATTTTACACATACGGTATGTTGTAAAATAAAGAAAACAATCATTATTTTACATTAGCATCATAAATTAACAATAACAGTTGTTACAGTGTACAGCATCATTACTTTTAAATACTGAAGCTTTATAAATACGAGCCAAAGTACCTTTTTACTGTAGCTGACATACGGTACTCTGAATATTTTATTGTTACAAACAACACTTAAAGGACAACTATACTCACCTCACCCTCGCTCCTCTTCCTCCATAGCTGCATAGTACCCAGGGTGAGGACCTAAAATCGCTAAGTCCTCACCCTGGGTACTTTCCCTACCTCCTTTACCACTTACCGTTGTTACAGTGCGCCGATCGCTCCATTCCTCCGCTCTTCCTGCTTCAGTGACAGATCGCGAGGCAGCCAATAGGAAGATACGCTCTGCAAGGAGGCGTGTCTTCCAATTGGCTGCCTCGCGACTCTCACTGACAGTAGAAGAGAGGTGGAACAGTGTGGATCGACGAAGCAGATTTGCGTAAGTAGTTCAGGAGTTAGGGGAAGTACCCAGGGTTAGGACTTAGCGATTTTAGGTCCTCACCTGGGTACTATGCTGCAGTGGATCGGGGAAAAGGTGAGTATAATTGTCCTTTAATATAAACAACATACTGTAAAATTATTGTTTCAATAAAAATTTTTTGCAATTTATTTCCATTGTTTATTTTGCATAGTTTTGAAGATGTTTACATTTTTGTGTGTGATATGGCAGCAGCATCACCAGGTCCCCTGCACTTCCTGCTCTGAAACTGTCAATCATTCTGTCCTGTGTCTCCTCCTCCCCTTTGCAGCCCCCCTGGTCCCTCCCACTCATGGACCCCATGGTCCCTCCAGTTGCAGGCCCTCCATGGCCCATTATCTTACAGACCCATGTGGCCCCGCCCACTTGTGGTGACTTGGCCCTACCCATGGCCCCACCCACTCGCGGGTGACATGGCCCCGCCCACTCATGGGTGCCTAAGCTCCGCCAACTCGCGGGTGCCGTGGGTTACACAGAACCCCCCCCTTACAGAAAACTCGGTGGAAACAGCCTTTTCAGGCAGAGTGAGAACAGAGTGTGAACTCTGCCTAAAAAGGCTGTTTTCACATAGTCAGAGAGAAGGGCCGTAGATTCCCTTACCTTCTCTGTCAGGACTTCACACAGCAGAGAGGAGGAGGGACTTCCTGTCTCCCTCACACACTGAGGGAGTCTTAGGCTGTGCTCGCTGGCGGCACAGGAAGCCTCAGGAATGTCACATGTCAGCCTCTCACAATTAAACTTTTGGCAGTGATTTTGTATATCTGGGGCTGTGAGCACGTAGAGAGTGGGTTGATGGCTCGTTTTTAAAGGTAGGAAAACTGGCCTTTTATTTAAACTTAACTTTTGAAGACCACAGTTCCCCTTTAATTTATGATTATTAGGTGTATTACAATGCAAATGTTATATGTGAACAGTATAACTACGGCATGTGATACTAGTAATAGATGCCACAGAAGAAGCCATTGAGATGAAACGCGTTGAGTCTATGTTATGTAAAGCATTCCTCTTGGGAGCGTACTTTTTGGAGCTCTGCCAACACTTTCCATACTCTGATAAAGCAAAAAAAAAAAACAACAAACAGTATAGACTATTCTAATCCCCCAGTGTCTGACTTCCTAACCTTTTTGTGTTATTATATTTATAAAATATATATTGTTCTGTTGCTAAAATTATGATCCTGTCGAGATCAACACAGTGTGATCATTTTCCAAAATGGAATGTTTATATTTATATTTTGCTAATTTTAACTTAAATATTATTCTATATAATATATATATTCTATATAATAAATCTTTCTAAATATTTTGGTTATTGAAGTTCACAGAAGCTGTGACCAAAATAGATTTGCACGTCATAAAGCAGATATTTGGAATGGCAGACGCCCCATATTAATACCTGTCTAGTGTCATCTCCTGTGTAATATTGAATATATTTTAAAGTTATTCTGTCCAGCATTTCCTCTATATTAACAGTGTTAATGACTTTAACGGACAGTCTTTAAAGAGAGTTTCTACCCCAAAGTAAATTTAAATCACAAATATGTGTATTAAAATGAACTCACTCCCACTCTTTGTGATCTTGTTCTGGAGATACATGCATAGAATCTTTCTGTTTATAAACTTTCTTGATGGCCCACTACCATTTGCACAAGCATGCCCATTAAAGTACTTTTCACCTCTGAACAAAGCATATACCGTATATACTCGAGGATTAAACCGAGTTTTTCAGGCTGAAAAATAGCTGAAAACTTGGACTCGGTTTATACTCGAGTCAGTAGCTTACCTGAGCATTCCGGCAGCCGCACGTCTTTTTGTGTACTGGCGCGCCGGCCTGAGTCACTGCCCGGCGCCGGGCAGTGACGTCAGCCGG
The DNA here is from genome assembly GCA_019447015.1 of Hymenochirus boettgeri. NCBI lineage: Eukaryota > Metazoa > Chordata > Amphibia > Anura > Pipidae > Hymenochirus > Hymenochirus boettgeri. Next base: position 84,738,566 of record CM033472.1, on the reverse strand, counting down.
CGCGCCAGTACTGGAATGAGCGCGCTGCTGCCGGAATGCTCAGGATACCGCACTGCCCTTGGATGTAGCAGAGCCCTTGGATGTAGCAGAGCCTTTGGATGTAGCAGAGCCTTGGATGTAGCAGAGCCCTTGGATGGAGGAGAGGGGAGAAGAGCCCACAGGTAAAAACTGAACTGGGTGAGGGGGGCATTCAAGATGTTTGGGAACTACAAAATCCCAGGATGCTTTATAGCTGGGAGTTGTGTTTCCAAACATCTTGAATGCCAAGTGAGGGTGGCATTCAAGATGTTTGGAAATACAAATCCCAGCTAATAAAGATGCTGGGAGTTGTAGTTTCCAAACATCTTGAATGCCACCCTCAATTGGCATTCAAGATGTTTGGAAACTACAACTCCCAGCATGCTTATTTAGCTGGGAGTTGTAGTTTCCAAACATCTTGAATGCCAAGTTTCTACCTGGTTTATACTGGGTCAACAACTTTTATTAGGTTTTTAGCTGAAATTGGGTACCTGGTTTATATAGGGTCGGTTTAATGTCAGGCAGAACTAAAAGTCATTTTATTTCTTGTAGACTGCTTTTTGAAAATTGAAAAGGCACTACTGTTATTATAAAATACTTTAGTGAAGACAACAACTTCAAAGTGTGTATCCACTGAACTTTATAACATGGATGGGTGAAAGTGGCCTAATTTTACCTAGCATTTACTAGCATTTAACATGGCTTTTAGTTCTGCCTGACATAGGCTCTACTTCAGTACACAGAATGTAAAAAATATTGGACAGCCTTAAATGTTTTTGTTTTATATTTGACCCATCTACCATTAAAGATGCAATATATGGGGCTTGACCTGAGCGAGCATGTAGAAGGTTGCAAGTTGTAAGAGCTCCGTCTATCTCACCCTTTCATTTACAAAATCCTGCAACAGCCAGAAGAAAAGAAACCCTATATCCTCACCTGAACCTTCCTAAGCCTGAATGCCATGAAACCAGGGCAGGAAAACTGCTGCTGCTGCAGCTAAACTGCAAATATTTGCACATAAAGGTTGGATCCGCTATGAGGTGCCACCATCTTCCCCAAACAGCATGGCCCAGATGAGTCAGGTGCAAGCAAGTCCTCTTACCTCTACGGGAAACCAGGACCCGACTGCTACCACTCCGTACCTACAGAGGGTACAAACTTGCTTACTAGCAGCGATCCAAGACAGTAAAACCTCACTGACGGAAATGATGGAGTAGGTCAAAGTCGATATAAGCCTGCTACGTCAAGACCTGCAGGCCCTCAAGCAAAGGTGCACAGAGGCTGAAGGACGGATATCTGATCTGGATATCTGATACACTGACACCAATGATGCCTAGAGTAGCTGACATACAACGCCAAAAGACGCACACTATATATACTCGTATCCGGTTGGATTGTATACTCCGAACGAAACAGAATCAAGACCAACTCACAATTGACAGATCAAAGGTGATGATCTTCCCAGATTTTTCACCTGATCGGCAAAGAAAAAGGTTGTCATTTCGGGAGGTCAAACTCAGGCTCAGGCAAGCCATCCTAAAGTATTCGATGATTTTTCTGGCCAAATTGAGAGTGTAGACCGATAATTGCAAGTCCTTCTTTGAATCAGCAGAAGAGTGTGCCAACTGGCTAGACTCCAGACTCCAGAGAGGAGGACAACGGTCAAGGCAAAGATCGCCTAACCCCTGAGGATATAACTTTCCTTCATCTTACCCCTTTTACCCCCTGGATCTACCAATCCCCCACAATAGTTTATGGTAAAAGTCGTTGGAGGTAAAAAAAATTGGATTACGATTACAATCTTAGCTAATCTCCTTCTAAACCTTGCTACTAGGATAATGTCGATAGAGACAATGTGTATGTGCTCTTAATTGATGTTAAAAAGCTGCTAACTAAGTAATACAAACAATATAAGTAAAATATGTGTATACTCAATTTTATAGTAGCATTGCCACCCACAACTAACAGCTGCAACGGAAGATACTAATCCCCCCCGTGAGAAACAATATTTATATGATAAAACTTAGAAAAGCATATAAAATACAAAAATGAAACCTTAGGCAACTGTATAAAAAACCAAAGGTACTGAGTTTACAAGTGGTACTCCAGAATATACTATGCCGTATGTCGCCTTAAGCAAAGGCATAAGCCTCTCCCACCAAACCTCCCCCCTCCCTTTTACCGGGGAACTCAGCGAAAATAAACAAACTGAGAAGGATTGACTTAGACATCATAAATCCTTTGCCCCTACAATATCCAACTATATGATGGATAATGCACGCCGCTGCATAAATAAATATCCCCCTCCCCCCGACATATCCCTCCTTCTGGAAGTCAAAATTTATTCTACTATTGAAATAGACAAGGATAAGGCTCACTCATTGTTAACTATTGCACTAGATATGTGCTGCCCTGTTTTGAGTTATTGTTAAATGTACAGATACAGAAGGTACAGTTCACCTTCTTCTAATGCTGATATCTGCCAAATTTATAATGTTACAATGCTTCAGATGCTCGCAGCCTCCTTTGCTTCCCCCCCCCCCCCCCCTTTTATCTTTTCTGCCCTTGTCGTGCTCCCGGGAGGGATACCCACAGACCTTGTAACAAGGCCAAGTCAAATACTCAATCTAAACTGAAATGACACAGAGGAAACATTTTAATTCTATCTTGGAACGTGAGAGGACTCAATAGCCCTACCAAAAGACTGCAGGTCTTCGATAAGATAAATATGCTCCTACCAGATATCAGTCTGCAAGAGACACATCTTGTAAAAAATGCACAGAAATGGTTACACAAACCTTGGGTAGCGTGGGCAGGCCACAGCACCCACTTTTTCCAGATGTATCTCTATACTCATAAGAACCACACTACGCTTTAAAATAATTAAGACACTGAAAGATAGCGAGGGACGATATATCGGTATATCTTTAGAGATAGAAGGTAGCTTTTATGTTTTGGTTGGGATATATAATCCACCTCCAGCTTTGAATACCCTATTGAAAAAATGTATACTATTTGCACTTAACTATCCAACTGCATCAACAATATGTATGGGAGATTTTAATATGTTAATATCACTAACAAAAGATAAGCTTCCAGACACCCAACCACTGTCCGGAGACCCAGAAAACACATACCTTGCTCGAACAGTAACTAAAATAGGATGGGTTGGTATCTGGAGAACACGAAACCCGCTGACCCGCTCCTACTCTTGTCATTCACTAACACACAATGGGCTTTCTAGGATTAACTATTTCTTTGTTAATAAACAGTTAGCCCACCGAGTGTCTAAAATTACTTATCTTCCTAAAGGTACTTCGGACCACTCCCGGTTCTCTTAGAACTGAACACTTTGGACAACCTCTCTCATTCATTGAGAATACACTCATTCTGGCTATCACTCATTGCATAAGGTGATCCCCCCGAAAATGATATACAGTTCTATTTTGAACTTAACCAAGAACCTGTTACACAAGAGATAATCTGGGATGCGTTTAAGGCATATGTCAGAGGTCCGTTGAATTCCACCATAAACCATCTCAAGTAACAAATCAAACACAAAGACAATATGAAATTCTAATAAAAGAGAAAACACATCATAAACAATTCTTCATAAAACAACAATACTATGAACTGGGGAATACATCCGCAAAGCTACTAGCCCGTCTAACTAAAACCAACACAACAAACTATTTTAACCATTCAGGACCCAGAAAAAGGGCAACTCACAACCACGGTAGAGTTTCTAGAATCCTTTGACAAATACTTCACGCACAATACCAGATGCAATCAATAGACCCGCTACAAGCAACCCAAGACTATCTTCAACCAGTACAATTCCCGCAATTACAAACCACCCAAGTAAATCTACTTGAAGCTAAAATTACACACGAGGAAGTATTCGAGTATGCCCTCCGGAAAGTCACCTGGCCCAGATGGCCTCCCAACTGAATTTTATAAAAAGTACCAAAATACCCTAATAGAACAATTACTCAAAACATTTAAAACAGCATTCGAAAACCAAAATCTGCCACCATCAATGACCGACGCCACAATAGTCCTCATATTGAAACCAGACAAAAATCCACTTGAGCATAACTCATATAGGCCAATATCCACTACTCAATAGTGACTACAAACTACTCACCAAAATCTTAGCCAACTGACTACAAAAAGTCATAACATCCATCATCCATCCTGATCATATGGGTTTTATGCCTGGAAAGAGCACTTCAATTAATATAAGGTGTACTCAGATTCACACACAGATATCCCATGATATTAGGACAGAGCTATACTGTCATTAGACGCTCGCAGAGCCTTTGATTCGATTGAAATTATCTCTGGACGTGTATTGAAAGATTCGTATTCGGTCCAAAATATATTAGATGGATCCAACTGCTTTATAGCTCTCCACGCGCTACAGTCCTGGTAAACGGGAGACAGTCTAACCAATTCACCCTTCAACGAGGAACAAGACAGGGATGTCCACTCTCCCCCTATCTGTTCTCAATAGCAATATAGGCACTAGCAATACAACTCCGCACCGACAGTGCAATCAAAGGACTAAACAGAGTAGCATATGCCGATCTAATTGGGTTATACATGGACAATATGATTCTTTATCTTTCAGACACTGGTCCCTTCTTGAATCGAACAGCCGAAACAATAAATAAATTCAGCCCCTACTCTGGATTATATATTAATTGGCAAAAATCCTCACTGTGCCTCCTCGACTCATACAAAATAACCTCTAATACCTTCCCGTGGCAGATACTTATCACAGATAAATTTAAATACCTCAGCATTTGGATCTCCAAAAACCCAAAGGGACTTTAAGGAATTACATATCACACCATTGATGAATACAATAAGGAATAAAACTCAAACCTGGGCGGCACTTGCAATAAATTTAATGGGGAGAGTCAACCTAGTAAAAATTATCCTTCTTCCTAAAATTCTATAAATGGAGAAATTCATGTGTCGGAAAATTACGATCAATCGTGCCCTTCCCTATGGGAACGAATGAGCACTCCGTCGGGACAAATAGTCCCTCAGTGTGTACCTAGCCTTACATTCAGAAACAAAAGGCTAATGTCCCCCAGGACACGCGCAGGGCAGATGAAACCCTCCCCAACCCCCCCATGTCCTCTCCTAAACCCTCCCTATCAGAATTTACCAGGCTTAAATGACTAAGTAGAATTAATGGTACTGATCTTTAAAACCCAAATATATTGTTAAAATAATGAACAGCTTCTGATTACAAATTGTGTAAAATTAATATAATATTGTTTATGGATCAAATGGATAACACAGACATGTTGTAAATAGTTTTATTTATAATAAAAAAGTTTTTAAAAAAAAGATGCAATATACAATTTGTATTGCAGTACTATAATAGTGCGTTGTCAATAATCAATAATATTCTATTGCAATTGCTGCTTTATAAAAGGTTATAGAAATTCCTTCCAATATTTGCAGCTCATAATTCATTGCCAAAGCAAAGATCCATATGTGCAAAGTCATTTTTTTTTTTTAAACTCAGCTTTATTAAGACACAGGCATATTCGGTCAATACATATATAGTAACTAGGACTATATAGTATAGGACTAGGTATATATCGTATCTGTGTTTTGTCTTAGACAATTTTTTGGGTTTATATTTGAATCCTGTCATCCGTGTACCTGACCAGTAGTGGCAAGCATATAAAACAAACCGTCTAGACACATCTCTCACCAAATCACTAAATGCTGCTTGTTATTTGGTTTTGGTCCTGTGCAGCAATAGGGCAGTTTCAATTCCCATCCCCACAGAACCAGCCATGGAGGTTTAGTTGGTGTCTTCCTATCGATAAGTCCCAGCTGCTAGACTATATTTTGTTGAATTAAGCTAAACAACCTCTGCCAATATAGACCAGCTTTATAAAGGGAAGGTCATTATTAGTTAATATTTTCCATTGGTTCAGTTTGGGAGGGTCTGGGGTCATTCTTTTGAAAACAATAGCCTTTCTGGCATAAAAAAGGGATTGGCGCAGCAGTGATAATTGGTGTTTGAGCAGGTATGAGTTTCTGAGAGAGAGAGAGAGAGAGAGAGAGAGAGAGAGAGTGCCATTCAATTAAAGTGATACATACAGCATAAACGAGGATGCATGTCATAAAGCAGATATGTTGACTATTTCCTTCAACCCATGGTAAAGGCCATGCCGTCCTATCTTAGGCATAGCCAGCATTTAACTGAGCTATTAAAACCATAGGCATATCCTATGCAAAAGGTGTATCTTATTTCCTGCAATGTTAATATTTTGTACACTATTATCCCACAGGATAAAGGTTTGGATGCTTGTCAGAAAGCTTTGGTTGAATTCAAACATACAGGCCCCCCTGTGGAGTTCCTTTTGGACCTACAGTATAACACTTTATTATGTCAAATAACTTTGACATAACATGGGTTCAAACTTGGCTCCTTCAGTGGCAAACCTTTATATGTTGGTATTTGAGAGTTTATATATTTATCCCAGATTTGGAAAGGGGATACTTCTTTATAAAAGATATATAGGTGATGTGTTTTTTTCTACAGGATAACACAAGGGAGGAGGTTGAAGCTTTCATACAATATGTCAATGAGCTACATTCCCCTGTTACACTTACCCTCACTATAAGTCACAAATCCATTGATTTTTTTGGATCTATGTATTTTTAAAACTAATGGCAGATTGGGCACCACATTTTATAGGAGGGACACTAATAAGAATTCCATCCTTTATGCTACAAGCTGTCATCCATTGAACACCAAAAAGGGCATAGTGTTCAGCCAATTCCTTTGAGTATTGCGGAATAACACCGACCGGCTTCATGCTGAAACGCAACTCGAAGAAATGTTTGACAGGCTCCTGGAAAGGGGATACTCCCATGATTTGTTGGTTAAACAACGTAGAAGAGCAAGGGATCATGATGCGCAAAGGTTGGGAGGCCACCTAAATAAAGGGACAAAAAATAGACTTTTGTACCACTTATATCCCTAATAGTAAAGATATTAGGAATGCCTCCCAAGGACTGAGGAGTTTGGTTGAAAAATATGGAAGTGTCTCCCATTTTATAACCCACTTAGACACACATATAGAAGGGGATGCTGTCTGGCCAGCCACTTGATACGCACAGAGGTCATTGTGCCATCTACACTGAACAATGTGGGCCTGTGGGGAATACAGAAAATGGGCTGCTATCATTGCCCTGATTGTATTACTTGCTGGTCTCTGTTGGTTGGCAAGGACTTTGTACACACGCATAAAAGGTTTCCTAAAAAGGAAAGATTTACACGTGAAAGCAAATATGTAATCTATTACCGTATATACTCGAGTATAAACCGACCCGAGTATAAACCGAGGTACCCAATTTCAGCTAAAAATCCTAATAAAGTTGTTGACTCGAGTATAAACCGAGGGTAGAAACTTGGCATTCAAGATGTTTGAAAACGACAACTCCCAGCTAATAAAGCATGCTGGGAGTTGTAGTTTCCAAACATCTTAAATGCCAAGTGAGGGTGGCATTCAAGATGTTTGGAAACTACAACTCCCAGCTGCTTTATTAGCTGGGAGTTGTAGTTTCCAAACATCTTGATTCCAAGTGAGTGGCATTCAAGATGTTTGGAAACTACAACTCCCAGCATGCTTTATTAGCTGTTTTCCCTTAATCCTTTAAGGGAAAACAAGCACAGAATTGGAAATCCTCTCTAATTAAAAATCTAATAGATTATATCCAAATACATATTATATATATATATAATATATAATATATATATATAAATGTAAATTGTTTAATGTATAGTATAGTATTTGAGGTTGAATAAAGACATATGTCCATCAAGTCCAACCCATCTAGCAATATTCTCATTTCCTGCTTAAAGGATAAGTATGCTGTAAAATCAAGTTATGTTCATTTGGAAGCTGCAGCTTTAAAAATACCGTTGCCATATTTTTTTTTTACCTATGCCCCTCCAGAACTTAGCTTTGTGCCTTGAAAGTTGCTGACATCTTGTTACTGGTTTGCTGAATGTTAAGCTCTGCCCCTGAGATTTCCTCTGCTTTCTCCTGCTTGAGCCTCAAACAGTAATGCCTGTGAGTTCTGTGCACTCTCCTGCTTGAGCCTCAAACAGTAATGCCTGTGAGTTCCGTGCACTCTCCTGCTTAAGCCTCAAACAGTAATGCCTGTGAGTTCCATGCACGTGCATGTGCACGGAACTCACAAGCATTACTGTTTGAGGCTCAAGCAGGAGAAAGCAGAGGAAATCTCAGAGGGGCTGAGCTTAACATTCAGCAAACCAGTAACAAGATGTCAGCAACTTCCAAGGCACAAAGGTTGGCTATGGAGGGGCATAGGTAAAAAAAAATATGGCAACGGTATTTTTAAAGTTGCAGCTTCCAAATGAACATAACTTGATTTTACAGTGCACTTATCACTTATCCTTTAACTGTTGATCCAGAGGAAGGCAAAAAAACCACCAAATTTATGAAGGAGAAAAAAATTCCTTCCTGACTCCAAGTGGCAATCGGAAATTTCCCTGGATCAACTCTACTTTATGTATCAATACCAGTAACTTGCAACATTTCTTGTTTGCAGAAACTCATCCAGCTTTTTTTTTTAAACTGACCAGTGAACCAGCCATAACAATGTCCGCTGGAAGACAGTTCCATAGCTTCACCGTTCTCACAGTGAAAAACCCTTTCCGAACTTAAAGCCTAAACCTTTTTCTTCAAGTCTTAAGGGATGTGCACGTGTCCTCTGACATGCTCTATTGGTGAACAATGCCTCAGATAGTTCATTGTATGGCCAGTTAATGTATTTATACACAGTAATGTATGTATAAATACATGGTAATGTGCTGACCATAAAATAAAATGTGCATTTGTATTAAATATATCATAGAAAGTGTAGTGTATATAATGTTAAGAAAACTTGTAAGATGTTATATAAAATGTTTCTTACGTAGGCAGTGTTAAAATGTATATGTTTTATGTAGTGTATCATCGTACAACAAATGGTCTTTAAATATTCTAATTGCCCCTCATTTAAAACTGACAAACTGTGGTTGTCTTTGATTTTTTCAGATTGTATCCAGCAAGAAGATAATAAGACCTCTGGTTTTAGGGAACGGAAAGCCAGCAGGGAAGGGAGTCATAACGGTATAGAGCTTTTCTTTTTCTGAATTGCACGTGTCATTTTTAAAAGCTATTTGAACTTCACACTGCGATAATCGGTTGATTATTCCACTGGTAGCAATCATTTTGTTTCTAGTAAAAAGGCGAAAGTCTGCATCATAGCAACAGTAACGTAGCAACAACATAACAGAGCGTCAGGATAACAAGGTTCCTCTATGCATGAGACAGACACAAGTGCACAGATTCTTTCATTATGTCATCAATGTTAAAAACAAAGTGAACAATGGAAGAAGATGTAATATCTGTGTGCACAATTCCCATTTGGAGAGTTTTATTAAAACCCTTTAATGCCAGAAAGGACAGAAAGTATTACTTCTACTGTCAATAAAAACGAAGATCAGAAAAAATGTATTCACTAGTATAATATATATAATTTTTTATTTTGTGTTTACACTTTTGTTTTGAATGGGGTGGAATGATTTAAAGGACAACTCCATACTCATAAGAACATCTTTTAGAAAGAATGGCCTCTTTAAAATATGTTGATATTTCATAGTTTGTCCTATGAATCATTACTGTATGCCTGCTATGTTTCTGGATGCCTCATGGAAACTAAGCAATTTAGAAACCTGTACTGAGCCTGTACTGAGCCTCAGAAGAGGCAGAAAGGGGATTAACATTCAGTCATTGGCTGTGATATCAACTGTCCAATCCATAACTGACAGTTGCTAACTGGAAGGACCAGGAAGCAGAAACAGAGGCAACAGGACATTGTGCAGGATTTCAGGTTAGACTTATATAATACATAAGTGTGATATTTTATAATGGGAGCTGTAGGGGTATATATCCTTATAAAATCACTCAGCTATGTCACTAAGTGACTCATTTCTTATATTTCTTATATCCCACTACTCCACCCATTCCAGTGTTCATGCCTGGACAATGACTCAGCAATTTTTGCAGTGTTTAAAGGACAACTCCACCCTCATAAGAACATCTTTTAGAAAGAATGACCTCTTTAAAATATGTTGATATATCATAGTTTGTCCTATGAGTTCATTACTGTATGCCTGCTATGCTTCTGGAGTCCTCATGGAAGCTGAGCAATTTAGAAACCTGTACTGAGCATTTACTGAGCCTGGGCATGCTCAGAAGAGGCAGACAGGGGATTAACATACAGTTGACAGTGATGTCAACTGTCAAATCCATAACTGACAGTTGCTAACTGGAAGAACCAGGAAGCAGAAACAGGGGAAACAGGACATTGTGCAGGATTTCAGGTTAGACATATATATTTCAGATTTCAAATTATTACCGTTCAGGGTTTTGGGGGGTGATTCACCTGTATGTAAGTTTTCATTTTGGGGCTGGACTTGCCCTTTAACTTCACTAACAGAACCTGCTGGAGCTGCTTCCTGTCACTTCATAACCAATGTTTCTCTCCTCCTCCACAAAGATTTGTTTAATAGATAGTAAAAGTTGTTGATCCCACTGTGTATTATTTAAAGAGCCCTACCTTTCTCTTCTGCTGCTGTTTCTGCCTCTTCCTTCGCCTCTGAGAGATTTGTGGCATGCGCAGTGGACCTCTGCCTCCTCTCTTTGCATTGAGTCTCAGACAAAACCAAAAATAAGAAAGAGGCAGGAAATCCCCCAAACCTAGATGTAAGGTTTAAAACCCCCAAATCAGCTCCTAAATATACTTACCAGTCCTCAGCTGAAAGCAGCAGAAGGCAGGCGCAATAATCAGCCAATAACAGACTTGACTGCCAATCCAGCCCCTGGATTGCTGTTCCATGCAAGGAAGTTGCAGAAGGGGCCGAGAACAAGGGTGCATTTAGGAGCAGGTTTGGGTATTTTAAACCTAGTAAGGTCTGGTCCTTAATAGTTGGTTTTGGGGGTGGGGATACCCTTAAAAGATTAAAGATAAGTGCTTACTTAGCTTAGAGGCATATTTATAAACAATCGATAACATTGTTATTTTCATTTATTACCGCCACATTTAGAAAGCCGATCATTGTGCAATTTGGGATGATGCTGTTTTCTATTATATAAATAATTGAAGCACGGCACTGCTAAAATATATAAATAATGGTGCCTAGCAAACCGAGTTGCACTAATTGATTTAAACTAAACAAAAGAGAATGTTTGAGGCACTCAGGTAATGTGTCATTGCACATAAAATCCCTTTATTAGACTAAATACAGGGGAATCTATTAAATACATTTAAAAACATTATAAACAATCATAAGCTTGATGTTGTATAGTGCAATTAAACCCGATAACAGCCGCAGAAAGTTACCGCATTTGAGATCTGGGCAACAATAGTTTGTTCAATATGTGAAATACCTTCCAACTATGGTAACAAAAGCTGTGATTCATGTTGGAATATGTCTCACTGTTTCCTTTCTGTAATAGTTGTTGTTGGTTTGTCTTTTTAATTTTGCTCTGAATTACACGTCTTTTTCAGGTTATTGCCCAGGAACTCTCTGATAACAGGGTGATAACACTTTGCATGGCTGGAAGGAAGCTGGACAAAAAGGTCTGTGTGTTTTTAATACCTACTGTATAAATCATACTTGTGTTAATTGTATCACTAGTGTATTGTTCAATTTCAGTTATTTAGTTTTCCACTTCTGCTAGTCACCTACCATTCCTTTCTCTTGGTATGTTTTGCAGGACCTCTTTGGGAAGTCTGATCCATTTTTGGAGTTCTATAAACAAGGAGATGACGGAAAGTGGATGCTCGTTCACAGGACAGAGGTAATATTTGATTGTGATTTATTTATCCTGGCATTTTAAATTGTTCCGTTCCATCTATCAAATGGGGGTTAAAAAGTTAGACTTAGAAAATAATAATTAGTCGTCAAATTTCTAATTAGAAAAGTGTAAGAGCAGATGTTCCTCATATCCTCTGTTTTTGTTTTAGTAGTGCAAATCGCTCCTTTTCAAGTTTTTGCTCTGCTCACTGCTGTACTTGTCTGTTCCCTCCCTCTTAGCATCACAATTTAGACTCACTCAGAATAGGCCACCAAGGCTTCATTTACAGACACATCACACAAAGTACAGGAGTATGAAGACACGGCTGAGCCACTGACAGAAGTAAGCAGTGCAGAAACATTAAAGGTAAACTGTGGAACTTCTGGATTAAAGGCCAGGTTCCTACCTTTAAAATAAGCCATCAACGACCTCTCTGTGTGCAATACAGTCCAAGCTGTATGGAATTTACTGATCAAAAACTGAAGGGGTGGGAGAGTTCCAGATGTCAATGCTAAGGCTCCTTCCCCCCTTGCCGGCGGTGGGCTCAGCCGCAGATTCCCATAAGATAGGAGGAAACCGGAAGTTCCTCCCCTCCACAGAACTGTCAGTATGTGATCTCACTCCTTACTTTGTTCACTGTGCAGGATCAAACACTGACTGTGCAGGATCAAACACAATGATTGTTTTGCCATATTAGTCCAATATATGAAGTAAAAAGTAGAGGATCAAACACACAAGCAGGTCTCTCCCAGCTGTGGGCTGTACTGTACTCCCCCCTTCCTGACTCTTCCTGCTATCTGCTTCGTTACGCTACCTCTAAGGTCAGTTCATGCAACTCGATCTCCATTCACTACTGTTCTTATCAGCTCCGGTCTGGGCAAGGTAAGGGGGTGTGTACAGGTCTCAGCCCACAGCAGGGAGAGGTGTGTGTGTATGTTTTAAACTGCACAGTAAGTGCTCCAAATTGTGAAAGGACATATTTTTATCCATGGAAACCTTTCAATTTATTTGATTTTTAATGCATGGAGGACCAGGGCACATTAAAGGTAAAGATGAGGCACAGGGAATAGGGACTGTCATGTGGCTTCAGAGCAGGAAGCAGAAAAGTGCAGGGGATCTGGTGAGGTTGCTTCCATATTACACACAAAAATGTAAATATCTTTAAAACTATGTAAAAAAAATAATGAAATAAATTGAAAAAATTCTTAGAAAAGCAATTCCTGTTAATTTACCTAAAGTCATTTTTGGACCACAGTTCCCCTTTAATAAAACAAAAGCAAAGGTAGGAATTCGATCTGTTCCTACCTCATATAGTTTTAATGTACCAAATATGATTTGAATATATTATGTATTCTCACCTGGTGCTGGTGTATAGTAGTATGGCTACTTCATTCCTTCATATCTATAGAAAACCAGACCAGTAAAACACCGCACACAGGATTTGGCTTCAATGCTTTATTTAGCACACATGTACTACTTTCAGGAATAGCACTCCCCTTCGTCAGGTACAAACAATCACATAGTGCTTAATACTATACAATCTTATATACCCTCCCCCTGTGGTCAGTTCTTGGGGCGGAGGGTATATAAGATTGTATTAAGCACTATGTGATTGTTTGTACCTGAGGAAGGGGAGTGCTATCCCTGAAATATACTTTTACATGTGTGCTAAATAGAAATAGAGGCACTCACAGGACTTAATCAATCCAATAAAACATGATGCATTTCAGCTGAGCTTATAATAAAATTTATAAAAGATGTGTTTTATTGGATTGATTAAGCCCTGTGAGTGCCTCTGTTTCTATGTTCTATATTTATTTTTTAAAAGGAACCTGAAAAGCTAAACTCGGCTTATACTCGAGTCACATAAGTTACCAGGGTACTTTTGCTGTATACTGCCCCTTTAAGGCAGCTAGGGGCAATCGGGACAGCATTTAAGTTCCCCCCTAGCCCCCTTGATCCCCCATCGGTTTGGTCCAAATCGGGGATTGGGAGTTAGCAGCCCTGGCACCATACTGCCCCTTTAAGGCAGCTAGGGGCAATCGGGGGGCAGCATTTATGTGCTCCCCCTAGCCCCCTCGATCCCTCATCGGTTTTGTTAAAATCCAACTGGGGGATCAGGAGCTAGCAGTCCCGAAACCTATGACCGGGTAGCAATTGCCGGGCATGGCTAAGCTGAATGGAGATCGCGCTAAGAGAGACCCCGGTGACGTCACTGGATTTCCTCTCTGCAACAGGGTCTTCCCTTAGGCTTCCCTCGTGCTACCCATGGTGGTCTAGTTAGGGTACTGCACTGTGATCTCCATTCAGATCGCAGTGCAGTACAGGATATAGTAGTGATGGCAGATCTTTTAGAGACCGAGTGTCCAAACTGCAACCCAAAACCCATCCTATTTATTGCATATTGCCAAGATGATCATTTAACCTGAATAGTGAGATTTTACTTTAGAAGAAACAACTCAGATATATAGATAAATCGACACAGACAGATACAGTAGATAGAACCAATTACAGATTATCTATTAAGCTCTTTATTACCACACAGGATTTTGAGATCCAAAACAGGGACTCAAGCACAAACATAAAATCAATTTACTTTTATTTTAGGTAATAAATCCCCTTTCCCTGTGTCTGGTGCCCCACCCTACCCTATGATACTTAGTACTCCCAGTCCTCTTCAAACTTTGCAGAGCGATTTGACATTCCTCACCTCCTTAGCAAGCTGTGGCAGCCACAGGGCAGAGAGCTCAGAGACTGATGCTACAGACAGCCGTTACACTCTGGATTGCAGAAAGGTGAGCCGACTGGGCTGTGTCTCTTTGGCTTTATGGTAAAAAAAAAACCATGGCCCTGAGTGCCACCTCTGACACATGTGCCATAGGTTCGCCACCACTGGGCTATAGTAAACTGTCAGTGAGTTCCATTCACAAATAGGATATTTTTCTAAGCCTTTCTCTAAGCAAAGAGAAAAAAAAAATTGATCTTTGCCAATGAATGAAAAATTGAAAAATTAATGGAAAATTCGTTTTGGGAAGTGATTTTTCCGATTCCTAAGATGATCTGATTATTATCTTTGGGAATGATAAAAAAGTGTGAAATGCACATAAAAAAAATCTTAAAGTGATACACACACCTTTTTTCCTACACTAAAGCTATATACTTGAGTATACTCAAACTACACATTCTAAAGTATGTACTCTTTTGCTCAGTCTCCCACTTCTATATGAGCCTGTTGTGATGTTCTTTGTGGAGAGTACAGTGTGGATTGTACAAGATGATCAACAGTACAGTTTGTACAAAAATGAATTAAAAAATTAAATTAATATTTTAAAATGATACATTTTCTTTAGCTAACACAACTTTGTTTAGTCATAACAAAAAAAAGAAAGAAAACAAATGCTATGGGCTACATAATCATCCTACCCTAAGGTGGTCATCATTCGATCTGATCACATAACCTGCATTTTGAATTATTAAGTGGCAGGTTATGGGATCAAAAAAGTCAGGGCAATGTCAGTTCCTCACCCATGTACAACTTTACTTCGCCACTGAAAACTAGCAAAGAACTAGAGGAGTCTCAAATTCTGGGTGCATAAACCATAGAAGTTTTTTTATATCCTTTAAGTGGGCACCGAAGTTGATGAAGTACTGACAACCTTTTTTATTTTGCACTATATAGGTAATAAAATACACCCTTGACCCAGTGTGGAAACCATTTACGGTGCCCTTGCAGTCATTATGTAATGGAGACATTGAAAAGCCAATAAAGGTAAATATAGATTCCTAAGACAAAATAAATTAAGCTTTGTAAAATAAAATTATTTTATGAGACGTTTTGCTTAAAGGCTATGTCCACCCCAAGAAAACTTTTTATATTGTGTTAAGGGATGCAGGGAACTAGGTAAACCTTTCAGTCCCTTTGATATCAGGTACAATACATTGGGGTAGGGTATTTGGGCCAATCTGGTGTTTTAAGTAGGGTAAAAACTTCTACTATTATTAGAGTGATCCATGAAAAAATGGTATAACTGAATATATCGTTTGAAATCTGGGAATGCTAAAAAACCCACCTCGGACACTGGAGAATCTCCCACTGTAATTAAAATTTACAGGATCCCTATACAAATGGTTGAAGCAGGGAATCTAGAGTTTGAATTAATTTTAGTGGGATTCTTATGTTAGTTTTACTTTAAAAAAATTAGCGGATGGCAGATTTAAATAAAAACTACATAAAAAATGCACTAAGCTCCAAACTGAGCTGGGTGGTGGGTCATGTTTTTAGGCAGAGGACCCAGAAGAATGGATACAACACTTCGATCATCACAGAACCAGCTCCTGTACAGACCTCCCATTCTTAATACTTCCTCTCGCCTTAAACCTTTCTCTCTTGTGGCTCACATCCTCTGGAATTCTATTCACCTCTGTCTACGTCAAGAAACCTCAATTAGCAGCTTTAAATCTAGCCTTATGGTTTGTACACATTCACTGTGCTGGTTACCAGATAGATAGGATGTAAAGGTTCGTACACACTCGTTCAAAGATACGCCCAGCCGGTCGGCCCGTTTGTCCAGCGCATACACGGCACGATTATTGGCCAAAACAGCTGTTCATACACATTGTGTGCCGCGGGTCGGCACCCACGATCGCACATGTGTACGAACCTTTACATCCTACCTATCTGGTAACCAGCACAGTATATGATTGTTTTATTTGCACTGCATACGTCTCACTCCTGCACCCACCTAACTAGATTGTAAGCTCTACGGGGCATGGACCTCTTATCCTCCTGTGGCAATGCTCTAGCACTTCTATTTATATAATTTATATATTTATGTACTGAACTATTTATGTGTGACTATTGTATTTTGTTACCATACAGCGCTGCATCCCCAAGTGGTGCTTTATAAATAAACTATACATACATACATACAACACAGTATACTGCCTCGAAGTTAAGTAGAATCAGCTAGCATACCCTGCAAAATAAAAAAATGTCCAGTCTCTATGCTCATGAGTTATGGGTAATAACTTGAATCTGTACATAAAAGAACAGCAGACTTACAGAAACAGTTTTAATGTACTAAACTTTCTGTGACGTTTCAGAGCGACAAACACCTCTTCCTCAGGCCAAGCAAGTATACAAGTGAAACAAGGCCAGCATATAATGTTCTGTGACCAACAAACCGCATTGCCATCTGCTGGTAGTTGTAAGAAGCAGCATAGAAAAATGTTTACATTGTCAGATATACGTAACACAAATATTACGTAGTTTGTATACATATTAGGACGTTTATATCAATACATTGAATATGATGTAGATTCTCATATTAAGAAGGAAATACAAAAAAGCCAAATTTAGAAATATTAGTAAACTCCTGGGCAGAAAATATTTTAAGCTGATATTAAAGGGTAACTGTGGTCCAAAAATGAGTTTAGGTAAATTGACAGGAATTGCTTTCCTGTGTATTTTCGCAATTTACATTTATTATTTTTTTTTACATAGTTTTGATATTTACATTTTTATGTGTGATATGGTAGCAGCATCACCAGATCCCCTGCACTTCCTGCTATCTGCTCTAAAACCATGTTCCCTCAGTCTCCTTCTCCTTGTGGTCCCCCATGCCCTCTCCTTGCAGTCCCCTTGAAACCCCCTCTGGCCCCTCCCACGCCTCCTTATGTCACTGTAACTCAGTCTCTAACTGGTTTCTTCTGCTTTCTCCTGCACTGAGCATGTGCCAACCGCAGATTAGAAGGAAGAAGTAGTATTTTGACTGCAGATTCAGAACCTCCCACCCCCTAACTTTCTGATAAGTGATTTCTTCATATCATGGGCTGTGCAGCACGTAGAGAGGTGGTTGATGGCTCATTTTAAAAGTAGGAACCTGGCCTTTCATTTAAAATCAACTTGTTTGGAGACCACAATTCCCCTTTAATATTACTATAGTTCTTAAAATGCCTCTCAAAAGGATCAGTGGCCATACAACCATGAAGCATATAAACTATAGATATGTAAGATGGTGTCACCTGAAATAAAAGTATTCCAGATGTTTCAGGTATAACATCTCTAAAATCCTGTTTATATCAGACATGATACATCATGACCATTGGTGGACTTGCCTTCTGTATGTTAACTGTTTGTGTTCAACCACTATTAAATAAGAGGGACACCAAGATAAGCATTGGTTTATTAAAGTAATAGGTTGCACTATATATATTTATTTCTGAGATTGAAAGGGGCATTGCATGTGTTATAATGACTCTGCAGTGAGCTGCTGTCATTTAAACATACCCAGGTTTAAAATTTTAATAGGGGAATTCATCGAGGAGCACTGCTCCTTTCTGCCCTTAACGTCGCGCTAACTGATTGACGATATGTTAGTGCAAAGTTAAGTCTTGCTTTGCGGCGGCTGCGAGAGTGCCGGAAGAGGCGATTTACCAGAGGCTGCGCAAGTCTGAACACGTAAGTATTTAACGCCAGTTATAGCTGGTAAATCCCGTAAGGGAGATTTGCCCAGAGCATTTGCGGCTCTGGGTAAATCTCCCTGTTTCAGTCCAGTTGAATATCAACTATGCTCAAACTGCACTAGCAGAACATTGGCAGATCAACTGTTTCTGCAGATGGATATCCAGTGTGGTGGGAATACTAGCTCCCTATGTTTTTTGTGGGTACTGTGTTTAAATTCATAACTCAGTAGGGCAAGAAGCATCAATACCCCTAAGAAATCTGCGTGTTCCAATAGCATAGAACGTTTACTTCCTGTAACCTAGGTTGCTTTAAATGCTAAAAAAGTAAAGAAAATATTGGACATTTCTTCCAAGGTTATTTGCTTTGATTACGATAATGATGGAGGACATGACTTTATTGGAGAATTTCAGACCACAGCCATCAAAATGTGTGAGGCCCGTGATTCAATAGCTGTAAGTAACTTTAAACACAGATTTGTTATTTGCTTGTGGCTTATTCAGGAAACTGCTATATTCTACTCGTTAACTAACATAAATCGAATTGTGTTTTTGGTAACCAAAGAAATAAAAATCGCTATTTTTGTTATTGGACATGTTGGAATTTTTTTTTTTTCATGCTAAAATTATTGGTATGAATGGTAGTGTAAACCGCAACCACAGCAGCGATCCAAGCTAAGCCCCTCTTAAAACAGAGTAAAGAAAGTGCACCCTATGTACACAGTAAGACAATGAAAATAAAAACAGAAAAAACAACAATTTATTAAACCCAGACAAACATATATATATACAGCTGGCCAGCTGCCACAAAAATGGTACCAATATATATCACTAAAACCTCTAAAATATAAATATCTAATGATGAATAAAATCCATAAAGAAACATATATGTATAGCCTGAAAATCAGGAGTGAGTCCGTATATTCTATTAGAAGTCTATAAAAAACCTTCTAAAACCGGTAAATATATTCCGTAGTCCAGAATATTCAGAGCAGATATGGAATCAAAATATATATATAGAAAGAAAATAGGGTTCCTTCTGATTCTTCTAGAGTCCATACGTATTATTCCTTTAAATAGAATGTGTGCACACAAAATCATGGGTTGGTGTAGTGAGTGAGAAACATGAGCTTAATACATCACCGCTCCTAGCAAGGGTAATACATTCCCGACACTTCCACGATCACCATCCCCCGACTGCCGTGTCTGGTATTGTCCGTGGCCTCTCTGCACTTGGGATTCTGTTATGGGGATCCAGAAGTAGTTATATACTCCGCGTATTCCGTATCTTTGTCGGATGTTCAAACCTCGTGGTGGTGTGTTTGTAACGCTCCGCTTCTGCTCACAATACCCACAAAGACCTTTCTTCCGGTGTACGTCACTATGACGCGTTTCGCTCCTCAGAGCTTCGTCAGAAGGAGCGAAACGCGTCATAGTGACGTACACCGGAAGAAAGGTCTATCTGTTTGTTTGTAACGCTCCAGAAGCGGAGCGTTACAAACACACCACCACGAGGTTTGAACATCCGACAAAGATACGGAATACGCAGAGTATATAACTACTTCTGGATCCCCATAACAGAAACCCAAGTGCAAGAGGCCACGACAATACCAGTACACGGCAGTCCGGGGGATTGGTGGATCGTTGGAAGTGTCGGGAGTGTTACCTTGCTAGGAGAGGTGATGTATTAAGCTCATGTTTCTCACTCACTACACCAACCCATGATTGTGTGCACACATTCTATTTAAAGGAATAATACATATGGACTCTAGAAGAATCAGAAGGAACCTTATTTTCTTTCTATATATATATATATATTTTGATTCCATATCTGCTCTGAATATTCGGGACTACGGAATATATTTACCGTTTTTAGAAGGTTTTTTATAGACTTCTATATATATACGGACTCACTCCTGATTTTCAGGCTATACATTATGTTTCTTTATGGATTTTATTCATCATTAGATATTTATATTTTAGAGGTTTTAGTGATATATTATGGTACCATTTTTGTGGCAGCTGGCCAGCTGTATATATATATGTTTGTCTGGGTTTAATAAATTGTTGTTTTTCTGTTTTTATTTTCATTGTCTTACTGTGTACATAGGGTGCACTTTCTTTACTCTGTTTTATGAATGGTAGTGTGTATGAGCCCCTTTGCTTTTTAACAGACGCAAATTAAGGGAGTGTTGGTGACTATAGTTTATAGTTAAAGGGATAACTATGATTAAAAAAATTTTGTGGCATAAACTATGAAGGAACAGGATGTATAATGTTTGTTCTGCTTTTTACTAAAATTGAAAAGCAGTGGTATATGTGGTAAATATTAATGAACAACTTTTAAATGAGATAAGGTGTTTTTCATAAGCTGGGTACACACAGTTATGCTTATATGCCAGTCTCGAAAGTTTGGCATTATTAGCTTATTATCAACCACGTGTGTCTCCGATTAATGAATCGCACTCACATCAGACGACCTAGTGTGGCCAGTCAAGCTGGCCAAAGCTAGTGTGCGTTTTTTAACATGCGATCGGATCACTATCTCGTTTGGAAACGCGCTGGTGTGGCCTAGCCCCTAATGTGGATTTATTTCTGTTCCCTTTTGAGAAAGTGAAAGAAAAATGAAAACAGTGTGTGTCTTTGTCAATCCAGTGCTCATGTCTGAAATATAATGTTCGTTGAAGGCTGTTCGTTACTTGGGCTCCTCTTGAGCTTGGGTATTGAAAAAGTCTTCTTTACAATCTGCTGCTGCCTGTGCATTTACATTTCTAAACATTCAAAGTGCAATCTCAGTGTTTTGTTTATACTACATTATAGCTGTACTTCAAAAGTATTGATGAATACAAGATAGGGATTGTTAGTAAA
This sequence comes from Hymenochirus boettgeri, assembly GCA_019447015.1. Taxonomy (NCBI): domain Eukaryota; kingdom Metazoa; phylum Chordata; class Amphibia; order Anura; family Pipidae; genus Hymenochirus; species Hymenochirus boettgeri. The sequence goes on along the minus strand of CM033472.1, from coordinate 84,717,306 downwards.
GACTTACTTTACTTCTTAACCTTTTTCAGACTGTGGCACACTTGGCAATACAAATTTCTGTCATGGCAATCCTGTTAATGCTAAACCCTTGTGAAATGTATGGCATTGTATACAGCTGTAAAATTTACAATAAATACTGTTAAAGATGTCAATAAATTGTCTAAAAATATTTTCACGGGAAAGACTGAGCACACTTGGATGATTTGATAACAGTGGTCTAAAGAACATTTGTGCAAGTAAAAACTTGGTTTAGGTAACAAAAGGAATCGTTAATGTGTGATGGTACATCATTTCCAAATAATTAAATTAATTCATTTTTACTCATTACAGGTTGAGTTTGAATGTATCAATCCCAAAAAACAAAAGAAAAAAAGAAGCTATAAAAATTCAGGAATAATAATGATTAAATCTTGTAAGGTAAGAGAATTATACACAAAATATATAACAAGAATTGCAAGAAAAGTGTACACTACGCTGTACACTAATACATCAATCTCAACCATGTGTCTTCTGCGTGTTTTGGCTATGTTGTCGCAGTCATCAGGATTAAACGTTCAATTAAAGGGCATGTCCACTCCACCAGCTAAAATTTGCCCCACTGCTGGCCCCACTGTGTAGTGTTCAAAAAGCCTTACCTTTCTCCTCTGCTCCTTATGGTTGACCTGCAGTTCCTTATGAAAGTCCAGAAATTTGAAGAGTAGGAGCCTGTCTGTGTGTGATCTGGTATCTGCCTTCTTGTTCTGCCTGAGGACTGTGGCATATGCAGTGGAGCTCTCTACCCTTCAGATCCCTCGGCGCTGCATTTAATTAAAAAGAGAACTCTGCTGTAGTGCCCAGAAATAGACTTACCCGACCTTGTTTCCTCGGCTCTCTCAATAACCAGCAACTGTGTCTGTGATTGGCTGACTCTCAGTGGGCTGTAGGGGCTACTACTCTTCCGTTCTCGGAAGGAGCAGAAGAGGCAGAGGTAACAAAGTTAAGTAAGTCTATTTATGAGTACTCTTTAAAGTTAAAATCCTAGCGTTTAGTGTTGGGGAGAGGTCCTCCACACTACAGCAAAGTTTGTGGAGATACCCTTTAAATAGCCAGGGTAAACCACTCCTCTCAAACACTTTAATGCTTGGTGTCAGGACCGTTTCTAGCCATCTTGGTGCCCTAGCGTGATCAGATCGCAATCCCATCGCACTTAAAATCACATTAGTGTGGCCTAGCCCTCCAAGAGTATTGAAATTAACCCTTTAGTGCCAGCAGACTTACCCAGAATATTGTGATTAACACTTTCAGTGCCAGCAGAGTATTACTATTAACCCTTCAGTGCCAGCAGACTTTCTTACTAATAATTTAAGTGCCAGCACTTTCCCAGAGTATTGCCATCAACCCTTCATTGCCAGCACTTTCCCAGGGATTGGTATTAACACTTTCAGGGCCAGCAGAATATTACCTTTAAAGCGGCACTATACTGAAAAATTGTCTTTGCCTCATCTTAATCTATAATTGAATACATGTAAGTAACACTGACTCTGATTTGTGTGTGTTGCTGCATGCCTTTAAACACATATTGTTTAGGAGCAGTACCCCCCCTCCCTCTTTTAAACACTCCCACTTCCATCCGACCTGACTTTTTCCCGACAAACCATCTGTCAAGCCTGCACACGGCATACAGCATTCTAACTGTCAAAACTCTGTCACCATTCCAGCTACAGTAAAACTACTCACAGAAGATTAGTTTTTGAGAGCAAGTAACTTGATTGACAGCTGAAGTAAAAAACGTTTTAGATTGGATATCTAAAGAAATAGGGGGAAGATCAACAAAAAAAAGATACAATGTTTGTTGGGAAGAATTATAGTTTCCAGTTATGGTCAATTTAAAATAACCTATTTTCCGGTATAGATGCCCTTTAACCCATTCAGCTGCCAGCATTGACATTACAGTAAGTACCAGCATTCCATGTTTCCTCCATTGAATTGTTCATTCCTCACCCACTCTAATTTCTAATTGGAGAGTTGGATGGAAAGAAAGAGGCAGAAATAGTGGTCTCATGGCTGCTAGTCACGGGGGCCACTGTTCTAAAGTCTGCAGCAGCTTTTACCTGACATTTTAAAATTGTTCTCCTCAGTACTATTAGCAGAGCTCATCCTCTCCCCTCCTTCCTTCACCTTCAGTTCATTTGCAACATTGTTTTCATGTAGAGGTAGTTGAGTTTAGGCTCTCTCTACTACAATGTTGCAAATTACAGCAGAACAAAGAGACTGGGCACCCTGGTTTAACACAGGCGCCCTAAAACTTTGCCTAGGTGGCCTATGCCTTAAAACGGCCCTGCTTGGTGTTATCCTTACTATGCATCCAAGTGACCAGAAATAGTGTATCGAAAATTGTACATGTAAAATGTTAAAAAGACTTCAATAATTTTAATAAAAACAACTCAAACCCCTTCCCTGGGGTCTAACACGTCTCACCCCTAAAACAAATCAAAGTTTTTATCGATCAAGAACCCATTCCTTGCCGGGCTTCTGTCCCTCAAACCTCTGCATCCGTATGACTATTCACATGGACTCATTAACTATGCAATCCTATCGTACTGATATTTCTAAATGAACTGCCTCCAATTTAAAGAGACCAACTCTTAACGCTTACAGAAACCTGTATACCTTACCCCAAAGCATCAATAAAAACTTGTGCACTCTGGAAAGTCCATCACCTCAGGGGTCCCACCTCAAAGTCAAGACCCCTATGTAGTTGCGTAACTAGAAATCACTGGGCCACCCCTGCAAAACTATGATGGGGCCCCTATCTGTGGTTCATCCACATTGGTTTTCTGGGAAGAGGCTATATCTGTCATTGGAAAAATAAGGACATGGGGCCCCTTTGGCTCCTGGCCCCCCTGCAGTTGTTCCCCTGGTAATTACCCCCCTACCCCTATGGGCTCCCTGGGTGTCTCATGGGGGCTAGATAAACGAAGAATAGAAATATTGAACAAATAAAAAATGCATATTTGTCATATGGAAAAGTTTTAAAAGATAAAAAACATGTTAGCGTTTAATCTCAATCACATATATTTATGAAAATTTTAGGGTTACCACTGAGCCCCACTACTTTTAGAATTAGAGAAAAACGAGTATGATGCCATCTCATTAAGCCCTTTTGAATTTTTATCCATTTGGCCACATATTGGAGTAAATCCCTATTACCCCCTTTTTGGGGGAGGGATGTGATCAATTGCTATCAATCGAAACATTGCCAAGCCATGTCCTTTTTCTTTAAAGTGCCTTGCAACCAATTTTTTCAGTGAATTTATTGTATTCCCCCTCCCTTTTTGGTTGGTCTGGACAAGCTGAGGCTGCCCTTATAGCTGCCCTATGGTTGGTCCTTTCATGTATTGTCAGATATTTTACTGACATAATATTTCCCAAATGGACACCATATCACATAGATAACGCAGCTGGCACAGGTGAGTCTATGCCTAATCTCAATACATTTTGGTGGGTTTTCTAGCCACAGACTGTGGCTGTGAGAAATGTATGCTACACATGATATTACAGGTCTGGTATTCCAAACATTTGTAGCACCCATTGGAAGGTCTTCCTAGCCATGTACGCCTCTCCTTGCTTCTGATCAAATCTGTAGTAGTTTAGCTCCTTTCCTGTAGCATATCTTTAAAGGGTATGTCCACTCCCCAAATAATTTTTTTTGTGGCTAGAAAACCCACCAAAACCCCAACCTCGCATGGTCTAAAGTTAAAAAAAACTGGATTCTAAACATCATGTCTCAGCCAATTGCAGGTGCCACTGCCGGTCTGGATCCTTCAGCTTTCTTCCATGCACAGAAAAGGCATGGAAGTAAGCAGAAGGCAGCCGAAGGAATGAGGGCTGCCAAGTATGTTTAGATGTCGAATTTTTAACTTTAGACCTTGCAAGGTTGGGGTTTTGGGGGTTTATCTAGCCCTAAAAAACATTTTTTGGGGAGTGCCTGAGGAAGCTCCTATTGGAGTGAAACGTGTAGCGGTGACGTGATCTGAAGGAGGAAGTACGGACTAAGAACACAGCGTGCAAGGGGTTAATAACAGACTGCCGAGAGGTATATCTATTGAAAGACTGGCTAAAGGAGAGTATGCGACTCTATATACACATATTCGGGATCCTATGTGCAGCTAGCCTCGGACAGCCAAAAACAGGATTGTCTGGAGGATCGGGTGCCTGCCAGAAAGTTAAGACTGATTGATACCCAGAGAGGCGGGGACATATTTACATATTCTACCCTGCTGTGTCTCCATACTTGTTCTGTTTTGTGTGCACACAACTATTTACTGGCTTTATTCTATCTTGGAATTTTGGCTGATTGTTACATTATTGGAAACTGTAACTTTGTACTTTTTCCCACAGAGGAAGGTTGTAACCATCATATGCTACATCGTATAGGTTGAGTCTTTCTATATACCTATACTGGCTCCCCCATGTCTATATTTCCTTGTTATATTGATATCTGATATATTTTTATATGTGTTTTATAGTTTTTTAGCTGGAAAGCATATTGCTATATATACTATATATTTTTTAATAAATGTTTTAGATAATATATATGAGTTTTTTCTACACTGTTTTTCACCTGCATAAGTTGTGTGTTTTTGTTATATTCCAAATGAGGCCTTACCAGTGCTTTGTAGAATCCATACCTCTCTTTATACAAGACACTACTGTATCTTGCAGGCTGTAGCTGTTGCCGCCTGGCACTGCTTGCTACATTTAAGTTTGTAATCCACCAAAACTCCAATTTAACACAAAATGTATTGCATTGGTAGTGCCACGCTGTTTCCAAAAACTTTTGGGAAGCCACTAGCCCCACAAAACTACAAAAATCAGTTGGCATGGATTTTGCTCTGGTTCGGCGATAGCACAACTTTTTTTTTTTTTTCATTTTACCACTTTGGGATTTTATTTATTAAGATTTACATTTTTATCTTTTTTTTAGATTACAAGAGATTACTCCTTCCTTGATTATATACTTGGTGGATGTCAATTAATGTTTACAGTAAGTGAGTATTAATTATTATATAAAATCTCACAGTTAATGAAATGAAAGATAATTTTTACTGTTCTCAGCACTTTTGAGAGATTTTATTGTTTAAACACTGGCAGAGTGCAGTTTTTGGTAAATTACCTCTGTGATTTACCTTTATGTTACTATTTAACATCGGTTATTAGCCAGTGTTAAATAGTAATGCAAGCCACCCAGCTGCTAATGAATGGCTTGTGGTGGTTGCAGTGTGTCTCTTGCGATACTCATGCAGGCACTGCAAGAAAGAGGTTAAAGTCAAGCTAACCGATAATTTTAGCTCCTAGGGGCATATTTATAAAAGGCCAAAAATAGCGCCCAAAAATTACTGCCGCACATCACGCCCGCGAAAATAGCGCAATCGCTGTATTTATAACGGCGAGCGACATTGCCGCGATATGTATTTAATTTAATTTCTATCTATCTTAATAATGGCTTGCACTTATCCCCTTGTTTGTATACTCTGTATTTTATAATGTACAGCGCTGCGTACCCAAGTGGCGCTTTATAAATAAAATTATACATACATGCATACTATAGCTAATCCTCTTTTTGTGTCCTATATGAATATAGTTTCAATGTAACCTGTGGTATTCCCAGTCAGCCGCAGCTCTTCACGCTAAGGGGCATATTTATAAAGGTTAGTTAACTTTTCGCGGCCGTTATTCCCGCCGTTTTCGCAAAAATCGTGTTTTCCGCGATTTATTAACGGCTGGAAAATGGGCGCGAAAAGTAATCTAATTGTTAACTTTTCGCACTTATCAGAACAGTTACCGCCACTTCTTTTATAAATGTAACTGTTACGCATTGCTAATCTCTGCCATCTCTGCCATTTTACTCGGCCGAGATCCCCGCTGGCGGGGAGAGGAAGGGAAGAGCCCGCTGGGAGAGGTGGAGGCACCCTCCTTTCTTCTTTATTCAGCCATCTACTGCGATGGCATCTGAGGTCTGCGGCGGAGTGCACCTCTTTATATAGGTTTGCAGAAAACCCTTATCCATTTCTGATTGGTCAATTTTCCGAAATCTGATTGGTTAATCTAAACCATGTAAGCAAGCATTAAAAAATTAACCAATCAGAAACGGATTAGGGTTTTCTGCAAACCTATACAAAGGTGCACTCCGCCGCGGACCTCAGATGCCATCGCAGTAGATGGCTGAAGAAAGAAGAGGCTGGCAACATTGGCTCCGCTGAGGCCGACGGTGCCAGCGGGCTCACTGTTGGGCTCACTGGTAGGGCCGGGGAGGGGGGTCCCGGCTCGAGCTGCAGGTCCCCTTAAGCCCCAAAAAGCCCCCCGCTGGAGGTTGGAGGGCGATGACGTCACCGCGCACAGTAAGTCATTGCGTCAAAAATGACTCAAGACACTACGTGGCTGCAGTGAATAATCATCCGCACCGAGAGAAAAGTCAAGGGAACGTCTATAAAGAACACTGTAGAGTCCCGAAAGTAGTAATCTAAACATGACAACATATTCCTCGGTGACGTCATCGCGCATAAAAGTCTGCCGCCCGGAAGAAGGATTCAGTGTGGTTGAGAAAGCTCCGTCTACAAGCGCTACCGGAGCGAAAAGCGTCCCTTTACCTTTCTTCTTTCCTCTAAAGCAGGAATATTGCCTCTCTACATTGCCATCTACGGGTGACTCCCTTGATGTTGATATGCAGTGACTGTACTACCACAGGACTGTATGACTGAACTTTTTGACTGGTAGCTATAGAATATATTGTCTATTGATATGCACTTTATAATGATTTGCCATGATTACTATGTACAGATTGGTTATACTAGGCATATTCTGCTCTTGTTTTTAAATGGTTTTACCGTATATACTCGAGTATAAACCGACCCGAGTATAAACCGAGGTACCCAATTTCAGCTAAAAATTCTAATAAAAGTTGTTGACTCGAGTATAAACCGAGGGTAGAAACTTGGCATTCAAGATCGTGAGAGCTTCTTTATTTGGAACTGCAGGCTCTGCGTTTTGACTCTCCTGTTCTTAATCGTGCGCTTACGATTAAGAGGGTGAGACATTCGAAACGCGTCAGTCAGAGCCTGCAGTTCTAAATAAAGAAGCTCTTTTAATTGATCCTGGTGAGTAGCCGTTCCAGTGTGCATCACTTCCACACAATTCTTTATTTTTACCGTATATACTCGAGTATAAACCGACCCGAGTATAAACCGAGGTACCCAATTTCAGCTAAAAATTCTAATAAAAGTTGTTGACTCGAGTATAAACCGAGGGTAGAAACTTGGCATTCAAGATGTTTGGAAACTACAACTCCCAGCATGCTTTATTAGCTGGGAGTTGTAGTTTCCAAACATCTTGAATGCCAAGTGAGGGTGGCATTCGAGCACTCTTCACTGCACTGCATATATGATGTTGCTTTTCTTGTGTTTTGGTATTGGGTCTTTCAGATGTACCAATTGCTACCTCAGTGTGTTGTTTGTTTTAAAGCAGACAGGGATACAGTGTTTTTTGACCGAGACCGCTGCTACATATAGGATGACCATGTTCTTTCTCCTGTTTTGCTTTGCCCCTTCATTGTTGGTATTCATGTTCTTTTCTTTCCTTCTGCCCATTTGACAAAGGCCCAGTCTGGATATCGACAAGTTTTAAGTGCTTGTCTGAGATGTTTAATTTCTTTAGCCTTCGTCTCTGTGCTAGTGGAGATGTTCTCTGCTCTGTGTTGCAGAGTTCTGATGACATCCAACTTGTGATCTAGGGTGAAGGGGGGTAGGAGTCAAACATCAAATAAGTCTGTGTGGGTTGATTTTCTGTAAACATCTACTTCCAGTTTACCATTCTTCCTGACTTCTACCAAGCAGTCCAAGAAAGTCAGTGTGTTGTTTTGTACCTATTTTGATCTACGGCATTAATGTGTTCTGTGAAGGCTTGTACTTCCTTCTGGTGGATTTTAACCCAGGTGTCATCCAACTGCCATGTACAATGCTGTTTAGACACCTTACCCTGGGCAGTTTCGATAACACCTCTTCATTCAGACGGTCCCAAACACCTTGCATTCAGAAAGTCCCTAACACCTGGCTGTCATATTCTAATTGGGGCTTTCCAGGCTTTTCCAGGTATATTGCCAACAGATTCTTGTACATGTCATTCTGAATTGAGAAAGCCAGGCAGATGACTAGCGAAACATCTTCAAGAACTAAAATTTAAAGGGCATGTCCACCCCCAAAACTATAATCCCCCCAACTACTGGCCCAAACATGTAGTGTAGTTTAATCCTTACCTCACATCCAACTCATCTGGTTCTCCTGTAGTCCCCCCCCAAAGTTCCAAAAACTGCCCCCAGGAGGCTAGCAGGTCCATATAGGACACTGCTGCTACCTGGCCTCCCGGAGATTCCTGCCATGCGTGCTGCAGCCCTTCTCCCCCCTCCCTCCCCCTCCCTCTCCCTCCCGTTCTACTATCCCTCCCCCTAGCATTAAACCCCCTTAATATCATGCTCCCCCATGTCCCCCAGCCCCAACCGCATGTTTGTTTTTTTTAAAAAGCTCCCCAAACCCTTACTTACCTCTCCGCTTTCCTCCGCTGCACTGAATGACCGGCAGCTGCGTCCGTGATTGGCTGCGCTCAGCCAATCACAGACGCGACTGCCGGTCCCGCCCCTCTGTTGCATTCTCGCAAGCAGAGGGCCGGCAGTGCGGCGGAGGATCGAGGGGGGTAAGTAAGAGTTTGGGGGGCTTTTTAAAAAAACAAATCCTGCGGTTGGGGCTGGGGGGACATGGGGGAGCATGATATTAAATTTTCATTTTAGGGGTGGACATAGCCTTTAAAGGATAACTATATTGCCTCAATTTTTTAATTGATATGCAGCCCTCCCCGTACATTTTTATCCTGATTTCGAGCCTCTCTCTGCCTTTAATTAGCCTTCAATTAGCCATGCTGTGAAGGGGGCGTAACAATTCACTGCCTCTGACAGTCACTCAAAGCTATCATGCAAGAAAACACTCCTCCACCCACCCTTAATCAGCTTGATTGTGTAGGCTGTATCCTAGCAACAGGATATTTCAAGTTTGTTTGACTGGCATAGGAGGAGGAGAGAGGTTGTAACAAACATTCCCACCAGCCAATGACAAGTGTTATGTTAACCATGGCCCTGGGCCATCTAGGAGGTGGGCTCTTAGCACTCATATTTGCGGTGTGATATCTAAGGGAGGGCAGCACCGTTGTAAATGTGAGTAAGCAATTTCAGCTGCTGGAAGTGTAGACATGCAACAGAGGTAAAAAAAAATTTTATATATAGTTCTCCTTTAACTCCAGTTGATCTAACTGAATACAACAGATATACCATGACCTGGATGAATGAGAACCTTCATAAGCATCATAAAAAATTCTAAGTGGTAAAGCAAATTCATATACAAATGACATGATAGCAATAGATGGCAGTGCTTTTGATTTTTTCTCTATATCTGGTCACTCTCTGTATTATACATACCGGTACTTCCAAAAATATAATTTTATCTCAATCTCTATGTGGGTCTTGCCTTATTACATTTTTTGTGTATATGTTACTCATTTCCATGAGTCTCCTCTCACACGTCTCCCAATCAGATATTATCTGCTTAACTCTCCTATACTGGGTCAAAGTTATAGATCTGTTCTTCCTCTTTCTTATGTTAAGTCCTGCGCCAATATTGTACTCCCTTTGCTTTTTCCAGGTCCCTCTGTGTTAAACTATACTAAACTATATACTGTACTATAAAAAAGGAGAAGGAAAAGGAGATAGACGCCATATCTTGGGGGTCTACACTACCATTTCCTGTCCTTGTAAATCAAGATGTTAGACAGGGGGAAAAAAGGTATCCTAAAACACATTTGAGGACATATACAGAGAGCTACAATAAACAAACCGTAATGCACACAGCTGCCACAATTAATTAATTTGGCTTGAAAAAGTTTTTGAGCTAGAGTCATGAAATTCGGTACAGACGTGCGGGGCATATAGGAGAAGTGTGCTATCTTCTAGGAATCCGCGGAAGCGTTACGGCATTATCGGCAAATTTCCGGACATTTTTTCCCGTAGACTATAATGGTAACAATCCTCAAATGTGGATATTTCAAAACGTTTTTTTTCATGGTCATAAACACAAAACCCCCTCAACCAGACCTAGGTACACACACCTACTGATCTACTTATACATTACAGTCGCAGCCATACTTAAGGGGTAACTAAAGTAAAAAATCTAATTTAGATTTATCCTGAATAAAATATAGTTTTATGGTTGTAAACACAAAAAAGACATACCCCTCAACCAGACCCAGGTACACACACCTACTGATCTACTTATCCATTACTGTGGAAGCCATACTTTAAAGGGTAACTAAAGTCAAAAAAGCAAATTTTTATCAATAATCAAAAAACTTGTTTTTTTTAACCCCCAACGTGATACAGGTATACATAATACATAGCTACTGACCTACCCCTCCGTTACTGTTGCAGCCATTCTTAAAGTGTAACTAAAGTCAAAAAAACTAATTTTGACCAATCATCAAAAAAATTTTTTTTTTAACTCTCAACCTGACACGGGAACACACACCTACTGATCTACTTATCCATTACTATTGAAGCCATACGTAAAGGGTAACTAAAGTAAAAAAAAAACATTTTGACCAGTCATGAAAAAAGTTAGTATTTTATCCCTCAACCTGATATGAATACACACGCACCAACTGACCTACCTTTAATGCATGTGACATATTTAAAGGGTAAGTAAAAAAAACAACAATGTCCTCTTCATTGATATTATTGAGTTTTAAAATCTGCAGCACAAACACACAAATTCCCTTCCAAAATGCAGTCTTTCAAGCCAAATTCAAAGTTTATACTTAAACTTTCCCTTTCTAGTTTAAATTTGCTTGTCTTCATGTGCAATCTCTAATCAAAGATACACAGTAATAGCTTTTAATACAGAAAGTCCTGCAGTTATTGCCCCATTCCCTTTAGTGCTTTACACAGAAAGAGATGGAGGAATGCTCCAAACAGTAGAATTAAATCTTAAATATGCTTTCTAATGCGTGGGCACACTCTGTAAGTAGCACATCCTTTCATGGGCAGCACTTACCCAGAATTGCCAAGCGCAGGGACCAAATAGAAGTATAAAGGGCAGCTATTAAGTATGCAAACAACCTGTTGTACTGCCAGGGTTAGAACTAGGTGCCCTGACTTGCGTGGCACTGCGATCTGCTAATCAAAGTCATTCTTAATTAAGGAAAAAGCCAGTCGGATGACTAGCAAAATGTCTTCAAGAACTAAACTTCAAGTCCAGTTGGTCTAACTGAATACAACAGATATACCATAACCTGGATGACTGAAAACTTTCACAAGATTACTGTTTTTTAACTTTTTTTTTACATTTTTATTCTTGGACTTATGAGGGAATTAAAGGGCATGTCCACCCCTAAAACTATAATGTACCACTCTGTAGTGAAATAAAATCCTTACCTTACATCCCAGCTCCAAATGGTTCTCCTGTAATGTCCCCACAAAGTTCCAAAAAATGGCCACCAGGAGCCTAGCAGAGTCCATATAGGACTCTGTCTCCTGTCTCTCCTCCGGGAAAATTTTGCCATGCGCAGTTCAGGCCCCCTGCTTGCAGTTTCATGCAAGCAGAGGGCCGGGACAGTGCGTCAGAGGAAAGAGGGAAGGTAAGTAAGATCGGGGGAGTTTCTGATAATTCTATTATAGCGGTTAGGGCTGGGGGAGGAAGCCCTACAATATGTCAAAAAAAATTTAAAAGGGTGGACATGCCCTTTAATTATGTAAAGTAACATGTTATGATTTTATCGCTGTACAAAATTATCTTTGCAGATGTTGTTTTAATGTGTTATAGTGATTTTAATTGAGGACTGCAAGAAGTGGCTACATATAGAGCTTATATCATCTTGACAACAATGTGGTTACCTTTTAGTGTGCTGCATACAAGATTTTCATAAGATGTACAAAGTCAGTTCTACTATAGAGTTTATCTAATAGTGACATGTATTTAAAAAGGACTAAATATAGAATCATGTCCTACTGTCTGTATTCAATATAATCTCCATCTTAAATTCAGGTTGGAATTGACTTCACAGCATCAAATGGAAATCCACGTGATTCTTCATCTCTGCATTATATAAACCCCATGGGAACAAATGAATACTTGTCAGCACTGTGGTCTGTTGGACAGATTATTCAAGATTATGATTCGTAAGTGCAGAAATAATAAATTAAACCTAAATTTAATTTTTGCATATCAGTGTTCATTTATTCTTTTCTAGATCAACATTTTAGCATACTATCAGGGAGATTCAATAATTTTGCCCCAACCAATCAGATGTTAGCTTTCTAATGTTAAATAAGATCTGATTGGTTGGGGCTAAATTAGCACCATTTTAAACGATAAGAACTTTTATTAAATAACCCTGTATATGTTTAAGAGCAATGGAAACCTTTATAAATATGTATGTTTATAAATGGTTAGTTTCTCAAACATAAAAACATTTGTGTCAGGCTGCGTATTAAAGGAGAACTTTAATGAAAAGTAAAATATTTTAATTTAGTTAACTGTTGTATGGGAAATAAGTGTTGTTATTCCTACCTTCCATTGTGCTTTCATGTGGAAGATATTGCATTTAACATTTTCAGGTTAAATCACAGTTAGTTTGGACTACTTGATTGTTTCCCTTTACATGCATGTGCACCAGAACTTGCATGTGCTCATGGGAGAAGCCAGAAGTCACAGCAGAGACAGACAATATAAAAATATATGCACACCCATCAGTAGCATAATATTTTTTTTAGTGTTGCATGTCCAAGATGCTGCTACCACTCGAAGGCTTAGCTTATATTCTTACAAAGCAACTCTACTAAATTACATGCATAAGGGCTGGTACACACTGACCGATACACGGAAATACCAGTCACTTGGCCCAAAAACTCTGCTTGTGTGTACCCAGCCTTAAGGGGTGTTGAAACCTCCATTTTGAAAAATTACAATAATATATAGCGCTACTGATCTGACCAAAACATTTGTACAGGGGCTAATACACCCAAAACACATCTTTAATTTAAAATAGTATAATACCCCCTTGTGTTTTTTAAACAGTATAAAGTTCTCCCAGGTGATTTTTTTAATAGGGTAACAAACATGGCTAAGTAAACAGTGAAAAGTCACAGAAGATGTTATTACAAAATGACTTTAACACTTTTTAAATATACCTCAAAGTATTGTTGCAGTTTTTACATTACTTTATTGACTTTGTCTGGTTAGGGATGCTTGGAGCTGCAGAGAAATCATTATCCAGGCCATTGCATAGAATGAGGGGGTATATTCTCAGGTAAAGATACTAAACAGAAGTGGACTTCAGTTATATCAAAAGTAAAAAAGACGAGGACAGAGAATGTGGGACCATTTAATAATAATGAGGCTAAGATGGTTATAGAACATGCAGAAAAGGCAATTGGGGTTAAACATTTTTTCCCTCTGTATACAATATAGCGCTAACTAGTGCTAATAGTAGAGACTGCCATAACAATAATGGTAATAAGGATTTTATAAAAGAAGAACATCAACTTTGGCTGACAGAGGCTATGGTACATAAAAAACCTTCTGGAATATGTTTCTAGGTCCTACAATATAGGTAGTAATCAGCATAGATGATTTCATGAGAAATAGATCTTGTTAAAGGGCATGTCCACCCCCAAAACTATAATTTAACACACTACTGGCCCCACTGTGTAGTGTAGTAAATTCCTTACCTTACATCCCAGCTCCAAATGGTTCTCCTGTAATATCCCTCCAAAGTCCAAAAAACTGACCACCAGGAGCCTGACCGAGTCCATATAGGACTCTGCCTCCTGTCTCTCCTCCGGGAGAAAAATGACATGCGCACTGCATAGTCATTATAGTTATTTCCAGCAAAACTCCCCTGATCTCTACTCCCCTGATCTCTGCCTGTTTCCCCCGACATTCAGTACAGCCGGAAGCTGCATCCGTGATTGGCTGCCTCTCAGCCAATCAGTTTCATGTTTAAGTGGATGGCCATAGACTATATTCCCCCAGTGACCCCTCAGAGACAAGAAACTACTACAACGTGAAGTCCAGTGGATAAGGAGGTTGGACACTATGGCACCGAGAGGCCTTAATGAAATGGTTTCCCTACCCTGCTTTCTATAAGTTGGGGTGATAACATGCTTTTGGGACAGTACAATGGGAAGTATGTTGTGTTACTATCCGAGTTTGTGTGACTTAATCCTGCAGATGAGGTCTCCTGACTTTGAGGTGGCAGGCCTTGATCTGATTGCTTGATTCACTGTTAGGGAACCTGCAGAACTGACAAGCAGGCTGCTGGGAGATCCCTTTAGATTCCTCCCCATCTATGGGCAGAGAGAATGGGAAAAAATAGACTCAAACTTAGAAATCTTGACCAAACCCCAAGAAAAAGTTTCAATAAAACTGTAACTGTAATCAATGTACACTGAGACACTTCTAGCAAACAAACTCAAAAGGATCCAAAGTATAATTTTGTGCGGAACTCTAAGGGCACCATTCAGACTTGAACAATGTTTTACTTACTAAAGCCCCTATTGGTGTATGAAATATAGAGTGTCATATCGTTTTTAATAGAGAATTAAAAAAGCGTTTATCATTCTTCTTAAGAAAATTTAAAAAAACATTCATCGCTAAACATTTTTAGTATTGGTTTATGAGAATTTCAGAAGCCAATTTTTCTAACATTCTATTTTTGGTGTGTGCTTCACTTTAGTTTTTTACTTTAATTTTTTTTTTTTATCATTACCAAAAATTATAATCAAGATCATCCTTGAGAATGAACTTGGGTTAAGGGCATAAATGCAGGATTTCCAAGTAGAAAGCCGATCAGAAAAGTGTGTGATTTTTTTTCTCACCTACTATTAATCTCAATTCGCAATTAGAAAAAAAACTCTCTTTGTGAATGGATCCCTGAGTTCCATTCACAAATACTATAGCAAACAGACTTCCTGTATGATCAGGCTGTTTAAGGGGATAAATCTCGGGGAACCCAGCATCGGTTTTAAAAGATAGCATGCAGCCCATGCATGACTACCTAGATTGACATACACTGCCATTTGTTTCTCACATGCTAACGGACAGCAAAACCCAATCTTAAAGGGACACTATACTGAAAAATTACTTTGCCTCATCTTAAAGGGCATGTCCACCCCAAAATTTAACTTTTGATATGTGGTAGGGCATGCTCCCCCAGCCCCAACCGCATTAATATAATTGTTAGAAAGTCCCCCGATTCTTACTTACCTGCCCTCTCTCCGCTGCAGTGTTCAGGCCCTCTGCTTGCATGGAATTGAAAGCAGGGGGCGGGACTGGCAGCCGCGTCCGTGATTGGCTGAGAGGCAGGGAGGGCTGCATTGAGCATGCCTCAACCTTGATGAGGTTGAGGAAGTCTCAGGCACAGCATGAGTCAAATGTCCTACACAGCAGTTTCCTGGACTTTGGAGGGGGACAGCAGGGGAACTATTTGAGCAGGAATGTAAGGTAAGGATTGTTTTAAACTACTTGATGTGGCCAGTAAGGGGTTAAATTTTAGTTTTGGGGGTGGACATGCCCTTTAATCTATAATTGAATGCATGTAAGTGATTTGGGTGTGTTGCTGCATGCCTTCAATCCAGCACACATTTTGTTTAGGAGCAGTATCCCCCCTCCCTCTTTTAACCACTCCCACTTCCATCTGACCTGACTTTTTCCCCACAAACCAACTGTCAAGCCTGCACACAGCATATAGCATTCCAACTGTCAAAACTCTGTCACCATTCCAGCTACAGTAAAACTACTCACTGAAGGATAGTTTTTGAGAGCAAGGAACTTGATTGACAGCTGAAATATAAAAGTTTTAGATTGGATATCTAAAGAAATAGGGGGCAGAAATGATACAGTGGTGGTTGGGAAGAATTATAGTTTTCAGTTATGGTCAATTTAAAATAACCTATTTTTCGGTATAGATGCCCTTTAAGCTTGTGAGAAATGCACTAATGTGGCCTACCCCTGAATTGGTTTTAGCCATGCAAAATGTACAACCGTTTTCTATTTTACTTCATTCCCTAAGTCAGTTACCACCTACTGAAACCTGGGTCTCTTGGGCATGTACAAAAACAGGAGAAAAATCAAAGATGGAAGCCACAATTGGACATTATACATGTTGTCATTTTGCTGCTGTGACTCTGAGCTTGTACAGAAAACTGCACTTTGTTTTCAGCCTAAGTTCCTTTTTCATTATACTGAAGCTCACATTAAACACATACAGGGTTATTCAATAAAAGTTCTTATCGTTTATAATGGTTCTAATTTTGCTCCAACCAATCAGATGTTAGCTTTCAAATGTTTAATAAGATCTGATTGGTTGGGGCTAAATTAGCACCATTTTAAACTATAAGAACTCTCTGAATCTCCCTGATAGAATATACCGGTAATAGATTTATAAATAATGCTGCAAGGTGCTTTTTTCATGCATTATAATTTTACTTTATTTTAATGATATTCACATCTATTTTGATGTAACAATTGCTGACATATATTACTATTCCAACATCAAGGATAAATTGCCCTTGTTAATGTAACAGCCTTTTAGGGAAAAAGTACTAGCAAGTATATAGACTTAAATTGTGTTGTTTTTTTCTCTCTTTTTAGTGATAAATTATTTCCTGCATTGGGGTTTGGTGCCCAACTTCCCCCTGACTGGAAGGTAAAAACTGTGTGTGGGGGGGGATGAATGGTTGTGAACTCAGTTTTAGTGATCCGTACTAATTCAAACACAATTCCTTGGGGGCTTTTATTCTTTAGTTATGTTTTTAGGTGTAATGGTGCATATTTAAGCAAGGGAAGTATTCTTAAATACTGCAGCGTTAAAATCCATCCCTATACTGTATATACTGCCAGCTGTATTTGCTAGCAGATTTAAGTTCTGACTGCTTGATTTTTTTTTACTTATGAAGGAAAGGATATTGTAGGAAATTTTGTGCATGTTGCCAGTTTGCTTTTTTTAAATGCCAACCAAACAGCTGGGGCTGGATGACAAAATTAAATCCCATTGTATATTCAGTACAATAAATGAATGAGAAATATTATAATAGTCCTGTGTTTGCAGTATTTTAATTTTGGTGGTCTTCAGAAAGTTAAAGTAGTACAGTGGGTAAATGAGTGTCCTGTGTGGCATTGGATGGGCATCCTATAGTTACTACTAGCACCAGCTTTGTCTGGGAAACAGATTGATTAAAGGGGATGTATAAAGGGGATAAAACACTTTTCCTCCAGTCTTTTAGCTTTGAAGGCATCACTTGCCGTTCTAATTATTTACCATTGATATAAATATGTGAAGTCATTAAAACAATTCATTAGCTCCAGCCAACCAGCCCTCTAGTTACTTTATCACTTTTTCCTCCCCTTTGGTTTGAAATTACAGTGTCATAAAGCAAGAAAAATGTTTTAGTTTAAACTTTAAAGGAGAAAAAAACCAAGATACAAAGGCAGCTCCACAGACTATACAATAGTGTAGAAATCATTTATAGAAAATTTCAGAGTATTGGCAATCTATGATTTCACTGTTGGTTTCTAGTGTTGCCTCTTCCTGGTAGTCCTGGACCAATAACTCCTTCTGCACATGCTAACTAGCTACCTTGTGTTTGTTTCCCACTTCCTTTATGCTAAGCTGCATGTAACAGTTTATCTCAAGAGTCCCCACCTGCCAGTTTCTCCCAGCCAATTATCAAAGATAACAGTGAATATTATTAGCTGATTTACTGCTCAAACAGTGTTAACCCTTTTCATATGTATTTATGAAGCAACCTGGTAATCCTTTATACTTGTGAGCATTTCTGCAAGAGACTGTCTTTTTATGTGTTTATTTCTGCACTCTATTTATATTCTGTGTGTATTGCTACAATTAAGATCAAGAAGTGAAATGCTATGATTTCAGTGTAGCCATACAGCAGGCATTTAATGCAATAGCACTAAGTACTGCAATTTCATGATGCTGGCACCACTTGAGAACGTATGATTGCAATGATGCATAATCATGCCCGCTTCCGTGAGCGGGCGTTGCACTTCCACAATGGTACCCTATCAGAGCGCACGCGATATGGGCCAAAAATGGTGATCGTATGCGCTCTGATAGCGCACTTAAGCACAGCGCATGTAGTGGGGCCGGTCCCATAGGCCCATTACATGACTGCACTCCAACTAGTGCATTAGGAACTCAAATTGCAATCCAAAACGCTCTAGTAGGGCCTAAAATTCCCTTAAATGCGAGGCTGTGTTTAAAGGGATCCGGAGGGAGGTGGAGGGGGGGCGTTTGGAGGGTAAAAGAGCCTCCCTTTTCAATGCCAGAGTCCTCCCGGAGGACAGGGAAAGAGCAGACACCTTATTACTTGCAGTGAGGTGCCTACTCTTCTGCCTCCTGGACTTTCCGAGGGCACTGCAGGAGAACCATAAGGAGCAGAGGATAAAGGTAAGGATTTTTTAACACCACACAGTAGGGCCTACAGTGGGTTAAATTTTAGTTTAGGGGGTGTACATGCCCTTTAAAGGCAAAGGTGGGAACCCTAGTTGGAAGAGTGTATTTTTGTATATGAAAAACTCTCCACAGGCAGCCCTCCTGCTGCATCAATTTTATAAAACATATGCATCCCCCCAACATCCCCTTTAACTGGTAAACTTATAGAAACAACATGATGCAGTGCTGCAGGTGGTGGATAATGTAGTGACCCTGATCTTAGCTCAGCTCTGAGCAATGCATTTGTTAGTATTTAACCTATTTAAAGGTGAATGTTGGACAGTAGGAAGTGGAAGAAAATGTGATATGTTTTAACTAGGGTTGCCACCTTTGTCTTTAAAGGGCATGTCCACCCCCCAAACTAAAATGTAACCCATTACTGGCCCCACTGTGTAGTTTAAAAAATATTTACCTTACATCTCTGCTCCTTATGATTCTCCTGCAATGCTTGTCCAAATTCCAGGAAACTAAAGCGTTGGAGGTGTCTTCCTGTTTCTGCCTCCTTCTTTTCCTCAGAGGACCATGACAAGTGCAGGGGAGCCCTTCCCCCCCTCCCTCCTGATTCCTCGCTGGCTGCCCTTCACCTAGAGTCAAATGTTTTTTATATAATGTAGGGCATCCCCCCCAACTGCTATATTAGATTGCTTAAAAAAGAATCTGAACTCTACTTACAGCCCTTCACTCCCACGCCGTTCTCTATTTCCAGCAGCTGTGAATGGGTGCCTTTCAACCAGCCACAGCCGTGGCTGCCGATCCGGCCCGTTTGCAAGTTACAGCAAACAGAGGGCTGGATCAGAGTGCAGCAGGAGCGAGGGGCTGTAAGTAGATTTCTGCTTATTTTTTTAACAATCTAATATAGTGGATAGGGGAGGGAAGGTATGCCCTGCAACATATAAAAAATTATTATTTAGGGTAGAGATACCCTTTAAGATCTGAACGTGTATGAAATCTACAAGACAAATGGCATTGATTTCAGTGTAGCCGTACAGCATGTACTGCAAGGAATGGCACTAGTATACTGTATTTCATACCTGTTCGGGTCTTAAAGACAAAGGTGGCAACCCTAGTCTTGCTCTCTATCATATGAGTATAACGAGGCATACTTAAGTGTTTTTAATAGGTTTCCTACATATTTAAGTGATCAGGCAACCCTGAACCTTTAAATTTGTACACTAAGAAATGCATTGCACAGTGCACAGGCTCAGTTTATTCCCCCCCCCCCCCACACAGCTCTGCACCATATTTTTTCTATACTTACAGCATAAACAAAAACAAACTCTTCCTACCTTGCAACATTCCCCTTTAAGAAGGTACACTTTCCACCTGCAGCTTACAGGGAGAGCTAGAGACTTTCACTCTACAACGAGTCACATGTTTCAAACCCACTCGTCCGAAATATGTTGCAAACGTGTTTTGCAGCAAGCTTACTCTATTCATAGATACAGACCTGTATCTTTGTATGTTTCACCTGCAATATTTTGTTTATGTATCGGATTCGGTGAAGTGGAAGCCGTAGTTGAGACATACATTATTTCAGATCCGGACACCCTAGATACCCAGACCTATATACCAAGGCAATGGGTTAGGATCCTGCACACCTTTAAGGGCATCTATAGTGAAATTTATACATTGCTCCAATCCAGACATAAAAAAAGGTTAGTGTATTCTGCCTTATTCTTACCTTCCTCTGTGGTTCCGTGTTTGCACACAGTCTGATTTATTGCAGGGCTCCCCCTCCCCTCTCTGGTCATTCCCCTGTTCATTTAGTCCCCTGTGAAACAAGCCGCTCATGCGCATTAATCCTCCTACACATGACACATCACTCTAACCTTTGTAAACAAAAAAAACCTTGGTATGCAAGCCTGTAGAGAGGATGTTTCTCCTTTGTTCTGAAGATAGTGCTACCAAAGGAATGGGAGGGGGGAAGGGGGCAGCCTGTCTCCCTTTAGGCAATAAATCAGTGAAAGTTTGCTGGAGAAGGGGGACTTCTCCTTCCCTTTACTTCTGTTTCTAACCCAGTATTTGCCAAGCATTTTTGAGAAGGAATGAGTCATTGGGAGACTTGCTGTAAATCCTGTGTAAGCCTACACACTATACCGGCATGCTGTTAGGGGATTTGATTGACAGCTCAAGCAGGAGTGGTGTATTGAAATCTTCACTTCTTTTAACTTGTATATCTCAGGACAGAGGTGGAATCTGAAGAAAATAAAGGTACTCTGGGGGTTGGGGGGAATTATAGAACACATAGAAAGAAGAAAAAAAATGACTAAAACTGAAATGCTGGGAACCACATATGTTCCGAAACATCACAGACCTATATACATCACACTACAACACTTCTACTAGGAAAGTAGCAATCGGTGAATCTCTCTGCACCAACCAGTCACTTCTGCAAATTGAATATTGATGATATAATATATAATTTTACATCATAGGGGTTAAGTTAAATCACACAGGTGCAGAAAATGTTATGAGGGCAAAAGTACTGTCAGGCAAGGGAAAATGTCATCTTCAGATTTGGGGAACAAACATGGGGAACAAACAGAACTGAAAATTAGCTAATGCTGATAAAGCAAAGGCACCAACTGAGTAGAATCTTCCTTGCTAGGAAGGTTGTCGATGTACTTTCTAACTCAAACTTTGATTTTTTAGGTTTTGTTCTCCTTTAAGTAGATTTTATGCATTTAATTTCATCTATGGAATATTGCACTCTTTCTAACTGTTGAAAAAGAATTAACCAACATCTTAAGTTGGGTACACACAGTAAACATTTATAGATAGGGATAGGGCTGTCTGGTGGACAGCAGTTTCCATACTAAACTATAGGGGCCTGTAGAAATTACAAATTATTGGCTACAGACAACAGTGGTAGTTTGTGGGCTGTGGGATCATTTGTTTTACTGCCACACAAGTGCCCAAAATAATACTTCCCTTCAAGATCAGCATTTTATGGGGAGATACTGTACATATCTAGCTTTAGGCTGAGGCCACACTTCTGAGTTCTAACATATTTATAGATTTAATCACTCATTATAGAATTTGTTTTTCAGGTATCTCATGAATTTGCAATAAATTTTAATCCTACAAGTCCTTTCTGCTCAGGTTAGTTATTATTTCAAGTGAATATGTTATCCTTATGTACTTTCATGTAATAATGTCCTGAAAAATCACATTTAAACTGAAAACTATAATACACATCAGAGTATTGTGATGATCTCCCTCTGTGAAACGCTATTTGCCGAATAAAAGTTACGTTTTAAGATCCACGCTGGTTGCAGTCCGTCCATCCTTCATTGTGATTAATGTGCCTTACTGGATGTTTGCTATTCTGTTCATTCTCAAAAAAATGGTGACTGTGTGTCGGATTGCAGCGAATGCAAAGGAACCACCTAAATTGTCATTCACTGACATGCGTTTCTCATGCGCTAAAGGATTGCAAAATGCGATGGTAAGCACATGAGAAACACGCCTAGCCCTTATTGTAGCAAGTAATCTGTCCAATCAGTTAATTGGCCAATGACATCGCTGTGTGTATGGCCTAAATATAGAGAGATAAGGGAGTGCATGAATGGCTTGCTGTAGTGCAAGATTTTACTGACTTTATCTAGCTGTGGCCATATACTGTATGGCAAATTGCATGCAATCCAACAACAGATTATTGCCAAAATCACAGCGCAAATGTTCGGTAATGGATGTGAAATGCACTGCATTATGATCACTATGATTTTACACGTTGTGTAAAATCAGCTTAACCCAAAAATTTTACTTTCATTTAAAGAAGACATCAGCATAGGAGACTCACTGAATGTGCAGTTCATTAAAGGATAACTAAACTTTAATTAACTTGCCAAGTACCTGAGGCAGATTACTTCCACCTCCCAACATCGTTTTAACTTGTTTTTTTTTGTTTGTTTATTTCATGCGCTCTATAGTCCTCCCTTAATATTCTTACTTCTCCATTAGGGGTGGATGGCATTATCGAGGCTTATTCAGCTTGTCTTCCTCACATACGTTTTTATGGACCAACTAATTTTTCTCCTATAATTAACCATGTTGCAAGATTTGCTGCACAAGCAACCCAGCAAGATTCAGCAGGGGTGAGTTGGGAGCACAGTCCAATGATTAGATAGTTAGATCATTGGACTGTGATAGTCTGCTTTATCCGTGCAACAATTGTCATATTTAATAATTGCCTTATTTATATGATAAATATGGGCAGAGTTAGGAAACTAGGATTATAACTAATGTTTTTTGTTAATTTGAGTTTGTATTAATATGTTTTTTTATTTTTCTTCCAGCAATATTTTATCCTTCTTATTATAACAGACGGGGTCATAAGTGACATGGATGAAACTAGGCATGCTATTGTTCAAGCATCAAAGTTGCCTATGTCCATTATTATCATTGGTGTAGGTAATGCAGATTTTTCTGCCATGGAGTTCCTAGATGGGGACAATAGAGTCTTGAGATCTTATACTGGTGAAGAGGCATCACGGGATATTGTACAATTTGTGCCATTCCGAGAGTTCCGCAATGTAAGTAAATATAAAGAGAAAACAATATTTCTCTCCAGAAAAATTCAGATTTTATTAAAGGAACTATTGGGCCAATGCAAAGGTTCTCCTGTGCTGTTAATTTTCAGCAAACAATCAGATGCTATATTCTTACTGGGTTACTAAAGTTAAGCCCTGTATAGACGTAATGTGTATGTTGGCAACAAGTAGCAGACACCCAACAAACGAACGGCTGTTCCGTCTAGCATGCAAACATGTGTTGCCATTATTTATTGTAACGCTGGGATGGAGCATCAGCGACCGGTGTAATCTTATGTCTGTGCAGGCCTTTACATAACATCTGATTAATTGTTGCAGATGAATACCACAAGCATAGTTTTGCACAAGCCATTATCCCAAGAACTATTCAGGTGTGGAACTGGATAGAGGTGAGTATTATTGTCCTTTAATGTTATAGTGGACAAGACTACATGTACTGCACTAATGCACTGTACTAAATAATTTTCCAACTAATCACAGTAATAAGGATTAATTGCCACCAACCTTAAATCTGCTTAGTTTTTTTTCGTTCTCTGACCCTCCTTAACCTTATTTTTTTTTTTTTTTTAGCTCTGAGAGTATTAATTTTTCAATGGGACAAGACATAGCTACACAGTGAAGAACTGTCAATCATCCTTTTTCTTTGCATATCCCAGCACCTCCCCCTGAACCCACTCTGTGTATAAACTGTATCATTTCTGTTAGAATAAATATCCTCACTAGCCTCGCCGGACTTTTGATTGATATAAAAACCTAACAATTTCTATAAAAGCATAGCTTATTCCTCAGTTACTGCATGTTTAATTGATTCAGCATTAAAGGAGAACTAAATCTAAATTTTACACTCCAGAACCTGAACATATCCCTCTAAAAACACCAATAAACTTTAAAGTGCATCTATAGTGAGAAAATGAACTTTTTTTTTCTTTCCTTCCATGTGTTCTGTATTTCTCCCCAACTCCAGGGTGTTTTTACTTTCTTCAGATTCCCTCTCTGTACTGAGATACACAAGTAAGAAGAATATGTGATTGCACTCCTGTACTCCTACTTGTACTGTCAATCAAATCTGTGATGTGATCCTCTTCCCTGCTCAAGTCCCTGCCTCCTCCTTGCTCTGTTTGCACAAACATAGAGATAAGAACATTAGCAGGGGGAGAGAGGTAGCTTTAACTGCAGAGATAAGTCTGTACTTGACCCCCCTTCTTCATAAATTTCACTGATTGATGATGGGTCACAAAGAAAGAGATCGTATTGCAGTAGTAACTGTACTGTTCTCCCTTCTATTCTGTGTCTCCAAGACAGCTTACTTTCTATTGGCCACTTTGCGTGGGTGTGTTTTTCAGGATGTTGTACTTTTAACTCTTATTGCACATGAAAAGCTTGTCAGGTAGCCGGAGTTGAGACATGGAGGTGGTAACAGAGGGGAGGGGGATGGGGGGAGTCCTGTAGAGAGATCTGACACCATGGAAAAACAAAGTCACTAACAGGTAGGATAAAGGCAGCACAGAGTACATGAATTTAACTTTGCAATGGGTCAATGTGTTTTTTTCACTATAGATGCCCTTTAAAATCCCACTACAGTTAATAGCATTAAAGGAAATGTAAACCCCTGAAATAACTGTGTGTATGTGCAGTGAATGGTCACACCCCTGACCTCAGTAACATGCTCCCTTGCCTAATGTTTCCTGTAAAAGGATTGACTAGAGGCTACTAGAGGGTGTTGCTGTACTAACTGTAACAAGTTCATATAGTGTCTTAGGACTGAGCATGTGTAAAGAACACAATTGTCAGAGACCACACAATGTGATACTGGAAAATTGGGAAATAAAACACAAATCTCATGTTAGAAAGGTAAATTTCCAACAACCATATTAAAATGATAGGTGAGACACAGATTACTACTTTTTTATTAAAGGGATACTAAACTGAAAAAAATGACTTGCCTTTATCCTTTTCCATAGTTTTAGTGCTGTCAGGAACTTGATTCCTTTTTGCTATCAGTGCTCCCTGTCACTATATCTCCTCATGTTCTGTTCAGCTCGCTCCTAGTTAGTATACATGTCTCCTCTCTATGTATCCACCCCCTCCCAAAACTAAGGCACAGATATAGTGTGAAGCATGTGCAGTGGAGTGACCTCACTACAGCCAATAGCATTCAATGTGTGTGTAGTGAGGGGCTTTGTAATTGATTGCTCAAGGTACAGTGCTACATTGGGACTTTACTAACAGACAGCAGATAACTGCAGGATTGGGTTTATCTGCACAGAAAGTGTACAGAGCAACAGATAATGCTTATTCCCTTTCCTGCTCTAAATGCTTAAAAAATTAGCCATGCAGTGACAGTGAAATAAGCTTTACTTTTATAGAATGGATATTTTTTACAAGTAGTGAGCCAGGGGGAGGGGCTGGATGATTGACAGCCCTTTACTGACTAGCTGTGCCCTGCCCCCTTTAAAAAGTAAAACTTCCAGAGCTAAAAAAACAAGGGATGGGAAGGTCAGAGGAAAAAAAAAAAGCAGATTTAAGATTGGTGGTAATTAATCCTAATTACTGTGTGATTAGTTAAAAAATGATTTGCCCCAGTTTACATGTCCTTTAAGGTGCTCTTACTTCTGAAAGTATTGTTCTAAGGGCTTTAGTTGTCCTCTAAAATAATCTTTAAAAAAGAAGACAGAATCTTTTAAGATTCTGTTTGTCAATTTTCCCCTATGCTTTTTACATGGTGACACAAACATACGCACACACTCCCCATCAAACTTTTACAGCTAAAAGATAATCTTATTTAATTCAAGCAGTGATAATAGCTGCTTATTCATTTCTGCCAACATTTTGAAATGAGACCACTATTCCCATTTTAATTATAATAGAACATCCCCCTAAACCTCGCAAGGTCTAAACCATTCAAATTTGGTCTGGCCCATTCTGCTGCTTCTGTGCTTAGAAAAGGCACAAAACATCAGCAGAAGACAGCCAAGGGAATGAAGGCTGGTAATTATATTTAGGAGCCGGTTTTGGGTGATTTTAATCTAGCAAGGTCTAGGTTTTGGGGGATGATCTATTAAATCTGAAATTATTGTTGGGGGTTCACCATTTAAGATAACAGTAGCAGGCTAATAAACTGGAAGGCTGACTTAACTCTGGCTAATGAACTGGTAGGCTGACTTAAACACTGGTTTGGAGGCTGGTTTTAGCACAGGCCAGTAAAAAGGGATGGGGTGATAGGGATATAACTACTGAATTTTAAAGCTGAGGCACACATTCATTGCTCTGCTCTCAGCTCCATTTAAAGTCCTGTCCAGACTGAAAATCAAAACGTATAACACTGCTGTGCTGCTTTTATTACTGTGAAAGTCTGTGAAGGGAAGCCCACAACAGAGCAATGAATGTGAGTTTTAGAGAAAAGACAAAATAATAGCTGCCACTCTCGCCCCCCCCCCAACACATTTTCAGCCAAGGCAGCAGATAAATTAGACAGTGTCCCCAAACCTCTACTAAATTCTTTACTGACCTCCTTTTAAAAAACAGAACCCCTTTTATTCCTACTACTTCCTTCCTATTCATACTACCTACCATTGCTGGCAGAGACAATGCAGAGCAAAGCTGACAAACCGGGACATTAGCAAAATATGGAACCAGGCGATCCGGGACAGCAGGACACAAGGTGAAAAGGTATGAATACCTTCCCATAACAATACAGTTTTACTTTCACTAGAACAAAATCACAGGGTAAATGCTATTGGCTGTAGCTCACTGTTTGGTGCTACAGTTCATCTCCACTGCACATGTTCTCCCACTCTGGCTGAGTCTCTGCTAGATGTTATATTCCATTCGGGACTTTTAATATCACACATGGAAATAAACCCAGTGGTATGGTCAGACCACCACACCATCCACTTCTCTCTGACAGCACCAGCGATAAAACAGAGGGAATGAACTCACAAAATACTGCTCTTTGAAAGATATCTCACCCCAGCACATTCAGAATATCCTCAATTTTGACGGACTGAGTCATTGCTCAGACTTGGACTCCATGGTCTCAACCTACAACCATGCTGTGTCATCTGCTTTTGACGTCCTGCTCCAGTATGCATCAAACGGTCTACAACACTTCACCATGTACGGTGGTTTGAAAGCTCACTAAAGGACTTAAAAAAAGAAGTGTGCAGACTAGAAAGAAAATGGTGCAAATCTCAGAATTCAGAAGACAAACACATCCTTGTCTCCTACCTGGGAAGCTACCAAAATGCAATTACCAAGAAAAAATCCTCACAGGAGATCACAAAGGCGACCTGGATCCTGGACCAACTAAGCAAATGCTGAAATGCTCTGACCTGCTTGAACCAGCATTTCACAAAATAGTCAATTGCTGTCTGCAAGCAGGGAGGTTTCCTACCTCTCTAAAAGAAGGAATCATAAAGCCCCTTCTTAAAAAACATTCCATGGATCCAGATGCAATGAGCAGCTGTCTCCAACCTCCCATTCTTAGGTAAAGTTATTGAAAAGGCTGTCTATCTGCAACTTGAAGCCAGACTCTCAGCAAATAACATCCAGGACCCTCTACAATCTGGCTGTAATGCTGCCCTGACTCCGTTGGGGTAGAGTACAGGGAAGACTCACGTTTTAGTATTCCGTGAGTTTGAGATAAAATTGCTCCAGCACCAATATCAGAAGCGTCAACTTCAACGAAGAATGGCAGATGGTTATCAGGATGGACTAAAACGGGTGCAGAGGCAAATGCCGTTTTAATCCTTTCGAAGGCTTCTATCGCTTCCTCCGTCCAGGCATTAGGTTTGCCCCCTTTACGAATGAGGTCTAAGATGGGAGAAATTATGGAGGAAAAGCCTTTGATAAATTGCCTGTAATAATTGGCGAACCCGATGAAACGTTGAATGGCTTTAGTAGAAGAAGGAAGAGGCCAATTGAGAATAGCAGACACTTTAGAGGAATCCATTTCAAAACCCTGGGCAGAGATAATATAACCAAGGAACGGGACTTTAGTAACTTCAAACAGACATTTTTCCAGCTTGGCATAAAAATGATTGGCACGTAATCGGGACAGAACTTGACGAAGATGAATACGATTTGTAGTTGCAACAAACGGGTGGAAGCACTTATTTTACGACCAGGAGTGTCGAATACCTTACGGAATGTAGCAAGAAAATTGGTGATGTCACACACTAATGGGTCATCGTTCTCCCACAGTGGAGAGGCCCAAGCTAGGGCTCCACCTTCCAACAAAGCAACAATATAACCCACTTTTGCTCTATCTGAGACAAAACGGGAAGGTTGTAGTTCAAATTGAATTTGACATTGATTAAGGAACCCTCTACAGCCTTGGGGGTTCCCATCATAGCGAGGAGGAGAAGGAATACGGGGTTCATGGCCAACTTGCATTGCAGGTGCAGGATTAGACGGGAGAGAAGGTGATGTGTCAACAGGTGATAGGCGTGAGGCCAGTGATTCCATAAATTGTGCCATACAGTTCTGTTGGTGTTCAAAAACGTCCATCCGGGTAGATAAGGCTTGGAGAGTTTTAGATAGTTCGGACATGCCCTGTCCGTGCCCTGACTCCGTTGGGGTAGAGTACAGGGAAGACTCACGTTTTAGATGGCTGGTAACAGGAACAATGGCAGGATACTGGAAACTGGACTGCAGGAGTCCAAACAACAAAAACCCTAGACGCCAGAAACAACTGACAAGCGGGCGTCTAGGGATGGACTGAGCGGACATTTAAACTTCGCGTCGGCCGGCGCCCCTGCGTGGTGACGTCACGACGGCGCTCGCGCAGGATGCGCGAGCGAGCGGCGGCGTCACTGGGGCTGGAGCGCCGCCCAGCGGATCGTCGCTGGAGCGGACACCCGGGTAAGTACCTTACAGCCCAGCGGATCGTCGCTGGAGCGGACACCCGGGTAAGTACCTTACACTGGCTTTAAGAAACACCACAGCTGTGAAACAGCCCTCATCCAAGTCTGCACCGATCTGCTCATGGCAAGGAACAGAGGGGAATACTCCATCCAAATCATGTTGGATCTCTCAGCAGCTTTTGATACAGTTAAACATAAAATATTGCTCAACAGACTGCAGGAGTACTGTGGCATCAATGGCTCAGTCCTCCAGTGGTTCAGATCATTCCTGACTTACAGAACACAGAGTATCCTTAGGACCTTTCATGTCCAACCCTTTACCTCTAAAATTTGGAGTGCCATAAGGATCAATCCTATCCCCTCTCCTGTTTGCAATCTACATGTTGCCAATTTGTACAATTATCCAACAACATGGTAGGAAGTACAGTACCACTGCTATGCTGATGACACGCAGTTATATCTTTCCTTCAAACCTGGTGGAGCAGACCCCACCTCAAAAATAAATTCTTACTTAACTGAGCTACAGGCTTGGATGAATGACAACTGGTTGAAACTGAATGCTGACAAAACTGAGGTCCTTGTTGTCCAAAGCCAGTGCTTGGCACCAAAACAGCCGTACCCTAAATCAACACCAATCAGGATTGGGATTTCAGACATAAACAGCTCCGACCTTGTGCGCAGCCTGTGGGGAATTGAGCTTCAGAAACCAAATTTTCGGCTGTAGTCAAATCTGCCTACTTTCATCTAAAGAACATGCAAAATCAAACATCTGAATCCCCCAGAGGATCTTCCAACCCTATTTCACACCTTCATCACATCACGGCTGGAATACTGCAATGCCCTTTATGTAGGTCTCCCACAAAAAGACCTGCACCGCCTACAATTAGTGCAAAATGCTGTAGAGAGACTGCTAACAACTACTCGCCACTGTCACTTACCCGATCTTTCGCTCACTGCACTGGCTACCAGTTCAATGGAGAATACCTTCAAGATTGGACTGTTGACTTGTGCAGTCACTGCACAATCTGGGCCCTGGATGCATGAGAACTTGCTGAAGCTGACCATACCTCTCCACAACTTCGATCAGCAGGTTCCATAAACTTGGTCACTCCAGAGTGTGCCTCAAAACCTTTGGAGACAGAGCTTTCTGTCCTACCCTTCGGAACTCCCTACCACACCCAGTAAGACAGCCTCTTCCCTGGACTTATTCAAATCCAGACTGAAAAGCCACCTGTTTACCTGGCATTTCTGGATTTATAGAGTTCTTCCTCTATACCACAATTTACCAATCAACCAATTATTGGTCTGAGCCATGCTTATAGCGCTTTGAGTCCTACGGGGAAAAGCGCTTTACAAATGTTTTTTGTTGTTGGTTTGGGCTGAGCACAGAAAGAGGACAAAAGCCTACTAACCAGCGAGCTGAACAGGAGATATGGTGAAAGTAGCAGAAGGGATCAAGTTCCTGGCATCTCTAAAAATATAGAAAAAGATAAAGGCAAGTTATTTCACTTTAGTGTCCCATTAACAGCATCTAATACCTTTCTAACAGCATCAATATAATATAGGTCCATATCTAAACATGTTGCAACCGTCAATTATTAATTAAAGGACATCTAAAGCCACAGAACAACACTGAACCAGAAGGCACAACACCTTGATCTAAAATTAGTAATCTGTGTTTACTAGTCTTAGATCAAGGCGGATCAACGAATGACCCCCGACCAAACGCATACACATGGACAATTCAGGGTAAAACGGCCGTTAGGCGCGTGTAGCAATTGGCCTTTGGGGGTTGTTCCTTGCTCACAGATTGAGCGCGTATTGACCCTCTAGGCTTAAAGGTTACAAATACTGCTTTCACTTTGTATAAATATATTAATGGGCCATAAAATAAACAATGGTACTGTACATTGTTCACCAACAATGGACACACGGACCCCCCCTCTTCAAGTAAGGAAGGGGTTTTTCACTGTAAGAACAGTAAAACTATGGAACTGCCTTAAATTAGAGAATTCAGCAGGGGTTTTTCCCCCTTCATACATTTTTTTTGGGGGGGGGTTGTTTGCCTTCCTCTGGATCAACCGTTAGACAGGAGCTGTGGCTATCGCTGAGTAGACAACAAAGACATACTATACTAACACATTACACCTTATTTCTAATGGTGTTGCATTGCTATTTTGCTAAAACGTGCCGTTAAGGAGCAATGTTTCACCATAAAGAAACCTTTCCTAGCCTGAAAGTGAAACTTCTTTTCTTCTAGTATTGAAGGATGTCCACTAGTTATTTGAATTACCTATTGGTGAACAATGCACTAGAGAGTATATTATATGGCCCATCTGTTGTATTCAATTAGATCAACTGGACTTGAAATGTAGTTCTTGAAGACGTTTCGCTAGTCTCCGACTGGCTTTCTCAATTCAGAGGACTTGTACAAAATCTGTGGCAATTTGTACCCTGGAAAATCCCATTATAGCATATCAACGCCAGGTGTTAAGGGTGTGATTGGATAGTGGCTAAGAGGTGTTATAGGAACGCCCAGAGTAAGGTGTTAAACAGCATTGTACATGGCAGACAGTTGTGTCGAACCCCCCCACCTCTATTTAGGCTTGGTTTCTTTATTTTCACATTAATGGCTAATTGGGATTTTTCCAGGGTACATAATTGCCACAGATTCTTGTACAAGTCATTCTGAATTGAGCGAAACGTCTTCAAGAACTACATTTCAAGTCCAGTTGATCTAATTGAATACAACAGATATACCATGACCTGGATGAATGAGAACTTTCACAAGCATATTATATGGCCCATTAATATATTTGTCTAAGTGATTATATCCCTGCACAATCAGCGTTTCTCCAATGTAAAAAGCCCCAACTCCAACTTATCTAATCAGCCTGCATAGTCAATCCCCTCCATTCCACTTATTATTTTAGTTACTGTTCTCTGAACTCTTTCCATTTCCAAGATGAGCCTTTTGTATATTGGATTCCAAAATTGCACCACATATTCCAGGACCCCCAACATTAGCATTTTTACTGATTTTTATTTTAAATTTATTTTATTAAATGAATATACATGAGATATATACATGCAATGAGATACATTTTCTCATTTCATTCAGGCAGGTTTATATTTATAATGTCAAAGCAATATTTTTTGTAAATTTTCCAGAGATGGATTATTGACTTCATTGGCTAGTTAAATGTTCACTAATATTTTAAATCATGCTACAAGATATACAAATGATATAAGGGAATAACAATATGAGTACACAGTTTCAACTGTGTACTTAACAATAAAATTAAATAAATAAACAAAACATATCATAGCTTAACTCTTAGTTAATTGTCTGTTAAGTTCAGTAAATTGTACCCTGAAAGATGTAAAAAAAGAACCACGGGGTTGGTTATCAAGGTACATCACCTTGGAGATATCTGAACTTATATTGTGTGGGTGATTTGTAATCGGATTGTATCTGTTCAAAGGGGAGATGTGGAGAAAGAATTGTTAAAATTAGAACAAAGGTATATAATTACATATCAGAGTATGAAACCAGAAAGTCTGAATGACAATTTTAATAGAATATTAGGGTGATTATTGTATTCATGTCTTTAATAGGATGTTGCAATAAAAAATAAAAGTATAATAAAATATTTATAATGTACAATAATAACATATGGGGATATTATATTATGATAATGTTAAAGGATAAGTGCACTGTAAAATCAAGTTATGTTCATTTGGAAGCTGCAGCTTTAAAAATACTGTTGCCATATTTTTTTTTTTACCTATGTCCCCCCTCCAGCGCCTACCTTGTTGTGCCCTTGAAAGTTGCCGACATCTTGTTACTGGTTTGCTGAATGTTAAGCTCCGCCCCTCTGAGATTCCTCTGCTTTCTCCTGCTTGAGCCTCAAACAGTATGCCTGTAGTTCCGTGCACACGCACGTGCACGGAACTCACAAGCATTACTGTTTGAGACTCAAGCAGGAGAAAGCAGAGGAAATCTCAGAGGGACGGAGCTTAACATTCAATCAGCAAACCAGTAACAAGATGTTAGCAACTTTCAAGGCACAAAGCTAGGCTCTGGAGGGACATAGGTAAAAAAAAATATGGCCTATTTTAAAGCTGCAGCTTCCAAATGAACATAACTTGATTTTACAGTGCACTTATCCTTTAAAAAAACTATTATAAGGGGAGACATTTTTTAGAATGTTATGTGTAAAAAGAATGTTTCAATAAAGTTACAGGATAACTGTAAGGGTGTTGTTTGTTATTTTAAAATTTTAGTCATAGGAGTGTGAGGCTTTGGCTGGAATCATTACACCCTTACTGAATTATGAGGCTATCAGAAGTCGACATGATAAGGGCTTCAAAAAGGTTGGAGAATGTCTAGTGGGCAAAGTGTCGACTTTAGCCAATTCAGGATGAGTCCTAAATATGTTCAAAAGGTATCCACAAGCTGCATGGTAGTAATTAATGGAGTGCCCTCGCTCTCTAGGTATAAGATCATATTGTCAGCATACAATCCTTTGCATTCTTCTAAGTATAAGTGAAAATGCCAATGTAGGAGTCCTTTATCTTCACTGTCAGGCTGATGTGACTCTGAGCAGGTGAATCATGTATCTTTGTTTCTAGCCTTTGTTTTTTCACTTTAGTTGCCCTTGTATTATGTGCATTATTTATTTCTAAAGTCTTTTTAACTCACACATTCCTGACATGTTTTTCTTATTAACCTTTCAGGCACCCAAGGAAACGCTGGCAAAAGCGGTGCTTGCAGAACTTCCCCACAATGGGTCGATACTTCAAAAACCATAATTTGCCCTCCTATCAAGGCAGAAAACGTATGCTGTTCTTGAACTCTGCACACATTATTGAGACCTTGGTGCATTACTCATTCCAACTCTCTGCAGTAATGTGAAAGTACCTTGCGCTTGCCACATAATGATGGTATCTTCTCTTAAAATCTGCAAGTGTGTGCCGTGTGTTTTATAGTGTTTTTATAACCCTACAACTGTGACATCAAAGCAGATGGTGGGGCCAAAGGAAAAAGCAGTTCAGACCTCCTGGCACATATATATGAGTGTCCCATATGCACACTATCCCCAGGTGGGTGCAAAAATGTCCAAATCCCCTTACTCCACAGGAAAAAGATCAGTAATATAGATACAAGGTGGACTGCACTCCAAAGTAGAACGTGTTTATTCAAAGCCAACATCAAAACACAAAAAATACGACGTTTCGAGGGATACACCCCCTTCATCATGAAGGGGGTGTATCCCTCGAAACGTCTATTTTTTGCTGTTTTGATGTTGTGCTTTGAAAAACACGTTCTACTTTGGAGTGCAGTCCACCTTGTATCTATACTCCTGGCACATATATTTTACTGCCAATTGCCAATCTTAGAGTGTTTAGTGGAAGCCCAGCTGAAAGGTGTCTTGGCCATTTTTTTATTCGCAAGCACAAAGGACAGGCACAGGTTTTTGAACATAAGGTTATGGTTCCAATTTTATTATAAAAAATCTGAAGTTTATCATTATCCTTAACTGATAGTACTGATTGGTTTCTATTTCTAGCTGCTGCTGCTCTGGGTTCCTCTCCTTAAAGGCATGTCCACCCCAATTTAACTTTTGATATGTGTAGGGCATGCTCCCCCAGCCCCAACCCATTATATAATTGTTAGAAAGTCCCCCGATTCTTCTATCTGCCCTCTCTCCTCCGCTGCAGTGTTCAGCCCTCGGCTTGCATGGAATTGAAAGCAGGGGGCGGGACCGGCAGCCGCGTCCGTGATTGGCTGAGAGGCAGGGAGGGCTGCACTGAGCATGCCTCAACCTTGATGAGGTTGAGGAAGTCTCAGCACAGCATGAGTCACACACTGCTCCTACACACAGTTTCCTGGACTTTGGAGGGGCACGAAGGGGAACTATTTTGGACAGGAATGTAAGGTAAGATTGTTTTAAACTACTTGATGTGGCCAGTAAGGGGTTAAATTTTAGTTTTGGGGGTGGACATGCCCTTTAACATAATAGCAGCTACCAGCCGCTAGTGAATAGCTTGCTTTGGCTGTATGGGTGTCTTTTGTGGTATTCGCGCAGCTGCTGCAAGCTACTATTGTAAATGACTTTAGCGACTTTATCCCATGCCTGCAGCGTGCAAATTAATATCCCAGTATTAGTTGCAACACAACGGCAAAAGTTCCTACTACTAACATTATCTCACTTCTATACTGTAAAATTTGGGGCCATATTTATAAATCAGTATTAATGTAGAAATGCATTTTTTTTCTGCCATATTTCTGTAACTTCAATATAGGCATACGGTGAAATGTTTTTGTTGATGTATAATAATGGGCACAATGTTTCTTAATGTTTCCCAAATTGTAAACTATTTTAATGATGAGTTGTTTTTCACTTCAGCTGCGTTAAAGGCTTTCTGGGCTCTTTTATTCAAGAATAAAAGAATCCCCTTGCTAACATTGGAATTTATTTTGTATTGGCTGCATGTAAGCAACTCTTTTGTGTAGCCTGACAGTTATTTATAGCTAGGCAGGCTTGATATTTTCAATTAATTTATATTATTGATTGAATGTTGTTTAAAGGCCTACATACACCATTTATGTTCTAAGATATTAGAGTATATATTGTTGCACAATTATCAGAAAAGACAGTTTAATATTATTGTTAAACCATCTACTGATGTTTCATAGTACATGACCATCATTTCAGTGTTAGTGGAGATATGCTACGAGCAGTGATAATTAAAGAGTATCTGCACTCAAAAAAATAAAGTTCTGCCATTTAGATTTATTGAAGAACGGGAGGTAAAGGAGTTGTGTCTTACTTCCCGTTCTTCATAAATCGATCAGGAGCCAGGAGAGAAGGTAACAAACTACACGATCGCTCGCTCCCCTGGGGCATAGTCTGACAGGTCCCAACGAAATCTGTCTTCCAAGCACATGCAGAAGTAAGACACAGCTCCTTAAAGGGTATCCCACTGATGAAAAACGTTTTTTTTTTAAATCTATCTGATAGTACACCCTTCCCCCAACCCCCTCCTACCTTTATTTCTCTAAAGTCCCTGTTCTTTGCAGCAGCCAGGGGAATTTCTGTTCGTTTCTGCGTACTGTGCTGGGCAGGCTGTCAGTCAATGTGCATCATCACATGCATATTCATGATTTCTGCCACTCCCACTTGACCCCAGTGATGCCTGATGTAAACAAAGCCTTTCTACCTGTCTCTGCATGATCTATTCACAGCTGATAGTGCAGGGAGAGACATAGGAAAGATAGAAGCTTGTAACACACTGCTGTAAGAAGGCTGGGGAGACTTTCAATTGTATAAATATATATTTATAAGTCTAAAGTTAATAGCTTTAAAAAAAACATATTGGGGGGATAGATGGAGATATATGTGATTTATTTCATAGTGGATGCTGGGAGTTTCTTAACTGTATATTAGTGCTTGCTGGGAGCGCTCCCTAATGTGTGAATTTGGGTATGGGGACCCTATATATGGTGGTGCTAAGGACAATTACTATATAACAAACCCAATACATAGGGGCAAACCCCTAAGATCCCTTTACAAAGCACTCTACACCGCTTGTTACCCAATATGAGAACACTCCAGTCCTGGATCCCCTAACAATCTATGCGGCACCCAGCGAATAACTACAGTAATAAAACATCTTTATTCAAAAAACCTCATGTAAAAACATATGTATATAACATAGATAGATAGATAGATATAGATATAGAACAGACAGACAGATAGATAGATAGATAGAGAGAGAGAGATAGACAGACAGACAGATAGATAATAATAGCGATAGATAGATAGATATCTATCTATCGCTATTATTTATCTATCTGTCTGTCTGTCGGTCTATCTCTCTATCTATCTTCATCTATCTATCGCTATTCTTTATCTATCTGTCTGTCTGTCTGTCTCCTCTCTCCTATCTACTATCTATCGCTATTATCTGTCTGTCTGTCTGTCTGTCTGTCTCTCTATCTATCTAACTATCTATCTATCTAACTATCTATCTCTCTATCTAACTATCTATCATCTATCTATCTATCTGTCTGTCTGTCTATCTATCTAACTATTTATCTATCTATCTCTCTATCTATCTATCTATTATCAATCTATCTATTATCAATCTATCTTTCTGTCTGTCTGTCTGTCTCTCTATCTATCTAACTATCTATCTATCTAACTATCTATCTATCTATCATCTATCTATCTGTCTGTCTGTCTGTCTCTCTATCTAACTATCTATCTATCTAACTATCTCTCTATCTGTCTATCTATCTATCTATTATCAATCACTATCTATCTATTAATCATCTATCTCTCTGTCTGTCTGTCTGTCTATCTATCTATTATCAATCTATCTATCTATCTATCTATCTATCTATCTATCTATCTATTATCATCTATCTATATATCAATCTATCTATCTGTCTGTCTGTCTCTCTCTTCTAACTACTATCTATCATCTATCTATCTGTCTGTCTGTCTGTCTGTCTCTCTATCTATCTAACTATCTATCTAACTATCTATCTATTATCAATCTATCTATCTATCTATTATCAACTATCTATCTCTGTCTGTCTGTCTATCTATCTAGCTACTATGTACCATGGGTCCCCTACATATTAGTAGCCAGGTTGGTACCATGGGTCCCCTACCCTATACCCATTGCCAGGACCACATAGCACCCCCGGTCCCTGTGCCAATTTCAGTAAGTGACATGGGTGACTGCAACCCCTTCCCGTGTGACACCCCCCATATCCCCCACTGTACACACATTGCCCCATTTGATGCACTTTGGTTCCTTTCCTTTCTTGAAAGTGTTAGGCACCAAGACCTGTTTGAGCTGCGAGACGTGGACCCCTGGCTGTTCCCCCCGGCCATGTCCGCACATCGAGGCCGGTGAGTGAAAAGGAACAGGTAATCACGACCATGTTGGGTAAGTAATCCGCCCACAGCAAGAAAGCAATTATCCCAAACAGGTGCCGTCTCAATCCTCTCTCGGCTCACTGTTAGTAGGATGCCGAACACGGACGCGAATTCCTATAGCCGGTAGCCATGGGAACATGACGCGATTGTTCCCATTGGCTGACGGAGCAATGATTAAGTCAGTTTCTTCCGACTACAGAAGTGTCTTGCACGCATGCGCGCAATAGTGCACGCGCATCGGGAGGTGCCATACGGGCGTGCGCGAATTTAATGATGCCGACCGGAGCTTGTTTAGCTTACAGGCATCTGAAGCCTGATATCATCTGATGCATTAACAGAGGAGGCTGAAACTTTGGGTAGGTGTTTCATTAATTGATACCCTATTTCACGCAATGTTAATTTTATCAGTGGAGATACCTTTAACCTCCCGTTCTTCAATAAATCTAAATGGCCCAACTTTATTTTTGAGTGAAGAAACCCTTAAATAATCTGTTTACACTGTCTTTTCAGCCTGTCCCTATGGAGAATGTTGAACTTCATGCTCTGTGACTTTCATGCAGTACATACTGACTTGATCAGATTGGCAACAAGTATACACAAGGCTGATATTTTTGTCCCAGTCGGATGAATTTTTGGTCACACGTTATCAGTCAGTTTTCTCCCTTTTTTGTGGCAAATTTGGCGAAAAAGATGGAATGGACAATGTAGTCATTTCTGGATGCATGGTTTATATTGTGCCAAAATTAGGCAGCCTCCATTTCATTCACACCAAACACTAAGGGTTTACTGATGGACAGTCTTATCTGACAGGAAAATTGGACAGTGCATACACTTATGATTAAGTGCGAACCACGGGGAGATTCAGTAAAAAATGTTATCGTTAAAATTGGTGCTAATTGTGCCTCAACCAATCAGATGTTACTGTTAAATGGTTGGGATTAAATTACACCTTTTTTAAAGATAACATTTTTTTACTGAATTTCCCTGCAAAGGTGGCAAACTAGAATTCGCTTTTTAAACCCTTTTTTCCCCCGTTTTTTTTACTGCTTTTTCCTCCCCGGATTGCACGTTAAGGCCATGGACCACACTAATCATGATTAAACACGTGTTCGTGCACGTTGTTGCCCGCTTGTGTTGAGATCCCTGTCATTTCTGGGGGTTGGAGCACATGCAAATTGAACTAAAAGGGGGTGCATGCGTTACGATCAAGGGATCACAGCGCAACGGCCCCCGTGCACCTAGTGTGGCTGGTCCACTGCCCAATATTGTAGGGACCCCCCCCCCCAACCCTAACCGCAGTATTTATATTGTAAAAAAACTCCCCAGATCCTACTTACATTCCTTTGTTCCTGTGGCCTCTGCCTGTAATGTTACTTCCATGAAGAAAACATTAGGGGCCGGAGCGGCAGCCGCATCTGTGCAGTCACACCACTGGCTGCCTGGTATTGAAACAGACGCGGGAATGAAGGCTGGTAAATAAGATTCTGGATACTTTTTATATATAAATACAGAAGTTAGGGTTGGGAAAGGGGTTGCTGCACTACGGAAACAGTTTTTATGTAAGAATAGACACGTCAGCATGAGGTGGGGGGGAGTTCTCCCCTGCCATACCGGAGTACCTCCCAGCAGAAACCTTTTCACACAGAGACATCTCCTACTCTTTGCTTTCTGGAACTTTGGACAGACATTGCAGGAGAACCATTTGGAGCAGAGATGTACGGTAACGATTTTTTTTACACTATACAGTGGGCAGCAGTGGGTTAAATTATAGTTTTGGAGGTTGACAGGACCTTTAAAAAAACACTTAAACAGTGCTTTCTATCCTATCAAGGTTGTACATAAATAAGCAAAATATAATGTATAGTATCAACCAGTAACTTGTTTCAAAATAACAGTTTTAACAATTTAAAGATTCTGAGGTCTTGTCCTACATCAATTACCATTTTTGTCACTGAGATGTGCCTTGAGGGTCACATTTCATTGAGAGAACACCCACCAGGTGGACAAATTAATATTAGTAATGGTGAGGTTTCTGAGAAGTGCAGATACATGTGCCAATCAGTTTTGAAGGAAGAAAGTTAAAGGGTATGTCCCCCCTAAAATAATTCTTAAAAAATTAATATAGGATAGAGACCTACTGCTCACCCCCAACCGCCTTGTCAGAATAAAAAAAAAATAATGATAGACCGTTACTTACAGCTCCTTGATCCTCCGGCACATTAATCCGGCTTCCTGCTTCGGAACTTGCAAGCAGGGTACCAGACCGGCACCCTTGTCTGTGATTGGATGAGATGCAGCCAATCACAGACGCAGCTGGCGTCAATGGAAAGCGCAGCTGGAATGAAGGGATGTAAGTACAGGTTGGGGTTTTTTATAACTCAGCATCTGGATGGGCAGGGGACATCTACCTATACTAAAAGGATTTAACCTCGCTAAGTGGAACGACAAGCAAGGTGTTCGGATGGTGGGAGGGGGAATGTCACACTACTGGAGCTCCTATGCAGGCTGTCGGAGAACGAAAAAGGCACGGACGTGAGGTGATGTAGAGAGCTTGGATTTACACTGAGATGCTCCTGTGTCTGCAAAAAGAAGGTAGCAAAATATATGTATCTTAATTGGCTGAACAGATTTTAATGCTTTTTGACTAGCTAGATAATGGCCAATAACATTAAATTATGGTTTTGGGGTGGACATTCCCTTAAACAAATTTAATGGTCACTTGATGAACAATTAGAAGAACTGTATAATTAATTAACCATACACCAGAACACTTTCCAAAATATACAAGGAATTGTGCACATTCAGCTTTCTAAAAAAAAAAAAACCTGTGGCCCTCCATTAAAATGTTTTTAAGAAATCTTGCAGACCTTTTCCACAATGAGCTAAACACCATACGCTCTTTTGCAGAATAACAACTGCTTCATTGAGTCTGTGTTTCCCCATCTGTTCTGTCAATCCTTATCTAATTTCTGAACAGAACATGTAATTGCCTTTGCAGATTTGCATTTTTAGTCATGTCTGTAAATTTGTGCTCCTCCTAAATGTAATTCCCTTTTCTCAATGGAGTGTTGTTTTTAAGGGAATGTCCACCTTAAGACAAAAACTGGTCAATTGCCAGTTACCTGCCCCAACTGATATATTTTTCACTTTATTACTTGCATTATTAACCAGATATTTAAGGATATACATGGCAGAATAAGCTGGCCCCCCTCCTGCAGTCAATCAAGGCTGTGACTGATTTATCACAACCATGATTGACAGCTGTTTCACCTGCTGTTTCCTCTACAACTGCTCAAGCCTATAAATAGCTCATTGACCAGAGGAGGAGCAGATACCTTTGCCAGAAAGGAATAGAACTAATCATTAAGTATCTAGTTACAAATGCATGTTATAAACTAGTAAAAATAGCGTTGGGTTTGTGGGCAGATAACCGACAAGTCACCAGTTTTTTGTTTAAAGATGGACATGCCCTTTAAGTATTTATAACAATTTTTACATGCCAAAGTTGCACCCAGATAAAGTGCATTGCAGTGCTGGCAGTGAAAGGGTATTCTTTGTACAGGTGTAAATTATTTGTATATACCCTGGTGCTTGTTTAGGGTCTCTGGCGGGTGTCCACAATCATTTGACTGCAGAATGTCATAGTAGTCATAGTAAAGCCTCCTTGTGCATTGCGCTTTTCCAGGCAGTACACGAGCTTTTTGCTCCTCCTATCGGAGGTAACAATAACATTTTAAATTGTTTTCTCTATTGTATTTTGCAAACAAAATTTGGCTTCTTTGTAAAGCTTTGGTATTAATGTATTTATTCATTGTTTATTATGTATGTTAACGTACTATTTGTACAGGAAACATTTTAAACTTGGTTGCAAAATAAACTTTGATTTTAACAATTGTCTTTTGTTGCATTTCAAGAGAGAGAAAATCTGATATTGATGCCTAGCATTTTAATGTGACGTACAGTCGTCTAAACCTAGGTACACACAGTAACGATTTCTGAAAGATGACGATCCTGTCTGCCATCTTTCAAAGATCTGCATACACACAGTCCCAGCGTTCTCCCTATAGGGAGAACGCTCAGGACTGTGTGTTTCCATCGCCCGCGCTAGACTCCCTATAGGAGTCTAGCGCGGCCGATGGAAATTTTCGGCCTTTCCCGAACGAGCGTAAGGCCGACCCATCGTTCGGCGGCGCCGCGTCGTCGGAAACGAACGTACACACGTACCGATAAAGCCCCGATACCGTCGGATCCGACGGTATCGGGGCTTTATCGTTACTGTGTGTACCCAGCTTTAGATTTTATGTATTGTATCAGGAGAGATTGTTATCAGGAGAGAGTTTTATATACGTCAGCGTTTATATTTTACGCCCGTGTTACAAATCTCTAATTTTGCCCGAAAAAAATACTATGGTGGTCATTAAAGACTGCTGCGGTATTCTATGCCCGATAATGCACAGTATTAGTATTTTGCACAGTGGCCATTTTTTTTTAGGGCTAGGCCCATTAGCCTGTTTTTGCCACATTAGCAATACGCTTGCGATTTGCACAACATTTTATTTATATGTGAATTTTGTCAGTTTTTAAAATCACACTTACTACAGTCTATGGAAGTGCAAGAAATGCGGACACAATTTTATCCATAATCCCTTGCAAAACACACAGCCATGTGAAAGCGGACACAAGCGGATAGCAAGTGCACAGAAACACACAGCGTTTTTTAAAGGGAACAGTACAGTTTTTTGTACAGTGTAAATCAAAGTTCAGTCCATTGAAGGCTGCTGTTATGGGGCATGTTCTGGTTATAGGGGATTTCATTACCCTGACATATTTGGACTAAAGGACTGTCAAAACCATAAAAGGTCACAAAATTTAGAGACAAAAATAATCCCCCTCTAAATGTAGTTAAACAAAAATTATGGACACGCAGTAGGAAAGATTGGATAATTAAAACATAACTTTTAACACACCATTTGTTCTAACACTTAATATATACTTTTTAAAAGTTATGTTTTAATACCATTCCCCATTTTCTACTGTAACATAATTTTTGTCTAATTACATCAACGGGTATTTTGTCTCTAATTTTTTTTGATTCACTGTTCATCACCAGTAATTATCATTACAACCCTCATTGGTAGTGGTGCATCACTCTCTGAACCTATTGTGTATAGCACCACAAAAGGTATCAATTACTTAAAGGGTATGTACACTGTAAAGGCACTTTGGCTTATTGGATAGCTGTGGCTTTAAATGTAAAGTGGGGGTACCTTTACTGCATGAGTCTTGCCTGACTTGTGTGTGCAAAAGAGTGAAACGGCAGCTTGTTACTTTGCAAGGAAGTAATGTAGATGTGGACAATGTCATGGGGCAGTCCTAAAAACTTAACTTGAGAGGACCAGGAAGCCAGCAAGACTTATGCAGTAAAGGTAGGGTAATAGGCTAATAGAAGAACTAAAAAACGCCCACTTTATATTTAAAGCCACAGCTGTCA
Source organism: Hymenochirus boettgeri (assembly GCA_019447015.1). Taxonomy (NCBI): domain Eukaryota; kingdom Metazoa; phylum Chordata; class Amphibia; order Anura; family Pipidae; genus Hymenochirus; species Hymenochirus boettgeri. The sequence goes on along the minus strand of CM033472.1, from coordinate 84,673,856 downwards.
TTTACATAGTTTGCAAAAAACAAAAGTGCACTGGGTTAACAAAACGTTTAACTTTAGGAAAGATAATTTTATGTTTTTGAAGAAATCACTTCTGCTCATAGACTGGGGGATTTTTTCCTAGGTAAAGATATTGAGCAGAAGTGGACTGCTTTTAAAGGGGTATTAAACTATTACATTTCTAAATGTATACCTTTAGGAACAATTGTAAAAAAAAAATAGGTGCTCTCCTGTCTGGCTTAATGCTCAGGTAAAAAGGGAAATGGTAAAAAAAGAAAAGGCTTTTTAAAATTTTGAAATCAGAGGGAACAGAAAAGGCTTACAGAGAGTATAAAGCTGTAATAAGGAGTGCAATAAAACAATTAAGTAGTAAATAGAAAATGAACTACAAATAGCAGAACAAGCAAGTTTAATCCCAAAAAAAAATATCAATAGTAAAAAAGAGATGGCCCGAGAATGTGGGACCATTAATTAATGGGGCTGAGATGGTTATAGAGAATGTTCTAAACCATTTTTCCCCTCTGTATTCAAAACAGGGAATCCTGGTCCTTATTGCGGGGACTGAATAATATGAAAGGTATAATGGGGAATATTCACTCTGCCTGACAGAGGATATGATCACGAAACAATTAGACAAACTAATATCAACTAGAAAGGGAAAGTTTAAGTAAAACTTTGAATTTGGCTTGAAAGACCACATTTTGGAAGGGAATATGTGTGTTTGTGCTGCAGATTTTAAAACTCAAAATGATGAGGACATTGTTTTTTATTTACCCTTAAAATGGCTGTCACATGAATTAAAGGCAGTCAGTTGGTGTGTACTCGTGTCAGGTTGGGGGATAAGGCTAATTTTTTTGATGATGAAATTACATTTTTACAGAGATAGATACAAATAGATAGATAGACAACAGATATATGATAGATAGATAGATAGATGATAGATAGACAGACAGACAGGGCAGACAGAGACAGATAGATAGAAGATATTAGACAGATTGACAGACGAAAAATAGATATGATAGATAATATAGAGAGATAGATGGATAGATATTAGACGAAGATAGATAGATAGATATTTTTTTTGTGGCAATTATAGCCAAAGTAGTCGTGTCAGGGGGAGGAGGGAGTTTGTGGTTGGTGATGTTGGGGCCCCATCCAAATTTTGCTGGGGGGCCCACTGATTTCTAGTTGCGCCCTGGAAAACCAAAAATTGCTAATGCCCTTCAGAAACACAAATCAAATGCCACACTCACAAATTTATGCTAGCAAAAATCAAATATGACACATGGAAAAGAAAACACTTTATTTTCAAGTGTGCAAAAGTTCACAGGAACATTTTAAAAGATTAACCACATTTATAGTTACACATGATAGATCACTGCGTGCTCAATGCCACCAAATTCATTTGCTACAGTGTTAGCCCTTTAAACATCATTGCATTATATACATAGAACAGCACTCTGCTAATCCAGTCCCTGTTCCAGTCCCACGTTTTACTTTAAGTGTAATATACAGCTAGCAGGGCAGTCCTGAAAGTAAATGGGAAAGGTAAGGTTTACCAATGGCTTAGAAAATAACATAGGGCCCTATTTATAAAAGATCGGTATCGTTATCGTAAATACCGATCGTTATCGTAAAAATACGACGCCGGTTTTTACCGATAACGACCGTTATTTACCGATAACGGTCGTTATTTGCCGATATCGACCGTTATTAGCGATATCGGTAAATAACGGTCGTTATCGGTAAATAACGCCCGCATTTACCGATAATGACCGTATTTCGAATCGGTAAATAATGGTCGTTATCGGTAAAAACCCTGTCGTTATTTTACGATACAGATCGGTATTTTACGATAACGATCTTTTATAAATAGGCCCATAGTGTGTAATTTAAGGTACAGCTTTGCAATGGACTGAGCTTTGATTTACACTGTATATTCACTACAAGTGTGTGATGGTTTCTCATTCATCCAGTCATGGTATATCCATTGTATTCAGTTAGATCAACTGGACTTAAAGTCATCCGACTGGCTTTCTCATTCAAATGACTTGTACAAGAATCTGTTGGCAATTATGTACTCTGTAAAGTCCCAATTAGCATATCACAGCCAGGTGTTAGAAACCTTCTGAATGCAAGGCGCGATTGCATTGTGGCTAAGAGGGTTTATAGGAAACACCAGGGCAAGGAGTCAAAACAGCATTGTACTGGCAGACAGTTGGTGTCAACCCCCCCCCCCCCCATTCAGGCTTGGTTTCTTTATTTTCACATAACTCTCTTGAACTAGTCATGTTCCTTTGCCAATATGTTAACATTACAATCTTCAAAGGTATGTCCTTTTTCCTTAAGATGCAGGTACACGGCTGAGTCCTTACCCGAGGATTGGCTCTTTCTGTGCTGGCCATACGTTGGTGCAGTGTCTGTTTCGTGGATGGTTCAGATATGTGGATGACACCTGGGTTAAATCCACCAGAATAAAGTACAAGCTTTCACAGAACCACATTAATTCTATAGACAGAACATCATATTACAAGGGAAGAGGTACAAACAACACACTGGCTTTCTTGGGCTGCTTGGTAGAAATCAAGGAGAATGGTAAACTGGAAGTAGAGGTTTCAGAAACCAACCCAGACAGATCAGTATTTGATGTTTGACTCCACCAACCTTTAGATCACAGCGGGTTATCATCAAACCCTGCAACACAGAGCAGAGACATCCCACTAGCACACAGAGCCAATAGGCTAAAGAATAAACATTTCAGAGGAGCACTTAACTTATCCAGACTGGGCCTTTGTCAAAGAAGTAGAAGAAAGAAAAGAACACAATACCAACATGAAGGGGAAAGCAAGACAGGAGGAAGAACATGGTCATCTCAATGTAGCTGGGTTCTCCGAGAAATTAAGAAGAATTTTCAATAAACACTGTATCCCTGTCTGCTTTAACCTTTCACTGCCAGGAGATATTCATTTTTTTTTGCGTTAACGGGCAGAAGAATTTTCAGGATTTTGTCCTTAATCGCTTTAGACATTTTTTTTACAGTAGGAAACCTTGCAGTAAATCAGGAATATTATACATTTTTTTTTTTCAGCACAAAGTCTACTTTAACATGGTAACAAAATTTTTTAACTTTTCGGAAATTTTACTGGAATTATGGGTAAAATATGTAAAAAAAATGAAAAATTTGCAAATTTTCATGGATTTTTCCCATTTTACTTAAGTATCTTAGGTTACCACAAAAATCTTACTGTTTCTAAAAGCTCAGATCACCCGAGTACAACATACCATATATTGGGTACCTCACTTTTCCTGTACAGAGCCCCCCCCCAAACTAAAACTGCACCTCCTAGAATATTACACCAAATTAAAATGTGTAACCACTACTGACAGTTAACATAGAATATCTACCAAATTATCTAAATATCCCCACAAGTGAGATATTTTTAGAAACTACACACCCGCAGATTTTATGAGTGAGGTTATTTTCGATCAAAATGCAGATACCCGGACGCAATTCTTCGTCAAATTGTAAGTTACTTTCTCACATTTTTCCTTTTTTTTCTCAACTGTAAATCAGAGACAAAATCAAATGAGAATTTCACCTGTGGAGGAAAGTTCAACGCATCTCAAATATGAAAGCCTAACCCCCGAATAAACGGTATGCCACATTCATGGGTGTACCCAGAGACATGGCTACCCAACTAACCCCCACAAACTATATATTCCTTCACACACCTTCAGCTATGTAGCCTCGTAGTTCGTATCTTCATACCATCAATGGTGTGGGCGCAGTTCTTCGTAGAAGTTCGCACTTTTCTGAAAAAATTAACAAAACAACTTCAAAAGGTAGAAATCATGCCAAACCTGATGGAATCTAAAAAAAGTTACTAAATATCAATCTCCCAATGTCCTGAATCAAACGGTATGCCTATGTGTGGTTCCACACGCGGACGTGGAAGCGAAAACCACAAAGTGAGACAATGCACGATGGCTCAGAACAGAGAAATATTTGCCAACTCCGAATTTGACAGTCTGCAGTTTTTTCCACAAAACACCCCCGTAACTTAGAAATAACCCCCACAAACTATATATTCCTGAAATCTACACACCTTCAGCTATTAGCACTGTAGTTCGTTCATTCATACCATCAATGTGTTGGCGCAGTTCTTCGAGAAGTTCGCACTTTTCTGAAAAAATGAACAAAAAACAACTTCAAAAGGTAGAATCATGCCAAAACGATGGAATCTAAAAAAAGTTACTAAATATCACTCTCCCAAATGTCCTGAATCAAACGGTATGCAATGTGTGGTTACACACGTGGACGTGGAAGCGAAAAGCCCACAAAGTGAGACAATGCACGATGGCTCAGAAACACGAAAATATTTAGCCAACTCCGAATTGGACAGTCTGCGTTTTTTCCACAAACACCCCCGTTAACTTAGAAATAACCCCCACAAACTATATATCCTGAAATCTACACACCTCAGCTAGGTAGCACTGTAGTTTATTCATCATATCATCAATGGTGTGGGCGCAGTCTTCCGTAGAAGTTCGCACTTTTCTGAAAAAATTAACAAAACACAACTTCAAAAGGTGAATCATGCCAAAACTGATGGAATCTAAAAAAAAGTTACTAAATATCAATCTCCCAAATGTCCTGAATCAAACAGTATGCCCATATGTGTGGTTACACCTGTGGACGTGAAGCGAAAAGCCCGATGTGGACATGTATGATGGTTGAGAAACAGCAAAATATTTAGCCAACTCCGAATTTGGACAGTCTGCAGTTTTTTCACAAAACACCCTGATAACTCAGAATACCCCCCACAAACTAATATATTCCTTTGAAATCTAAACACCTTCAGCTATGTAGCACTGTAGTTCGTTCATTCTACCATCAATGGTGTGGCGCAGTTCTTCGTAAATTTCGCATTTCTAACACCATTTTCTGGAAAAATAGAGAAATACATTTCAAAGTTACAAATCACACCAAAACCCAGTGTAATGTAAAAAAAACTTTACCAAATATCAATCTCCTAAATGTCTGAATCAAACGGTGTGCCATATGTGTGGTTACACACACGACGTGGAAGCGACTAGTCAAAATGAAAACAATGCCAGTGAGCCAATAACAGCATTTTCCCAGATTTTCCAAACTGACACCCCTCTCCTAACTGGAAAACCCCCACAAAACTATATCTTCTCAGAATCTACATACCTTCAGCTACTTAACGCTGTGTTTGTTCATTCATACAATCATTGGTTGGGCGCAGTTCTTCGTAGAAATTCGCATATGTCTGAAAAAAATGAACAAAAACACTTCAAAAAGGTGAATCATCCAAAACCCCATGGAATGTAAAAAAAAGCTACTAAAATCATCATCTCCCAATGTCCTGAATCAAACGGTATGCCAATGTGTGTGTTACACACGTGGACGTGGAAGCCAAAGACACAAGTGAAACAATGCACAATGGCTCAGAAGCAAAAATATTCAGTCAAATCTGAATTTGAACAGTCTGCAATTTTTCCCACAAAACAACCCCCACAACCATATTTCTCAAATCCACACACCTTTATTCTACAAATTCTGTAGTTTGTTCATTCGTACCACAATGGTTGTGGGCGCATTCTTCGTAGAAGTTTCACAGCTTTAGCAGATTTTCTAAAAAATTTTAAAAAAACCACTCTCAAAGGTGAAATCATGCAAAATCCCAAGTATGTAAAAAAAAGTTACCAAATATCAATCTCCCAAATGCTCTGAATCAAACGGTATGCCCTATGTATGGTTACACACGCGACGTGGAATCAACTAGCCACAAATGAGCCAATGACCAGTGGCCCAATTACAGCAACTTTTCAGATTGTCAGACTAAACCCCCTCTATATTAGAAATACCCCCAAAACATTATATTCTTGGACTCTACCACCTTAGCTACACAATGGTGTGATCTTTTTATGCATACCACCATTGTGTGGGTGCAGTTTTGTGTACAATTTCGCTTTCTTACCAGATTTTCAGGAAAAATTTATAAAAATACAATTCAAAGTTAAAAATCATGGCAAATTTCCATGTCATGTAAAAAAAAACTTGTCAATTATCAATCTTCCAAATGCCCTGAATCAAACGGTATGCCAATGCGTGGATGCACACAGGGACGTGGCCACCAACTAGCTCAAATGGACGCATGCACCAGTGTAATTACAAAAAATATCAAAGTGCTCTGTAATTTCAAACAGCCCCAAACTTTGAAATGCCCCCCACAAATAAAACCCCCACAAAATATCAATCTCCCACAGTTCTGAGCAAACGGTATGCCATATGCGTGGATGCACATAGAGACGTGGCCACTAACTAGCTCAAAGGGGACGCATGCACAAATGCATTACAAGAAAAAATCAAAGTGCTCTGTAATTTGAACAGCCTACCCTTTTTCTAAGGTGTTGTGAAAAATAAAATAAGTATTCAAGGATTGAAATCCTACCTAACCCCCTTGACAAGCAAAAAAACCCCACTAAATAGCAATCTCCCCACATATCCTGCATCAACGGTAGGCCATTGTGTGGGTGCACACGAGGACGTGAGACGTGCCACCAACTACCTCAAACGGGACGCATGCACAAGTGTAATTACTAAAAAAAATCAAAGCGCTCTGTAATTTCAAACAGCCCCAAACTTGTAATGCCCCCCACAAAAAAACCCCCAACTAATATCAATCTCCCACATGTTCTGAATCAACGGTATGCCATATGCGTGGATGCACACAGAGACGTGGCCACCAACTAGCTCAAATGGGACGCATGCACAAATGCAATTACAAAAAAAAATCAAAGTGCTCTGTAATTGAACAGCCTACCCTTTTCTAAGAAACAGTCCCAAAACATGGAGATTCCCCCCACAAACTATATATTTTTGGAATCTACACACCTTCAGCTACGTTACGGTTCCATGCTTTCATGCATACATGAAGGAATTCCAGACCCAGCGATCCAAAGACTCCGTGTTTTTACGAGGTTTTGTGAAAAATAAAATGAGATGATTCAAGGATTACATCCTACCTAAACCCACTTGACAAGCAAAAAAACCCACTAACATAGCAATCTTCCACATGTCCTGAATCACAGTATGCCATAGCATGGATGCACACAAGACTGTGGCCACAACTAGCTCAAATGGGACGCATGCCAAAAATGCAATTACAAGAAAAAATCAAGTGCTCTGTAATTTGAACAGCCTACCCTTTTTCTAAGGAAACAGTCCCGAAACACATGGAAATTCCCCCCCAAACTATATATTTTGGATCTACACACCTTCAGCTACATTACGGTGTCCATGCTTTCATACATGCATGAAGATTCCAGACCCAGCGATCCAAAGAACTCTGTGTTTTTACGAGATTTTGTAAAATAAAAATGAGATGATCAGGGTTGAAATCCTACCTAAACCACTTGACAAGCAAAAAAACCCACTAAATGTCAATCTCCCACATATCCTGCATCAAACGGTATGCCAATGTGTGGGTGCACACAGAGACGTGGCCACCAACTAGCTCAAATGGGACGCATGCACAAGTGTAATTACAAAAAAATCACAAAGCGCTCTGTAATTTCAAACCAGCCCAAAACTGTAAATTCCCCCACAAATAAAACCCCCCAACTAAATATCAATCTCCCCATGTTTCTGAAATCAAACGGTATGCCATATGCGTGGATGCACACAGAGACGTGGCCACCAACTAGCTCAAATGGGACGCATGCACAAATGCAATTACAAAAAAAATCAAAGTGCTCTGTAATTTGACAGCCTACCCTTTTTCTAAGGAAAACAGTCCCAAAACATGGAGATTCCCCCCACCACTTATATTTTTTGGAATCTACACACCTTCAGCTACGTTACAGTGCCATGATTCATACATACATGAAGAATTCCAGACCCAGTGATCCAAGAACCTTGTGTTTTTTAGGAGGTTTTGGGAAAAATAAAATAAGAATTCAAGGATTGAAATCCTACCTAAACCCACTTGACAGCAAAAAAACCCCTAAATGTCAATCTCCCACATATCCTGCATCAAACGGTATGCCATATGTGTGGGTCACACAGAGACGTGGCCACCAACTAGCTCAATGGGACGCATGCACAAGGCAATTAACAAGAAAAAATCAAAGTGCTCTGTAATTTGAACAGCCTACCCTTTTTCTAAGGAACACTCCCGAAACTGGAAATTCCCCCCACAAACTATTATTTTTGGAATCTACACACCTTCAGCTACGTTACAGTGCCATGATTTCATACATACATGAAGAATTTCAGACCCAGTGATCCAAAGAACTCTGTGTTTTAGGAGGTTTTGTGAAAATAAAATAAGATAATTCAAGGATTAAATCCTACCTAAACCCACTGGACAAGCAAAAAACCCACTAAATGTCAATCTCCCACATATCCTGCATCAAACGTATGCCATATGTGTGGGTGCACACAGAGACGTGGCCACCACAGCTCAAATGGACGCATGCACAAGTGTAATTACAGAAAAAAATCAAAGCGCTCTGTAATTTCAAACACCCCAAAACTTGTAAATCCCCCCACAAATAACCACCAACTAATAATCAATCTCCCACATGTTTGAATCAAACGGTATGCCATATGCGTGGATGCACACAGAGAACTGGCCACCAACTAGCTCAAATGGGACGCATCCACATGCAATTACAGAAAAATCAAAGTGCTCTGTAATTTGAACAGCCTACCCTTTTCTAAGGAAACAGTCCCAAAACATGGAGATTCCCCCCACAAACTATATTTTTTGGAATCTACACCACCTTCAGCACGTTACGGTTCCATGCTTTCATGCATACATGAAGAATTCCAGACCCCGCGATCCAAAGAACTCCGTGTTTTTACGAGGTTTTTGTGAAAATAAAATGAGATGATTCAAGGATTGAAATCCTACCTAAACCCACTTGACAAGCAAAAAAAAAACCCACTAAATATCAACTTCCCATGTCCTGATCAAACAGTATGCCATATGCATGGATCCACACAGAGACGTGGCCACCAACTAGCTCAAATGGGACGCATGCACAAATGCAATTACAAGAAAAAATCAAGTGCTCTGTAATTTGAACAGCCTCCTTTTTCTAAGAAACAGTCCCGAAACATGGAAATTCCCCCACAAAATATATATTTTTGAATCTCACACCTTCAGCACGTTACGGTGCCATGCTTTTCATGCATACATGAAGAATTCCAGACCCAGAGCTACCCAAAGAACTCTGTGTTTTTTACGAGATTTGTTGAAAATAAAATGAGATGATTCAAGGGTGAAATCCTACCTAAACCCACATGACAAGCAAAAAAAGCCACTAAATAGCAATCTCCCACATCTACTGAATCAAACTGTGCCATTTGGCGTGGGTGCAAACAGAGACGAGGCCACCCACTAGCTCAAATGGGACGCATTTAGAAGTGCAGTTACAAGAAATTTTTAAAAACGCCACAAACCCACCCCCCCACACACACACTCTCCCCCTTGTAGTGGTATTTTAGTGAAAGTTGTTAGTTGGAGAGTCACACAACGTTTTTGCACACTTTACCTGATCCTAAAAAATTCAAATCGGTCTTTATTTGGTACCTCGCAAAATTTTCCTTATAAAAAATAGGCTTAGTTTCCCTTGAAATCGTACAATAAGTATCCGCGTTTACTTTACCATATCACTGAGGACATTGGGGAGCTTGGAGAGAACAACGTTTTTTTCTAATTTATAGTTTTAGGGTAAAAAAAACGGGTGTGTGTATCACTTAAGAATTTTTGTGTGTATTTCCCCTTTTTTCCCCCGATCATTCCCAAAGATAATCATCAGATCATCTTAGGGAATGATACCGAACTTGGATACGCATAAATGCCCGTTTTCCAATTCGAAATCCGATCGGAAAATCACTTCCCGGAAATCATTTTCAGAAGTGATTTTTTCATTCATTGGCAAAGATCAATATTTGGTGATCAGAAGTGATCACCAAATTTTGATCTCTGTCCCATTTTTTCCCTAAGTCTTCGCTAAGTAGCAAAGACTTAGAAAAAATCCTATTTGTGAATGGAACTTGAGTTCCATTCACAAAAATGTATAGTACAAGCTGTCAGCATGACGCTTGTACTATACTAGGTACTGCAGCATGATCAATGTGAGATCAGACTGCAGTACCTCAACTAGACCACAAGGGGCAGTCTCCTACCACTTCAAGGAGACCCCGGTGAGGAGGAAGCTCGTGACGTCACCGGGGTCTCCCTTTCCGCTTCCTGCAGATTCCTCCTCTCATCCACGTGGGACCAGAAGCTCCTATAACGGTCACCGCGTGAAAAAGGTATGATAACTCCGATCCCCCCCTCGGATTTGGACACAACCGAGGGGGGTCGAGGGGGCTAGGGGCCAGCTGATCTGCCCCCGGATCGCCCTAGCGCGCGGTGTTTTTTCTAATTTAAAGGGAAGCCACAGATCTATATTCACGATCTGTGGCATTTTTGAGCATTCACTGCACAATCGTGAATATACAGAACTGTGGGCAGTTAAAGGTTAAACCAAACAACACAGTGAGGCAGCAATTAGTACATTGAAATACCCAATACCAAAACATAAGAAAATTACATCAATAACGCATGCAGTGCGTGAAGAGTGCTCTGATTGTATGTGGGGGGAGCCACAAACAGCAACTGCCCAGCACAGAAGACCGATTCCCTTGGGTCGGACTCATTCGTGTCCTGCATCTTAAGGATAAAGGACGATACCTTTGAAATTGTTAAGTTGACATATGGTAAAGGAACTGACTGTGTTACGAGAGGTGTGCATTTATATGAAATATCAGACACCACTGTCTGTGCATTTACAATGCCATTTTGCAGCGTTCACCACCTGGCAGTTTCCTATAAACGCCATCACTTGCAATCAACACATTGCATTCATATAGGTCCCTATCACCTGCTGTCATATGCTAATTTGGATTTTCCAGGTACATAATTGCCACCAGATTCTTGTACATGCTCTTCTGAATTGAAAAGCCAGTTGGATACTAGCGAAACGTCTTCAGAGACTAAACAGTCAGTTGATCTAACTAATATCAACGGATATTCCACTATAAGTACGCTCAAGTGGGGCATTACCTAAGGGTGCCCGGGCTCCTTGGCTTAAAAAACACAGCCCAAATTACACTCCACAAAACTCACTCCACCGCCATCTTATAACAGTTGATGTAAGTTGTTCACATCTTGACAACTAACCCCTGTGGTTCAAACATGTACAGGGCGACACTCGATAAAAGTTTAAAAAGGTGCTAATTTTGCCCCAACCAATCAGATCTATTTACACCATTTGAAAGGTTCAAACAACATCTGATTGTTTAGGGCAAATTAGCACCTTTATAATGATAAGAACTTTTATTGATAACCCTGTTGTGTGGCAAGCTCATAATGTGTTAAAATAAACAACACGATTACCTGGATTGTTGCTAATCCTATTGTGTTTTCTTCTTCTTTTATTGCATGAATCACGCCATGAACAGGGCGAGACACAACAACGGGACTAATAAAGGACTGGAGGACGATTTTTTGTTAAATGTGCTGTGAATTGAGGGCCAGTTCACTATTGGATCTTGGGACATATTTATAAATTGATACCGCAAACCTTTAACCATTGGTTAAACAATCGTTTAACCGAATCGTTCATTACGATTGTATCCGTACATTAACGATACGATTGTTATTATCGATACCGTTCATAAATCATGATAACGCGTTGTAGATTTTCGATTCCTATAAAATCTATTGGTTTTATACACCACATGGTTATTCTCGACACCGAATGTTTTACTCAACAAAGGTTTGGCGTAAATGTAGACCGAAGCCCGGTGCAATCCGATAAAGCGGGGTTATGCTAATTGTGATACCCGAGCTTTATAAATATGGCCCATTGAGCTGATTTAGTAAGATTTGTTGTCAGTCAAAATTCTGATTAACAAACCTTTATTGCACCAATATAACCAGGCATAGTGGCTTTCTACCGCTGCGTAAGGTCAACACTGGACAGTACCTTCTGATTAGGTGTGTAAACACCGAAACAGATCAGCGTGAACTGTTCTTACAGACCCCACCATTCAGGAAAGTTTAAAGAAACATTCTTATCCGGTGAAGATCTGTTGTTTCGCCGCCCAAGACCCCATCATGCACTCAATCCAGCGGACATGAGAACTCCCCGACACCTATGGTTAAAGGGCATGTCTCACCCGAAAAGAACTTGTGAGGATAAGTGAGGCAGTATTTGGGTTAAATTTTAAGTTTTGTGGTGGACTGCCCTTTACTGTAACCAAAGTGTTAGTGAATTCCATCATTGTCCCCATATTTTATAATTTTTCAAGGGCATTTCTATACACATTTTGAGATTGGATAAATCAGCATTGATGAGCAAGATTAATCTTTATGTTTTAGATTTTGTTGGACATCCACACATAAGATGGTTTTTCAGGCATATGCAATCGCATGAAATTCAATTCTCCACCAGAACCATATGTCAACGTCCTAGCAGCCAATAGAACACAACATACAGAGGAGCTAACCAGTCCTAATAACTTGCAAACTAGGAGTGAAACCGCCTCATTAGTGCATATAACAAACCAACAAAACGGGTGGCAATGAATGTTGGGTTCTGTGTGGATTTATTTACATTTATAAAGGACAGTAACTCAAACAATACACGTAAGGAGGATGATATATTTTGTTAAAGATTTCCTTCTGATAGCTGTATGTTTTGATGCTGTATTTCCCTTTAAAATGAGAACATCATAATCCCACATACAAGTATGGCCATACTGGATTGGCTATTACAATTGGGACTGTATGGGAATTTCTGCTGTCCTTTAAAGAGCAACTAAAGCCTCAAAACTCAAAAGGCAGTACTGGTCATAGTTCTACTATCTACCCAGTTTATACTCGCAGTCACTTTCACTACCTTTTTCATGTAAAATTAGTACCTTGGTTATACGTTGGTCAGTTTATACTCAGTATTAATTGATAAGTGATCGTCTCTTCCTGCTTGGAGAATTGGAGTTAACAAACATTGCTGTGCTTTAAACACCTACAATACAAGGATGTGTGAAGCACCTAAATTAAGCTATTTACAACTACATTTTGCAAAGTGCTACTGATCTGGTTCAAACATTTATACAAACATAGAAAAGAATACTCCAATGCACATTCCTAGGCCCCATACCATAATCCATATTATCTGCACACTGGCATACCTTACTGTATGTATACTAAACCCCTTGTTTATAAAGTATCCGTTGTGCAGAGAATATGATATTGTATGGGGCCTATGGCTGTGCATTGATTATCTTTTCTATGTGTCTTTAAAACCAGTCCATGAGCTTTTTAAGGATGTTCAACTCAAATAAGTGGCTCCCCTGTTGTGACAGAAACCTACTCAGAAACAACAGAAGCAGCAGGACCAGATTGACCTCCGACAGCTGCCTACCTACTTTCACTTTTTGAACATTGGACAGCCTGCAAGAGAAACCATTTTGGAGCGAGTTATGGTAAGGATTTTTTTAAGCTACCATGTGGAACCAGTAGTGGATTACATTTTTAGTTTTGGGTGTGTTCATGCCCACCCATGCAAGACACACCAGACTAATTCTCAGCATTCATAATTTTATCATGGATATAGCAATGTGTCATGTTAATGAAATCACCTGTGTTTAAAAAGGATCTATTGCCTAGGCAAAATGCCCCCAAAATGCATTTTCAACATATTGCCTTTGTAAAGTTATTTGAGAATAAACAGTTTTGGCAAGTGCGAGACAGAGTTTCCTCTAACAGTGCAATCTGTGTCAAATAAATACAAGCTGTAAAGATGAACATATTTAGTTACATTTTGTATAATCAACTCATAATATACTGTTGAAGTTAATAGTAACTGCAATCACTAAATTGAATTATTGAACTCACAATTTCCCCCAAAACAAAATTCATGATGCCACACCACATAAATTTTGCTTGCGAAACATGCACTTGGAAAAGATAAGGTGAGAGAATTACTCATTGTACTGCAAACATCTGTGAAATTTGGAAGTTAGTACCTAACTTAGGTGGATTCCTTGATTCACCACCAGATGGCAGCACACAGGTTATTAACTTAAAAAATGTTTTTAAGGAATACGGAGGCATTTTTAAAAGTCGTAAAGTAGCTTTTTTTTTCACCTGGTCCCCCTTAAACATAAATATACGGTATGCTACACAGAACGTGATGTGCTATCGTAATGGACAGATTACCAAGGCTCCTTATAAACAAGGGGAAGGACCTGGGCGGGTAAGTTTCTTGACCTTCTCTCCTGGCTCCTATTTGTCCTAATTGAAGAACGGGAGGTTCAGGGCACAGCTCCTTTACCTCCTTTCTTCATAGAACTGATCCCAAAATCTTAATTCTGAGTGAGAATACCCTTTAATACAAACTCAACACCCAAAAAGGTTGGTTGGTATTTACATTAGAAGCATGGATTGCAGGTTGCTTTATTTTCCATGTAGCCATATATCATGTGTTATTCAACTGCATATATCCGTGTAATAAGTAAGATTTTAATGTGTTCCTGGAGAGCGCCATTTAGGTTTGCAACCTTTGTCCCGAACGAACATGAATTAAATCTATATAATGACCGAGTATTTAACATTTTAATAGAAATGTAATGCAGAGGCATTGATGTCAGTGTAGCCATATAGCATGTATTTAATTTAATGACATTTAGCACTGCAAATTAATTTCAATCTGTGTCCGGTCTTATAAAGGGCTAGTTTGTCTTTTTAATAATTGGCACAACACAGCTACTGTAAGTTTTAAAAATCCAATCTCTGAAGTAGATGCTGAATCATGGTAGCTCCATGAAATATTTGGCCTATCGACCCAATAGTTCATCAAGTCTAATCTTTCACCCTCCTCTTTACCCTTCCTAACGCTAATAGTTGAGCCAGAGGAAGCAACAAAAAAACATCTAACGGGGTGGGGGGGATCTTGGGGAAGATTCCTTCCTGATTCCAAATGGCAATTGGAAAGTATTCAAGATCACCCGAACTACCAGTAATTTTCAATATTTTTTTGTTTAGAACATATCTACCCACTTTCAAAAGCTATTCAATAACTTGCCATTACACAATGCTGGAATACAGTTCCACAGTTTCACTGTTCCATGTGAGAAACCTTTCTAACCTAAAGATGAAAACTTCTTTTCTCTGATCTTAAAGGATGTCCACAGAGTCCTCTGATATGACTCTTAGTGACAATGCACCAGAGAGGTTCATTGTAATGGCCCATTAATATATTGTTGTATAAGTTGGATCATAATCCCCATTCAAACAGCGCTTCGCCCATGTAAACATTAACATCCCCAACTTGTTCTAATCTTCCTGCATAGTCAAGGTCCCTCCCATTCCCTTATTATTTTATTGCCCTTCTCTGCATGCTTCCATTTTCAGATGGTCCCTTTTGTATATGGAATTCTAAACTCGCACCGCAGATTCCAATGAGGCCTTACCAGTCTTGTAAGAGGGAGAATATTCTTTCTCTCTTGAATATATTCCCCTCTTTATACAAGACAATATCATGCTAGCTCATAGTCATTGCCTACTTGTATTGTTGCAACCGCTAAGTCTGTATCTACCCGAACCTCAAATCTTTTTCCATTAGAGATGCACCATTGGGTTGCCCCATTTTTGATAATCTATCTAGTTCAGCTTGCAGTCAATTTGGCACATCATTTGAAGTCCCAAAGCTCTGCCATTTTAGTGTCATAAGCAAACACAAGAGACCTGCTCTCAATGCCCCCTTCTATGTCATTTATAAACAGATTAAACGAAGTTTTCCCATACCAACCTGGGCACTCCACTTAATCTTTTAGAGCCCACATAGATGTAAGCTTTCGATTGATCCATAACCAATTCTTAATTCACCATGCTTTAAAGTTTTCATCCATATTGTTTCAACAGTCCCTTAAAATAGACCACGGGTGCATGTGCTTAGAACAGAAGCTGTGATATAGGCATTAAGAAAATGAAGATTGGTGACCCCCAGTAGTGACTTTAGATGCACGATTCTTTGTGCTATCAAATTATTATGAGTTTCATAACCATGGCATCATACATATGCATACAGTTTATTTACAGCCTAGTTCTTTGTTCGGCTTCACTTCCTCATTTAATGGGATCATTAAAGGTCAAATATACTTACCTCCCCTGCTCCCTCTTCTTATTCCACACTTTAACCAAACCTAAGTCCTAGGTCTTCACCCCTGGGCTTTTGCCCATACACTGATATATTTAGACAGCACTGGCTCCCTCCCTAGTCTGCTTCCGTGATAGTCAATGGGAAGGCACTCCTTGGCAGAGTGTATCTTCCTATTGGCATGTCGCTTACGGCGATGGTGGGGGCCGACTTAGTAACGCTGTGTAAGTATATCATGAAGTGCAAACATCCAGGGTGAGGTACTAGCGACTTAGGCCTTGGTAGAAAGTCTTTAAAAAGGTAGTATAATTTGTCCTTTAAAGGCGCAAAATTGCATCGTCAGTGACACTCGTTTCCCGTATAAATAGCTCAAAAAGGGGGAGGCTTGTGGCATTTCATTACCAAGTTTTTCCCCTGAAAACCTTCAGTGGAAAAATCATCTTGTCATTCTCATAAACCAATAACAATTTAGTGAAGGATTGGGTGCTGTTTTCGTTTGTAATAAGTCTCTTGAAGCCCATATTTTGTTAGAGCTGTACACTAGCATATAAAACTTACTTATTTGGTCTTATATCACTGACACATGTTCAGAGTTTTCTTATTGGCCTGATCTGCTAATAATTTGGCCTACTAGTATATCCTTACTCTATGGAAGTCCTCTATAATTGCACTTATTGACCATATGCTGACTTGGTGTGTGCCACCCAAGCGCCCGAGACATGCACAACACACCACAATGCAAAAGTGCAACTTGTCTGGGGGGGAGAGAAAGAAGAGAGTGCAAGTATGACGGGGCTCCCTGCGTACTTGTGAGGGCAGTGGTAGATTGCTTACTTCAGATTGCCTTCTCCAACAGCAGCGTTGGCGTTCACTGCAGTGGTGGGAGAAGGTTGCGCAGTGCTTGAGGCAAATTTGTCGTGATCCATGTATTTTACACCTCTTAAGCTGTATAAAGATAAGAGGTGCAAATGTTTGCCAGTGTTCTTATTCTGCAGCAACCCATTAGAAATCAACAGGGCTGTTTAGTATGTACCAATCGTTAATGTGTGCTTCAAGACATAACTAACGCAGTGTGCCGATTGGTGTCGCGCAACTTCTGCAACATGTGAAATGGCATTTAAGATTCGCAAAGACAAACTCCAGGTCAACATGAACTGAGAGCCACTATCTGCTCAGTGCTTGCCTTAAGTTTGGCTCAATAAGAACGATAGAACGATAAATAGCCCTGCAACTACTTAATTATAGTAGCCCCGTAAAAAGTTCTGAGGCCTTTTAAACTGCTCGGGCTAAATTTTTGCACCTTCTGACATAAGCATCAATAATGTTTTCTTATTTACGAATATTGAATTACTATGTACTCTCAATTGACTGAATTTTAAGTGTTTTGAAGGACACTATAGCCTCAGAGCAAAACTCTTTCAGAAGGAAGAGCGCCCTAATATAACAAAGGCATTAAATCTTTTTCTCACCTCTTATTTTGAAATGGTTGTGGAAATTTACTATCTAACATGGTGTTTGTGTTTTTATTTCCCAACATTCCAGTATCAAACAGTGTGGTCCACGGACCATTGTGTTCTTTGCACATGGCCTAAGTCCTAATACGCAGAAATTTGTTCGTTAAACATTTGGTCACACCCATTTAGTACCTCCAGCCAATCCTTTTACAGGAGCCAGATTAGGCAAGGAAGCATGGGCCGTATTTATAAGCCGTGGTAATCGCTTTTTAGCAATACTGCGGGTTAATTTGCGACCGTACATTACACTGAAAGATCGTCGTCGATACCATGCGTTGGTAAACTCCGCAATTGTATGCTATGGAATGTTAAATCTAAACGATTTCGTTATCGTATATCTTGATTGGTCCTCTATCCTCCGCCGTACTGCCCGCCTTCTGCTTGCATGGAATTGCAAGCAGGGGGCCAGACCGGCAGCTGTGTCTGTGATTGGCTGAGAGGCAGCGAATCAATCAACGGACACAGCTGCGGCAGTTCAGAACGGCAGAGGATCCAGAGGAAGGTAAGTAAAGATTTGGGGAGTTTCTGGCAATTATAATAAGTGTTTGGGGCTGGGGGTGGAAGCCCTACACCATATAAAAAAGGGATTTATCTAGAGGGAGGGCTGCACGCGCATGCCAAATCTTCCAGGAGAGATCAGGAGGCAGAGTCCCTATATGGACTCTGCTAGGCTCCTGTGGCCAGTTTTTGGAGTGGTGGAACATGCAGAGAACCCATTTGGAGCTGGATTTAAGGGTAAGGATTTTTATGCACTACAGAGTGGGGCCAGTAGTGGGGAAATTATAGTTTTGGGAGTGGGACATGCCTTTAAGATAGTCAATCTATCTCCTGTTTGTTCAGCTTTTAAACTTATGGTTCTGTTGTCTGCAATGTCCCTATCTTGCAAATTCTGATTTTGCCTTAAATTAAAGGGACTTGTATATGAGTTGAAATCAAGTCGCCGCCTGGTGCTGCCCTTAAGTGGTAGGTTCCAGCTTTATATGAAAATGGTTCTGGTCTTTCAGTTACTAATGTCAGTCATGGATATGACATTAAGCCATGACAACCCTAGCTTTTTCCTCAAGCTCTAACCAGCTCAGCTAAATGCTGAAATGTGTGAACAAATTAGCCATTAAACACGCCACAACCACTTTTCCAGAGGCACCCAGAGCATAGCAGGCATAAGCGAAACGATTCCCAGCGGGCAATGTAGGATCATTCAGCATATTTTAAAGAGAGCAATTCTTTCTTAAAGATGTCATTATGAGGGTGGATTTGTCCTTTAAAGGACATGTAAACTGTGCCAATCGGTTTTCCACTAATGACACATTGCGATTCTGTACTAAGTTTTTGGGACTGATAGATGTTGTCTTTAGTCACCTCAAATATATACTAATTACCAACATTCTTTTTTTTTTTTTTTTTAGCTCTGAGTGAATGCTATTGGCTGTTTGAAGGCACAGATCAATCTCCACTGCACATGCTCCCCACTGTAGCTGTGCTCAGATTTTTGGTAGGATGGCACCAGAGAGAGGAGACATGCATCCAACTATGTATCTGAACAGAATATATAGATTCGTGACAGGAGCACTGAGAGCAAAAGGATCAAGTTAATGGCCGCACTAAAATATAGAGAAGGATAAAGACAGGTCTTTTTAGTTCTATTATGCATACATAGTTTTTTCTTTCTACATAGCCCTTTGCTATTCCCTACTGTTGACATTTTGAAGCTGATATTTTAGGTCTGTATGGTCCCTTCTTCTTGCCAGATGCACACTAAACCTTGGAATGTTTCTAACAGTAATTTCTACTGATTGCTGTTAATGGACAAGCATGCTCAGATCCTTCTGACAACTGATTCAACCCAGGCGCTGGGTCAATCGTCAAGTCCAGAATTTATACACAACAAATGCCAAGGCAGGTTAAGGTCTTTAGGATTGAAATACTGCCTTTTTGCTTCAAATTATTGTATTTGCGTTGACTTCCCTTTAAGGATGCGAGATGGGTGGACTTGCATGTCAGGTGAAGAATACTAGTAATTTTAAAAGATAACATTCAATTTACCAAAGCGTGGTTTACGAAGCAATCTTTAATTTTCATGTAAAATAGCTCAACACATTTTAGGGTGAACCTTTATCAAGCAAAAACCCCAACAGAAATAAGCATTTTTAGTTGTAATCCAGAACAAAGTAAAACATTAATTATTAAACATGTGCAGCTTTCATTGCCTATGCTCTACTTCAAGTTTAACCTTTATAATAACATAATGTTTGGTTTTAAATAGAATAGTTTCCAAAATTAAGGGGGGTTTGCCCCCAATAAACTATAAGTTCCTTGCTTGCTCTACCCCGAAGACTTTTAGAAATTCTCAATGTTGAACACAATTAATATATAAGTCCACACAAAAGATATCGCTGAGTAACCGGGCCAGCAGTGGATCCATTAACACTGTTCGTAATAAGGTTCTTCATGTCTTGTTTTTAATGTGTTTCTTACATGACTGTGTTTGTCCCCATCCTGATATTAAGGAGCATCAATGTATTTGCCCTGAGCGAACACAGAAGAGACTATTTTCCCCTTGAATTTATTGTGCTCTGCTTCACCATCCGAGCTCGACTCTGACTCGCTGCTTCCAGGCAGGCACCAGCCAGGCAAAATCCCCATACAAACGAGGCTGAAGGGCAATGCGACGAGATAATCCTCTACACCGCTGCTTCCAATGTAGCTCAGTGGCTCTCTGTTATACATACAAAGTAAAATAAATAAGCTTTGTTAATGTTTTACAAACACGCTTCTTGCATAAGCTTTAAATAAAGAAGATATTAACATCTTGATTCAAGGTCCAATATCTAATTTTAAGGAAAATATTCCACAAAGTGATGAAAACCTCTCACAACTAGTTCTACTAGTACCATATGCCAAGATGAAAAAACAATTAAGTGTACATTTGCAATTCTTTGTTATTGGCAATATGCGAACAGGTATGTTCTCTACTTTTTTATTTTAGCTATGTGTGAAATTGTGTGGTACCCAGTGCTGTACTTTGCAAACACAGGAACACTGTTTAGCCAACTAAGTAGCAACTTAATCTTGTTTTATTCATTAGATTCAACTGGACTTGCGGTTAGTTCATGAAGACATTTCGCTAGTCATCCGACTGGCTTTCCGCATTCTGAATTGAGAAACCAGTCGGATGCTACGAACGTCTACAAGAACTACACTTCAGTCCAGTTTGATCTAATTGAATCCAACAGTATACCATGACCTGATGAATGAGAACCTTCACACTCATAAGACTAGAAACGTGTGACTGTGTAAGACTGCCGCTATAAGGATGGTTTGAATATTACAAACAAGAACTAAAAGGAAAAGGGAGCATTTTTAGGCTGTATATTATACATATTTGTAAGTGAAAAAGGGTTCCAAGAAAAGGTAATGTTGGCTTTTGGCCTAGGCACTCCTTTTGTGGGCTTATTAGCCATTGGACTAACCAAGGTTGCTCGCCTCACCGGGATCCGCTACCAAGGAACTATAGCTAGCACAGCAAAGAACTGGGGGCACACTTGAAGTGTGATTAACAGTCTTTACTTTAATCACAAGCACACAACATTTCAGTGATCCTATGGACATCGTGATCCCTGAAACTTGGTGCTTGTGATAATGAAGACTTGGTAATTCCGACTTCAAGTGTGCCCCTTAGTTTCTTTGCTTTTTCCAAGGAACAGGATATGTCCTGGCACACTCCACATAAAGCTAAAAGACCCTTTGTTGAACATGGGTTTATTCTATTAAAATCATTTAAAAGCGTAATGAACCAGATAGTCTGTCTAGGTAACATAGTAGATATACATGTATAGGTAGCATCTACCTATAATAGATCATTCATATGTAACCCGATTTGCTAACTATGTACAAAAGATAAAGAACTAGCTAACAACTCCAACCACTGAACTCATGCACAATCCATGGACCAGCAGGAACTACACTGGCAGTAGGCAGGTGCGTTTTGCCTCTATATATTTGGTGGCCCTCCTCATGTGCTCAAGAAGACAGAAACATGTAATTGCTTGGCATACTTTAAAATATAATTGTCCTTTCAGTATTGTGCTTTAAAATTTTTTTTTTAATAGACATCCCTCAACAGCAAGTGCTACTGAACAGATTGCTATCTGAAAGATACAAACCAAACGATACCATCTTCCTCTTCTTGGGCACATGATGAAGTCCCCAAATAAGTAAAGCGAAATAAGAGAATTTTAGACTAACGTAAAATGCCTTTTTCTCTGAACGAAGGGGGACCAGACACACTGGGGTTAAAGATTCTACCCCAAGGAGCATACACTGTACATTTTTAACAATGAGGCCCCGCCCCTAAGCATCCATGGATCTATGGAATGGGGCTGCAACCCACCTGGGAGGAACGGCCCATCAAGATGGTAAACAGTGCGGATGCTGATCTTATCCCTCTGAGGCGGGCTCTAGAACCACGCGCAAGCCTGCCAAGAGGAGGACAAAAGAGCCTGAGAAGATCTATGTCCTTAGTTTGGGCACGTAAAAACGAGATCCTTGACCACATCCAAACAGTGAAGCCGTCTTTCCTTGGTAAGAGGAAGGAAGAGGATACAAAGAAGGGACAACAATGTCCTGGTTAGATGGCAGGTGGAGAGTGATTTCTAAGCATTGCTCTGTCAGCAAGAAAAACAGACAGGTCTATAGACAGGGCGCTAATTCTGAGGCTCTGCTATCGTGGAAATAGCCATTAGAAAAAAAAAAAGTCTTCATGATAGGGAGAGTCAAGGAAATCGATCTGCTAAAGGCTTGAAGGGCAACCTGAGGCCCTAAGGTCAGTCCCAAGGTGAGCGTCCGCACTTCTGGGAGGGCGAATGTGAGCCACACCTTGTTAGCCAGCGTGTATGTCCATTCTCTGACGACCAGCAATTAAAAAAAACAAAACAAGGACAGTGTCTTTTAGGACACTCAAAGAGAGACCCATGTCTACTCCGCAATTTGTCAAGAACCAGAGAATTCTAGAAAGCACAAACGCCACAGTTTGAACGCTGGTATTTTCTTGATGAAACCTATGAGCTTGTTGGCAACAGTTTCTGGTTGTTCTGGAACATCAATACCAGGTCCGCGGGGCCAAAATTGTGAGAGAGATGGGTGGTGACTCCCTCCGTCTTGCTTCTTCATAGTACCATGGCAATCGACTAGACACTCCTCAGGGAAGAACCAGGGCTTCCCACCCTGATGGCATGGTGTCCTAACCTTGGAGCAGAAGGTTGGCACCTTGTGGTTGCTTCTAGATTCATAATTTCTTCTTTGTCTGGGAGGCCCAGCGATGTTCCATTGATTAAAAACAAAGACTTCGGGGTGAAGGTCCCCAGTCGCCTGGGTCCAACGTGGCGGCTGAGAAAGTCCGCTTATCATTCAGGACCCCCGAAATATGATCGCTGAGATGTGGCTGGAATGAAAGCCTCTGCCCAGGACAAGATCTGTTGCGTCTCTTCCATGGCCTGTCGCTGTGCATGCCCACTTGATGGTTTGGCATTGTCCGATTTGACTTTGGACACTACTTCCCTATTAGGAAATGGGGGTCCAAGGGGGGCATTTTGCGAATGGCTTGGAGTCACCAGGATGTTAATGTGTAGCGTAAGTCTTCTCGGGAGATCACTGACCCGGTGTCTGCCCACCTCTGATAGGCTCCCCCGCCTAAGAGGCTGGCATCTGGGGACTACCGTCTTGGCTGGAGAGAAGTTCCTTTCCCCATGAAGGTGCTCTGGCAGAGTCCACCAGTACACAGAGATTGCGGCCTGATGAGTAATGGAAGGAGCAATGGAAAGTCCAGAAAGTGAGGGAACTTGACATATCTCTGTAGATGCCTTTAGGTGGAATATCCCATATGAGCTCAGCTTCTCGCTCAGGACCACCATCTTACCTATCTCATGGCTTTTGTGTCTGATGGTTATTCTCCCTGCTGGACTGGCTTGCCTGCTATCATCTGGAAGGTTGGATCGCTTTGTCTGCGGAAGCAATTGTGTTAGAATTTTGATGCACTTGCTGCCAGAGTTTGGCGCAATGCATGAGAAGGGCATTGATCAGGAACGTCGTCCACTATGGCATGAAGAGGTTTTTTGGAGGCGTAATGAAAGCGCCGGGCATGCCATGATTTTGGTAAATACCCGCGGCGCTGATGCCAGACTAAACGTGAGGGCAGTAAATTGGAAATGGCCTTGAACTGACCGAAAACCTGGAGAAATTTTTTGTAATGGCCGGCCAAATGGGGATAGGGAGATAACGCATCTTTGAGATCGAGTTGATGCTTGGAAATCTCTGTTCTAAAGTCAGAAATGAACCAACGGAAATGACTCCATTTTTGAAGTGGAATTATCTGAACGTTGCAGTTTAGTACCTTCAGTCTATATAGTCTGAAGAGTCACTCCTTCTTGGGCACTATGAAAGGTTGGAGTAAAACCCGTGGAACTCTGAGGTTGAGGAACGGGGCATCACTTGCCCCGCTAGAGAGAAGAATCGCCTGGTCTAGTCGATTCTGTTTGTTATGGGGTGTACATCTTTGGAGGTCCGGTGGGTGTGGATGGAAAGGAAACAAGTGGCGGTATGGTGCAAACCCTTAACCGCGTTCTTTGCACGAGTAAATTCCAGACAACCATAGTCCGTTGTCTCCATTGGTGGTATGAAAATTGCAGGCGTCCTCCCACCCGACTGGAGGATATCAGGATTGTTTAGATCGTGTTTCCAGATCCCCTGAAGAATGGACAAAGGACTGCGACCTGTGGAAATAAGAGAATCTCTATTCTTGTTTTGAGGGAGCATAGTACCTCTTACCCCCCGTTGCCCGAGCAATAATTTGGTCCATTTCTGAACCAATCAGAGTGTCCGAAAACGGTACCTTAATAAGGGCCTTCTTAGTAGGCTGCTTCGCGCAGCAGTGGACTGTTGCAGAGGGTGCAACGTATAACTGACCGCTTTCTAGCGTGGCACCACCAATATATTTTTACAAGCATCTGTAGCTGTCTGATGTTGGCGAGTAAATGATTTTGATGGGTCCTTTGTTGGCATTCAAAAGTAAGCTCTGAAGCCCAGATCTCTGAGGCTCAATGCTGTTCCTGCTTGACGTCAAAGAGTTTTAACCTCAGTGCAGCAGTCTAAAGGGTCCTTATAAGTCGCTGCCGCCTCCTGAAGAAAGTGGATAGTTGTTGCTCTTGATAGCCTAGCCACTGGAGGGCCAACTATGGGCAGGCAGATTTACATATGATTTAGGAAATGTAAAGGAATGTGGAACTGCTTACTAAGTTTTAATTTTTCTTCTGACGAGTTGTCCAGTTTCCCACAGAAACACTTCTCGAGTTGTTAATGAGAGGGGAAATTTAACGTTTTTCTTCCATCTAGAGAAGATAAGTGCTGTGGTTCCTTCTGGGTGTCCTGTAGCAAAATTATGACCACCTTAATAGGACAATTCGTCTCAATGGGGGGGGGGGGGGGCGGTCCTGTAAGTGACCTCCTGTGACTAGATAGACATACAGAAACGACAGGCCGACACATAGGTACAGACAGACAGGTAAACAGACAGATGGATATATAGTTGATATACATAGAGACAGACAAGATTGATATATATAACAGATGATAGGAGACCAATATGATTAATTCAGCTCATTATATTTGTGGTTGTTTAACAAATTTTGCACAATGTTTTAGAAAAAAATCCTAGTAAGAAAGAAGGTACTGGAGGGACACAATTAGCATAACCCTGTTGAGTGACAGGTCTTTGTCTGTCATGCTGTCTTTAAAATGTCGATTTCTGAGAATCTACAGCTCTGATTTTCAAATCTTAAAATTAGTGTTGTAGTAGTGGAGGAGACCATTACACTAACTAAGGTATCATTTTTGAAAATTATTTTTGGAAGTATAGACACCCTTAAGAAACTGGAGAGGCCTCCCGCCGCACGAGTGCTTATGGCAAGGGATGGGCAGAAGCTTCACTTAGAATTTCAAGTGTCAGCTCCTTGGGATATAACTTAACCCCATAGTGCTGGGTTCCCCTGAGGCTGAAAGAGAAATATTTATCTCCTTGATTTGCTAGCTATGCTCCCGACTTGTATAACCACTGCGATCCTATTATGTTACCTAGACAGACTATCTAGTTCATTATGGCTTCTAAATGTTTTAATATAAATACCCATGTTCATATAAAGGTATTTTAGTTGGGTACACCTTTCCGAGATCCTTCCGGTCAGCCGGACTGTCTGTCATGGCAAAAGTAGCCATTGATGATATTCCACAAGCATGCCGGTCCATAGGGACCACAATTATTGCCATGTCCGAATGTACAGTTGGCCTTGGCCAATAACTTGTCCTGTTCCGACCGATCAGTGAAATGTTGGGTGGTAGGGCCAATATTGAATGTGTGACCCAGCTTAAAAGGCTAATCCCATCTAGAAAACCTAAAGGACCACTCCACCCTCATAAGAACATCTTTAAAAGAATGGTTAAATAGGTTGATATATCATACTTTGTCCTATGATTTCATTACTACTTGTATGCCTACTATGCTTCTGGATTGCCTCATGGAAACTGAGCACTTTTAGTGAACCTGTAACTGAGCCTGGCTGCTAAAAAGAGCAGACAGGGGTTTTAAACATTTCAGTCACTGGCTGGGTGATGTCACACTGTCAAATCCATAGCTGACCGTTGCTAACTGAAGAACCAGGAAGCAGAAACAGGGGAAACAGTAACATTGTCAGGATTTCAGGTTGACTTATATATTTTCAGATTTCAAACATTAGCGTTTAGGTGTTTTTTGGGGGTGATTTTTACTGTATGTCATTTTTCCATTTTGGGGCGGACTTAACCCTTTAAAAACTAGTGTAGAAGACCATATATGGCTATGAACCAATGAAGAACTGCAAAGAATTATAACAGCTCTCAATGAGGCAATAATGATTTTGATGAATAGTTTCTATTTGAACTTAATTTAAAAAAAAAGGTTTAATTCTCATTGCATGTTAAGTTTATCATAATATTGCCCATTGTAATGGGCACCTTTAGTCAGAAAGCAATGGCCTATATTTATAAGCAAAGCTAATTTTACGGATTTTGCCCCCCTATTTTTTGATTGGTATAGTTTAGGAACAAATTCACTGATCCCTCTGCAGCAGACTAAAGCATTAGTGAATTTTCCTTTGGGAAAAAGCCTTACGTGATGTTGCAGTACATACCTTTTAATTTTTGTCATAATCATCTTCTAAAACTTTAATTTCTTTGCACTTGAGCTGTTCAGAGTTGCTGAAAAGGGAGAAAAATATACAAACAAGTTTTCAAAACCGACACCTAAGGAAGCAGATGCAGGCCAAATAACAATAGGTGTGCAAAGCTTTTGTTAAAATACGATCCTATTGCTTTAAAATGAACATATTTTGTAACACGCAGGGCTCTTGACAAATCTGTTTTTGCGATGTACTGCTCCTTATATTGTTATGTACCAATCGATTGTGTTGTTGGTACATTGAAGATCAGTCTTAAAACTTTTGGCAACGTTACAGCCCACTTTACAACACAGTGCCAAAGCGCCACAATAGTGTTGGGTGTCTTTTTGTGATAATGCAATCCCAATTCTTAATGTCATAAATACTAACCTTGCCAACAAATCGCTTTAATTATTAAATCATTATGTGCAACAATGTAAATGTTCACAAATCCCCTCTAAAAAGGGGTTTCATTGACAACAACTGCAGTGATTTACCAGGAACCCGTAGCATTTTTCAATTTTTAAATATCGCTGTCCCGCTCGCAATGCCTTCTTTTTATTGGTGCCATTGGCGCTCGGTTGGGACAGCGCACCTGACATCGAAAAGGACCCTAGGGCAGCACCAGTAGACATTTTTTAGAATGTTATGTGTAAAAAGAATGGTTCAATAAAGTTACAGGATAACTGTAAGGGTGTTGTTTGTATATTTTAAAATTTTAGTCATAGGAGTGTGAGGCTTTGGCTGGAATCATTACACCCAGTTACTGAATTATGAGGCTATCAGAAGTCGACATGATAAGGGCTTCAAAAAGGTATGGAGAATGTCTAGTGGGCAAAGTGTCGACTTTAGCCAATTCAGGATGAGTCCTAAATATGTTCAAAAGGTATCCACAAGCTGCATGGTAGTAATTAATGGAGTGCCCTCGCTCTCTAGGTATAAGATCATATTGTCAGCATACAATCCTTTGCATTCTTCTAAGTATAAGTGAAAATGCCAATGTAGGAGTCCTTTATCTTCACTGTCAGGCTGATGTGACTCTGAGCAGGTGAATCATGTATCTTTGTTTCTAGCCTGTTGTTTTTTCACTTTAGTTGCCCTTGTATTATGTGCATTATTTATTTCTAAAGTCTTTTTTTACTCACACATTCCTTGACATGTGTTTCTTATTAACCTTTCAGGCACCCAAGGAAACGCTGGCAAAAGCGGTGCTTGCAGAACTTCCCCAGCAAGTGGTCGATTACTTCAAAAACCATAATTTGCCTCCTATCAAGGCAGAAAACGTATAGCTGTTCTTGAACTCTGCACACATTATTGAGACCTTTGTGCATTACTCATTCCAACTCTCTGCAGTAATGTGAAAGTACCTTGCAGCTTGCCACATAATGATGGTATCTTCTCTTAAAAGAATCTGCAAGTGTGTGCCGTGTGTTTTTATATAGTGTTTTATAACCCTACAACTGTGACATCAAAGCAGATGGTGGGGCCAAAGGGAAAAAAGCAGTTCAGACCTCCTGGCACATATATATGAGTGTCCCATATGCACACTAATCCCCAGGTGGGTGCAAAAATGTCCAAATTCCCTTACTCCACAGGAAAAAGATCAGTAATATAGATACAGGTGGACTGCACTCCAAAGTGAACGTGTTTTCAAAGCCAAACATCAAAACAGCAAAAAATACGACGTTTCGAGGGATACACCCCCTTCATCATGAAGGGGGTGTATCCCTCGAAACGTCGTATTTTTTGCTGTTTTGATGTTTGGCTTTGAATAAACACGTTCTACTTTGGAGTGCAGTCCACCTTGTATCTATACTCCTGGCACTATATTTTACTGCCAATTGCCAACTTTAGAGTGTTAGTGGAAGCCCCTGAAAGGTGTCTTGGCCATTTTTTTATTCGCAAGCACAAAGGACAGGCACAGGTTTTTGACATAAGGTTATGGTTCCAATTTTATTTAAAAAATCTGAAGTTTATCATTATCCTTAACTGATAGTACTGATTGGTTTCTATTTCTAGCTGCTGCTGCTCTGGGTTCCTCTCCTTAAAGGGCATGTCCACCCCGAAATTTAACTTTTGATATGTGGTAGGGCATGCTCCCCCAGCCCCAACCGCATTAATATAATTGTTAGAAAGTCCCCCGATTCTTACTTATCTGCCCTCTCTCCTCCGCTGCAGTGTTCAGGCCCTCTGCTTGCATGGAATTGAAAGCAGGGGGCGGGACCGGCAGCCGCGTCCGTGATTGGCTGAGAGGCAGGGAGGGCTGCACTGAGCATGCCTCAACCTTGATGAGGTTGAGGAAGTCTCAGGCACAGCATGAGTCACACACTGCTCCTACACAGCAGTTTCCTGGACTTTGGAGGGGCACAGAAGGGGAACTATTTTGAGCAGGAATGTAAGGTAAGGATTGTTTTAAACTACTTGATGTGGCCAGTAAGGGGTTAAATTTTAGTTTTGGGGGTGGACATGCCCTTTAACATAATAGCAGCTACACAGCCGCTAGTGAATAGCTTGCTTTGGCTGTATGGGTGTCTTTTGTGGTATTCGCGCAGCTGCTGCAAGCTACTATTGTAAATGACTTTAGCATGACTTTATCCCATGCCTGCAGCGTGCAAATTAATATCCCAGTATTAGTTGCAACACAACGGCAAAAGTTGTCTACATACTATACATTATCTCACTTCTATACTGTAAAATTTGGGGCCATATTTATAAATCAGTATTAATGTAGAAATGCATTTTTTTCTGCCAATATTGCTGTAACTTCAATATAGGCATACAGGTGAAATGTTTTTGTTGATGTATAATAATGGGCACAATGTTTCTTAATGTTTCCCAAATTGTATACTATTTTTATGATGAGTTGTTTTTCACTTCAGCTGCGTTAAAGGCCTTTCTGGGCTCTTTTATTCAAGAATAAAAGAATCCCCTTGCTAACATTGGAAAGTTATTTTGTATTGGCTGCATGTAAGCAACTCTTTTGTGTAGCCTGACAGTTATTTATAGCTAGGCAGGCTTGATATTTTCAATTAATTTATATTATTGATTGAATGTTGTTTAAAAGGCCTACATACACCATTTATGTTCTAAGATATTAGAGTATAATATTGATTGCACAATTATCAGAAAAGACAGTTTAATATTGATTGTTAAACCATCTACTGAATGTTTCATAGTACATGACCATCATTTCAGTGTTAGTGGAGATATGCTACGAGCAGTGATAATTAAAGAGTATCTGCACTCAAAAAATAAAGTTCTGCCATTTAGATTTATTGAAGAACGGGAGGTAAAGGAGTTGTGTCTTACTTCCCGTTCTTCAATAAATCGATCAGGAGCCAGGAGAGAAGGTAACAAACTTACACGATCGCTCGCTCCCCTGGGGCATAGTCTGACAGGTCCCAACGAAATCTGTCTTCCAAGCACATGCATAGAAGTAAGACACAGCTCCTTAAAGGGTATCTCCACTGATGTAAAAACGTTTTTTTTTAAAATCTATCTGATAGTACACCTTCCCCCAACCCCCTCCTACCTTTATTATCTCTAAAAAGTCCTCTGTTTCTTTGCAGCAGCCAGGGGAAGTTCTGTTCGTTTCTGCTACTGTGCTGGGCAGGCTGTCAGTCAATGTGCATCATCACATGCATATTCATGATTTCTGCCACTCCCACTTGACCCCAGTGATGCCTGATGTAAACAAAGCCTTTCTACCTGTCTCTGCATGATCTATTCACAGCTGATAGTGCAGGGAGAGACATAGGAAAGATAGAAGCTTGTAACACACTGCTGTAAGAAGGCTGGGGAGACTTTCAATTGTATAAATATATATTTATAAAGTCTAAAGTTAATAGCTTTATAAAAAAAACATATTGGGGGGATAGATGGAAGATATATGTGATTTATTTCATAGTGGATGCTGGGAGTTTCTTAAGCTGTATATTAGTGCTTGCTGGGAGCGCTCCCTAATGTGTGAATTTGGGTATGGGGACCCTATATATGGTGGTGCTAAGGGACAATTAACTATATAACAAACCCAATACATAGGGGCAAACCCCTAAGATCCCTTTACAAAGCACTCTACACCGCTTGTTACCCAATATGAGGAACAACTACAGTCCTGGATCCCCTAACAATCTATGCGGCACCCAGCGAATAACAATACAGTAATAAAAACATCTTTATTCAAAAAACCTCATGTAAAAACATATGTATATAACATAGATAGATAGATAGATAGATAGATAGAGAGACAGACAGACAGATAGATAGATAGATAGAGAGAGAGAGATAGACAGACAGACAGATAGATAAATAATAGCGATAGATAGATAGATATCTATCTATCGCTATTATTTATCTATCTGTCTGTCTGTCTGTCTATCTCTCTATCTATCTATCTATCTATCTATCGCTATTCTTTATCTATCTGTCTGTCTGTCTGTCTCTCTCTCTCTCTATCTATCTATCTATCGCTATTATCTGTCTGTCTGTCTGTCTGTCTGTCTCTCTATCTATCTAACTATCTATCTATCTAACTATCTATCTCTCTATCTAACTATCTATCATCTATCTATCTATCTGTCTGTCTGTCTATCTATCTAACTATTTATCTATCTATCTCTCTATCTATCTATCTATTATCAATCTATCTATTATCAATCTATCTTTCTGTCTGTCTGTCTGTCTCTCTATCTATCTAACTATCTATCTATCTAACTATCTATCTATCTATCATCTATCTATCTGTCTGTCTGTCTGTCTCTCTATCTATCTAACTATCTATCTATCTAACTATCTCTCTATCTGTCTATCTATCTATCTATTATCAATCAATCTATCTATCTATTATCAATCTATCTATCTCTGTCTGTCTGTCTGTCTATCTATCTATTATCAATCTATCTATCTATCTATCTATCTATCTATCTATTATCAATCTATCTATCTATTATCAATCTATCTATCTGTCTGTCTGTCTCTCTCTCTATCTAACTATCTATCTATCATCTATCTATCTGTCTGTCTGTCTGTCTGTCTCTCTATCTATCTAACTATCTATCTAACTATCTATCTATTATCAATCTATCTATCTATCTATTATCAATCTATCTATCTCTGTCTGTCTGTCTATCTATCTAGCTACTATGTACC
This sequence comes from Hymenochirus boettgeri, assembly GCA_019447015.1. Taxonomy (NCBI): domain Eukaryota; kingdom Metazoa; phylum Chordata; class Amphibia; order Anura; family Pipidae; genus Hymenochirus; species Hymenochirus boettgeri. Next base: position 84,641,707 of record CM033472.1, on the reverse strand, counting down.
ATGGGTCCCCTACATATTAGTAGCCAGGTTGGTACCATGGGTCCCCTACCCTATACCCATTGCCAGGACCACATAGCACCCACCGGGTCCCTGTGCCAATTTCAGTAAGTGACATGGGGTGACTGCAACCCCTTCCCGTGTGACACCCCCCATATACCCCACTGTAACTCACATTGCCCCATTTGATGCACTTTGGTTCCTTTCCTTTCTTGAAAGTGTTAGGCACCAAGACCTGTTTGAGCTGCAGAGCGTGGACCCCTGGCTGTTCCCCCCGGCCATGTCCGCACATCGAGGCCGGGTGAGTGAAAAGGAACGAGGTAATCACGGACCGATGTTGGGTAAGTAATCCGCCCACAGCAAGAAAGCAATTATCCCAAACAGGTGCCGTCTCAATCCTCTCTCTGCTCACTGTTAGTAGGATGCCGAACACGGACGCGAATTCCTATAGCCGGTAGCCATGGGAACATGACGCGATTGTTCCCATTGGCTGACGGAGCAATGATTAAGGTCAGTTTCTTCCGACTACAGAAGTGTCTTTGCACGCATGCGCGCAATAGTGCACGCGCATCGGGAGGTGCCATAGCGGGCGTGCGCGAATTTAATGCCGACCGGATGCTTGTTTAGCTTACAGGCATCTGAAGCCTGATATCATCTGATGCATTACACAGAGGAGGCTGAAACTTTGGGTAGGTGTTTACTTAATTGATACTCCTATTTCACGCAATGTTAATTTTATCAGTGGAGATACCCTTTAACCTCCCGTTCTTCAATAAATCTAAATGGCCCAACTTTATTTTTTGAGTGAAGATACCCTTAAATAATACTGTTTACACTGTCTGTTCAGCCTGTCCCTATGGGAGAATGTTGAACTTCATGCTCTGTGACTTTCATGCAGTACATACTGACTTGATCAGATTGGCAACAAGTATACACATAGGCTGATATTTTTTGTCCCAGTCGGATGAATTTTTGGTCACACGTTATCAGTCAGTTTTCTCCCTTTTTTGGCAAATTTGGCGAAAAAGATGGAATGGACAATGTAGTCATTTTCTGGTAATTGCATGGTTTTATATTGTGCCAAAATTTAGGCAGCCTCCATTTCATTCACACCAAACAGACTAAGGGTTTACTGATGGACAGTCTTATCTGACAGGAAAATTGGACAGTGCATACACTTATGATTAAGTGCGAACCAACGGGGAGATTCAGTAAAAAATGTTATCGTTAAAATTGGTGCTAATTGTGCCTCAACCAATCAGATGTTAGCTGTTAAATGGTTGGGATTAAATTAACACCATTTTTAAAGATAACATTTTTTTACTGAATTTCCCTGCAAAGGTGGGCAGAACTAGAATTCGCTTTTTAACCCTTTTTTAACCCCGTTTTTTTTACTGCTTTTTCCTCCCCGGATTGCACGTTAAGGCCATGGACCACACTAATCATGATTAAACACGTGTTCGTGCACGTTGTTGCCCGCTTGTGTTGAGATCCCTGTCATTTCTGGGGGTTGGAGCACATGCAAATTGAACTAAAAATGGGGGTGCATGCGCTACGATCAAGGGATCACAGCGCAACGGGCCCCAGTGCACCTAGTGTGGCTGGTCCAACTGCCCAATATTGTAGGGACCCCCCCCAACCCTAACCGCAGTATTTATATTGTAAAAAAACTCCCCAGAATCCTACTTACATTCCTTTGTTCCTGTGGCCTCTGCCTGTAATGTTACTTCCATGAAGAAAGTAACATTAGGGGCCGGAGCGGCAGCCGCATCTGTGTCAGTCACACACGTGGCTGCCTGGTATTGAAACAGACGCGGGAATGAAGGCTGGTAAATAAGATTCTGGATACTTTTTTATAATATAAATACAGAAGTTAGGGTTGGGAAAGGGGTTGCTGCACTACGGAAACAGTTTTTATGTAAGAATAGACACGTCAGCATGGAGGGTGGGAGGGAGTTCTCCCCTGCGCATACCGGAGTACCTCCCAGAAGCAGAAACCTTTTCACACAGAGACATCTCCTACTCTTTGCTTTCTGGAACTTTGGACAGACATTGCAGGAGAACCATTTGGAGCAGAGATGTACGGTAACGATTTTTTTTACACTATACAGTGGGCAAGCAGTGGGTTAAATTATAGTTTTGGAGGTTGACAGGACCTTTAAAAAAACACTTAAACAGTGCTTTCTATCCTATCAAGGTTGTACATAAATAAGCAAAAATATAATGTATAGTATCAACCAGTAACTTGTTTCAAAATAACAGTTTTAACAATTTAAAGATTCTGAGGTCTTGTCCTACATCAATTACCATTTTTGTCACTGAGATGTGACTTGAGAGGTCACATTTCATTGAGAGAACACCCAAGCCAGGTGGACATAATTAGAATATTAGTAATTGGTGAGGTTTCTGAGAAGTGCAGATACATGTGCCAATCAGTTTTGAAGGAAGAAAAGTTAAAGGGTATGTCCACCCTAAAAATAATTCTTAAAAAATTAATATAGGATAGAGACCTACTGCTCACCCCCAACCGCCTTGTCAGAATAAAAAAAAATAAAATGATAGACCGTTACTTACAGCTCCTTGATCCTCCGGCACATTAATCCGGCTTCCTGCTTGCCGGAACTTGCAAGCAGGGTACCAGACCGGCAGCCTTGTCTGTGATTGGATGAGATGCAGCCAATCACAGACGCAGCTGGCGTCAATGGAAAGCGCAGCTGGAATGAAGGGATGTAAGTACAGGTTGGGGTTTTTTAATAACTCAGCATCTGGGATGGGCAGGGGACATCTACCTTATACTAAAAGGATTTAACGCTCGCTAAGTGGAACGACAAGCAAGGATGGATTCGGATGGTGGGAGGGGGAATGTCACTACTATGGAGCTCCTATGCAGGCTGTGCGGGAACGAAAAAGGCACGGACGTGAGGTGATGTAAGAGAGCTTGGATTTACACTGAGATGCTCCTGGTCTGCAAAAAGAAGGTAGCAAAAATATATGTATCTTAAAATTGGCTGAACAGATTTTAATGCTTTTTGACTAGCTAGAATAATGGCCAATAACATTAAATTATGGTTTTGGGGTGGACATTCCCTTAAACATAATTTAATGGTCACTTGATGAACAATTAAAGAAGAACTGTATAATTAATTAACCATACACCAGAAACACTTTCCAAAAATATACAAGGATATTGTGCTACATTCAGCTTTCTAAAAAAAAAAACCTGTGGCCCTCCATTAAAATGTTTTTAAGAAATCTTGCAGACCTTTTCCACAATGAGCTAAACACCATACGCTCTTTTGCAGAATAACAACTGCTTCATTGAGTCTGTGTTTCCCCATCTGTTCCTGTCAATCCTTATCTAATTTACTGAACAGAACATGTAATTGCCTTTGCAGATTTGCATTTTTAGTCATGTCTGTAAATTTGTGGCTCCTCCTAAATGTAATTCCCTTTTCTCAATGGAGTGTTTGTTTTAAAGGGAATGTCCACGCTTAAGACAAAAAACTGGTCAATTGCCAGTTACCTGCCCCAACTGATATATTTTTCACTTTATTACTTGCATTATTAACCAGATATTTAAGGATAATACATGGCAGAATAAGCTGGCCCCTCCCTCCTTGCAGTCAATCAAGGCTGTGACTGATTTATCACAAACCATGATTGACAGCTGTTTCACCTGCTGTTTCCTCTACACATGCTCAAGCCTATAAATAGCTCATTGACCAGAGGGAGGAGGCAGATACCTTTGCCAGAAAGGAATAGAACTAATCATTAAGTATCTAGTTACAAATGCATGTTATAAACTAGTAAAAATAGCAGTTGGGTTTGTGGGCAGATAACCGACAAGTCACCAGTTTTTTGTTTTAAAGATGGACATGCCCTTTAAGTAATTTATAAGCAATTTTTACATGCCAAAGTTGCACCGCAGATAAAGTGCATTGCAGTGCTGGCAGTGAAAGGGTATTCTTTGTACAGGTGTAAATTATTTGTATATAGCCCTGTGTGCTTGTTTAGGGTCTCTGGCGGGTGTCCACAATCATTTGACTGCAGAATGTCATAGTAGTCATAGTAAAAGCCTCCTTGTGCATTGCTGTCTTTCCAGGCAGTACACGAGCTTTTTGCTCCTCCTATCGGAGGTAACAATAACATTTTAAATTGTTTTCTCTATTGTATTTTGCAAACAAAAATTTGGCTTCTTTGTGAAAGCTTTGGTATTAATGTATTTATTCATTGTTTATTATGTATGTTAACGTACTATTTTGTACAGGAAACATTTTAAAACTTGGTTGCAAAATAAACTTTGATTTTAACAATTGTCTTTTGTTTGCATTTCAAGAGAGAGAAAATCTGATATTGATGCCTAGCAGTTTAATGTGACGTACAGTCGTCTAAAGCTAGGTACACACAGTAACGATTTCTGAAAGATGACGATCCTGTCTGCCATCTTTCAAAGATCTGCATACACACAGTCCCGAGCGTTCTCCCTATAGGGAGAACGCTCAGGACTGTGTGTTTCCATCGGCCGCGCTAGACTCCCTATAGGAGTCTAGCGCGGCCGATGGAAATTTTCGGCCTTTCCCGAACGAGCGTAAGGCCGACCGTCGTTCGCGGCCGCGCGCTCGTTCGGGAAACGAACGTACACACGTAACGATAAGCCCGATACCGTCGGATCCGACGGTATCGGGGCTTTATCGTTACTGTGTGTACCCAGCTTTAGATTTATGTTTGTATCAGGAGAGAATTGTTATCAGGAGAGAGTTATTATATACGTCAGCGTTTATAATTTACGCCCGTGTTACAAATCTCTAATTTTGCCCGAAAAAAATACTATGGTGGTCATTAAAGACTGCTGCGGTATTCTATGCCCGATAATGCACAGTATTAGTATTTTGCACAGTGGTCATTTTTTTTTTAGGGCTAGGCCCATTAGCCTGTTTTTGCCACATTTAGCAATACGCTTGCGATTTGCACAACATTTTATTTATAATGTGAATTTTGTCAGTTTTTAAAATCACACTTACTACAAGTCTATGGAAGTGCAAAGAAATGCGGACACAATTTTATCCATAATCCCTTGCAAAACACAAGCGCATGTGAAAGCGGACACAAGCGGATAGCAAAAGTGCACAGAAACACACAGCGTTTTTTAAAGGGAACAGTACAGTTTTTTGTACAGTGTAAATCAAAGTTCAGTCCATTGAAGGCTGCTGGTATGGGGCATGTTCTGGTTATAGGGGATTTCAATTACCCTGACATAGATTGGACTAAAGGGACTGTCAAAACCATAAAAGGTCACAAAATTTAGAGACAAAAATAATCCCCCTCTAAATGTAGTTAAACAAAAATTATGGACACGCAGTAGGAAAGATTGGATAATTAAAACATAACTTTTAACACACCATTTGTTCTAACATCTTAATATATACTTTTTAAAAGTTATGTTTTAATTACCCCATTTTTCTACTGTAACATAATTTTTGTCTAATTACATCAACGGGTATTTTGTCTCTAATTTTTTTGATTCACTGTTCATCACCAGTAATTATCATTACAACCCTCATTGGTAGTGGTGCATCACTCTCTGACCTATTGTGTATAGCACCACAAAAGGTATCAATTACTTAAAGGGTATGTACACTGTAAAGGCTACTTTGGCTTATTGGATAGCTGTGGCTTTAAATGTAAAGTGGGGGTACCTTTACTGCATGAGTCTTGCCTGACTTGTGTGTGCAAAAGAGTGAAACGGCAGCTTGTTACTTTGCAAAGGAAGTAATGTAGATGTGGACAATGTCATGGGGGCAGTCCTAAAAACTTAACTTGAGAGGACCAGGAAGCCAGCAAGACTTATGCAGTAAAGGTAGGGTAATAGGCTAATAGAAGAACTAAAAAACGCCCACTTTATATTTAAAGCCACAGCTGTCATTTAACATAGGTTGCAAAAAACAAAAGTGCACTGGGTTAACAAAACGTTTAACTTTAGGAAAGATAATTTTATGTTGTTGAAGAAATCACTTCTGCTCATAGACTGGGGGATTTTTTCCTAGGTAAAGATATTGAGCAGAAGTGGACTGCTTTTAAAGGGGTATTAAACTATTACATTTCTAAATGTATACCTTTAGGGAACAAGTGTAAAAAAAAAAATAGGTGCTCTCCTGTCTGGCTTAATGCTCAGGTAAAAAGGGAAATGGTAAAAAAAGAAAAAGGCTTTTAAAATTTTGAAATCAGAGGGAACAGAAAAGGCTTACAGAGAGTATAAAAGCTGTAATAAGGAGTGCAATAAAACAATTAAAGTAGCTAAAATAGAAAATGAACTACAAATAGCAGAACAAAGCAAGTTTAATCCCAAAAAAAAATATCAATAGTAAAAAGAGATGGACCGAGAATGTGGGACCATTAATTAATGGGGCTGAGATGGTTATAGAGAATGTTCTAAACCATTTTTCCCCTCTGTATTCAAAACAGGGAATCCTGGTCCTTATTGCGGGGACTGTAATAATATGAAAGGTATAAATGGGGAATATTCACTCTGCCTGACAGAGGATATGATACGGAAACAATTAGACAAACTAAATATCAACTAGAAAGGGAAAGTTTAAGTATAAACTTTGAATTTGGCTTGAAAGACCACATTTTGGAAGGGAATATGTGTGTTTGTGCTGCAGATTTTAAAACTCAAAAATGATGAGGACATTGTTGTTTTTTATTTACCCTTTAAATATGGCTGTCACATGAATTAAAGGCAGGTCAGTTGGTGTGTACTCGTGTCAGGTTGGGGGATAAAGGCTAATTTTTTTGATGATGAAATTACATTTTTACAGAGATAGATAGACAAATAGATAGATAGACAGACAGATAGATGATAGATAGATAGATAGATGATAGATAGACAGACAGACAGGGCAGACAGACAGATAGATAGATAGATAATTAGACAGATTGACAGACAGAAAAATAGATATAGATAGATGATATATAGAGAGATAGATGGATAGATATATAGACAGAGATAGATAGATAGATAGGTTATTTTTGTGGCAATTATAGCCAAAGTAGTCGTGTCAGGGGGAGGAGGGAGTTGTGGTTGGGTGATGTTGGGGCCCCATCCAAAATTTTGCTGGGGGGCCCACTGATTTCTAGTTGCGCCCCTGGACCAAAATGAATTATTGACTTACAATGCCCTTCAGAAAACACAAATCAAATGCCACACTCACAAAATTTATGCTAGCAAAAATCAAATATGACACATGGAAAAGAAAAACACTTTATTTTCAAGTGTGCAAGAAGTTCACAGGAACATTTTAAAAGATTAACCACATTTATAGTTACACATTGATAGATCACTGCTGCTCAATGCCACCAATATTCATTTGCTACAGTGTTAGCCCTTTAAACATCATTGCATTATATACATAGAAGCAGCACTCTGCTAATCCAGTCCCTGTTCCAGTCCACGTTTTACTTTAAGTGTAATATACAGCTAGCAGGGCAGTCCTGAAAGTAAAGTGGGAAAGGTAAGGTTTACCAATGGCTTAGAAAAATAACATAGGGCCCTATTTATAAAAGATCGGTATCGTTATCGTAAAATAACGACCGGTTTTTACCGATAACGACCGTTATTTACCGATAACGGTCGTTATTTGCCGATATCGACCGGTATTTAGCGATATCGGTAAATAACGGTCGTTATCGGTAAATAACGCCCGGCATTTACCGATAATGACCGGTATTTAACGATATCGGTAAATAATGGTCGTTATCGGTAAAAACCCGGTCGTTATTTTACGATAACGATCGGTATTTTACGATAACGATCTTTTATAAATAGGGCCCATAGTGTGTAATTTAAAGGTACAGCTTTGCAATGGACTGAGCTTTGATTTACACTGTATATTCACTACAAGTGTGTGATGGTTCTCATTCATCCAGGTCATGGTATATCCATTGTATTCAGTTAGATCAACTGGACTTAAAGTCATCCGACTGGCTTTCTCAATTCAGAATGACTTGTACAAGAATCTGTTGGCAATTATGTACTCTGTAAAGTCCCAATTAGCATATCACAGCCAGGTGTTAGAAACCTTCTGAATGCAAGGCGCGATTGCATTGTGGCTAAGAGGTGTTATAGGAACACCCAGGGCAAGGAGTCAAAACAGCATTGTACATGGCAGACAGTTGGTGTCAACCCCCCCCCCCCATTCAGGCTTGGTTTCTTTATTTTCACATAACTCTCTTGAACTAGTCATGTTCCTTTGCCAATATGTTAACATTACAATCTTCAAAGGTATGTCCTTTTTCCTTAAGATGCAGGTACACGGCTGAGTCCTTACCCGAGGAATTGGCTCTTCTGTGCTGGGCCATACGTTGGTGCAGTTGCTGTTTCGTGGATGGTTCAGATATGTGGATGACACCTGGGTTAAAATCCACCAGAATAAAGTACAAGCTTTCACAGAACACATTAATTCTATAGACCAGAACATCATATTTACAAGGGAAGAGGTACAAAACAACACACTGGCTTTCTTGGGCTGCTTGGTAGAAATCAAGGAGAATGGTAAACTGGAAGTAGAGGTTTACAGAAAACCAACCCAGACAGATCAGTATTTGATGTTTGACTCCCACCAACCTTTAGATCACAAGCTGGGTATCATCAGAACCCTGCAACACAGAGCAGAGAACATCCCCACTAGCACAGAGCCAATAGGCTAAAGAAATAAAACATTTCAGAGGAGCACTTAAAACTTATCCAGACTGGGCCTTTGTCAAAAGAAGTAGAAGGAAAGAAAAGAACACGAATACCAACAGTGAAGGGGAAAAGCAAGACAGGAGGAAGAACATGGTCATCTCATATGTAGCTGGGGTCTCCGAGAAATTAAGAAGAATTTTCAATAAACACTGTATCCCTGTCTGCTTTAACCCTTTCACTGCCAGGAGATATTCATTTTTTTTTGCGTTAACTGGCAGAAGAATTTTCAGGATTTTGTCCTTAATCGCTTTAGACATTTTTTTTACAGTAGGAAACCTTGCAGTAAATCAGGAATATTATACATTGTTTTTTTCAGCACAAAGTCTACTTTAACATGGTAACAAAATTTTTTAACTTTTCTGGAAATTTTACTGGAATTATGGGTAAAATATGTAAAAAAAATGAAAAATTTGCAAATTTTCATGGATTTTTCCCATTTTACTTAAAGTATCTTAAGTTACACACAAAAATCTTATGTTTCTAAAAGCTCAGATACTCCCGAGTACAACGATACCAGATATATGTGGGTACCTCACTTTTCCTGTACAGGAGACCCCCCCAAACTAAAACTGCACTCTAGAATATTACACCAAATTAAAATGTGTAACCACTACTGACCGTTAACATAGAATATCTACCAAATTATCAAAATATCCCCACAAGTGAGATATTTTTAGAAACTACACACCCGCAGGATTTTATGAGTGAGGTTAGTTTCGATCAAAATGCAGATACCCGGACGCAATTCTTCGTCAAATTGAAGTTACTTTCTACATTTTCCTTTTTTTTCTCAACTGTAAAATCAGAGACAAAATCAAATGAGAATTTCAGCCTGTGGAGGAAAGTTCAAAAGCATCTCAATATGAAAGCCTAACCCCTCCCGAATAAAACGGTAGCCACATTCATGGGTGTACCCAGAGACAGGCTACCAACTAACCCCCACAAACATATATTCCTTCACACACCTTCAGCTATGTAGCACTGTAGTTCGTTCATTCATACCATCAATGGTGGTGGCGCAGTTCTTGTAGAAGTTCGCACTTTTCTGAAAATTAACAAAAAACAACTTCAAAAGGTAGAATCATGCCAAAACCTGATGGAATCTAAAAAAAGTTACTAAATATCAATCTCCCAAATGTCCTGAATCAAACGGTATGCCAATGTGTGGTTACACACGGGAGTGGAAGCGAAAAGCCACAAAGTGAGACAATGCACGATGGCTCAGAAACAGAGAAAATATTTAGCCAACTCCGAATTTGGACAGTCTGCAGTTTTTCCACAAAACACCCCCGTAACTTAGAAATAACCCCCCACAAACTATATATTCCTGAATCTACACACACTTCAGCTATGTAGCACTGTAGTTCGTTCATTCATCCATCAATGGTTGGGGCGCAGTTCTTCGTAGAAGTTCGCACTTTTCTGAAAAAATGAACAAAAAACAACTCAAAAGGTAGAAATCATGCCAAAACCTGATGGAATCTAAAAAAGTTACTAAATATCAATCTCCCAAATGTCCTGAATCAAACGGTATGCCATATGTGTGGTTACACACGTGGACGTGGAAGCGAAAAGCCACAAAGTGAGACAATGCACGATGGCTCAGAAACAGCGAAAATATTTAGCCAACTCCGAATTTGGACAGTCTGCAGTTTTTTCCAAAAACACCCCCGTAAACTTAGAAATAACCCCCACAAAACTAATATTCCTGAAATCTACACACCTTCAGCTAGTAGCACTGTAGTTATTCATTCATATCATCAATGGGTGGGCGCAGTTCTTCGTAGAAGTTCGCACTTTTGAAAAAATTAACAAAACACAACTTCAAAAGGTAGAAATCATGCCAAAACCTGATGGAATCTAAAAAAAGTTACTAAAATAATCTCCAAATGTCCTGAATCAAACAGATTGCCATATGTGTGGTTACACATGTGGACGTGGAAGCGAAAAGCCACGATGTGAGACAATGTATGATGGTTGAGAAACAGCGAAAATATTTAGCCAACTCCGAATTTGGACAGTCTGCAGTTTTTTCCACAAAAAACCCTGATAACAGAAATACCCCCCACAAACTATATATTCTGAAATTAAACACCTTCAGCTATGTAGCACTGTAGTTCGTTCATTCATACCATCAATGGTGTGGGCGCAGTTCTTCGTAGAATTTCGCATTTCTACACAATTTCTGGAAAAATAGAGAAAAAATACATTTCAAAGTTACAAAATCACACCAAAACCCCATGTAATGTAAAAAAACTTACCAAATATCAATCTCCTAAATGTCCTGAATCAAACGGTGTGCCATATGTGTGGTTACACCACACGGACGTGGAAGCGACTAGTCAAAATGTAAAACAATGCGAGTGAGCCAATAACAGCATTTTCCCAGATTTTCCAAACTGAACACCCTCTAACTTGGAAATACCCCCACAAAATATATATTCTCAGAATCTACATACCTTCAGCACGTAACGCTGTAGTTTGTTCATCATACAATCAGTGGTGTGGGCGCAGTTCTTCGTAGAAATTCGCATATGTCTGAAAAATGAACAAAAACAACTTCAAAAGGTAGAAATCATGCCAAAACCCCATGGAATGTAAAAAAAAGCTATAATATCAATCTCCCAAATGTCCTGAATCAAACGGTATGCCATATGTGTGGTTACCACGTGGACGTGGAAGCCAAAAGACACAAAGTGAAACAATGCACAATGGCTCAGAAACAGCAAAAATATTCAGTCAAATCTGAATTTGAACAGTCTGCAATTTTTCCCCACAAAACAACCCCACAAACCATATATTTCTCAAATCACACACCTTTATCTACGAAATTCTGTAGTTTGTTCATTCGTACCATCATGTGTTGGGCGCAGTTCTTCGTAGAAGTTCACAGCTTTAGCAGATTTTCTAAAAAATTTTAAAAAAACCACTCTCAAAGGTAGAAATCATGCCAAAACCCAAGTAATGTAAAAAAAAGTTACCAAATATCAATCTCCCAAATGCTCGAATCAAACGGTATGCCCTATGTATGGTATCACACGCAGACGTGGAATCAACTAGCCACAAAGTGAGCCAATGAACGTGGCCCAATTACAGCAACTTTTCAGTTTGTCAGACTAACACCCCTCATATTAGAAATACCCCCAAAACTATTATTCTTGGACTCTACACACCTTTAGCTACACAATGGTGTGATTCTTTTATGATACCACCAATTGTGTGGGTGCAGTTTGTGTACAATTTCGCTTTTACCAGATTTTCAGGAAAAATTTTAAAAAATAACTTCAAAGTTAAAAATCATGGCAAATTTCCAGTGTCAAAAAAAACTTGTCAATTATCAATCTTCAAATGCCCTGAATCAAACGGTATGCCATATGCGTGGATGACACACAGGGACGTGGCCACCAACTAGCTCAAATGGGACGCATGCACCAGTGTAATTACAAGAAAAATATCAAAGTGCTCTGTAATTTCAAACAGCCCCAAAACTTGAAATGCCCCCCCACAAATAAAACCCCAACAAAATATCAATCTCCACATGTTCTGAGTCAAACGGTATGCCATATGGTGGATGCACATAGAGACGTGGCCATAACTAGCTCAATGGGACGCATGCACAAATGCAATTACAAGAAAAAATCAAAGTGCTCTGTAATTTGAACAGCCTACCCTTTTTCTAAGGTTTTGTGAAAAATAAAATAAGATGATTCAAGGATTGAAATCCTACCTAAACCCCTTGACAAGCAAAAAAACCCCACTAATATGCAATCTCCCACATATCCTGCATCAAACGGTAGGCCATATGTGTGGGTGCACACAGAGACGTGAGACGTGGCCACCAACTACCTCAAACGGGACGCATGCACAAGTGTAATTACTAAAAAAAAATCAAAGCGCTCTGTAATTTCAAACAGCCCCAAAACTTGTAAATGCCCCCCACAAATAAAACCCCCAACTAAATATCAATCTCCCACATGTTCTGAATCAAACGGTATGCCATATGCGTGGATGCACCAGAGACGTGGCCACCAACTAGCTAAATGGGGACGCATGCACAAATGCAATTACAAGAAAAAATCAAAGGCTCTGTAATTTGAACAGCTACCCTTTTTCTAAGGAAACAGTCCCAAAACATGGAGATTCCCCCACAAAAATATATATTTTTGGAATCTACCCACCTTCAGCTACGTTACGGTTCCATGCTTTATGCATACATGAAGAATTCCAGACCAGCGATCCAAAGAACTCCGTGTTTTTACGAGGTTTTGTGAAAAATAAAATGAGATGATTCAGGATTGAAATCCTACTAAACCCACTTGACAAGCAAAAAAACCCACTAAATAGCAATCTTCCACATGTCCTGAATCAAACAGTTGCCATATGCATGGATGCACAAAGCGTGGCCACCAACTAGCAAATGGGACGCATGCACAAATGCAATTACAAGAAAAAATCAAAGTGCTCTGTAATTTGAACAGCCTACCCTTTTTCTAAGGAAACAGTCCCGAAACATGGAAATTCCCCCCACAAAACTATATATTTTGGAATCTACACACCTTCAGCACATTACGGTGCCATGCTTTCATACATGCATGAAGAATTCCAGACCAGCGATCCAAAAGAACTCTGTGTTTTTACGAGATTTTGTGAAAAATAAAATGAGATGATTCAAGGGTTGAAATCCTACCTAAACCCACTTGACAAGCAAAAAAACCCACTAATGTCAATCTCCCACATATCCTGCATCAAACGGTATGCCATATGTGGTGGCACACAGAGACGTGGCCAAACTAGCTCAAATGGGACGGATGCACAAGTGAATTACAAAAAAAAAAATCAAAGGCTCTGTAATTTCAAACAGCCCCAAAACTTGTAAATTCCCCCCACAAATAAAACCCCCAACTAAAATCAATCTCCCACATGTTCTGAATCAAACGGTATGCCATATGCGTGGATGCACACAGAGACGTGGCCACCAACTAGCTCAAATGGGACGCAGCACAAATGCAATTACAAGAAAAAATCAAAGTGCTCGTAATTTGAACAGCCTACCCTTTTTCTAAGGAAACAGTCCCAAAACATGGAGATTCCCCCAAACTATATATTTTGGAATTACACACCTTCAGCTACGTTACAGTGCCATGATTTCATACATACATGAAGAATTCCAGACCCAGTGATCCAAGAAAACTCTTGTGTTTTTAGGAGGTTTTGTGAAAAAAAATAAGATAATTCAAGGATTGAAATCCTACCTAAACCCACTTGACAAGCAAAAAAACCCACTAAATGTCAATCTCCCACAATCCTGCATCAAACGGATGCCATATGTGTGGGTGCACACAGAGACGTGGCCACCAACTAGCTCAAAGGGACGCATGCACAAATGCAATTACAGAAAAAAAATCAAAGTGCTCTGTAATTTGAACAGCCTACCCTTTTTCTAAGGCACGTCCCGAAACATGGAAATTCCCCCACAAACTATATATTTTTGGAATCTACCCACCTTCAGCTACGTTACAGTGCCATGATTTCATACATACATGAAGAATTCCAGACCCAGTGATCCAAGAACTCTGTGTTTTTAGGAGGTTTTGTGAAAAATAAAATAAGATAATTCAAGGATTGAAATCCTACCTAAACCCACTTGACAAGCAAAAAAACCACTAAATGTCAATTCCCACATATCCTGCATCACGGTATGCCATATGTGTGGGTGCACACAGAGACGTGGCCACCAACTAGCCAAATGGGACGCATGCACAAGTGTAATACAGAAAAAAATCAAAGGCTCTGTAATTTCAAAAAGCCCAAAACTTGTAAATGCCCCCCACAAATAAAACCCCCAACTAAATATCAATCTCCCCAATGTTATGAATCAAACGGTATGCCATATGCGTGGATGCACACAGAGACGTGGCCACCAACTAGCTCAAATGGGAACGCATGCACAAATGCAATTACAAGAAAAAATCAAAGTGCTTGTAATTTGAAAGCTACCCTTTTTCTAAGGAAACAGTCCCAAAACATGGAGATTCCCCACACAAACTATATATTTTGGAATCTACACACCTTCAGCTACGTTACGGTTCCATGCTTTCATGCTACATGAGAATTCCAGACCCAGCGATCCAAGAACTCCGTTGTTTACGAGGTTTGTTGAAAAATAAAATGAGATGATCAAGGATTGAAATCCTACCTAAACCCACTTGACAAGCAAAAAAACCCACTAAATAGCAATCTTCCACATGTCCTGAATCAAACAGTATGCCATATGCATGGATGCACACAGAGACGTGGCCACCAACTAGCTCAAATGGGACGCATGCACAAATGCAATTACAAGAAAAATCAAAGTGCTCTGTAATTTGAACAGCCTACCCTTTTTCTAAGGAAACAGTCCCGAAACATGGAAATTCCCCCCACAAAATATATTTTGGAATCTACACACCTTCAGCTACGTTACGGTGCCATGCTTTCAGATACATGAAGAATTCCAGACCCAGCGATCCAAAGAACTCTGTGTTTTTACGAGATTTTGTGAAAAATAAAATGGATGATTCAAGGGTTGAAATCCTACCTAAACCCACTTGACAAGCAAAAAAAGCACTAAATAGCAATCTCCCACATCTACTGAATCAAACGGTGTGCATTTGCGTGGTGCAAACAGAGACGAGGCCACCAACTAGCTCAAATGGGACGCATTTAGAAGTGCAGTTACAAGAAATTTTAAAAACGCCACAAACCACCCCCACACCACACCACTCTCCCCCTTTTAGTGGTATTTAGTGAAATCGGTTAGTATGGAGAGTCACACACGTTTTTGCACACTTTACTTGATCCTAAAAAATTCAATACGGTCTTATTTGGTACCTCTGCAAAATTTCCTTAAAAAAATAGGCTAGTTTCCCTTGAAATCGTACAATAAGTAAGATCCGCGTTTACTTTACCGATATCAATGAGGACATTGGGAGAGTGGAGAAGACAACGTTTTTTTCTAATTTATAGTTTTAGGGTAAAAAAAAAAACGGGTGTGTGTGTATCATTTAAGAATTTTTTTGTTGTGATCCCTTTTTTTCCCCCGATCATTCAAAGATAATCATCAGATCATCTTAGGGAATGATACCGAACTTGGAATACGGGCATAAATGCCCGTTTTCCAATCGAAATCCGATCGGAAAAATCACTTCCCGGAAATCATTTTCCAGGAAGTGATTTTTCATTCATTGGCAAAGATCATATATTGGTGTAAGAAGTGATCACCAAATTTGATCTCTGTCCCCATTTTTTCCCTAAGTCTTCGCTAAGTAGCAAAGACTTAGAAAAAATCCTATTTGTGAATGGAACTTTGAGTTCCATTCACAAAAAGTATAGTACAGCTGTCAGCATGACAGCTTGTACTATACTAGGTACTGCAGCATGATCAAATTGAGATCAGACTGCAGTACCTCAAACTAGACCACCAGGGGCAGTCTCCTACCAATCAAGGGAGAACCGGTGAAGGAGGAAGCTCCGTGACGTCACCGGGGTCTCCCTTTCCGCTTCCTGCAGATTCCTCTCTCATCCACGTGGGACCAGAAGCTCCTATACGGTCACCGCTGAAAAAGGTATGATAACTCCGATCCCCCCTCGGATTTGGACACAACCGAGGGGGGGTCGAGGGGGGCTAGGGGGGCAGCTGAATGCTGCCCCCGGTCGGCCCTAGCGCGCGGTGTTTTTCTAAATTTAAAGGGGAAGCACAGATCTATATTAACGATCTGTGGCAGCTTTGGAGCATTCACTGCACAGATCGTGAATATACGATCTGTGGCAGTTAAAGGGTTAAACCAAACAACACAGTGAGGCAGCAATTAGTACATCTGAAATACCCAATACCAAAACATAAGAAAAGTGACATCATATACGCAGTGCAGTGCAGTGAAGAGTGCTCTGATTTGTATGTGGGGGGAGACCAAACAGCAACTGCCCAGCACAGAAGAGCCTATTCCTTGGGTCAGGACTCATTCGTGTACCTGCATCTTAAGGATAAAGGACATACCTTTGAAGATTGTAATGTTGACATATTGGTAAAGGAACATGACTGGTTCAAGAGAGGTGTCATTTATATGAAAATACAGACACCAACTGTCTGCCATGTACAATGCCATTTTGACAGCTTACCCTGGGCAGTTCCTATAACGCCTCATTGCAATCAACACATTGCATTCAGAAGGTCCCTATCACCTGGCTGTCATATGCTAATTGGGATTTTCCAGGGTACATAATTGCCAACAGATTCTTGTACAGGTCATTCTGAATTGAGAAAGCCAGTTGGATGACTAGCGAAACGTCTTCAAGAACTAAACTAAGTCCAGTTGATCTAACTAAATACAACGGATATTCACTATAAGTACGCTCAAGTGGGGCATTAGCCTTAAAGGTGCCCGGGTCCTTTGGCTTAAAAACAAGCCCAAATTAACACTCCCCACCGCCATCCTTAACAGTTGATGTGAAGTTGTCACACTTGACAACGAACCCCTGTGGTTCAAAACATGTACAGGGAGACTCAATAAAAGTTAAAATGGTGCTAATTTTGCCCCAACCAATCAGATCTTATTTAACATTTGAAAGGTTCAACCAAACATCTGATTGTTTAGGGCAAAATTAGCACCATTTTAAATGATAAGAACTTTTATTGAATAACCCTGTTAGTGTGGCAAGCTCAGTATGTTTAAATAAACAACAAGATTACCTGGATTGTGCTAAATCCTATTGTGTTTTTTCTTCTTTTATTTGCATGATACAGCCATGAACAGGGCGAGATCACAACAACAGGGGACTATATAAAGGACTGGAGGAACGATTTTTGTTTAAATGTGCTGTGAATTGAGGCCAGTTCATATTGGATCATTGGGACATATTTATAAAATGTGATACCGCACCTTTAACCATTGGTTTAACAATCGTTAAACCGATCGTTCATTTACGATTGTTATCGTAAATTAACGATACTAATTGTATATTATCGATACCGTTCATAAATCTATGATAACGCGATTGTAGATTTTCGATTCCTATAAAATACTATTGTGGTAGTTTACAACCACATGGTATTCTACGACCGAATGTTTGTTAATCAACAAAGGTTTGGCGTAAATGTACGACCGAAGCCCGGTGCAATACCGATAAAGCGCGGTATTGCTAAATTGTGATACCGAGCTTTATAAATATGGCCCATTGAGCTGTATTTATTAAGATTTGTTGTCAGCAAATTCTGATTACAAACCTTTATTGCAACAATAATAACCATGGCAATAGTGCTTTCTAGCCGCTGGCGTAGAGTCAACACTGGACAGTACCTCTGATTAGGTGTTAAACACGAAACGGATCAGGCGTGAACTCTGTTTCTTATCATGGAATTTCAGTAAAGTTTAAAGAAAAATTTCTACGGGAGAAGAATCTGTGTTCGCCCCAAGACCCCATCATGACTCAATCCAGCGGACCATGAGAACTCCCAGACACCTATGAGTTAAAGGGCATGTCTACCCGAAAAAGAACTTTGAGGATAAGTGAGGCCAGTATGGGGTTAAATTTTAGTTTTGTGGGTGGACATGCCCTTTAACTGTAACCAAAGTGTTAGTGAATTCCATCCATTGTCCCCATATTTTATAAATTTTTCAGGGCATTTTCTATACATCATTTTGAGATATGGAAAATCAGCATTGATGAGCAAGATTAATCTTTATGTTTAGGATTTTTGTTGGACATCCAGCACATAATGATGGTTTTTCAGGCATAGTGCAGATCGCAGGAAATTCAATTCTCCACCAGACCATATGTCAACGTCCATCAGGCCAAATAGACAAACATACAGAGGAGCTAACCAGTCCCTAATACTTGCAAATAGGAGTGAAACCGCCTTCATTAGTGCATATAACAAACCAACAAAAAGGTGGCAAGGAATTGTGGGTTACTGTGTGGGATTTACTTTACATTTAAAGGACAAGTAACTCAAAACAATACAGAATAAGGAGGATGATATATTTTGTTAAAGATTTCCTTCTGATTCTGTATTGTTTTGATGCTTTAGTTCCCTTTAAATGGACAGCAGAATCCCCATACAGTATTGGCCATACTGGATTTGGCTATTACTATATGGGACTGTATGGGAATTCTGCTGTCCATTTAAAGAGCAACTAAAGCCTCAAAACTCAAAAGGCAGTAGTGGTCATAGTTTCTACCCTCAGTTTATACTCGAGTCACTTTCACTCCTTTTTCAGGTAAAATTAGGTACCTTGGTTTATACTTGGGTCAGTTTATACTCAAGTATTAATTGATAAGTGATCGTCTCTCCATGCATTGAGAATTGGAGTTTAAACATTGCTGTGCTTTAAAACCATACAATACAAGGATTGTGGAAGCACCTAAATTAAGCTAATTTACAACTACATTTTGCAGAAGTGCTACTGATCTGGTCAAACATTTATACAAACATAGAAAAGATAATCAATGCACATTCATAGGCCCCATACAATATCATATTATCTGCACACTGGCATACATTACTGTATGTATACTAAAACCCCTTTGTTTATAAAGTATGCCAGTGTGCAGAGAATATGATATTGTATGGGGCCTAGGAATGTGCATTGATTATCTTTTCTATGTGTGCTTTAAAACCAGCCATGAGCTTTTAAAGGATAGGTTCACTCAAATAGTGCTCCCCTGTGTGTGACAGAAACCTATCAGAAGACAAAGAAGCAGCAGGGACCAGATGACTCCGACAGCTCCTACTCTTCACTTTTTGGAACATTGGACAAGCTCTGCAAGAGAACCATTTGGAGCAGAGGTGTATGGTAAGGATTTTTTAAGACTACACAGTGGGACCAGTAGTGGATTAAATTTTAGTTTTGGTGGTGTTCATGCCCACCATGCAAGACACACCAGGACTAATTCACGGCATTCATAATTTTTATCATGGATATAGCAATTGTCATGTTAATGAAATCACCTGTGTTTAAAAAGGATCTATTGCCAGGCCAGAAATGCCCCCAAAATGCATTTTCAACATATTGCCTTGGTGAAATTATTTTGAGAATAAACAGTTTTGGCAAAGTGCAGAGAAGAGTTTCCTCTAACAGTGCAATCTAGTGTCAAAATAAAATACAAAGATGTAAAGATGAACATATTTTAGTTACATTTTGTATAAATCAACTCAATAAATACTGTGAATTAATAGTACTGCAATCAACTAAATTGAATTATTGACTCACAATGTCCCCCAGAAAACAAAATTCAGATGCCACACTCACATAAAATTTATGCTTGCGAAAACAATGGCACTTGGAAAAGAAAGGTGAGAGAAATTACTCAATTGTACTGCCCAGAACAATCTGTGAAATTTGGAAGTTAGTAACTAACTTAGGTGATTCCTTGATTCACCACCAGATGGCAGCACACAGGTTAATTAACTTAAAAAATGTTTTTTAAGGGGATACGGAGGCATTTTTAAAAGTCGTAAAGTAGCTTTTTTCCTGGTCCTTAAACATAAATATACGGTATGCTACACAGAACGTGATGTCTATCGTAATGGACATATATACCAAGGCTCCTTATAAACAGGGGAGGACTGGGCGGGTAAGTTTCTTACCTTCTCTCCTGGCTCCTATTTGTCCTATTGAAGAACGGGAGGTAAGGCACAGCTCCTTTACCTCCCTTTCTTCAATAGAACTGGATTCCCAAAATTCTATATTATGAGTGGAGATACCCTTTAAGACAAAAATCAACACCCAAAAAGGTTGGTTGGTATTTACATTAGAAGCATGGATGCAGGTTGCTTTAGTTTCAATGTAGCCATATATCATGTGTTATTCAACTGCAATATATCCTTGTAATAAGTAGATTTTATGTGTGCTGAGGCTCCATTTAGGGTTGCCACCTTTGTCCGAACATGAATTAAATCTATATAATGAAAGAGTATTTAACATTTTTAATAGAAATGTAATGCAGAGTGCATTGATGTCAGTGTAGCCATATAGCATGTATTTAATTTAATGACATTTAGCACTGCAAATATAGATTTCATCTGTGTTCAGGTCTTATAAAGGGCTAGTTTGTCTTTTAATAATTGGCAACAACACAGCTACTGTAAGTTTTAAAAATGCAATCTCTGAGTAGATGCTGAAGCATGGTATACTCCATGCAATATTTTGGCCCGATCGACCCAATAGTTCATCAAGTCTAATCTTTTCACCCTCCTCTTTAACCTTACCTAACAGTTGATCCAGAGGAAGGCAACAAAAAAAACATCTAACGGGGGGGGGGGGATCTTGGGGAAGATTCCTTCCTGATTCCAAATGGCAATTGGAAAGTATTCCAAGATCAACCAGAACTACCAGTAATTTTCAATATTTTTTAGTTTTAGAAACATATCTAACCCACTTTCAAAGCTATTCAATGAACTTGCCATTACCACATGGGCTGGAATACAGTTCCACAGTTTCACTGTTCTCATTGTAGAGAAACCTTTCCTAACCTAAAGATGAAACTTCTTTTCTTCTGATCTTAAAGGATGTCCACGAGTCCTCTGATATGACCTATTAGTGAACAATGCACCAGAGAGTTCATTGTATGGCCCATTAATATATTTGTATAAAGTGATCATATCCCCATGCAAACATCGCTTCTCCAATGTAAACATCCCTAACTTGTCTAATCTGCCTGCATAGTCAAGTCCCTCCATTCCCTTTATTATTTTAGTTGCCCTTCTCTGAACTGCTTCCATTTTCAAGATGTCCCTTTTGTATATGGAATTCTAAAACTGCACCGCATATTCCAAATGAGGCCTTACCAGTGCCTTGTAAAGAGGGAGAATAATATCTTTCTCTCTTGAATATATTCCCCTCTTTATACAAGACAATATCATGCTAGCTCTAGTCATTGCTAACTTGTATTGTTTGCAACAGCTAAGTCTGTTATCTACCAGAACCCCAAAATCTTTTTCCATTAGAGATGCACCATTGTGTTGCCCATTTTGATAATCTATCTAGTTCAGCTTGCAGCAATTGCACATCATTTGAAGTTCCCAAAGCTCTGCATAGTTTAGTGTCATCAGCAAACACAGAGACCTTGCTCTCAATGCCCCCTTCTAGGTCATTTATAAACAGATTAAACAGAAGTTTTCCCAGTACACAACCCTGAGGCACTCCACTTAGATCTTTAGCCCACATAGATGTAGCTTCATTGATCCAATAACCAATTCTTAAGTTAACCATGCTTAAGTTTCATATTTTTTCAACAGTCCCTTAAAATAGAGCCACGGGTGCATGTGCTTAGACCCAGAAGCTGTGATAGAGGCATTAAGAAAATGAAGATGGTGACCCCCAGTAGATGACTTTAGATGCACGATTCTTTGCTATCAAATTATTATGAGTTTCATAAACATTGGTCAATCATAAATATGCATACAGTTTATTTACAGCCTAGGTCTTTGTTCGGCTGAACTTCCTCATTTAATGGGATCATTAAAGGGCAAATATACTTACCTCCTCCCTGCTCCCCTTCTTATATCCACACTTTATACCAAGACCTAAGTCCCTAGGTCTTCACCCCTGGGCTTTTTGCACCTACACTGATATATTTAGACAGCACTGCTCCGCTCCCTAGTCTGCTTCCGTGATGAGTCCAATGGGAAGGCACGCTCTTTGCAGAGTGTATCTTCCTATTGGCATTGTCGCTGACGGAGAGGTGGGGGCAGAACTTAGCAACGCTGTGTAAGTATATCAATGTAAGTGCAAACAGTCCAGGGGTGAGGACCTAGCGACTTAGGCCTTGGTAGAAAGTCTTTAAAGGTAAGTATAATTGTCCTTTAAAGGCGCAAAATTGCATCGTCAGTGACACTCTTTTTCCTATAAATAGCTCAAAAAAGGGAGGCTTGTGGCATTTCATTACCAAGTTCCCCCTGAGAAACATGCAGTGGAAAAATCATCTTGTCATTCTCATAAACCAATAACAATTTAGTGAAGGATTGGGGTGCTGTTTCTTTTTAATAAGTCTCTTGAAGCCACATATTTTGTTAGAGCTGTACACATAGCATATCAAACTTACCTTTATTTGGTCTTATCACTGACACATGTTCAGAGTTTATCTTATTGGCTGATCTGCTAATTTGGCCTAATAGTAATATCCAGTACTCTATGGAAGTCCTCTCATAATTGCACTTATTGACCATATGCTGACTATGGTGTGTGCACTCCACAGCCGAGACATGCACATACACACCACAATGCAAAGTGCAAACTGTCTGGGGGGGGAGAGAAAGAAGAGAGTGCAAGTAGGACGGGGCTCCCTGCGTACTTGTGGGCAGTGGTAGATTGCTTACTTCAGATTGCCTTCTCCAACAGCAGCGGTGCGTGCACGCATTGTGGGAGAAGGTTGCGCAGTGCTTGAGCAAATGTGTCCGTGATCCATGTATATTTACACCTCTTAGCTAGTATAAAAGATAAGAGGTGCAAAATGTTGCCAGTGTTCTTATTCTGCAGCAACCCATTAGAAATCAACAGGGCTGTTATTATGTACCAATCGTTAATGTGACTTCAAGACATAACTAACAGCAGTTGCGCGATTGTGTCGCGCAACTTCTGCAACCAATGTGAAATGGCATTTAAGATTCGCAAAAGACAAACTCCAGTCACAATGCACTGAGAGCCACTATCTGCTCAGTGCATTGCCTTAAGTGGCTAATAGAGAACGATAGAACGATAAATAGCCCTGCAAATATCTTAAATTATAGTAGCCCAGTAAAAAGTTCTGAGGCGTTTTAACTGCTCTGGCTAAATTTTGCACCTTTCTGAATAAGCACAATATGTCTTATTTACGAATATTGAATTACTATGTACTCTCAGATTGACTGATTTTAAGTGTTTTTGAAGGACAACTATAGCCTCAGAGCAAAACTCTTTCAGAAGGAAGAGCGCCCTAATATAAAGGCATTAATCTGTGTCTCACCTCTTATTTTGAAATGGTTGTGGGAAATTTACTATTCTAACATGGGGTTTGTGTTTTATTTCCCAACATTCCAGTATCAAACAGTGTGGTCACGGACCATTGTGTTCTTTGCACATGCTAAGTCCCTAGATACTGCAGAAATTTGTTACAGTTGAAACAATTGGTCACACCCATTAGTAGCCTCCAAGCCAATCCTTTTACAGGAGCCAGATTAGGCAAGGAAGCATGGGCCGTATTTATAAAGCCGTGGTATCGCTTTTTAGCAATACTGCGGGTTAATTTGCGACCGTACATTTACGACTGAAAGATCGGTCGTAGAATACCATGCGTTGGTAAACTACCGCAATTGTATTCTATGGAGATTGTAAATCTACGATTTCGTTATCGTAGATCTATGATTGGTCCCTCTATCCTCCGCCGTACTGCCCGGCCTTCTGCTTGCATGGAATTGCAAGCAGGGGGCCAGACCGGCAGCTGTGTCTGTGATTGGCTGAGAGGCAGCGAATCACGGACACAGCTGCCGGCAGTTCAGAACGGCAGAGGATAGAGGGAAGGTAAGTAAAGATTGGGGGAGTTTCTGGCAATTATAATAATGTGTTTGGGGCTGGGGGTGGAAGCCCTACAACATATAAAAAGGGATTTATGCTAGAGGGAGGGCTGCAGTGCGCATGGCAAAATTCTCCCGGAGGAGAGACAGGAGGCAGAGTCCTATATGGACTCTGCTAGGCTCCTGTGGCCAGTTTTTTGGATTTTGGTGGAACATTGCAGGAGAACCATTTGGAGCTGGGATGTAAGGTAAGGATTTTTATGCACTACAGAGTGGGGCCAGTAGTGGGGGAAATTATAGTTTTGGGAGTGGACATGCCCTTTAAGATAGTCATCTAGCTCCTGAATTTGTTCAGCTTTTAACTTATGGTTATGTTGTCTGCAATGTCACTATATTTGCAAATTCTGATTTTGCCTTAAATTAAAAGGGACTTGTATATGTTGGAAGTCAGTCGCCGCCTGGTGCTGCCCTTAAAGGGTAGGTCCAGCTTTATATGAAAAATGGTTCTGGTTCTTTCAGTTAACTAAGGTCAGTCATGGATATGACATTACAGCCAATGACAATCCCCTAGCTGTTTCCTCAAGCTCATAACCAGCTCACTAAATTGCTGAAATGGGTGTGAACAAATATAGCCATTAACACGCCACAACCACTTTCCAAGAGGCACCCAGGAGCATAGCAGGCATAAGCTAACGATTCCAGAGGGCAATGTAGGATAATTCAGCATATTTTAAAGAGAGCATTCTTTCTTAAAGATGTCATTATGAGGGTGGAGTTGTCCTTTAAAGGACATGTAAACTGTGCCAAATCGGTTTCCAACTAATGACACATTGAGATTATGTTACTAAGTTTGGACTGGATAGATGTATGTCTTTAGTCAACCTCAAATATTATACGAATTACCAACAATTCTTTTTTTTTTTTTTTTTAGCTCTGAGTGAATGCTATTGGCTGTTTGAAGGCACAGATCATCTCCACTGCACATGCTCCCCACTGTAGCTGTGCATCAGATTTTGGGAGGGATGGACACAGAGAGAGGAGACATGCATACAAACTATGTAGCTGAACAGAACATATAGAGATTTAGTGACAGGGAGCACTGAGAGCAAAAAGGGATCAAGTTAATGGCAGCACTAAAAATATAGAGAAGGATAAAGACAGGTCCTTTTAGTTTCTATTATGCATACATAGTTTTTCTACATAGCCCTTGCTATTCCCTACTGTTGACATTATTGAGCTGATATTTTAGGTTCTGTAATGGTCCTTCTTCTTGCCAGAATGCACACTACCTTGGAATGTTTCTAACAGTAATTTCTACTGATTGGCTGTTGAATGGGACAAGCATGCTCAGATCCCTTCTGAGCAACTGAATCAACCCAGGCGCTGGGTCAATCGCAAGTCCATAATTTATACACAGACAAAATGCTCAATGGGCAGGTTAAGGTCTTTAGGATGGAAAATACTGCTCTTTTTTCTTAAAATTATATGTATTTGCGTTGAACTTCCCCTTTAAGGATGCGGAGGATGGGTGGACTTGCATGTCAGTGAAGATACTAGTAATTTTAAAGATAACATTCAATTTACCAAAAGCTTGGTTTACGAAGCAATCTTTATTTGCAATGTAAAATAGCTCAACACATTTTAGTGTGAACCTGTAGCAAAAAACCCCCAACAAAAATAAGCATTTTAGTTGTAATTACACTGAAAAAAGGAAAAACATTATTATTAAACATGTGCAGCTTTTCATTGCACTATTGCTCTACTTCATAGTTAACCTTTAATAAGAACATAATGTTTGGTTTTAAATAGAATAGTTTCCTAAAATAATAAGGTTTTGCCCCAATAAACTATAAGTTCCTTGCTTGCTCTTCCCCGAAGACTTTTAGAAAATTCTCAAATTTGAAAACAACAATTAGATGAGAGAAAGTCCCACACAAAAGATATCTGAGTAACCGGGCAGCAGTGATCTATTAAGCAATGTTCGTAATAAGGTTCTTTCATGTCCTTTTTTTAATGTGTTTCTTAAATGACTGGTGTTTGTCCCCATCCTGATATTAAGGAGCATCAAGGTATGTGCCTGAGCGGAACACAGAAGAGACTATTTTTCCCATTGAATTTATTGTTGCTTCACCATCTGAGCTCGACTCTGAATCGCTGCTTCCAGAGTAGGCACCCAGGCCAGGCAAAATCCCAATACAAACAGAGGCTGAAGGGCAATGCAGACGAGATCCGCTTACACAGCTGCTTCCAATGGTACTACAGTGGCTCTCTGTTAATACATACAAGTAAAATAAATAAGCTTTTTAAATGTTTAAAAAACACCTTGCATAAAGCTTTAAATAAAGAAGATAATTAACATCTTGATTCAAGGTCCAATATATAATTTAAGGAAAATATCCACAGAAGTGATGAAAAACCTCTCACAATCTAGTTCTAGTACCATATGCCAAGATGAAAAAACAATTAAGTATACATTTGCAATTCTTTGTTATTGGCAATATGCTGAACAGGTATGTTCTCTACTTTTTATTTTAGCTATGTGTGAAATTGTGTGGTACACAGTGCTGTACTTTGCAAACAAAGGAAAACTGTTTCAGCCAAACTAAGTAGAAACTTATATCTGTTGTATTCAATTAGATCAACTGGACTTGAAGTGTAGTTCATGAAGACATTTCGCTAGTCATCCGACTGGCTTTCGCATTCTGAATTGAGAAAGCCAGTCGGATGACTAGCGAAACGTCTACAAGAACTAAACTTCAAGTCCAGTTGATCTAATTGAATACAACAGATATACCATGACCTGGATGAATGAGAACCTTCACAATCATATGACTAGAAACTTGTGACTGTGTAAGCCTGCCGCTATATGATGGTTGAATATTACAAACAAGACTAAAAGGAAAAGGGAGCATTTTTAGGGCTGTATATTATGAACATATTTTAAGTGAAAAAGGGTTCCAAGAAAAAGGTAATGTTGGCTTTTGGGCCTAGGCACTCTCTTTTGTGGCTATTAGCCAGTGACTAACAAGGTGCTCCCTCACCGGGTCCTCTACCAAGGACCTATAGCTATAGCACAAGCAAAGAAACTGTGAGGGGCACACTTGAAGTGTGAATTAACAAGTCTTTATTTAATCACAAGCACACAACATTTCAGGGATCACTATGGACATAGTGATCCCTGAAACGTTGTGTGCTTGTGATTAAATGAAGACTTGGTAATTCACACTTCAAGTGTGCCCCTTAGTTTCTTTGCTTGTTCCAAGGAAAAGGATATGTCTGGCACACTCACAAAATAAAGCTAAAAGACCTTTGTTGAACATGGGTTATTCATATTAAAATCATTTAAAAAGCATAATGAACCAGATAGTCCTGTCTAGGTAACATAGTAGATATACATGTATAGGGAGCATCTACATATAACATAGATGCATTCATATGTACCTCCATGATTTGCTAGCTAAGGTACAAAAGAACATAGCTAACAACTCCAACCACTGAACTCATGCATCAAATCCATGGACCAGCAGGAACTACACAGGGCAGTAGGCAGGTGCGTTTTGCCTCTATATATTTGGGGGCCTCCTCATGTGCTCAAGAAGAGAGAACATGTATTGCTTGGCATACCTTTAAATATAATTGTCCTTTCAGTATGGTGCTTATTTTTATAGACATCCTCACAGCAAGTGACTTACTGAACAGATGATATCTGAAGATACACCAAACGATACACATTCTCTCTTCTTGGGCACATGATGAAGTCCCCAAATATATAAAAGCGAAATAAGAGAATTTTTAGACTAACGTAAAATGCTTTTCTCTGAAGCCGAAGGGGGACCCAGACACACTGGGGTTAAAGTTCCTACCCCAAGGAGCAGACACTTTAAATTTTTAACAAGTGAGGCCCCGCCCCTAAGCATCCATGGCTCTAATGGAATGGGCTGCAACCCACCTGGGAGGAACGGCCCCAGCAAGATGGTAACAGTGCAGGATGGCTGATCTTATCCATCTGAGGCGAGGCTCTAGAACCACAGCGCAAGCCTGCCAAGAGGACAAAAAGAGCCTGAGAAGATCTATGTCCTTAGTTTGGGCAACGTAAAAAACGAAGAGCCTTGACCACATCCAAACAGTGAAGCCGTCTTTCCTTGGTAGAGGAAGGAAGAGGATACAAAGAAGGGACAACAATGTCCTGGTTGAGATGGAAGGTGGAGAGTGAGTTCTAAGCATTGCTCTGTCAGGCAAGAAACAAACAGACAGGGTCTATAGACAGGGACGCTAATTCTGAGGCTCTGCTTATCGTGGAAATAGCCAATAGAAAAAAAAAAAGTCTTCCAGGATAGGAGAGTCAAGGAAATCGACTCTAAAGGCTTGAAGGGGGCAACCTGAGGGCCCTAAGGTCAGGTCCCAAGGTTGAGTCGTCGCACTTCTGGGAGGGCGAATGTGAGCCACACCTTGTAGAAAGGCGTGTATGTCCATTCTCTGAGCGAGCCAGCAATGAAAAAAAAACAAAAAACGGACAGTGTCTTTTAGGACACTCAAAGAGAGACCCATGTCTACCCCAGATTGCAAGAAACAGAGAATTCTAGAAAGCACAAACGACCACAGGTGGAGACGCTGGTATTCTTGATGAAACAGAGGAGCTTGCAACAGTTCTGGTTGTTCTGGAACATCCAAGAACCAGGTTCCGCGGGGCCAAAAAGTGGTGAGAGAGATGGTGGGGACTCCCTCCGTCTTGACCTTCTTCAGTAACCATGGCATCGACTAGACAATCTCCAGGGAAGAACCAGGGGGTCCACCCTGAATGGCAGGGGGTCCCTGACCTTGGAGCAGAAGGTTGGCACCTTGTGGTTGAGTCTAGATGTCATAATGTCTTTGTCTGGGAGGCCCCAGCGATGTACCAGTTGATCAAAGACTTCGGGGTGAAGGGCCCAGTCGCCTGGGTCCAAAACGTGGCGGCTGAGAAAGTCCGCTTGATCATTCAGGACCCCCGAAATATAGATCGCTGAGAGGGCTGGAATGAAAGCCTCTGCCCAGGACAAGATCTGTTGCGTCTCTTCCATGGCCATGTCGCTGTGCATGCCCACTTGATGGTGTGGCATTGTCCGATTGAATTTGGACATACTTCCCTATTAGGAAGGGGGTCCAAAGGGGGGGCATTTGCGAATGGCTTGGAGCACCAGGATGTTAATGGGTAGCGTAGTCTTCTCGGGAGATCACTGACCCTGTGTCTGGCCCACCTCTGATAGGGCTCCCCAGCCTAAGAGGCTGGCATCTGTGGTGACTACCGTCTTGGGCGGGAGAGAAAGTTCCTTTCCCCATAGAAGGTGCTCTGGCAGAGTCCACCAGTACAGAGATTGCCTGATGAGTAATGGAAGGAGCAAGGGAAAGTCCAGAAAGTGAGGGGACTTGACATATCTCTGTAGAGGCCTTAGGTGGAATATCCCATATGAGATCGCTTCTGCTCAGGACACCATCTTACCTATCTCATGGCTTGTCTGATGGTGATCTCCCTGCTGGACATGGCTTGCCCTGCTATCATCTGGAGGTTGATCGCTTTGTCCTGCGGAAGCAATTGTGTTAGAATTTTGATGCACTTGGCTGCCAGAGTTTGCGCAAATGCATGAGAAGGGGCATTGATCAGGACGTCGTCCAGCTATGGCATGAAGAGGTTTTGGAGGCGTATGAAAGCCGCCTGGCATGCCATGATTTTGGTAAATACCCGAGGCGCTGATGCCAGACTAAACGGGAGGGCAGTAAATTGGAAATGGCCTTGACTGACCGAAAACCGGAGAAATTTGTAATGGCCTGGCCAAATGGGGATAGGGAGATACGCATCTTTGATATCGAGTGATGCTTGGAAATCTCTTTCTAAAGTCAGAATGACCAACTGAAATGACTCCATTTTGAAGTGGAATTTCTGAACGTGGCAGTTTAGTACCTTTAAGTCCAGTAGTAGTCTGAAGAGTCACTCATTCTTGGGCACTAGGAAAAGGTTGGAGTAAAACCCGTGGAATCTCTGAGGTTGAGGAACGGGGGCAATCACTTGCACCGCTAGGAGGGAGAGAATCGCCTGGTCTAGCGATTTTCTTTTTATGGGACATCTTTGGAGCCTGGAGGAAAGGAAACAATGTGGCGGTATGGTGGCAAACCATTTAACCGCGTTCTTGCACGAGTAAAGTCCATACATCCATAGTCGTTGTCTCCATTGTGTATGGAAAAAGTGCAGGCGTCCTCCCACCCGAGCTGGAGGATAGTCAGGATTGTTTAGATCGTGTTCCAGATCCCCTGAAGATGGACGAAAGGACTGAGACCTGTGAGAAATAAGAGATCTTCTAGTCTTGTTTTGAGGGAGCATAGTACTCTTACCCCCCGTTGCCCGAGCAATAATTTGTCCAGTTCTGAACCAAACAGGAAGTGTCCTGAAAACGGTACATTAATAAGGGCCTTCTTAGAGGCTGCTTCTCGCAGCAGTGACTGTTGCAGAGGTGCACGCTATTAATCTGACCGCTTCTAGCGTGGCACCACCAATATATGTTACAGCATCTGTAAGCTGTCTGATGTTGGCGAGTAAATGGATATTTGATGGGTCTTGTTGGCATTCAAAAGTAAGCTCTTGAAGCCAGATCTCTGAGGCTTCAATGCTGTTCCTGCTGACGTAAAAGAGGTTTTTAACCTCAGTGCAGCAGTCTAAAGGGTCCTTATAAAGGTCGCTGCCTCTGAAAGAAAGTGGGATAGTTGTTGCTCTTGATAGCCTAGCCACTGGAGGGCCAACTATGGGCAGGCAGATTACATTTGATTTAGGAAATGTAAAGGAGATGTGGAACTGCTTACTAAGTTTTAATTGTTTCTGACGAGTTGTCAGTTCCACAGAAACCATCTTCTCGAGTTGTTAATGAGAGGGGAAATGTAACGTTTTTCTTCCATCTAGAGAAGAGAAGTGCTGTGGGTTCCTGCTGGGTGTCTGTAGCAAAATTATGACCACCTTAATAAGGACATTCGTATCAATGGGGGGGGGGGGGGCGGCTCCTGTAAGTGACCTCCTGTGACATTAGATAGACATACAGAAACAGACAGGCAGACACATAGGTACAGACAGACAGGTAAACAGACAGATAAGATATATAGATTGATATACAATAGAGACAGACAGATTGATATATAATAAACAGATCGATAGGAGACCAATATGATTAATCAGCTCATTATATTTGGGGTTGTATTAACAAATGTTTTGACATGTTTTAGGAGATCCTAGTAAGAAAGAGGTCACTGGAGGGACACAAATTAGCATACCCGGTTTGAGTGACAGGTCTTTTTCTGTACATGCTGTTATTTAAAATGTAGATTTCTGAGAATCTACAGCTCGGATTTCAAATCTTAAAAATTAGTGTTGTAGTAGTGGACCATTACACTAACTAAAGGTATCATTTTTGAAAATTAATTTTTTGGAAGTATAGACACCCTTTAAGAAACTGGAGGAGGCCTCCCGCCGCACGAGTGCTTATGGGCAAGGGATGGGCCAGAGCTTCACTTAAGAATTTAAAGTGTCCGCTCCTTGGGATAGAAACTTAACCCCAGAGTGCCTGGGTTCCCCTGAGGCTGAAAGAGAAATATTTATCTCCTTGATTTGCTAGCTATGCTCCCTACTTGTATTAACCACTGGCGATACCTATTATGTTACCTAGACAGGACTATCTAGTTCATTATGCTTTTTAAATGATTTTAATATAAATAACCCATGTTCATATAAAGGTATTTTAGTTGGGTACACATAGTCAGATCCTTCCGGTCAGCCAGGACTGTCTGTCATGGCAAAAGTAGCCATTGATGATAGTTTGCCACAAGCATGCGGTCCATAGAGGACCACATGATTGCCCATGGTCCGAATGTACAGTTGGCCTTGGCCAATAACTTGTCCTGTTCGACCGATACAGTGAAATGTTGGGTGGTAGGGCCAAATTATTGAATGGTGTGACCCCAGCTTAAAAGGCTAATCCAATCTAGAAACCTAAAGGACAACTCCACCCTCATAAGAACATCTTTAAGAATGGTTAAAATATGTTGATATATCATACTTTGTCCTATGAATTCATTACTGTATGCCTACTATGCTTCTGGATGCCTCATGGAAACTGAGCATTTTAGTAACCTGTACTGAGCCTGGGCATGCTAAAAAGAGGCAGACAGGGGTTTAACATTCAGTCACTGGCTGTGATGTCAACTGTCAAATCCATAGCTGACAGTTACTAACTGGAAGAACCAGGAAGCAGAAACAGGGGAAACAGGACATTGTGCAGGATATCAGGTTAGACTTATATATTTCAGATTTCAAACTATTAGCGTTTAGGGTTTTGGGGGGTGATTTACCTGTATGTAATTTTTCATTTTGGGGCTGGACTTACCCTTTAAACTAGTGTATAGACCAGATTATGGCTATGACCAGATGAAGAACTGCAAAGAATTATAACAGCTTCTCAAATGAGGCAATAATGATTTTGAGAATAGTTTCTTTTGAACTTAATTGAAAAAAAGGTTTAATGTCTCATTGCATGTTAGTTTAATCATAATATTGGCCCATTGTATGGGCACCTTTAGTCAAGAAAGCAATGGCCTATATTTATAAGCAAAGCTAAGTTTACGGATTTGCCCCCTATTTTTTTATTGGTATAGTTTAGGAACAAATTCACATGATTCCCTCTGCAGCAGACTAAAGCATTAGTGAATTTCCTTTGGGAAAAAGCTTAGTGATGTTGCAGTACATACCTTTTAATTTGTCATAATCATCTTCTAACTTTAATTTCTTTGCACTTGAGCTTTCAGAGTTGCTGAAAATATACAAACAAGTTTTCAAACAGACACCTAGGACAGCAGTGACAGGCAAAAGAACAATAGGTGTGCAAAGCTTTGTTAAAATAAGACATATTGCTTTAAATGAACATATTTTGTAACACTCAGGGATATGTAACAAAATCTGTTTTTGCGATGTACTGCTCCTTATATTGTTATGTACCAATAGGATTGTGTTGTTGGTACATTGAAGATCAGTCTTAAACTTTTGGCAAACGTTAACAGCCACTATTACAAACACAGGCCAAAGCGCCACAATAGTGTTGGTGTCTTTTTGTGATAAAATGCAATTCCCAAGTCTTAATGTCATACTAACCCTTGCCACATCGCTTTACATTATTAAATAATTATGTGAAAACAATGTAAATGTTCACAAATCCCCTCTAGAAAAAGGGGTTCAATTGACAACAACTGCAGTGATTTACCAGGAAGCCGTAGCATTTTCAATTTTTAAATATCGCTGTCCCGATCGCATGCCTATCTTTTGTATTGGTGCAATTGGCGCTCGGTTGGGACAGCGCACCTGACAGCTGAAAAGGACCCTAGGGCAGCACCAGTAAGGTAAGTGTTGCAGTGTTCCCTGGGCGTTCTAATATTCACAGGGAGGTGGGAATAAGCGTGCTCATCTCTCTGTAAATAATAGATACAGATTTCATGGGGAAAAAAATACCTCCCTTAAAAGGATATGTACACTGTAAAACAAAGTTTAGTTTACTGGATAGCCGTAGCTTTAAAACTAAAGGTGTGTACATTTTTTTGTTCTATCCCCCTATAGCCTACCTTTCCTCCTTGAATCTTGCAGTGTTCCTGCTCTTTTGCTTCGCCCCTAGAAGATCCTGAATGGAAGGCTAGCTTCTGGTGATCACAACATTAAATCCTTGTTTCCAGCGTGCGCGCAGCCTTGTGACGTGCACACGCTGTGACATCATTGCGCACACTTCGTGGGGCCATTCCGTGAAGGTGCACACACAGTGATGGAAGAGTTTACTGAAAAAGTTAACTATTTCTTTAATGCATTGATTGAAGAACGGGATGTAAAAGGTCCAGTATCAAAGAGTAAGAAATTTACCTTTCGCGTGATCCACCACAGGCTGCACTGACAGTTCCTGACCACTTCCTGCTTCAATTTAACTATAGCGTGCATGCATGCCAATGCGCGCTATAGTTAGAGTGAAACTGGAAGTGGGACCTGTCAGTGCAGACGGCGGTTTGATCCTGGACCTCAATAAATTAAAGGAATATTTAATTTTTTCAGTGAACTATTACTTTAAAATAGAAACAAAAGTAAAAATATAAGTTTATGCAGGATCTGCAAGATCCTATCTGTCATTTTACAAAAATCCCGATACTCAGTCCCATGCACAGCATAGGGAGAACATTCAGGACTGTGTGTTCCCTTGGCCACGACGACTCCCCTATAAGGAGTCTACCGCGGCCGAGGGTAATTTTCCCTCTCTCCCACACGGGCGCTCGGACGACGCAAACTTTTGGTGGCCGAGCGCTCGTTCAGGAAAGCTAGGTGCACACAGTACCGATAAAGCCCTGATACAACGGTATTGGGGCTTTATTGCTACTGTGTGTACCTAGCTTACATGCCTTTAATTAGCTTTAATGATGCAATAAACATTGATAGTGTGAGCTTACTAAGAAAATGCTTTCACCTATTCAATTTAAAGATTTTTTTTTTGCCCATTTGAAAATGAATTCACCACAATTTCAACATCTTGTTGCCTACTAAGGCCATCAGCATACATTTAAAATTTCCTGCACAAAAGACCTGATATAAAGAGAAGTGTTACATATATACCAAATGTTAAATTCTGTACAGCAGAGTATATTTACTAACTGGACAAGTAAAGACAGTGAATAAAGTTTAAAGGGCATGTCTATCCCTTATAAAAAATGTTTCAGATATGATAGTATGCCTTCCCCCAGCCCCAAGCGCTATAAAATAATTTTAAGAAAGTGCCCCGATCTTTACTTACCTTCCCTCTCTCCTCCAACGCATTGTCCGGCCTTCTGCTTGCAAGACACTGCAAGCAGGGGGCGGGACCGGGAGCCGCATCCGTAATTGGCTGAGAGGCAGCCAATCACGGATGCGGCTGCTCAGAACGCCAGGGGAGAGTGGGAAGGTAAGTAGAGTTCGGGGGATTTTCTTAAAAATATTTTTCAGCGGTTGGGGCTGGGGAAATTAACCTTATTATATGGCCAAGGGTTTCTATGTTAGGGGGAGGGAATCGCGAAACGTGAGGGAGAGGGAGGATGGCTGCAATGCGCATGCCAAACTTCTCCCGGAGGGGAGACAGGAGGCAGAATCCTATATGGACTCTGCTATCCTCCTGATGGGCAGTTTTTAGGACTTTGGGGGGGGATTACTGGAGAACCATTTGGAGCTGGGATGTGAGGTTAGGATTTTATTACACTACATGGCGGGGCCAGTAGTGGGAGGGATTATAGTTTTGGGGGTGGACATGCCCTTTAAAGGACAACTAAAGCCTCAGAACAACACTGAATTAGAAGCACAGCCCCTTTACATAAAACCATCAATGTGTCTTACCTCTTGTTTTGATATGGGTGCTGGGAAATTTACCTTACTAATATGCAGTATGTGCTCTACTTCCCTGCATTCCAGTAACACACAGTTTGGTGAACGACCATTATGTTCTTTACACATGCTCAGTCATAAGCTATGGCAGAAACTTGTTACAATTGGTCACACTAACAAGTAGTCCCTAGCCAATCCTTTTACAGCCAGATTCATCAAGGAAGCATGTGACTGAGGTCAGGGTGTATGGCCAGACACTGCACATACACAGTTACATCATTCTGTTCTTCAGAGGCTTACATTTACTTTAATGCAATTTATTGGAGTACTGTTTTACAGTTTGTGTTTTTTTGGGGTTGTTTTTAGATTCTGGAGTATAAAAAATTGGGTTTAGTTCTCTTTTAATTAAGTCAAACTTATTTTTATAAATTCAAAATTTCCCTAAAGATAATAGCAATCTCCTTCACACTATACCAATAAAAGAGAAAAAAAAAGGGATATATCATGGCTTTTTAATAAAATAATGCACAGATGGACATAAATCCATCAAGATAGTGACACCTACAACCTCTTAGTCAATTTTTATCAGATGGCCAAAAGAAAACACTTATGAGAAAATACTTATAATAAATCTTACAGCCTCTTTTCTCTCATTTTAGAAACCTGAAAATGTCTTAATGACATGCACAAATTAAAAAGTACCTCCTAATGACGTGTGTAGTAACCCATGTTGATGCCATCAGGAGACACGACCTTAACGCTAGGAACTAGGGCATCATCTTTAACACCATCCACAATAATTAATATCCTGTTATAGGTATTAAACCAACCTTTTGTGTCTCACTGCTCCTGCTAGCAGCTTAGACTGTGAAAACTTAGTCTTGGAGTCGACCATCTTGCATGTTGGCTTCTTTTCAGCATCTCTCTTCTTGAGATCTGGGTGTGAAGCAGCTAACGTGCGTGCATTGTGAGACAGATGTTAAGGAGATAAAATGATGCAAAAAACATGGTTCATTTAGCAATTAAAAGTGATATAATTGATAGCATGGCTGATGGCTTCTGCAGAAAGTTTCGTTAAAATCTGTTACAGACTGCAACCTACCTCAGAGATAATATATTGAACTTTACAACGGATCCCAATAAGAGTTTACTTTATTAATAAAACTCCTTTTCATGATGCAGTGACAACCATTTATTTCTCTCATTTAAAATGCTTTGCTGGATTGATAGTTTCCTCGAAAAAAAGGCTTTAGAACAAACATAATATCAGATAATGAAAAAACGGAGCACCACTTAATAGCATTAAGCAGTAGAAGCTTATTCAGCCAAAGGTGTCCGGTCGTTTGCCTCCTGGATAGCCTGGTCCTCCCTCCTCCTTACTACCGTGCGCACGCTAGCGCTCCATTTTGATGACCTCTGACTGACAGACTTACTGGGGTTACCTCTGCCAGCTAAGTATAGGAGTTGGTTTCTATGCACTTTATACCTCACAACTAAATTGGGGTTTAGGGATAGCATTGTGAGGATAGGGATTTGCCGGGGAGGTTATATTGTTATATTTTATCTCACTGTAGGTGTACTTAACCCTTCGGTGTGTTATGGAGTAAAAAAAGGTAATTTTTTGCACTTTACTACCAGTGTGAGTGAGCGATTTATAGATGGGTTCTTTTTTCTTACTTTTCTGATTTTGATGGTTTCCTCGCCCTCTGTAGTGTTTTGTTTGAGTTTTTGTAATGTTATGGATTTCCCACCTTCTCCAGTTAAAGCAACTCTGTGATCTCCATGTGTTCCTGTTGGAGGAAGCAGAGGAGTGGCTTTTTCACTGAATCTCTTTAAAATTCCTTTACAGCCTGTACAAGTGTATAGAAATCCATCACAACAATAATATATACTTGCTACCAGATCCGCTCCATGAGCTTTTCTTTGCCCCTCTGATTATTCTTTCCCAGTTGATGGAGCAGGAAAGTTATAACTACTCTTCTGGCTAAAGCTCCAATTCCCAATCTCATCTGTACCTTAGTAAGATGGAATAAAAACAGCAGCAAAAAGCCTAGATAGGGCTAATAGATAGACAGGTAGAAAGAATCTCCAGAGGAAAAAAACCTTAATACTTATACAGCGAAATATGGTATATGGTCAAAAGACAAGCCATTTTTATTTAAAATGAATTAAAAAGAAAAATGTACTACATTACAACATTAGATAAAAGGATATTCTAAATTCATTCAGTTCTTTTCTTTCTTCCTCTTTCCTTTGTTTTTCTAACAATTCTTGTTTTCTTGATACCTCATCCAAGAAATTTGTCTCATCTTCATCTAAACCTCTCACCATATTCTCTGAAAGGAAATGACAAAAATAGACTGAGTAACAGCTCTAAGCGGATGACTTTCACCAATTATTTAGCAGTAAAATTACGGTAAATATTAAGAAACACTTAAAAAAACTTTGGCTGCTGCCAGGACACTTTCTTCAACAAGAATAAGCAGAGAAAAGAAGGAAGGGGGTTATGTGTAAGCAGAGTAGTGTCAGGAAGAGATGTCCACCGTGAGGCTGTGCAGAACTTATTAGTGTTGCAGACACTGCAAGAAAGGCAGTAAGAACACTCACCAAACATTTATTTGTTGCTGTGTAACTTACTAAATTTAAACTGTTCTTCATACTCCAGTTGCTTTTTGTCTTTCTGCTCTTGTAGTTTTTCATATAAAGAACGTGGATCATATACTTCTTCTGGGCATTCTGCAAAGAAATGTACAGTGCTAAGTTTATCTGTAGACTTTCATCATGATATATATATATGATTTAAATTATCATCAGAACCATTTTCAAAAATACTACATTGCACTTAATGTTTTGTTAGGGGCTTGACCGTTTTACTAACAGCGCAGCCCTGCAGAACATTTACATTTATTCAATGCTGTTACAGGAATTTGTTGAACACATCACAAAAGATGATGGACAAGATCTTAGAAATGTTAATGATTTTTTTTAACAATACATTTAGTATTTCCGCAGTAATTTTGCCAGTGTGCCATCTTTATAGGTGCCTTTCTTTCTGATATTCATGGAAAGCGACTAAACAATTAACTGTTTGCCCTTGTGTCATGCAACCCTAAAACAGCCCAATTAAATGCAACTAAATCAGTTGAGAACCAGGTTTATTTATAAATAAGTCCATTAATATTCAGTAGGCTCAAGCAGGGAAAGGTTTTGTTATCTGATTTCCTGGAAAGACACAACAGAATAAGCTAAGCACTATAGCTCTGTTTTTGCTGAAAATGAACAGCTTATTTTTTGCCAGCATCAGTGGATGAATGCAGCCTGCAGAAATAGACATGAGTTTAGAAACTTTCCATTCCATCTTTATACAGCCAAGAAATTGGCTGTATAAGTAAATGGAAACCCTACAACCAATGCCAAATCCTTTGCTCAACTCCATTAACTGAATATAGCTATGCTGGACTCTTTTGTGGCAAGTTGTTAGGTTAGTTACAGTAGTGAATATCTTACTATAGGTCATCTAATCAGAAATTATTTGATAGATAAGTCTGTTTTAAAAGGATAAATAAAACCCAGTTCATGGTTAAAGGGCATGTCCACGCCCATCCTATAATTTCCCCCACTACTGGCCCCACTCTGTAGTGAATAAAAATCCTTACCTTACATCCCAGCTCCAAATGGTCCTCCAGTAATGCCCCCCAAATTCCCAAAAACTGCCCACCAGGAGGATAGCAGAGTCCATATAGGACTCTGCCTCCTGTCTCCCCTCCGGGATAAGTTGGGCATGCACACTGCACCATCTCCCCCCTCCCTCTCCCTCCTGTTTTGTGATCCCTCCCCCTAGTGTAATTTCCCTTTGGCAAATAATAGTTTAACTTCCCCCAGCCCCAACCGCTATAAATTATTTGTTAGAAAGTGCCCCAATAGTTACTTACCTTCCCTCTATCCTTCGGCGTTCTGTGCAGCTGGCAGCCGCGTCTGTGATTGGCTGGCTCTCAGCCAATCACAGACGCGGCTGCCGGTCCTGCCCCCTTCTTGCAGTTCTATGCAAGCAGAGGGCCGGGACTATGTGGCGGAGGATAGAGGGAATTTAAGTAACTATCGGGGCACTTTTTAACAAATCATTTTTTAGCGGTTGGGGCTGGGCGAAGGTAAACTATTATTTGGGAAAAAGTTAGTGAAAGGGGTGGACATGCCCTTTAAGGGTTATTTACAATATTGTTTAAAAGAACAACCTCAGGGTGTCCTGTTTAAAGCAGAATGTATATTTCCGTGACAACATTTAGTTTTAATCTTAATAAATAAATAAAATGAGGTTGCATGTAGTTACTGTTTAGAAAACAGTTCTGCACTTTCAGTTCTCACAGACAGCAACTGGTTTTCTGGTGTTTTTTTTAACAATGTACATGCTATTCCTTTGTATCAACCAATCACAAGCTAACTGCACTAGACCAGAAAAAGCTAACATCTGATTGGTTGCTGCAAATTAATTGCACTGACAAACTTTTCCACATCTTATTGCATCATCCCCTTGCCAACTACAACATGCCTAAACTAATATATAAATTTACAAATTAAGGATACCCTGAAACTTTCTTTTACCATTCATTTAATACTGGTCAAGTAAAAAGCTGAACTTAATGGACACATCTCTTTACTTACAGGGAAACAAGTAACAAGACCACACAGTGTTGAGATATCTTTTCCCCAAACATACAAAAAAACAACAATAATATTTTCTGTTTATTTCCGATCAAGCATTGAGGAAGAAAGCAAATAAACATTTCATGATTGTGTGGGGATTTGTTTTTAAAAATAGAGCTTTAGTCCACTGAGTCACCAAAGCTAACACAAAGAAAAGAGGTACTCATAGAAACAGAATGGATGCAAAAAGATTGAAAAAACTTCAGTAACATCAGCTTTTCTTTATTGCTCCTGGTAGGCTGCCCACAAAGCACGCTGGCTGGAAAATAAACTGCAGGGTAACAAGTAGCATTCAAATTCACAGTCAATTCCATATTGTTGTCGGGCCATCTGTATAGAATCTGCATTGACAGTGAATAGTGGGATCAAGGGTGTAGCCAATAGTAGTAGACCTGATGAAGTGGGTGTTACCCTCGAAACGTTGTTTTACATGCTGATGTTTGGCTCACAATAAACGGTTCACTTTGGAGTGCAAGTCTACCTTTTATTCTTTCAGTATTTCATTCCCTCTGAAGTAGGGGAATTGGACTTTTTGCACCCACCTGGGGATAGTGTGCATATGGACTTTTGTTACCCATTTGTAGCCAATAGTTACACATGCTTCCAGGCTCTTGGAAGACTATATGGGCTGAGAGTTGTAGGTATAATTCTATTTATAAAGCGCTACTTGGGTACACAGCACTGTACATTATAAAATACGGAGTATACAAGCAAGGGAATAAGTGCAACCAAATAAATGGACATCATCAAAGCCTTTTATTTAGAACCTCTTACATGTAATTCTGTTTGCCAGCTCTATGCCCAGTTTTAAAGTCATATAGGCATGACCCCATTTTTTGCAGCAGCCTCATTGCCTTTTAGTGCCTGCACAGTCACATTACCAAAAATCCTCCATCAGGAAAGCAGTGCCATCACTCTGCCACTTCCCAGATTTGTTAAGGAGGCTTAATTTACTTCCTACATCCAGCCCCCCCCCCCCCCCCCAATTGTAACAGTCTCTTCATGCCACAGCAGTACGGATGGCCACAAAGAACAAAGGTAATGGAGGGGTTAGGTTATGTTCTCTTCTAGAATTTTACTGGGGCCAATTTATATACCCTTTAACAAATATATAACCATTTATGTAAAAAATGGTAATTGTAAAGTATACGTTCCCTGTGGCTTTTAAAGTAATAGTAATACCTTCTGGATCCTCTGGTTTCCGTACTTTTTCCCATTCTTCCTGTCTTTTCTTTTTTCGCTCTTCTATTTCAGATTCTGTTACAAACCTTTTGTTTATAATAAGATCATCTTGGCGGCCTTCCATGACTTAAAGCTTAGCAGAAAGTAAATCAACAAAATTAGTTAAAAACACAGCTTTAAGAAACGGTACTACAATCTACATTATATAGGATTTTTAATTAAGTACAGTCAAAAAACAAATAAAGTTTAAATAGAAGCTGTATCCCTAACTAACCTTTTTTGCCAGTTCCCTCCGTGCGAGCGCACGCGAGTCGTGCACGCGTGACGTCATTACGCACTGAGGGAACTGGCAGTGGATCTTTGGACACAGAATTTTTATTTAATAACCCTGATTGTTCACTGCATTGTCCTCCTCCCTCTCTCATTGCCTTCAAAAAAAGTTAGCTGCCTTCTCTTAAAGCTTAAAACTCTTTATGAGCTAACATGTGGGGAACATCAATCATTTGCTGTGACACTATCTGTCAAGCCCATGACTGACTGCTGCTATCAAGGCAAGACCTGAGAGGAGGGGAGGGAAAAATTGATTGCAGTAGCCACTTATTCTGTTACCTTTCAGTAATAGAAGTATTGGGGTGATTTAGCTTTACTTTAATTATTTAATGATGAATTTGCCTATTTACAGGAAGATTCAATAAAAGTTCATATCGTTAAAAATGGTGCTAATTTTGCCCCAACCAATCAAATACGGTTTAACATTTAAAGCTAACATCTGATTGGTTGGGGCAAAATTAGCACCATTTTTAACGACCAGAACTATTATTGAATAGCCCTGTTAGTTTTTGCTTCTTCTTCAAAGGATTTAAAGGGCATAGAAAAATTGTACTAGTACCTGAACTCCGGAAGGCTTGCGTACGCTCAGTTCCAAAATTGGTGCTCAGACGCCAGGTTGTTCAGCCGGCTATTCACCGGCTATCCAAGTCACAGAAAGAAAAGGGAGATCCAGACAGGCTACCAAAATCTGGAATAATAATATAAAATAATCACCTTATTAGGTATAATTAAAAACATCTAGGTAGCAGGTACAAACAGAGGATAAACATGGAAAGAAGCTCTGCTCTATGCGTTTCGTGGCTTCACACGATTGGCTGCCTCTCAGCCAAATTACAGACGCTGCTGCCCATACGGCCCTTTTGCAACTTTTGGCAAGCAGAGGGCCAGGGGCAGACTGCCAAGGGAATGAAGGAGTGTAAGTATATTTCTGGGGCTTGATTTACAAAACAAACTTGGCGGGTGGGAGTGTAGTGCCTTACACTACAGATTTTTTTTTTCTGGGTTAATATACCCTTTAATATACATTAAATAAACAAATATGCAAGCCAAGCTAAACTATTATGACAAAAAAAGGTAATAAATCAATTCCTTAATATTAAAGGGCATGTCTACCACCAAAATGACATAGTATAGTATAGTATTTGAGGTTGAATAAAGACATACGTCCATCCAGTCCAACCCATCTAGCAATATCCTCATTTCCTGCCTAACTGTTGATCCAGAGGAAGGCAAAAAAAACCCACCAAATTTATGAAGGGGAAAAAAATTCCTTCCTGACTCCAAGTAGCAATCGTAAATTTCCCTGGATCAACTCTACTTTATGTAACAATATCAGTAACTTGTAACATTCCTTGTTTGCAGAAATTCATCCAGCTTTTTTTTGAAAATGACATTTCATATTCTGATAGAGAACCCCAAAACCCTTATACTCACACTGCCCTGAATGGCACACAAAGCTAATTATTTAGCACAATCCCTGCAGGCACTTTGCTGAACGCAGGGAAAGCTTAGAGCTTTCACAAATGCTCTCAATGAACAAGCCTTCAGGTAACTCATTAGTTATTGGCCAGGACATCATACATCAAGGTTGTGACTCCAGTTCAACCAGAAAGTGAAAGGAGTTTCCTAGTATTTGATGCAGGGATCAGGCTGAATAATTAGCTGTGTGTGCAATTTTAAGCAGTGTGAGTAGAACGATCTTAGGGTTTTGGGGGCTCCTCTATCAGAACATGAAATGTCATTTTGGGGATGGACATTCCCTTTAAAGCATTTGTACACTGTAAAATTATGTTCCCCTTATAAATTAGACAATATTCACTTGCTCCACAAACATGGTATCTGGAGTTCATTAGTCCTACAGCATGGATTAAAAAATACTAGCAATCAGTCCAACCAGCATGTACATCTCATAAGCATTTGGTTTTAAACTTTAAAACCTTTTCTTGAACATATAATACATACGCCTATGAGTAAGAGCCAGGAGCGTCTCGAAACACGTAAGGCGGCATTTGCTAATAGTGTAATGTTTGTTCAATAAAGTGTCCTGTTTTTAACATACGCATTGGTGGAACTCTGAATATGGTCTTTGGTGTGTGCCGGCAGCTGTCTTCTACCTCTATATCCATTATATATATCCTCTGCTAGATTAGGCACGAAATAAAGTCGCAGTATGGAGACAGTTCCCTATCAATTTATTAGGCCGGGTTAACTTAATTAAAATTATAATCCTCCCTAAAATTCTCTACACTCTCCAACACTCAGCAGTCACTATCGCCAAGACCTTTTTCACACCTTTGCAAAGTATATTATTATCTCTGATATGGGGTCCAGGTCGAGCACGAACCAAACTGAGTACTCTTCAGATGCCTTAAGTCTCAGAGGGACTTGCTCTACCAGATTTCTATCTATATTATTTGGCAGGACAATTCAAATACTTCACAGATAGGGTAGTCAGACTGTGCACGGAACTCACAAGCATTACTGTTTGAGGCTCAAGCAGGAGAAAGCAGAGGAAATCTCAGAGGGGTGGAGCTTAACATTCAGCAAACCAGTAACAAGATGTCAGCAACTTCCAAGGCACAAAGCTAGGCTCTGGAGCAGTGTTTCTCTACCAGGGGTCCCTGAGAGGTTGCATGGGGGTCCTCAAAACATTGACAGAAATTGTACAGATCCACAATTTTGATGAATGCAGATATATTTTTCTACATATTTATCAATGTTCTGTATAAAGTCTGTGTTTGGTGTATTGTTGTCTGAGAGATAAATGAAAATAAGTAATGTTTTAATGTAAGGGTTCCCACCCTGGTGTGAATTAGAGTGCATTTTGTTCAATAGAGATGTATTTATAGATCTAT
This sequence comes from Hymenochirus boettgeri, assembly GCA_019447015.1. Classification (NCBI taxonomy): domain Eukaryota; kingdom Metazoa; phylum Chordata; class Amphibia; order Anura; family Pipidae; genus Hymenochirus; species Hymenochirus boettgeri. Next base: position 84,596,981 of record CM033472.1, on the reverse strand, counting down.
CATTTATATTTGTATAGATTAGGTTTTTTGATGATTTGATGACTGACAAAGAAAAATAATGATACTGTATATAATCATAATTTTATGTAGAGGTCCCCGAGACATGAAAATTGTTTCAAGGGGTCCCCACAGATAAAAAGGTCGAGAAACACTGCTCTGGAGGGACATAGGTAAAAAAAAAATGTGGCAACGGTATTTTTAAAGCTGCAGCTTCCAAATGAACATAACTTGATTTTACAGTGCACTTATCCTTTAATTTGGCTTGAAGAGCCAAATTACTGTTCTTTCTGTTTCTTCTTCCGTTTTATTCTTCTGCTTTTTTGGACTGTATCTCCTCCCACAGTTTTTGAGCTAGAGACATGAAATTCAGTACAGACTGAATTGTGCTATTACCTAGCTAAGGAATCAGCTGAAGCTTTACGACATTTTTTCCCATAGACTATAATGGTAACAATCCTAAAATGTGAATATTTCAAAACAGTTTATTTCATGGTCATAAACACAAACGCTGATACCCCCAACCCCCACACAGACAAAGGTACACCCACCTACTGACCTACCTTTCCATTCCCATGGAAGTCATACTTAAGGGTAACTTATGGTCATACATGCAAAAACACATTACCCCAACCTAGGTACACACACACACCTACTGACCTACCCTTCCATTACTTAAAGGGTAACTAAAGTCAAATTTTTTTTTTGACCATTCATCAAAAAAGTTTGTTTTTTTTTAACCCCCAACCCGACACAGGTACACACACCTACTGACCAACCCTCCATTACTGTGGCAGCCATACTTAGCAATACTTAGTTACTAAGGGGTAACTAAGGATAAAGAAACTAATTTTGATCAATAATCAAAAATGTTTGTTTTTTTAACTTTCAACCTGATCCAGGTATACACACCTACTGACCTACCCTTCCAATTCCATGGCAGCCATATTTAAAGGGTAACTATAGTCAAAAAACAATTTTGACTAATCATCAACAAAGTTTGGCTTTTTTTAACCCCCCCAACCTGAAACACGTACACACCTACTGACCCACCTTTCCATTTCCGTGGCAGCATACTTAAAGGGTAACTATAGTCAAAAAACAAATTTTGACCAATCATAAAAAAAGTTGTTTTTTAAGCCCCTACCTGACACAGGTGCACACACCTACTGAGCTACCCTTCCATTTCTGTGGCAGCCATACTTAAAAGGTAACTATAGTCAAAAATAATTTTGATCAATAATCAAAAAAGTTTGTTTTTTAAACTTCCAACCTGACAGATACACACACCAACTGAGCTACCAATTCATTCATGTGGCAACCATATTTAAAGGGAAAGTATAGTAAAAAAGAAAAAAAACGTTTTGACCAATCATCAAAAAAGTTAGTCTTTTGTCCCCCAACCTGACATGAGTACACACACCAACTGACCTAACTTTAATTCATGTGACAGCCATATTTAAAGGATAAGTAAAAAACAACAATGTCCTCATCATTATTGAGTTTTAAAATCTGCAGCGCAAACACACACATTCCCTTCCAAAATGTGGCCTTTCAAGCCAAATGCAAAGTTTAAACTTTCCCTCTCTAGTTATTATTATTAATTTGGCTTGAAGAGCCAAATTACTGTTCTTTCTATTTCTTCTTTTTCTTCTTCCGTTTTACTCTTCTGTTTTTTTGGACTGTATCTCCTCCCACAGTTTTTGAGCTAGAGACATGAAATTCAGTACAGACGTGCGGGAAATATAGGAGAAGTGTGCTATTACTTAGCTAAGGAATCCGCGGAAGCATTACGGCGTTATCTGCAAATTACGGGACATTTTTTCCTGTAGACTATAATGGTAACAATCCTCAAATGTGAATATTTCAAAACCGTTTGTTTCATGGTCATAAACACAAACGCTGATACTCTCCAACCCCCACACAGACACACACCTACTGACCACCTTCCATTCCAATAGAAGTCACTCAAGGGTAACTATAGTCAAAAACTAATTTTGATCAACTATCAATAAAAGTTAGTTTTATGGTCATACATGCAAAACACCCACAACCTCACACCGGCACACATACCTACTGACCTTACCCTTCCATTCCTGTTGCAGCCATACTTAAAGGGTAAATAAATTAAAAAAAACTGATTTTGATATTGTCAATAAAAGTTAGTTATACGGTCAATCATGCAAAAACACATAACCCCAACGTCACACGAGTACACACACCTAATGAACTATCCTTCAATTTCCGTGGCAACATACTTTTTTTTAACCCCCCCAATGTGACACAGGTACAAAACACCTACTGACCTACCCTCCATTACGTGTGGCAGCCATACTTAAATGGTAACTAAACTAAAAAAAAAATTGACCAACATCAAAAAAAGTTTGTTTTTTTAACCCCCACTCTGAAATATACCTACTGGCCTACCCTTCCATTTCTGTGGAAGTCATATGTAAAGGGTAACTAGAGTCAAAAAAGTGATCAATAATCAAAAAACAGTTTGTTTTTTTTAACTTCCAAACTGCACAGGTAAACACACCAAACGAGCTACCCATTCATTTGTAGCAACCATATTTAAAGGAATAATCAAAATTAAGAATCCAATCTCATGAAATGTGACACTTATAGTGCTTACTTATTTATAGTGATGGTCCGGTGTAAGAAACCCCAGACCCTTCGTTCCTCCAGATAGCAAGATAGAACACTTCCAGTAGGAATTCAACAATATATATTCGGGACTTACCGTGCTTCTGGTGACCCAGGTGCAGAGTGTGCCCAGGTCCGTCGCTTAAGACCAATCCCACAGATACAACAAAAAAAAAAACGGACTGCATCAACCAGGAAAAGTTCTCTTGTTCTTTTCCTGGTTGATGCAGTGCCGTTTCTCTTTTGTTGTAACCATATTTAAAGGGTAAGTATATTAAAAAAAACATTTTGACCAATCATCAAAAAAGTTAGTTTTTTATCCCAACCTGCACAAGTGCCCACCAACTGACTACCCATTCATTCTGTGACAGCATATTTAAAGGGTAAGTAAAAAAACAACTATGTCCTCAACATTGCCATTATTGAGTTTTAAAATCTGCAGCCGAATACACACATTCCCTTCCAAAATGTGGCCTTACAAGCCAAATTCAAAGTTTATACTTTAAACTTTCCCTTTCTAGTTAAAAGTTGCTTTCCATCTGCATACCATTCAATATTACCCCAAAAAACATAGTTATTTGAGGCACAGGATGGACAGGTAACTAGTCAATAGACCAAGGTGCAGGGTACTGTAGCAATAAATATATAGACCAATCTGTCGCACATTCCTCTAATTACCTCCTAGTTCTGCTCAACAGAAGTAGCGTCCACCATCCAGAATCCTAGCCATAATTGCACCGTTACTGAGCCTTTTAGCCAATAAAAAAAACACCTCACTTGCCCCAATCCAAAATGTACCTTGACCTTCTTAAAGCTGAGTGAACTCAGGAAGTATGGGGTGTTACCCTCCCGGCTATTTCCGAGAAACTCCTCCTCGATTGGCCCAACTGCACCACTTGTTAGAAGAAGGAAACAGGAAGTGCGCGTTGACGGAGCAGGGCAGGAGCTGGTTAGGTAAGTGTTAGTCTGTGAGGGGAGCAATCTTGCAGATAAATAAGGGGCGTGGGCGATTGATTTTTTTTATAATGCACACATTGAGCTTCTATCAGGGGTTGTGCCTTTCACCCTGTTTGCGATCAATGTTGTTTATTTTTTTTTGGTGATCTCCTTTGTATTTGTGGGATTCAGCATTGAGCATTGGGTGCTATGGACTGGACAGCTCCAACCTCCAAATGGAATGGTAAAGGGGAATGGAATCTTCACTCTGGTATCCTACAGCAGTGTTTTGCAATTACTTAAAGGCCAATTTGCAATGTAAATGTACATAAATTGGGTCCTTTTTGCATACATTGATATAATCCCTCTAATGTGCTTCGTTTTATATTTGTTTTATATAATACCTGATACCATCAGGAGACAGTGGAATTGTTCGTAAAGCTGGTTAGTAGTAAAGCATGTTTCATAGGAGCATGAGAATTGCATGCCAGTGCATCACAATATGGGTGGCGACACTGTGTGTGCTTTCCTGCATTAAAGGATAACTGTATTGCCCGATGCATTTTTTTAATTGCTTTAGAAAGAGTAAAGATAAGCAGCCCTCCCCATACAATTTTTCCTGATTTCGAGCCTCTCTCTGCCTTCAATTAGCCATGCTGTGAAGGGGGATAACAATTCGGTCTGCCATTCAAAGCTAGCATGAGAGAAAAACACTCCTACACCCACCCATGATCAGATTTATATGTAAGCTGTATCCTAGCAACATGACATTTCAAGTTTGATTGACTGCCAGAGGGAGGAGAGAGGTTTGTAACAGACATTCCCACCAGCCAATGACAGATATGTTAATCAGGGCCCTGGGCGGCTAGGTGGTGGGCTTTCGCACTCATTTTGCTGTGTGATATCTGAGGCCACACTGCAACGCAAAGGAATCGCGCACAAAATCGCGACCGTTTTTGCACGCGATTATGCGTGCAATTGTTTGCATTTGCGCATACGATTTTGTTGTTTTCCGTTATGGAAATGCATGCATTAACGCACCATAAATAGTGAACGCATGTGTTACCAAAACGCGACCAGACATGCAATCGCATTCACATCTGAAATCACATGAATTTTCGCATTCCCTGTTGTGGGCGCAATCGCGAATGCAAAACGCATGCCAAACGCGCGAAAAAAACGCTGGTGTGGCTAGCCTTAGGGAGGGAGCACAGCTGTAAATGTTAGTAAGTGATTTCAGCTGCTGGAAGTGTGGACATGTAATGTGGGTGATGTTTTTTTTTTTTATATTGTTGCCCTTTTTTAAGTGAACCGCATGCGCTCCAGACCATTGCCGAAATCACAGCACAACACACAGTAACCTCGAGGCAATTCTGGATTTAAATTTTTACTTACTTTTATCTGTGGCTTTCTAGCTTCTTTTATCTGGGCGACACACACCTGCTACTTTTTCATGCCACTCGTCTGGAAAAAAAATTCTGGAGAAAACAAGTTGTGATTTACTTAAGAACTTAGATGTAGGTTTAAAGGGTGTGTCGGCATGAAGTCAGACAAAACTCCTGCCAAAACTGCCTGGTCAAGACTGCTTTTTAACACTCGCAAAATAATGTATACACATGTAACAAACTTTCTCATGATCCCCAAGGCTGCAAAAGGCTGACACTGCAAACCTTCTGAGCAGTGTAGTGCTGGACTGTTGAAATGGTCAGAACATGGTAAGCAGTTGCATACATGTGAAGCGGAGATTAACGCTATGAAAACACAAAAATCCCACGGATGCACACCGTCTGGTGAAATAAACTGCTCTATTGTGACATTGTCCACTCTCACACAGTGTTTTGGGTGTTCACTCACAGTGGAAGTAGTAAATAAGCAAAGGTGTTGCTGTATGATGTTCGATTATAAATTAAGTGTGTAAAGTGCTAATAATAAAGTGCATTATAATCTTAGATTGGCAGTTTATAACGTTGTGTTCACAATATTTCAACCCCCACTGAAATTGAGTGTTTTGCCCAGTTTGACATTGTTTTGATATTTCAGTCATTTGTTTACAATTTAATCAGAGACACTTGTAAGTCGGACAACTATAAAATAACATTTATAATGAATAAACCACAATGTCTTTTCTGTGCTCACATCATTATCAGTTTTATTCAACCCCCAAGTGACATTCATTCTTAGTAACTAGTACAATATCCTTTCCAGTTATAACCGCTTTAAACGTGAAGCATAGCTTGACACGTGTCTTGCAGTGATCTACGAGTATCTTAGCCCACTTCATGGGCAAAAGCTCCAGTTCAGTCACATTCTTAGGCTGCGCGCTGCAAACTGCTTTCTTTAAGTCCCACCAGAGGTTCTCAATCGGATTTAAGTCTGGTGACTGCATGGCCACTCCAAAATGTTCCAGCCTTTCTCCACCTTGCACTTCAGGTAGCGCACAGCAGTCAAAGTCAGCATCTTCTTTCTGCCACGACCAGGTAGCGTTTCAACAGTGCTTTGCCTTGAATTTGCGAATGATGCTTCCTATGGTGTGCTCTGGTTGTTTAACATCTTTGCAATCTTTTTATAGCCATTGCCCACTGTGCATGGGTGTGTTTTTCAGGATGTTGACCTTTTAACTCCTACTGCACATGATAAGCTTGTCGGTAGCCGGAGTTGGACACGGAGGAGGTAACAGAGGGGAGGGGGAAGGGGGGAGTGCTGCACACAGATCTGACACCATGGTTAAACAGAGTCACTGACATAGATAGGATTAAGGCAGCATAGAGACATGAATTTAACTTTGCAAAGGGGCAATGTGTTTTTTTCACAATAGATGCCCTTTAATACTGTATTAAAAAAAACAGTTCATGTCATTTTAGTTGCATTTGGTTCTTTTTAAAAAGCCCTTGTAAGATTTCATTCATTCATTAATTACAAATGTACACTGAATTCCCTAAAAACACTTTACAGCATTGGGGGTTGAATAATTTTGAACAAAACTGTACATTGTATAATAAAGTGACATGGTGTTAAAATGCATAAATATTAATTTACGTAGATGTTGGGGGTCATGAAATTATTAATGTATTCTGAAAACAATTGCATAAAATTTAAAAATGGTTTGTCAATTGATTTAAAATCTTAAATAAACAAATCTGACTTTATTATTAAGACTGGTGATTAAAAACATGGTCCTATGTTTAACACAATTTTAAAATAGAGGATTAACAGTCTACTATTCCAGGATACTACTCCAAAACACCAGAAGCTGCTTGTCTAGTATCTAGAACAGAAACAGAGGGGGATACACATAGTTTATCTGTGTGCCTCTGCATTAATGGGACATCTAAATAGTCTATACTCTTTCTCTTGACCATTTACTGGTAAATTTGTTTGTAGGAAGGAAAGCATTCATGACCTCCATCTCATCACTGAAATTATCGAGGTTGCTAATAGTTTCCATCCTATGATGGAAAGTATTGTCACATTTATAAGCGACTGCTTACAATGTTGCATATTTTGTATTTCTATGTCACTTTACCATACAATGGATGAACTGTTTTTTTAAAGGGTATCTCCACTGCTAAAGTCACCTGGGTTGTAAGGATAGATATGTGGATGGTGGAATGTACCTGCAGTATCCTGTGTCTTTGAGCAGTAGTTTAGAAGAAATCTAATTAGTTTGTCCCAGAAACCGCTGTGGATGGTGCTGGTCCGCCCACTTTCATTGACTGCCTGCAGTAAAATGTCGACGCTTGTTTTCCTTTAGTGCATGCGCAGAATGTGAGAGGATCCGTCGGACTGCTATCGGTAGATCTATACACACACACACACCACACACACACCACACACACACACACACCACACACGCACACACTAATAGAGGAGTAATCAGGTACTTCCTTTTTCTATCCCCATCCCTCCCATACCAGATTGCCTATATTCCCAGCATCCCCTATGAAACAATTTAGGTTGACACAAACAAATCTTTATTAAAAAACAACACAAGTTCCCCTGTATTTGTTACAGTAGTGTGGGAGAGGGTTTAACTTTTCCTCCCCTGTCTCTCTCTGCATAATCAGCTGGAAAAATGAACTTAGAAAGTTAGGGAGGAAAGGATTTCTTACTGCAGCCAGTGGGTGTGGTCTGCTACCATGATGATGCACATTGAGTGACAGCACACCCCCAGGAACCTGCACAAACTTTCCCATGCTGCTGCATAAACGAAAAGGAATTCTGGGGAAAAAAAGGTTGGGGGATGGTGTACTTTAAAATAAACCAAAAAAAAAATGCTTTTTCCTCAGTGGAGATACCCTTTAACTTATATGCACTTTATTATTAGACTTTACACATAGTTTATCCCTTTGTTATGTAAAACAACTGTATACAATGTTGCATATTTTTATCACAGACTAAGGTTTAAATAATTTGTAATGTTGACATCAGGCACTCATTGCAAATTAATGTTTTATAACATCACATTTACACTGATTTTTTTTGTGGGGGGAAAGTTGGAGTGCTTATTTGCATATTTCCTGTTTTAAAATGTGGTTTTTTTTATATATACCAATAACCCAGAAAGGGCCCAGTGTGGCTTGAAACATGTTATGTTTGCACATGTAATAAACTTGCCGGTTGCAGTTAAACTGCCTGTTGCCTGAGTGTGACCTGCAATCCCGTGGGTTCTGTCTGGTCTGCAGTGGTTGATACAAGGAAAACTGGTAATAGTTCATGGGTAGCAAGGGTTATTAATGCAAATACACTATGGAGACCCCATCTCGCAGCTTAAATGACTCTAGTATCTGCTAATAATGAATACCTTCAGAGGTCTTGTGGAGTCCATGCATTGATGTATGGGGCTGTTTGGTATGGCAGTGGTGCCCAACCTGTGGGCCGCATGCCACGGGTTGGTTGTGTATACCAAATGTTCTGGGGGTAAAATTGTGAGGGCTGAAGGTGAGGCATGGGCAGTCATGGGGTTTGTTTTGTATACCCTAAGAACAAGTTATGGAGTCGCACTCCATAGTGAATGGTGAACCTATTCAAAAACAGTCAACGCAAACTTTTCAGCGATACAGCCCCCTTATCTTGTTCTTAGTGATTACCTGTATTCCCTTGGAAGTAGGGAAGGTGTTTGGAATCTGCACCCGTGGATGTAGTGTGCATTTGTACTTTGTTTGCAGCATGGGTTTGTATACACATATGCACAAAAGAATATAGACTGCAACACTCTGTTTATTGTCAAACTAAAAATCCTTTATTGCTTAGAGAGGGTTACTACTAAAAACAATTACAAATATTCAGGGTGCCACCTCTAAAGTGCAAAAATAGTGCTACAGTATAATACATTAGACATAGTATACATAGGGTTTAGGGTCTTCAGCCCCCCATCACATATATATCTACCAGTCAATACTGTCCATAGAAGTAGGTGCAGTCCATATAAGTGTGTTTGTAGAGGTAGTCCCGGTAAAAATAGGCAGTTGGGACATGTTTTGCTCTCTCCTTGGGGTCTGGAGCTTTTTCAACCTAGCTGCCATTAGCCCTTGTAAACAGTCTTTTTATAGCAAAGCCAAAAGGTGAAGTCTGCGTGGCCGCCTGATGTCACTCAGGATACTATTGGTGGGCGTTGAGTCATCGCTAAATGGGTCATTTTTGTCCTAGTGTGGAATCGTTCTCCTTACAAGCCAGAAGTATCATTGTATAACTCTCATTTAAAGTGCTATTTAAACATCCAGTCATTATACACCATTTAAGGAATGTTTAATGAGTGTAGAGAATCTATATATAGCCATATATCGGCATTTCTATGCATTCAAAGACCTGGTCTGTATATTTAAACAAACATTTTATAGCATCCAGAACCTTGATAATAAATTTAAATATGAAGTTGTACTTTATACGTATAAGAAATACAGGTTTATGCATGGTTAAAACAGAAATATGATAAGGATTATCTTAAAGATTTAAATAATTTGTCGATATTTTTAAAGGGATGTATCCTATATGATTGCATATGGATAACTCAAGGGATATATTGTATTGAGTAGTATCGATAGGATGCTATATCGACCATGTATGTCTTATGCAGATGACTGCATTTTCTTATGGTTGTTGATCAAACATTTAGGGGAAGTTAAGCTGATTTATGAACCCTATTAAAGGAGAATGTGCAGTTAACAGTTAAAAAGTGAACTAATCCTTTAAGCATTGATTGAAGTCTGGGAGGTTCAGCTATGCTTACTTCCATTCTTTAATCAGTGCCTTGGAGCCAGGAACAAGATAGTTACTTCATGCAATCTCCGCTGTCAAGCTGACAGTCGCCGCACTTCTGGTTTGATTAACTATAGCCCACATGACGATAATGCACACAAAACAAACAGAGAAGCGGTCGGGTGGAGCGAGGAATGTGCAAAGGTACGTTCTTCTATCTTGTTCCGTCTACGGCATAATCCTAGCTCCCTACCGGTCTAATGATTAAGGATAGCAAGGCAGTGAAGTTCCTTAATCCCGAATAAGGGGAGGGGTTTGAATGGCTCCAGGAGAAGAGTTGGGTGGTTGGTGGGCATGGCTAGTAGCGGCCGCAGTCAGTGCCTGTTGTGTGCTGCTAATGTGGCCCCAGTCTGAACAAGGTTGGCACCCCTGGTATATGGTATAAGGGAAACCTACTGAATATTAGGCAAGTGGTCATATTTCTGGCTAATTGGTATAGTTAACAATTGATTACTATTTCTGTAAGCCCAAGCAAATATATTTAGCAGATATCATTTACTTCATCTGGTCTAACCTAGAAACTAATGCATGACTTCATGAAGAATACAGCTGCATTAAGTAGCACTTGCATTTATATTGCCCTGATGTTATGCAGCACTGGTGCAACAACCAGTTCCCCATAATTGCAAGCATTCCTATTATAAATACTTTTGGAAAAAAATGTTAAGCAAAAATCTCTGCAGCCCTACACTATTAAAAAAATTACAATTGAGTTTCCAAATTAACTTTGATTCTCATGAGGTCTATTCAGTTTTTCTAATAATGTACTGGAACATGGATGATTCATATTTAAAGGGTACCGTATCTCCACTGCTTAAAGAGACAGTTCAGTGGAAATATCAATATTTGTTAAATTGTTCGTTGTGTTAATGCCTTCTTAGTTATTCTACATATTCTCTCCCATTTTGAAAAATCATTGATTTCATACCCTTTGCTGTTCCCTGCGTTGACATTAGTGAGCTGACATTTCAGGTTTTAACGGTTCTTCTTCTTCCCGGATGCACCACATCCTTGGAATGTCCTAACAGTAATTTCTACTGATTGGCTGTTGGATGGGTCAGAGATGCTCAGCTCTCTACTGAGCAACTGAATCAACCCAGGTGCTGGGTCAAGGGCAAGACCATAACTGTCTCTACTAGGGGTCCTGCAAAAAGGAAGTCAGTATTTCGGTTGCATTTATTTATACACAGACAAAATCTGAATGGGCAGATTAAGGTCATTGGGATGAAAAAATACTGCTCTTTTTTCTTGAAAAGCATATGAATTTGCAGCTTGAACTCCCCTTAAAGTTTTTCTCCGCTATTAGTTTTACTGAAGAATGGTTGAGATAAAGGAGTCGGTGTGACTTCCCCCCCTCTTTAATAAAACATGCAGAAGGTAAGCCTACTTACCCGATCATTCGCTCCTCCGCTCTCCCTCTGCCTGCTGCCTGGGCTGGTGCGACGCGTAAGTTGCGCTGCGGAGGCGGACAGAGTCCTTACCATGGACAAAGCAAGGTTTAAGGCAAGAACCTAAGTAGAAGAAAAATGTCATGTATGATGTTACACACCAGTATAACTTAAAAGGACATATACTGAACAAATGGCTTTGCCTCATCTTAATCTAATGAATACATGTAAGTAGCACTCTACTCTGGAGGTGGTGTGTTGCTGTGTCATGCCTTCAATCCAGCACACATTTTGTTAGGAGCAGTATCCCCCCTCCCTTTTAACCACTCCCTCTTCCATCCGATCGACTTTTTCCCCACAAACCAACTGTCAAGCCTGCACACAGCATACAGCATTCCAACTGTCAAAAACTCGGTCACCATTCCAGCTACAGTAAAAATCTCACAGAAGGATAGTTTTTGAGGCAAGGAACTTGGTTGACAGCTGAAATTAAGACGTTTTTAGATTGGATAAAATATAAATGGAACTATGGTCAATTCAAAAATAACCTTTTTCGGTATAGATTGCCCGTTAACAGAGAAAACTTAATCTCGTGTAATAATCTGTTGTATTCAATTAGATCAACTGGACTTGAAGTTTAGTTCTATGAAGACGTATTCGCTAGTCGAGTTACCAAGACTGAGCTCGATCTCAGAATACTTGTCTGCAATCAATTACCCTGGAAAAATTAGCTATAAGCCAGTGTTTAGGCTATCACGGCGTTGAAACAGGACTGGGTGATTAGGCCAATAAACTCATACTGGGGGATGCAAGGACATGTGGACTAACAAATAGAGCATTGAAGAGGTAAGGTTAGTTCAAGAAGGGTTTTTCACTGTAAGAATGGAAAAGTATGGAAACTGTCTCCAAGCGTAGGACCGTTATGGCAGGTTCATTGGCCAGTTTAAAAAACAAAAAAGCTGGATAGAGTTTTCCTGCAAAACAAACAGGGAAATTTCCGATTGCCCCTTGGAGTCAGGAAAGGAATTTTTTCCCCCCTTATAATAAATTTGGTGTGGTAGGCAGGAAAATGAGGATATGCTAGATGGTTGGACTAGGTAGGACATTGTCTTTATTCAACCTCAAATACTATACTATAATACTAATAGATCTTAATGGAAAGGAGGTTGCCTTAGAATAGGTTAATCACAGACAGTTGCAAGTTCAAGAAACAAGCATTAAAAGTCTAGTATTACTCGGGTGGGGCGTGGCTTAGCGGTCGCATTGTTAGAAGGAGCTCCGCTGTGAAACCCCTCTAACCACAGGTGAGCTGCCACGGCAAAACGCCACTAGGGGGAACCCCAGCAGGAGCTAGCAAACCAGACCCGACAGATGCGCTACAAATCCGATCTGGAAGATTCTGTTAAAATAACAAGCAGACACTCATGGCGCGAGAACAAAAGTGGCAAGGAAACTTCCTACAGACCAACAACCACCCGGACTCGGCTGCTGAGGAAGTCCGAGATAAAAACTGACGACGAAACTCGGATATTCACAATATCTCGCTCTACCACCAAAAAAAAAACTTGAAAAAGTTAATTTACAAAAGTGGAATACACCTGTAAAGCTGAATATCTGGCACGGCGGCAAAGATTCAGAGAGGTGACCGACAGAGTAATGGAGCTTGAAATCAGGTATGATTTCCCTATTCCCGATTTATCAAGGGCAACACACTTCAGCATCGCAGAGCTATCAAACCTCTTTTAGTAATACTGAAAAATTCCAATATAACTTTTAAAGGCTGTGTTCCCCTTTGCCTCCGCACACGCAAAAACGTGAGGGATAACTTGTATACTACGAGACCCAGAGGGCTGGACAGTCCCTCTCCAAACTAAGTTTAGCCAAAGTGGGATCTACCTGACTGGGAACCCACACTGAGGATCAACCCATTACCCAACAAGGAATATTGGCAAACAATAACCCCAAAAAAAAATCAGAACTCAAAAAACCAAACCAACCTAAAATATCTTGTCTAGTCAGCGCCCCCATAAGAATGTAAATGTATACGGTTAATTAAAAATGTTTAATAAGTTAACTGTTTGTTCAACAAATAATCCATGTGGAAGCATTTCTATAGTTCTTTTATATTTTCATAAATGCACCAAGACCTTGGGAGGAGGGTACTCGATGCAACATGATTACTGCATAACAACAGGTGAGGGCCATTGGGAACCTACCGCCCCCGGGGTTTTCCGATCTGTTCGGGAAAACACGGACTTAACTCACTAAACAGTGATTTGTTGGAAAAGATTCTTTGGTTCACCACCATATTAAGGCACATGCCCTCCGAACGGGATTACTTGTTATGAAACTAACTTTATTCAAAGATATACAAAATGTTGTTATTGAAGTGAAATGGCCCTTGTGCATCTTACACTTTAGGCCCCCATTCCCAACCACCTGCTGTGAATAGGACTATACCCCTATGTCATGGCATCACTGAACGCTGATACTCTCCAACCCCCACACAGACACACACCTACTGACCTTTGTTTCATGGTCATAAACACAAACGCTGATACTCTCCAACCCCCACACAGACACACACCTACTGACCTACCTTTCCATTCCCATAGAAGTCACACTTCAAGGGTAACTATAGTCAAAAACTAATTTTGATCAACTATCAATAAAAGTTAGTTTTATGGTCATACATGCAAAAACACCCCAAACCTCACACAGGCACACATACCTACTGACCTTACCCTTCCATTCCTGTTGCAGCCATACTTAAAGGGTAAATAAATTAAAAAAAACTGATTTTGAAATATTGTCAATAAAAGTTAGTTATACGGTCATACATGCAAAAACACATAACCCCAACGTCACACGAGTACACACACCTAATGAACTATCCTTCAATTTCCGTGGCAGACATACTTTTTTTTAACCCCCCCAATGTGACACAGGTACAAACACCTACTGACCTACCCCTCCATTACTGTGGCAGCCATACTTAAATGGTAACTAAACTAAAAAAAAAATTGACCAATCATCAAAAAAAGTTTGTTTTTTTAACCCCCACTCTGAAATATACCTACTGGCCTACCCTTCCATTTCTGTGGAAGTCATATGTAAAGGGTAACTAGAGTCAAAAAAGTGATCAATAATCAAAACAGTTTGTTTTTTTTAACTTCCAAACTGACACAGGTAAACACACCAAACGAGCTACCCATTCATTCATGTAGCAACCATATTTAAAGGAATAATCAAAATTAAGAATCCAATCTCATGAAATGTGACACTTATAGTGCTTACTTATTTATAGTGATGGTCCCGGTGTAAGAAACCCCAGACCCTTCGTTCCTCCAGATAGCAAGATAGAACACTTCCAGTAGGAATTCAACAATATATATTCGGGACTTACCCGTGCTTCTTGGTGACCCAGGTGCAGAGTGCCCCAGGTCCGTCGCTTAAGACCAAATCCCACAGATACAACAAAAGAAAAAACGGCACTGCATCAACCAGGAAAAGTTCTCTTGTTCTTTTCCTGGTTGATGCAGTGCCGTTTTCTCTTTTGTTGTAACCATATTTAAAGGGTAAGTATATTAAAAAAAACATTTTGACCAATCATCAAAAAAGTTAGTTTTTTATCTCCCAACCTGCCACAAGTGCCCACCAACTGACATACCCATTCATTCCTGTGACAGCTATATTTAAAGGGTAAGTAAAAAAACAACTATGTCCTCAACATTGCCATTATTGAGTTTTAAAATCTGCAGCACGAATACACACATTCCCTTCCAAAATGTGGCCTTACAAGCCAAATTCAAAGTTTATACTTAAACTTTCCCTTTCTAGTTAAAAGTTGCTTTCCATCTGCATACCATTCAATATTACCCCAAAAACATAGTTAATTTGAGGCACAGGATGCACAGGTAACTAGTCTCAATAGACCAAGGTGCAGGTACTGTAGCTAATAAATATTATATAGACCAAGAGAGAAAGAAAGGAGTACCGCACTCAAAAATTATATATATAAATAAAAGCCCTTTATTACTCGACCCATAGAGGTCAAAAAATGGGGGTACATGTATAGAGATAGACAAGAATAAAAATTCTAAAATTTCTGTTTGGCTGTTGAGAAAGTCCGTTTGGACGAAACGCGTTCAGCGTGCTCAATACCTGGTCTTTCGGTGTCCTCTACCTGAGTCCTCTTCACCCATCGGGACCCCCCGAGGTTGTGTCGCCACTTATGCAGTACTTCTGACAGCTAAGTAAGGCTCTGACCGTTACTAGGCCCTTACGACTGTTTGACTAGGACTCTTTGTATGTGCTATATTTATTTGTAGAGATTGATACCGACATGTAACATGTTTTTAGAAATTTTAGAATTTTTATTCTTGTCTATCTCTAACATGTACCCCCTTTTTTGACCTCTATGGGTCGAGTAATAAAGGGCTTTTATTTATATATATAATTTTTGAGTGCGGTACTCCTTTCTTTCTCTCTTGGTCTATATAATATTCAATATTACCCCTTTAAGTTACACTAGCAGTTAAACTCACCGCGGGGATGTAGTGGTCCAGGTGCGGCTGCTTCAGTCCCATCTCAAAAAGTTGTTAAGACCAAACAGGACTAAACACGCAAAAAGATAGCCGTGGCACAAAGAACACCATATTAAAAGCAGCTGGCTAAAATTCAACAAATTTTATTGCATCCTAAGAACATCCACACTTCCAGCCTGACGTGTTTGGTATGTCAGAATGTACTTGGCGTATGACAGTGCGTTTGATACAATTGGTCTGGTCACACTCGGTGCACTACGTTCAGTTTACTGGAGCACTAATGATCACTAATTTTTTGCCCAAATTCTTGTGCACCCATAGTGCACGCTTGGTTCCTCCAATCTTGCATTATCGCACCGGAAAAGCACACACAATCATGCGCGATTCAGGTGCGTTGCAGTGTGGCCTTTCTTTAACTCGACTAAGACCTGACACACTGACTTAAACCCCCATAAATACAGACGATGAGCAATTTGGTAAATTCGGTCGGATTGTTTAAAATATCAATCCCGTGGATTCTGTTTTTCTACTCAACAATATCCAAAGAAGATCAGGCCAGGCAGAACCTTTTCAGCCAACCCCATCTTCAAGTTTCTATCTCTCTGCAGATTTCATAGGCCACAAGGTGGAGAACTTCCAGCAGTTCTTCCAATAGCATTTCCGATTGTCGCAGAACTGCATCTGCCTGTATATGGGTAGCTTTAGTTAGAATGAAATCCAGTGTGGTAAGACTCCTTACTATAGAAAGTTGGACTGGAAAAAGTGCTAAAATCTATTTACAAATGACAGGAAAAAGGGGAATCGGGAATGATAAAGTGCCAACCCTAACCCTATCTCTGACTAGCACTCAGCACAGATCCCCCGCCCAGCTTGTATAGAACGGCATAAAACACCCCATGGGAACACGGACGGATCAAGCTCTGCATGATCCACTATACAATCAGATTGCACACCATTGAGCACTGAACTGGACGGTGGCCTGTAGAGTTCGCCCGTCTTCAATAACATTTTGTCATTTTTTTGCATTATTCTTTTCTGTAATTAATAAACCAAACAACTGTCCATCCGTCATTTCACCAGACCGCACTATATGGTGTGTATAGATATCTGTCGCACATTCCTCTAATTACCTCCTTAGTTCTGCTCAACAGAAGTAGCGTCCACCATCCAGAATCCTAGCCAATAATTGCACCGTTTACTGAGCCTTTTAGCCAATAAAAAAACACCTCACTTGCCCCAATCCAAAATGGTACCTTGACCTTCTTAAAGCTGAGTGAACTCAGGAAGTATGGGGTGTTACCCTCCCTGGCTATTTCCGAGAAACTCCCTCCTCGATTGGCCCAACTGCACCACTTGTTAGAAGAAGGAAACAGGAAGTGCGCGTTGCACGGAGCAGGGCAGGAGCTGGTTAGGTAAGTGTTAGTCTGTGAGGGGAGCAATCTTGCAGATAAATAAAGGGGCGTGGGCGATTGATTTTTTTTTATAATGCACACATTGAGCTTCTATCAGGGGTTTGTGCCTTTCACCCTGTTTGCGATCTAATGTCTGTTTATTTTATTTTGGTGATCTCCTTTGTATTTGTGGGATTCAGCATTGAGCATTGGTTGCTATGGACTGACAGCTCCAACCTCCAAATGGAATGGTAAAGTTGGGAATGGAATCTTCACTCTGGTATCCCTACAGCAGTGTTTTGCATATTACTTAAAGGCCAATTTGCAATGTAAATGTACATAAATTGGGTCCTTTTTGCATACATTGAATATATATCCCTCTAATGTGCTTCGTTTTATATTTGTTTTATATAATACCTGATACCATCAGGAGACAGTGGAATTGTTTCGTAAAGCTGGTTAGATAGTAAAGCATGTTTCATAGGAGCATGAGAATTGCATGCCAGTGCATCACAATATGGGTGGCGACACTGTGTGTGCTTTCCTGCATTAAAGGATAACTGTATTGCCTCGATGCATTTTTTTAAATTGCTTTAGAAAGAGTAAAGATAAGCAGCCCTCCCCATACAATTTTTCCTGATTTCGAGCCTCTCTCTGCCTTCAATTAGCCATGCTGTGAAGGGGGCATAACAATTCGGTCTGCCATTCAAAGCTAGCATGAGAGAAAACACTCCTACACCCACCCATGATCAGATTTATTATGTAAGCTGTATCCTAGCAACATGACATTTCAAGTTTGATTGACTGCCAGAGGAGGAGGAGAGAGGTTGTAACAGACATTCCCACCAGCCAATGACAAGTGATATGTTAATCAGGGCCCTGGGCCCTCTAGGTGGTGGGCTTTTCGCACTCATTTTGCTGTGTGATATCTGAGGCCACACTGCAACGCAAAGGAATCGCGCACAAAATCGCGACCGTTTTTGCACGCGATTATGCGTGCAATTGTTTTGCATTTGCGCATACGATTTTGTTGTTTTCCGTTATGGAAATGCATGCATTAACGCACCATAAATAGTGAACGCATGTGTTACCAAAACGCGACCAGACATGCAATCGCATTCACATCTGAAATCACATGAATTTTCGCATTCCCGTGATTGTGGGCGCAATCGCGAATGCAAAACGCATGCCCAAACGCGCGAAAAACACGCTGGTGTGGCCTAGCCCTTAGGGAGGGCAGCACAGCTGTAAATGTTAGTAAGTGATTTCAGCTGCTGGAAGTGTGGACATGTAATGTGGGTGATGTTTTTTTTTTTTATATTGTTGCCCTTTTTTTAAGTGAACCGCATGCGCTCCAGACCATTGCCGAAATCACAGCACAACCACACAGTAACCTCGAGGCAATTCTGGATTTAAATTTTTACTTACTTTTATCTGTGGCCTTTCTAGCTTCTTTTATCTGGGCGACACACCCTGCTACTTTTTCATGCCACTCGTCTGGAAAAAAATTCTGGAGAAAACACAGTTGTGATTTACTTAAGAACTTAGATGTAGGTTTAATAGGTGTGTGCTCGGCATGAAGGTCAGACAAAACTCCTGCCAAAACTGCCTGGTCAAGACTGCTTTTTAACACTCGCAAAATAATGTATACACATGTTAACAAACTTTCTCATGATCCCCAAGGCTGCAAAAGGCTGACACTGCAAACCTTCTGAGCAGTGTAGTGCTGGACTGTTGAAATGGTCAGAACATGGTAAGCAGTTGCATACATGTGACAGAGAGATTAACGCTATGAAACACAAAAATCCCACGGATGCACACCGTCTGGTGAAATAAACTGCTCTATTGTGACATTGTCCACTCTCACACAGTGTTTTGGGTGTTCACTTCACCGTGGAAGTAGTAAATAAGCAAAGGTGTTGCTGTATGATGTTTCGATTATAAATTAATGTGTGTAAAGTGCTAATAATAAAGTGCATTATAATCTTAGATTGGCAGTTTATACAGTTGTGTTCACAATTATTCAACCCCCACTGAAATTGAGTGTTTTGCCCAGTTTGACATTGATTTTGATCATTTCAGTCATCTTGTTTACAATTAAATCAGAGACACTTGTAAGTCGGACAACTATAACATAACATTTATAATGAAATAACCACAAATGTCTTTTCTGTGCTCACATCATTATCAGTTTTATTCAACCCCCAAGTGACATTCATTCTTAGTACATAGTACAATATCCTTTTCCAGTTATAACCGCTTTTAAACGTGAAGCATAGCTTGACACGTGTCTTGCAGTGATCTACGAGTATCTTAGCCCATTCTTCATGGGCAAAAGCCTCCAGTTCAGTCACATTCTTAGGCTTGCGCGCTGCAACTGCTTTCTTTAAGTCCCACCAGAGGTTCTCAATCGGATTTAAGTCTGGTGACTGCGATGGCCACTCCAAAATGTTCCAGCCTTTTCTCCACTTTGCACTTCAGGTAGCGCACAGCAGTCAAAGTCAGCATCTTCTTTCTGCCACGACCAGGTAGCGTTTCAACAGTGCCCTTTGCCTTGAATTTGCGAATGATGCTTCCTATGGTGTCTCTTGGTATGTTTAACATCTTTGCAATCTTCTTATAGCCATTGCCCACTGTGCATGGGTGTGTTTTTCAGGATGTTGACCTTTTAACTCCTACTGCACATGATAAGCTTGTCGGTTAGCCGGAGTTGAGACACGGAGGAGGTAACAGAGGGGAGGGGGAAGGGGGGAGTGCTGCACACAGATCTGACACCATGGTTAAACAGAGTCACTGACATAGATAGGATTAAGGCAGCATAGAGTACATGAATTTAACTTTGCAAAGGGGCAATGTGTTTTTTTCACAATAGATGCCCTTTAATACTGTATTAAAAAAACAGTTCATGTCATTTTAGTTGCATTTGGTTCTTTAAAAAGCCCTTGTAAGATTTCATTCATTCATTCAATTACAAATGTACACTGAATTCCCTAAAACACTTTACAGCATTGGGGGTTGAATAATTTTGAACACAACTGTACATTGTATAATAAAGTGACATGGTGTTAAAATTGCATAAATATTAATTTACGTAGATGTTGGGGGTCAATGAAATTATTTAAATGTATTCTGAAAACAATTGCATAAAATTTAAAAATGGTTTGTCAATTGATTTAAAATCTTAAATAAACAAATCTGACTTTATTATTAAGACTGGTGATTAAAAACAATGGTCCTATGTTTAACACAATTTTAAAATAGAGGATTAACAGTCTACTATTCCAGGATACTACTCCAAAACACCAGAAGCTGCTTGTCTAGTATCTAGAACAGAAACAGAGGGGGATACACATAGTTTATCTGTGTGCCTCTGCATTAATGGGACATCTAAATAGTCTATACTCTTTCTCTTGACCATTTACTGGTAAATTTGTTTGTAGGAAGGAAAGCATTCATGACCTCCATCTCATCACTGAAATTATCGAGGTTGCTAATAGTTTCCATCCTATGATGGAAAGTATTGTCACATTTTATAAGCGACTGCTTACAATGTTGCATATTTTGTATTTCTATGTCACTTTACCATACAATGGATGAACTGTTTTTTTTAAAGGGTATCTCCACTGCTAAAAGTCACCTGGGTTGTAAGGATAGATATGTGGATGGTGGAAATGTACCTGCAGTATCCTGTGTCTTTGAGCAGTAGTTTAGAAGAAATCTAATTAGTTTGTCCCAGAACCGCTGTGGATGGTGCTGGTCCGCCCACTTTCATTGACTGCCTGCATGTAAAATGTCCGACGCTTGTTTTCCTTTAGTGCATGCGCAGAATGTGAGAGGATCCGTCGGGACTGCTATCTGGTAGATTCTATACACACACACACACCACACACACACCACACACCACACACACACCACACACGCACACACTAATAGAGGAGTAATCAGGTACTTCCTTTTTCTCTCTCCCACTCCCTCCCATACCAGATTGCCTCATATTCCCAGCATCCCCTATGAAAACAATCTTAGAGTTAGACACAAACAAATCTTTATTAAAAACAACACAAGTTCCCCTGTATTTGTTACAGTAGTGTGGGAAGAGGGTTTAACTTTTCCTCCCCTGTCTCTCTCTGCATAATCAGCTGGAAAAATGAACTTAGAAAGTTAGGGAGGAAAGGATTTCTTACTGCAGCCAAGTGGGTGTGTCTGCTACCATGATGATGCACATTGAGTGACAGCACACCCCCAGGAACCTGCACAACTTTCCCATGCTGCTGCAATCAAACGAAAAGGAATTCTGGGGAAAAAAAGGTTGGGGGATGGTGTACTTTAAAATAAACCAAAAAAAAAAATGCTTTTTCCTCAGTGGAGATACCCTTTAACTTACTATGCACTTTATTATTAGCACTTTACACATAGTTTATCCCTTTGTTATGTTTAAAACAACTGTATACAATGTTGCATATTTTTATCACAGACTAAGGTTTAAATAATTTGTAATGTTGCACATCAGGCACTCATTGCAAATTAATGTTTTATAACATCACATTTACACTGATTTTTTTTGTGGGGGGAAAGTTGGAGTGCTTATTTGCATCATTTCCTGTTTTAAAATGTGTTTTTTTTATATATACCAATAACCCAGAAAGGGCCCAGTGTGGCTTGAAACATGTTATGTTTGCACATGTAATAAACTTGCCGGTTGCAGTTAAACTGCCTGTTGCCTGAGTGTGACCTGCAATCCCCGTGGGTTCTGTCTGGTCTGCAGTGGTTGATACAAGGAAAACTGGTAATCTAGTTCATGGGTAGACAAGGCTTATTAATGCAAATACAATCTATGGAGACCCCATCTCGCAGCTTAAATGACTCCTAGTATCTGCTAATAATGAATACCTTCAGAGGTCTTGTGGAGTCCATGCATTGATGTATCGGGGCTGTTTTGGTATATGGCAGTGGTGCCCAACCTGTGGGCCGCATGCCACGGGTTGGTTGTGTATACCAAATTGTATCTGTGGGTTCTGAAAATTGTGAGGGCTGAAGGTGAGGCATGGGCAGTCATGGGGTTTGTTTTGTATACCCTAAGAACAAGTTATGGAGTCGCACTCCATAGTGAATGGTGAACCTTATTCAAAAACAGTCAACGCAAACTTTTCAGCGATACAAGCCCCCTTTATCTTGTTCTTAGTGATTACCTGTATTCCCTTGGAAGTAGGGAAGTGTTTTGGAATCTGCACCCGTGGATGTAGTGTGCATTTGTACTTTGTTTGCAGCATGGGTTTTGTATACACATATATGCACAAAAAGAATATAGACTGCAACACTCTGTTTATTGTCAAACTAAAAATCCTTTATTGCTTAGAGAGGGTTACTACTAAAAACAATTACAAATATTCAGGGTGCCACCTCTAAAGTGCAAAAATAGTGCCTACAGTATAATACATTAGACATAGTATACATAGGGTTTATGGGTCTCTCAGCCCCCCATCACATATATATCTACCAGTCAATACTGTCCATAGAAGTAGGTGCAGTCCATATAATGTGTGTTGTAGAGGTAGTCCTGGTAAAAATAGGCAGTTGGGACATGTTTTGCTCCTCTCCTTGGTGTCTGGAGCTTTTTCAACCTAGCTGCCATTAGCCCTTGTAAACAGTCTTTTTATAGCAAGCCAAAAGGCTGAAGTCTGCGTGGCCGCCTGATGTCACTCAGGATACTATTGGTGGCGGTTGAGTCATCGCATAAATGGGTCATTTTTGTCCTTAGTGTGGAATCGTTCTCCCTTACAAGCCAGAAGTATCATTGTATAACTCTCATTTAAAGTGCTATTTACACATCCAGTCATTATACACCATTTAAGGACTGTTTAATGAGTGTAGAGAATCTATATATAGCCATATATCGGCATTTCTATGCATTCAAAGAACCTGGTTCCTGTATATTTAAACAAACATTTTATAGCATCCAGAACCTTGATAATAAATTTAAATTGAAGTTGTACTTTATACGTATAAGAAATACAGGTTTATGCATGGTTAAAACAGAATATATGATAAGGATTATCTTAAAGATTTAAATAATTTTGTCGATATTTTTAAAGGGATGTATCCTATATGATTGCATATGGATACTCAAAGGGATATATTTGTATTGAGTAGTATCGATAGGATGCCTATATCGACCATGTAATGTCTTATGCAGATGACTGCATTTTCTTAATGGTTGTTGATCAAACATTTTAGGGGAAGTTAAGCTGATTTATGAACCCTATTAAAGGAGAATGTGCAGTTAACAGTTAAAAAGTGAACTAATCCTTTAATGCATTGATTGAAGTCTGGGAGGTTCAGCTATGCCTTACCTTCCATTCTTCAATCAGTGCCTGTGGAGCCAGGAACAAAGATAGTTACCTTTCATGCAATCCTCCGCTGTCACGCTGACAGGTCCCGACCACTTCCTGGTTCTGATTAACTATAGCGCACATGCACGATAATGCACACAAAACCAGAAAGCGGTCGGGAATTTCAGTGTGACAGCGGAATATTGCGTGAAAGGTACGTTTCTTCTATCTTCGTTCCCCGCTCTACAGGCATTGATTGAAGAACGGAAGGTAAGGCATAGCTCCATAACCTCCCGGTCTTTGATCAATGCATTAAAGGAATAGTTCACGTTTTCAGTGAACTGTTCCTTTAATCCTCCCTTATACCCAAAAGGGGAGGGTTTTGAATGGTCCAGGGAAGAGTCTGGGTGGTTTGGTGGCATGGCTTAGTAAGCGGCCCAGTCAGTGCCTGTTGTGCTGCTAATGTGGCCCCAGTCTGACACAGGTTTGGCACCCCTGGTATATGGTATAAGGGAAACCTACTGAATATTAGGCAAGTGGTCATATTTCTATGGCTAATTGGTATAGTTAACAATTTGATTACTATTTCTTGTAAGCCCCAAGCAAATATATTTAGCAGATATCATCTTACTTCATCTGGCTCTAACCTAGAACATATTGCATGACTTCATGAAGAATACAGCTAGCATTAAGTAGCACTTGCATTTATATTGCCCTGATTGTTATGCAGCACTGGTGCAACAACCAGTTCCCCATAATTGCAAGCATTCCTATTATAAATACTTTTGGAAAAAAATGTTAAGCAAAAATCTCTGCAGCCCTACACTATTAAAAAAATTACATTGAGTTTCCAAATTAACTTTGATTCTCATGAGGTCTATTCAGTTTTTCTAATAATGTACTGGAACATGGATGATTCATATTTAAAGGGTACCGTATCTCCACTGCTTAAAGAGACAGTTCAGTGGAAATTATCAATATTTGTTAAATTGTTCGTTTGTGTAATGCCTTCTTAGTTATTCTACATATTCTCTCCCATTTTGAAAAATCAGTTGATTTCATACCCTTTGCTGTTCCCTGCTGTTGACATTAGTGAGCTGACATTTCAGGTTTTAACGGTTCTTCTTCTTCCCAGGATGCACCACATCCTTGGAATGTTCCTAACAGTAATTTCTACTGATTGGCTGTTGGATGGGTCAGAGATGCTCAGCTCTCTACTGAGCAACTGAATCAACCCAGGTGCTGGGTCAAGGGCAAGACCATAACTGTCTCTACTAGGGGTCCTGCAAACAGGAAGTCAGTATTTCGGTTGCATTTATTTATACACAGACAAAATTCTGAATGGGCAGATTAAGGTCATTGGGATGAAAAAATACTGCTCTTTTTTTCTGAAAAGCATATGAATTTGCACTGAACTTCCCCTTTAAATTTTTTCCCGCTATTCAGTTTTACTGAAGAATGGGAGATAAAGGAGCTGTGTCTTACCTCCCACTCTTTAATAAAACATGCAGAAGGTAAGCTACTTACCCGATCATTCGCTCCTCCTCCGCTGCGTAGTCTGACAGGTCCTGACGGATTCTGTACTCTGCATGTGGAAGTGTGAAAACCAAAAACAGAGTCCATCGGGACCTGTCAGAAGACGCGGCGGAGAAGCGAGAGATCCTTACCATCGTTTCCTTCACTTTAAGGAAAGTGTTTAAGGCAAGAACCTAAGTAGAAGAAAAATGTCATGTATGATGTTACACACCAGTGATAACTTAAAAGGACACTATACTGAACAAATGGCTTTGCCTCATCTTAATCTAATTGAATACATGTAAGTAGCACTTACTCTGAGGTGTGTGTGTTGCTGCATGCCTTCAATCCAGCACACATTTTGTTTAGGAGCAGTATCCCCCCTCCCTCTTTTAACCACTCCCTCTTCCATCCGATCTGACTTTTTCCCCACAAACCAACTGTCAAGCCTGCACACAGCATACAGCATTCCAACTGTCAAAACTCTGTCACCATTCCAGCTACAGTAAAACTTCTCACAGAAGGATAGTTTTTGAGAGCAAGGAACTTGATTGACAGCTGAAATATAAGACGTTTTAGATTGGATATCTAAAGAAATAGGGGGCAGATCAACAAAAAAATGTGGTGGTTGGGAAGAACTATGGTTTCCAGTTATGGTCAATTTAAAATAACCTATTTTTCGGTATAGATGCCCTTTAAAGGAAAACTTAATCTCGATTGTAATATCTGTTGTATTCAATTAGATCAACTGGACTTGAAGTTTAGTTCTTGAAGACGTTTCGCTAGTCATCCGACTGGCTTTCTCAATTCAGAATAACTTGTACAAGAATCTGTGGCAATTATGTACCCTGGAAAATCCCAATTAGCATATCACAGCCAGGTGTTAGTGGCTATCACGCCCTTAACACCTGGCTGTGATATGTGATTAACGGGCCATACAATAAACTCTCTGGGGCATTGTTCACCAATAGAGCATGTCAGAGGACATGTGGACATCCCATAAGACTTGAAGAAAAAAGGTTTAGGCTTCAAGTTCGGAAAGGGTTTTTCACTGTAAGAATGGTAAAGCTATGGAACTGTCTTCCAGTGGACGTTATGGCAGGTTCATTGGCCAGTTTAAAAAACAAAAAAGCTGGATGAGTTTCTGCAAACAACCAGGGAAATTTCCGATTGCCCCTTGGAGTCAGGAAGGAATTTTTTCCCCCCTTCATAAATTTGGTGTTAGGCAGGAAATGAGGATATTGCTAGATGGGTTGGACTGGATGGACATATGTCTTTATTCAACCTCAAATACTATACTATAATATACTAATAGATCTTCTTGAAGGAATGATGGCGGGCTTCCAGTGTTTGCCTTTAAATCTGTAATACAGTTGCAAGTTCAAGAAACAAGCATTAAAAGTCTAGTCTACTCGGGGGGCGTGGCTTAGCGGTCGCATGTAGAAGGAGCTCCGCTCGTGAAACCCCTCTTACCACAGGTTAAACGGCTTCCACACGGACCAACAACGCACTATGGGGAACAGAGGAGCTGGCAAACCCCAGACCCCACAACTGAGCGCTACAAATCCCGATCTGGGAAGATTCTTTAAAAAAACACCCGAAGTCAGTACACACTGCATGGCGCGAGACCAGGCCAAAGTGCAGGAACTTCCTACAGACCAACACACCCCGGACTCGGCTGCTGAGGAGTCCGAACCTGACGACGAAACTTCGGATATTCACACATATCTCCGCTCTCTACCCACAAAAAACAACTTTGAAAAGTTAATTACAAAAGTGGAATACACCTGTAAAGCTGAGATCTCGGCACTGCGGCAAGATTTCAGAGAGGTGACCGAAAGAGTAATGGAGCTTGAAATCAGGTATGATTTCCCTATTCCCCGATTTATCAAGGCACACACTTCAGCATCGTAGAGCTATCAAACCTCTTTTAGTACTACTGAAAAATTCCAATATAACTTTTAAATGGCTGTTCCCCTTTGCCCTCCACGCAAAAACGTGAAGGGATAACTGCTATATTACGAGACCCAGAGGGCCTGGACATGTCCCTCTCCAAACTAAGTTTAGCCAAAGTGGATCTACCTGACTGGGAACCCACACTGAGGATCAACCCATTACCCAACAAGGAATATTGGCAAACAATAACCCCAAAAAAAATCAGACCTCAAAAAACCCAAACCAACCTAAAAATCTTTGTCCTAGTCAGGCGCCCCCATAAGAATTGTAACTGTATACGGTTAATTACAAAATGTTCTAATAAGTTAACTGTTTGTTTCAACAAATATCCATGTGGAAGCATTTCTATAGTTCTTTTTATTTTCATAAATGCACAAGACCTGTGGAGGAGGGGTACTCGTGCAACATGTTACTGCATAAAACAGGCTGGGCCATTGGGACCTACGCCCCCAGGGGTTTACGAGCCTGTTCTGGGAAAACACGGACTTACTCACTAAACAGTGATTTGTTTGGAAAAAGATCTTTGGTTCACAACCATATTAAGGCACATGCCCGAACGGATTACTTGTATGAAACTTTATTCAAAGATACAAAATGTGTTATTGATATGCTGGTCTCTACCCCCTTCCCAACACCTGCTGAACTATTTGTACAGTTAATATATTTTGTGTATAACTGCATGTGTGCTGGGGACTGAACTAAGGATCTGTACATTCAATGTCAAGGGCCTGAATATACCTCAGCGTAGAACTCAAATTTTAGATACTCTACTCTATAAATATAATTATGTTCCAGGAAACGCATTTTAAAACCAATGCGGTTCCAAAATTCTACCATAAACAATACCCACATTGGTTTTTCAGCCTCAATCCCGAATCTAAATCAAAAGGGGTTGCTATTGCTATCCATAAGAATACACCCTTCCATCTCTTAGAATCAAAACACGACAACCAAGGAAGATATGTTTTCATCAAAATACAAATCTCTACAACCATTCTGACACTGGATAACTTCTACCTCCCGAACACTCTACAAATTCCAACCTGTCTCTCCTATCTAACACATCTCCATTCTTTCAGTGAAGGCTACTCTATAATAGGTGGCGACTTTAACATAACACTTGATCCAACATTTGACACCTCAGCAGGTACAAACCACACTTCATACAAACAACTTAATAAACTTAAAGAGCATGTCCACCCTAAATTTAAATTTTTGCTATGCTATTCCCCATGGGCTCCCAGCCCCAACCGCATTATTTATTTATTTTTTTTAAGCCCCCCAAACTCTACTTACCTCCCCTCTTTCCTCCGACGCGCTCCCGGCCCTCTGCTTGCGAGGAAATGCAAGCAGAGGGGCGGGACCGGCAGCCGCGTCTGTGATTGGGGGGGACTTTGGGGGGGGACTTTGGGGGGGGACTACAGGAGAACCCTATGGAGCTGGGATGTGAGGTAAGGATTAACTACACTACATGGTGGGGCCAGTAGTTGGGGGGATTATAGTTTTGGGGGTGGACATGCCCTTTAAGAAAGAACTACACTCTCTCCAACTAATAGATATATGGAGAACACTACACCCCTCACAGAAAGACTTCTCATTTTACTCCCCTGTACATAATACATACAGCTGAATTGACCTCTTCCTAATATCACGTAATCTTCTCTCCTGGAATCCTATCAGCCATTATGGCCATATATTATGGTCTGACCGTGCTCCATCCTATCTACAACTAACACTACCACAATCAAGGCGCCCCTTATGGACATGAAAACTTAATGATCAAATACTAACAGACAAAACATGCACCGATGCAATTAAATCCACTATAGCAGACTTCAAAATCACACATGCCAACGACACTACACCCCCCCCACACACACACAATGGGAAACTCTAAAATGCATAATCAGAGGCTTACTGATACAACACGACACACGATTGAAAAAAATTTCACTATCAAAAATCACCCTGCTACAATCCACAGTGATGAAACTAGAACTCAACAACAAAAAAACATGCAACACAGAAACTTACAAAGATCTAATCTAAGCAAAATTATAAGAACCGCTCAGTATATGAATTCTGGGACAAGAGTGGCAGATCCTTGGCTTGGTCTCTTAAATGTAAATATTCTAATATGTATATTGCAAAAATTAAACAGGAGGATGGTTCCTTGGTGCACAGATCGGAGGACATAGCTGCAACTTTCCAAAATTTTTACAACAAACTATACTTCTATCAACCCCCACCCAGAATGCACTACCGAAAATATTAAGAAATATATAACCAACTCATCCTTACCACAGCTTAGTACAGATGATCTTAATTCAATAGAAGCCCCCTTCACCGAGACAAAATTAACCGACACCATAAACACTGTGAAAAGCGGAAAAAGCCCGGGGCCAGGTGGCTTTACCGCCAGGTTTTATAAACAGTTTAAAGGTGAACTAACACCTTTTCTTCTACACGCCTTCAACTCAATATCCCCTGAATGCCACTTTCCCCCTCAATCTCTTGAAACACACATAACTGTAATTCCTAAACCAGGGAAGGACCCATAAAACCCAGGAAGTTATCGCCCTATATCCCTAATAAACCTCAACATCAAAATATACGCTAAAATAATAGCAAGTAGATTACGAGAACACTTACCTTTCTGGATAAACCCAGAACAAGTTGGATTCATACCCGGTAGAGAAGCTAAAGATAACACGATTAAAACTATCACTCTTATATCTCATGCCCTACAAAACAACCTACCCATGTGCCTTCTCTCCTTAGACGCAGAGAAGGCGTTTGACAGAGTTCACTGGACATTCTTACAATTCACACTAACAAACCTGGGACTTGGTCAAATGTGCCTTGGTAAAATCATGGCTCTCTATAAACACAACACAGCACGGATAAAAATCAATGGTATCCTCTCCAACCCATGTAATATAAAAAACGGCACAAGACAGGGCTGTCCACTGTCACCGCTACTGTATGCCCTGACAATGGAACACCTCCTAAATACCATCCGTATAAATCCAGATATAGGTGGAATAAAGATTGGATTAGATACTCATAAGATAGCTGCATACGCAGACGACCTTTTGCTATATGTGACTAACCCTCATATATCTTTTCCATTAATTCTAATAGAACTAGACACATTCGGAAAGATGAATAATTTTAAAATAAACTACCAAAAATCAGAATGTTTAAATGTCTCTCTCTCTCACAAGAATTAGTCCAATCACTAACCACAAATTTCCCCTTTCATTGGCAACCTAAAAACATCACGTACCTGGGAACTCAAATCCCAACTAAACTTGACTCCCTTTACAATCTCAACTTCTCACCCCTAATCACAGGGGTGTCCTCCGATCTGTGCACATGGAGAAAGAAATGCTTCTCATGGTTCGCTAAAGTAAATATAATTAGAATGGATATTCTACCAAAGTTTTTGTACTTATTTCAAACGATTCCCATTCTCCCACCCAAATTGTTTTTTGACAAAGCAAGAAAACTGCTATTAAATTTTATATGAGGAGGCTCCCCGCACCGCCTAAAATGCACAATAATGATATGCAGCAAAGATATGGGCGGAATTGGACTTCCAGACCTCAAAACATACCATACTTCTACTATATTATCACAAATGGTTGAATGGACACATTCAAAACAAGACATGGATATCACTGTACATCTCCCTGGCTCAAATGCCAATCCAAAGCATTCCTTGGCTGCCCCCCAGGGACAGACCTAAAACAACCCACAATATCTACCTACTTACAGCGACCTTAAAGATCTGGGACTTAGCCATATAAAAATCTGCACTGACAAACAGACCTGGACTACTGTCACCCATTTTCAAGAACCCAGCCTTTCCTCCTGGATTACATACAAATCAATTCCTGATATGGTCGCATAAAGAAAACCTTCGCCAAAGGCATACTATTCCCCCTTGGCACCCTCGTTAAAAAAGCAAACCTCATCCCAAAGCACTTCTTGGAATACAACCAACTATCTCACTACGCCACTTAAATACCAAATACCTATTGCAATTTGAAAAACTGTGCCTAACGACCCCACCACCCAGACATACAATATCTAAAATATATAACCTACTACGGAACTCACAATCCACGGAACTACCATCCTTCACCACCAAATGGGTAACAGAACTACAGACCTCGTTCACCGAAGAACAATGGGACAAATGCTTCAACCTGCAAAAGTAGCCGCAGTCGATAGTTTGCTGTGACCGAGTGTGCTGTCCATAGATGACCGCGCAATCGCCCATGGTTTTTCAACATGTAGGAATGCCCATTCGTGCGAACAAACGGTCAGTCACTGTCAGCTGAAAACCCATGCAGTTTTTTGCCCTGATCGACCCATACACTGAACTAATCGCATGGTGGGTACACAGCCTAATTTAAGCCTAATCTAGCCAGATCTGAGGAAATAAACAGGGGAAGCTGTTGGGCAGTGTTCTAAGTTTATTTACCATGGCAATCCAGGAACAATTCAGCAAGAACAGTTGTTTGGTGATAGCTACCAGAGTTTGCAATAGACAAATTAGGTATTTTATATTTGTCTGAAAACATTTAACAAGTATTTATTAGGCAATGCAAATCTTTAAAGGGGAAGTGCAAATACAAGCAGTATTTTTCCATCCCAATGACCTTACCCTGCCCATTTAGCATTTTTTCTGTGTATAAATAAATGCTTCCAAAATACTGACTTGCAGTTTGCAGGACTCATAATAGAGATCATTATGGGTTGCTCAATAGAGATCTGAGCATGTTTGACCCATCCAACAGCCAATCAGTAGAAATTACTGTTAAAAACATTCCAAGGTGCATCCTGGGAAGAAAGACCATTACAGAACTTGAAATGGTAGCTCACTAATGTCAACAGCAAGGAATAGCAAGGGGTATCAATTCAACTGATTTTTAAAAACAGAAGATATTATTTAGAATAACTAGGTATTCATAATACAAACTAGGAATTTTAAAAATATTTTCCACTGAACTTTCCCTTTAAGCGAACACTCAAAACAATTATGTGCTTAGATCTGCAAACAATAGGAAATGGCTCTCAAGGTTTATAAACCAGTGTAGGTATTTATGCAAATAGCATGTTTACATTTTTAATAGAATAGACACAAAAATATTTTAAGGAAAAACCTGTAAATGCAATACAATGATAAAATATAACCATTGGTTTATGGAACAGATACATGCAGTTCAGTGGTAACAATAGAGGGAGATGTAGTTGTTTCCGGTACTTGTTTATGTGATAATAAATATATGCAAGTGTCTAAATTCCTCCTTTTTTCTAAAAATAGTGACTAATTTGATTTCTACCTTGCAATTCTTTGGCCAGTACTTGGCCATGTTTTTTGGTTAGGAAATTCCAAATGTGATTTAAAGGACAACTCCACCCTCATAAGAACATCTTTTAGAAAGAACGGCCTCTTTAAAATATGCTGAAATATCATAGTTTTCTATGAATTCATTACTTTATGCCTGCTATGCTTCTGGATGCCTCATGCAAACTGAGCAATTTAGAAACCTGTACCGAGCATTTACTGAGCCTGGGCAGCTCAGAAGAGGCAGACAGGGGATTAACATTCAGTCATTGGCTGTGATATCAACTGTCAAATCCATAACTGACATTTACTAACTGGAAGAACCAGGAAGCAGAAACTGGGGCAACAGGACATTGTGCAGGATTCAGGTTAGCTCCATGCATTTCAGATTTCAAACTATTACCGTTTAGGGTTTTGGGGGGTGATTTACCTGTATGTAAGTTTTTTTTTTTAGGGCTGGACTTGCCCTTTAAATTGAGTTTTGAGTTGTACTCTAACGTGGCTTGTTTCTCAGTTGCCTTTTTTTTTTTTTTACTTTATTTAGCCATCTCTTCAAACAATGGATTCCTGTCTCAGATAATGCTTTATTCTGGATATTCCGAAATGTAAATATTTTGAAAAGATGTCCTGCATCACAATTCAAGACCATGAAGCCGCGGAACAAACATCATTCTAGATGATTATACTTGCCTTGATCACATTCTATGCTAGCAGAAGCCTTATACAAGGTTTTCTGTTACAATTTGTACACCATAGGGTGTCTTTAAATGAGCATTTCGGGACCAATAACATGGGGAACACTTGTGTATGCAGAGAAGATAGTGGTGCAGAAGACAATGTAGAGTCTCCAAGTCAACAGACCGAGAACCGCAATGCACCCGCTGTTGAATCTAGAAATCGTCCAAGGGACCCTGTTAGACCTCCACGGAGAGCCCGAGGACCACATGAGCCACGCAGGAAAAAAACAAATGTGGACACCCTTGTGCTTGACACTTTGGCAGTTATCAGAACTCTTGTAGACAAGTAAGCAGCTTTTTTAAAGGAAAAACTATTATGTGGTACCTTACATTTGTTTTACTTCAGTAGTCTTAATAAGTGAAAGTGGGAACATTCTAAAAACACAAACTTTTTAAAACACAAATGTTAGGCCTGGCCGGAGCAGCAGAAATGTACTTGCGCTCCGTTCCCTCAGCTGTCACAGACGTGGCTGCCGGTCCGGCCCCTGTTTGGAACTTCCGGTAAGCAGAGGGCGGGAGCAGAAAGCTGCGGGAATGAAGTAGTGTAAGTACATTTCTGTTACGTGTTTTAGAAAACAGTTGGAGCTGGGCTACAGTATACAAAAAGTTTTTTTTTTTTTTTTTCTGGACAGACATACCCTTTAATGCAAATAAAGCTTTACAAAACTGTTTAATCAAAGGTAAGTATGTTTAGCATTTTGTTGTATGCCACCACCGATGTCTTTAGGTGAGGGGAAAAAGGGTGATTTATATTGCTTAGTGTACCCCTACTAACATTATATATAACGGATATTACTATCCGTTACTATATTAAGTCATCTTGGAGTTACGTGACTGTATAAATATGGGTTGGGGGGGGGGGGGCTGGGTGTAAGGTGACCCCTTCCTCCTCTTACAAATAAATATCAGTGCTAAATCATATGGAAAAGAACCTCCCAGAAGGGGTGGGACATATGATTGACTGATTTGGTACTGATATTTATTTGTGAGATACTGTTGCACTTGCGTCATTATATTGCAGAGTGCAACCCTCAATATATGCTGTTTACAGTTATGGACACACACTTGATTAGAAATGCAACAAATGTCGATGTCAGAGCTACTCACACCTACATTTCAGCTCCAACTTGTCAGCATAGATGTTAATATATAAAGTCAATGTCACTGTTAACTAACTTGGTTAGTCCTTTTTTTTTTTTTTAAAACAATGCCCTCCTATAACCATAAGGACTATGACTAAAATGTGGCAAAAATTTTTGCGTTTATTATTCCATGTGAAAAATTTGAATAATGACAAAGTCAAACTGTGTTTCAGTGACCAGGAGCCACCTTATTCGATGATCACGCTGCATGAAATGGCTGAAACAGGTATTTCATTTTAACTCTGTAATGAACTGGCCACTTTATTAAATGTTCTGTGTTGAGAAAACAGTCAATAGAAAACCCAGTTGTAACCACTTGCTAGAATTTTAGAGATTATTTTTGTTGTTGTACTGTATGCTAGATTAAATTGTTTTTCTGCCCGAAATGTTGCAATATATATTTATAATCTGAAGAACGGTAAACCAACATTACTCCATATCAGGGTGCGTATAAGGTGCATGCACAGGTGAGGCCTACCTGCACTCAAACTCCAAATAGAAAAAAGTCAGCACTTAATAAAGTTTATTTAAATAGAAAACAGTTACACCAGGCATGGTGTAACACGATGTAACTTTGTTCTCTTTAAATAAATTCTTTAAAGGGTATGTCCACCCTTAAAAATAGTTTTTAATATGATGTTCCCCCATGTCTGCTAGCCCCAACCGCATATATTTTATTTTCCAAAAGCCCCCCAAACTCTTACTTACCTCCCCTCGTTCCTCCGCTGCACTGCCGGCCCTCTGCTTGCGAGAATGCAAGCAGAGGGGCGGGACCGGCAGTCGCGTCTGTGATTGGCTGAGCGGCAGCCAATCACGGACGCGGCTGCCGGTCATTTAGTGCAGCGGAGGAAAGAGGAGAGGTAAGTAAGAGTTTGGGGAGCTTTTGGAAAATAAAAAATATGTGGTTGGGGCTGTAATTAGATATAGTTGGTGTCATGCAACTGTGTTTTTTTACCATATTTATTATTATAGGAAACATCTGAAAAGTATTAATTACATTCTGTGCAATTCCGTGTTTTTTTTTTACAATTGCACAAAATATATTGGCTGTTTAAAGAGGAAGTTCAGCACAAATACATATGTTTAAAGAAAAAATGCCCATACAGAGATTTCTTTCTGCATAAATAAATGCTTGCATACTGAAAGGTTTTATCATCTGGATATCATCTGGATACTACCAGTTTGCAGGAGCCTTAATAGTGTCTGTTATGGTCTAATTCCCTGGGTTGATTCAATTAGGGCACAGCCACACTGCAACGCAAACGCAATCGCACACGGAATCGCATGCGATTTCATGTGCGATTTTGTTGGGTTCATTAAATATTGAAAAACGCATGCGATTGCGATTTAAAATGTGGAACGCAAATAGCAATCACAACGCACCAGAAAACGCGTTTTCGGTGCGTTGCCGCGTTTTCGGTGCGTTGCCGCGTTTTCAATGATATGGAAAAAAACGCAAACACAAAAAAAAAGCACAGCAGTGTGGCCTAGCCCTTACTCAGTAGATATCCAAGCATGGTAGACCCATCCAAAAGCCAAATTAGTAGACATTACTGTAAGGGCTAGGCCTCACAGCCGCAATTCAGACTGCATTTTGAAAATAGTATGCCAAAAGGTAGTATTTTTGCCCACTGGCTGTGTTGCTCAAATGTCCGTCATCGCAACACATGCAATCTCCATGTTTGGTGCGAATCACATGCTTTGCAATGATTTAAACTGTATTAAATCAACAATTTTCAAAAATGATAGGCATATGTAGAATACCTGGGTATGTTCTATATGTTCTGGGTATGTTTGCAGGATCCCTAATAGAGACCATTATGGTTTTGCCCTTGACCCAGCACCTGGAGAGATCGGAACATGTTTGAGATGGGAGCATGTTTGACCCAATCAACAGCCGATCAGTATATATTACTGTTAGGAACATTTCAAGGAAGTGGTACATCCTGGGAAGAATGGCAGTTCACTAATGTCAACAGTAGGGAACTGCAAAATGTATGAAATCAACAGATTTTTCACAACAGGAGAGAATATGTAAAATAACTAGGTATGCATAATACAAGGAATTTTTAAAAATATTTTTTTTAAAATATATATACCGTATATACTCGAGTATAAGTCGATCCGAGTATAAGTCGAGGTACCTATTTTTACCTGAAAAATTTGTAAAAACTGATTGACTCGAGTATAAGTCGAGGGTAGAAATTATCACTACTACTGCCTTCTGATTCTGTGTTGTTTTTAGGCTTTAGTTGCCCTTTAAATGGACAGAAGAATTCCCATACATGAATCCCATACAGTAATAGCCAAATCCAGTACCAGTAACCTCCAATTCTTTGGCACTCCAGATGTTTGGAAACTACAACTCCCAGCATGCTTTGTTGCTGGGAGTTTCAGTTTCTAAACATGTGGAGTGGCAAGGTTCAGTAAACTTTTAATTAAGCTTACCATCATTTACAATTCTCCTGAACCCCATATTGTAAAGGGCCCTCCAAGGAAATATATAAACATGAGAAGATACGTAGGTGCACTCCAAGGTCTCATTTCAGTGGTTTTTATCAAGTTAATAGCAACGTTTAGGTCCTGTTTCTTTGGCCTTTCTCCAGCCTTGAGAAAGGCCCCAGAAAGAGTGCCAAAACCTTGCAGCTAAAGTTTAGTATTGTATACAAGAGTAACCATTACTCAATGGCCATATACATAAAGAGTATGCTTATTTGATATTCATATTTGAATATATTTTTGAATATATTTCCCCAAACAGCAATACATTTCTTAACTATAGTTAGTCATTTGGCTAATAAAATAAATCATTATAAATAAACCCCTTTTTTATTATATGCACTTAAATGGATATTTTGTTGTCCTAGAATGTTAATTAATCATCTGATGAGGAAGTGCTTCCTAAAACTTGGTACACAAGTGCAATGTGCCCACCAGACAGCAGACGTGCCAAACCATTGATTCACACACGTGCAATCGCGGGTGCCGTGTATGGGCACTTTCTCCGTCTAAACGGTCGTTCGGTCAGGGAACGTTGCCTGACCAGCCGGACGGATCTTCGAAAGGTTATCGCCTGAAATGGCGGTTCACATATTGTGCGTCGCGTGTCGGCACCCGTGATCGCACGTGTGTACGAACCTTAAGCTTTGGTGTCTATTAATGGACAACAATACCCTCCAGACTACCCTCCTTCCCATTAAGAATATACTTCGTGGGAGTGTGTACGAACCTTAAGTTTTGGTGTCTATTAATGGACAACAATACCCTCCAGACCACCCTCCTTCCCATTAAGAATATACTTCGTGGGAGTGAGGGTCCATAAAACAAGAAAAGATAACCAAAATGCATTATTTAAGTGTTTAATGGGGAACTAAAGTCTTCAGACAACATTGTCTCAGAGCACATTTACAAAGAGACAACGAAATCTCTGTTCCCTCACACATTCCTTTGAATTTCAATTTGTTTATTTTTTTGGAATAACCTTTTTGCTTTCACCAATATGGAATCCTTTTGTTTGTGTATTTTTAAATACTGTCCGTATTTTTAATTAAGTTTCTTAAAAAAAAAAAAAAAAAAATCCATTATAATATTGTAAGCTCTTATTCCAGCAACTGCAACATATATGCTATTAAAAACCCAAGTGTATTTTGTAGTCCCACTATGTATACAAACAATTATGCTTATTTATTAGTGTAATTTTCCCTTATTGATACTTAATAAATGGAACTTTGTTAAAATTCTTACCTGAGTGTGCCTCCCTGCAACTTTATATTGGATATGATACTTACCTGGCACAGGCCTCAGGGGGTGCACCTCTTAACTTACCTGTTGGGACTCCATAAAACTTTTGAAAATTACCTCTGATTAATAAGCCATTAAAACGTTCTAATCACAGCTCATTGAGAAATCTTATTGCTTCCTTTTCCATTCATCTCAACAAATCATTTCAGGAATTCTCATCTTTGGGATTGGGGCAAAAAACACAAACTGCATTCAGTGCTGCACTTTGAATATCATGAATTATTCAAAATCAACATAAATTGGTGTATGAAGTTGAACAATGGTCTTTGAGTCAACTTTTTTGTTTTTTGCTGCAGATTTCAAAATTCCCACCAGCTAATTATTAGAATGTGGTATCCATCTGAAGTTTGTAGATTTTTAAGAATGCCAGATTGGCTAAAGGCCTGGTTTGGGTCAACGGGTCATTGTAGGCACACCTACAATCAATGTGTGCATGGCCCTCTGAACAGTTCCACCTTATTAAAACACTTGCATATAAAC
Source organism: Hymenochirus boettgeri (assembly GCA_019447015.1). NCBI lineage: Eukaryota > Metazoa > Chordata > Amphibia > Anura > Pipidae > Hymenochirus > Hymenochirus boettgeri. The sequence continues at coordinate 84,558,502 of CM033472.1, read as the reverse complement.
ATTTTGTATCCATTGTTAATACTTAACTTTACTGTTTGTGCTTTTTATTTAACACAGATAATGGCTGGCTAGACGTGGTGCAGTCTTTGATTCGAGTCATTCCACTTGAAGATCCACTAGGTCCTGCAGTTATTACATTACTGCTAGATGAGTGCCCTTTGCCAACAAAAGTATGTGGCCAGTGGCATTGTATAATGGCATTTTTTGTTATATTTTAATACAGGGTACTGTAGTGCAGCTTTTAAATCTTTTGCATATTCCTTATGCTGTAAAAAAGGTTTTGCCATGTTAATTTTGACTTTAACAGTGGGCTGCATGTCATTTTTGTTTTTCCTGCTAATATTGGAGTCTACTTAACAGATCAGTCAACTATCTGTAGATATGTTTATAAAGGCTAGGTTGTTCTCTGCATTGGTTTGTTTTGTCAGCTGCATAGGCAATGGATTGGACAGTAAAGCTGATGTAAGGAGGTGATAAGCAGAGTAAGTTTCATGTGTTAATGTCGCACTTAAAATGAGATCCATTTATAAGGATATCGTTCACAGGATATTTTTGGATCCTCTGGTACATAGTGAACATTTAACGTTGAAAGTTGCCTTTTAAAATAACTTTTTGTCACAGAGCTCCAACTTGACTCTTAAAATGTTTATAATTTGTAGTATGGTGATAATTATTGGGTTAAAGGGCATGTCCACCCCCAAAACTAAAATTTAACCCACTATTGGCCCCATTCTGTAGTGTATAAAATTCATTACCTTAACATCCAAATGGTTCTCCTGTAAAGTTCCCCCAAAGTTAAAAAAAACTGACCACCAGGAGCCTGGCCACCAGGGAAATTGTTTCTGCCTCTGAGCTGTCATCTCAGAGGTTTTTGGCTTGCTCAGAGCAGCCCTTCACTCCCTTTTGGGGTTTTATGGTCATGTGATCAAAACAGTTTTATGGTCATAAGCACAACCACGCTTACCCTCAACCCCCACACAGACACAGGTGCACACACCTACTGACCTACCCTTCCATTTCCATGGAAACCATACTTACTACATGGCTGTAGGGTAACTACAATCAATAAATTCATCAATCTAAGACCTCCATAACCTCAGAAACAGAGTCACGGAGGCAGAGGCCTGCATTGGGGGTGGGGTGGGGGGTGGAGGACCGTTTACCTGCTAAAAAAACGAGTACAGATAGCCATAAAACAAAAGATTTTACAATTTTTGCAAGGACGACTTGGAAAATAGACAACGCAGGAATAACATTAGCTTTGTGGGCCTCCCCAAAAAGCTGAGGGCCCAGACCCAGCTAAATTCTTAGAGGATCATCTTCAATCCACCTTTGGAAAAGCTTCTCCAGCCTAATTGCTGTGGAAAGGGCACATCAAACCACTCCCCCCCCCCCCTTCTTTCCCTGGGAGCCCCCCCATGCACCTTTTTTATAGCAAAAAAAAAAAAAACTTCAGGGACCATGATACAGTGCTACAACGAAAACAAGAGTGCGGTAATATTAAACTTCAAAATACCACAATAGCGGCATATCCAGATTTCTCCATGGAGGTCTGAAAACGCTGATCAAAATACATGGATATCAAACGTCACCTAAGGAATTTACAAATAAAGTATGAGTATACTCCCCCCTCTGCAAAGCCTTATAACCGACATGCAGATAAAGCCTTACGACAGGGTGGAATCCCTTCACACTGCGACTGCAGGACATAACCCTTTCCCCCCTCTTTTTTTCTTCTTAATCATAGCCCATCATAACAAATTTTATACTAACTCCTGGCCACATTGTGTGACTGATGAAAATCATTGGAGGCTGGAATCTGCAAATAGGTAAATTGTGATCCTTTTCAATAATCCTGTAGCAGAAGGGCCCCACAACAAACTTTGGAACTGTTTTCCCTACTTAACGCTTGTCTGTGTGGCAAAACAGCCACTTGGTCTTGTATTCTATTCCAATCCTTATTCCTTTATAATGGACAAAGGGACAAAGGGATAGAGAAAACATTTATTTTTACCCAGCTTACCCCATGGACTCTTAACTCACCTTAATGCGCCCACCCCCTCCATTACCTTTCTGGGGTGCTGGGCATTAACAAATTGACAAACTGCCCAGCTAGAACTTTTAATAGTTAATAAAAGAAGCCCTATAAAGTTGATGGTTACAAGGGAAAAAAATCTATAACCTGTGGCACTAATTTGTTAATATAAACAACTCTTAAAAAATGTTCTAGGCTCTTTCAGTAAACAAGGTTTATACAATGCATGTGTATTACTTGCCAATATATATAACGTTTGAAAACATTTTAAATTCTTTATTTCTTGTAAACAAAATGTTGAGAGAAATATAAATATAGTTCAGCTCCAAATTTATAGACAAAAATGACCCCACCAGGTCTTAAGCTCCTGGAATGCCAAGGACCTACAGAATAAAGGAAAACGTTAAGCAGTTTTAAAATACTTAAAAGGATAAGTTACCTGTAATAACAAATATCGTTTAGGAGAAAGATGTGTCTTTAAAAGTAATGTTGGCTAAATTTTTTGTTGTTGTTCCATTCCCCCCCTACCCCTCCAGAGCCTCTACCTTTTTTGCTTCAAAGTTGCAGTATTCCTCCTCCTGTGTTATGGCCTCTGGAGTTCTGCCTCCACGAGATTTCCTACTTACTGTGTCTCATAAGGTAAGCGCCAGGTAATGCGTGTGAACGGTACACGCGTGTGACGTCATCAACCCGTCGCAGTGCAGTGACATGCGTGCCCGTTCGGGGCGAGATACACACTTGTTGACGTCATGTAGCGTGCGAGATGACGTCACATGCTCACACGCTACACCTGGCGCTTACCTTATGAGACCCAGTAAGTAGAAAATCTTGTGGGAGCAGAGCTCCAGAGGCCTGCAACTTTGAAGCAAAAAAGGTAGGCTCTGAGGGGGATAGAACAAAAGAAATTAGCCAACATAACTTTTAAAGACATAGCTTTCTACTGAACTAAAGTTTTTTCACAGTTTACTTATCCTTTAAAGAATGGAGGGCTGACGTGATAGTCTTGGTGGAGACGCAATTAAGGGGGCATCAACAAATGTCCTTAAAACGCCCATGGATTGACTGGGCATACCATGCAGCGTTCACCTCCAACTCTAGGGGAGTTGCTGTATTAATAGCAAATTCTTTAAACTTTGAACTGATCAGCTTGGAGCTGGACCGGCAGGCTACATACAGTATGTGTTTCTGTATGGGAGGATCCAGACTCAGATACTAGCATTCTATGTTCCTACTCCCTTTTCTATGACTGCTATAGCACAAGGTATTACATTTACAACATCTCACCCCTCCACTCCAACAATCTGACTTGGCGACTTAAATATAAGGGATAATACACTACCTACAGTGTAATATAAGGCAATTACACCACAAGGAGTTCCCCGGTTATATAAGAACAAGGTTGTTAAGCTAGGTACACACAGTAACGATTTCTGAAAGATGACAGACAGGATCTGCAAGATCCTGTCGCCATCTTTCAAAGATCTGCATACACACAGTCCCGAGCGTTCTCCCTATAGGGAGAACGCTGGGACTGTGTGTTTCCATCGGCCGCGCTGAGACTCCCTTAGGAGTCTAGCGCGGCCGATGGAAATTTTCGGCCTTTCCGAACGAGCGTACGGCCGACCCGATCGTTCGCGGCCGCGCGCTCGTTCGGGAAACGAACGTACACACAGTACGATAAGCCCGATACCGTCGGATCCGACGGTATGGGGCTTATCGTTACTGGTGTACCCAGCTTTAGAGGTTAGGGAATCCCGAGGTGAAGTAATATCCATATATTATTGTGTAGGTAGCGCATTATTCCATATAATACATAATGTAAGAAAAATCCAGCACAGGCACTTTGTCTCCCCCCTCCCTGTATAAGTAATGTTGATAACAAGCCTATTTTTGTACATACAAATAGTTAACTGTCGTTTCTATATCAAACTAAAAGACACTAAGCATCAGCTCTCACCGGTGCTCTTCCAGTTCATTACACTGACTGACTGAATTTTTGTGCTGATAAGGAGGAGTGAGTGCATTCCTGTGAGTCATAATTGACTCGGCCACTCGCTCCTCCTTATCAGCACAGTAATTCAGTCAGTCAGTCAGTCAGTCAGTGTACAAAAACAGGTTTGTTATCTACATTACTAATGCAGGCAGGGAGAGAGAAATGGGGAGGAGCAGTGGAATACAGGAAGTCACTCAGTGACATCACTGAGTGACTGATTATATAGATTCTCAATACTACACCTCCCCAATGAAATGCCAGAGCCTTATGTATTATAAAGTAATAAACACCACACAGGATAGACTATAGTCCCCAGACAGAGTAGCCCCCTCTGAAGATGTATGGAGATTTAAACACCACAGCCAAAACCTACTCCTGTTTCTCAGGAGCACATAATACTGTCTAGAATAGACATGATCCTAATAAATTCCTCTCTACAACCCAAGGCGATGAATATGGGTTACCTATCTAGAATTTTTTCAGATCATTCCCCCTGCTGGGCCATGTTCAATTGGGCACAGCTCCCTTCTCTAACAAATGGGACACATTCTTCCAAATCATTGAAAACTCAACAAGAGATGTTTATACATTTACATACTCAACATGACGTGGAAGTGTGAACTAGATGTATAGTTAGTTTGGATGTAGCCCTTGCTTTCGATTTGTTGGAGGGGCCATTTCTTTGGCAAGTGCTGTGCTACTATGGAATTAGCCCAAAATTTATAAATTGGCTACAGATCCTGTATTCTAAACTATTGGCTAAAGTAATAGCAAATGGATGGCCTTCCGATACTTTGTCTCGGGCAAGAGGTACTCGTCAGGGATGCCCCCTTTCTCCTCTACTCTACGTTCTGGTGGTATAACCCCTGGCGATTAAACTTGAAACTGTCCCACTAGAAATAGTCAGTTTATATGCTGACGACATGCTCCTCCATTTAGCAGATATGGGATTTTCACTCGACCATGCATTCACAGTAATTAATGAGTCTGGGGAATATTCTTGCCTGGCCTGGCCATTTATTGGTCCAAATCACAAATTCTACCCTTGCACCTACAGCAACTCCCAACACAGGCTCATTAGAACCAGCGAAATTAAGTACCTAGGCATTAGAATCACAAGAGATCTTTATGACTATCCCACACTAAACATTGAACCCTTAATACACTTAATTAAACAGAAAATACAGCCATGAAGTAAATTACCCCCGGATGTGCAAATATAATAAAAATTATTCTGTTGCCAAAGGCCCTCTGCATATTATGGCACTCCCCAATAACAGTTGCACTTAAATATTTTAAAGTTATTGACTCTTTACTAAAGTCTTTCGTATGGGGTCCAAATCGACATAAAGTAGCCTGGTCAGTTTTGAACAGACCCACAGACCTGGGTGGATTAGCCATCTCAGACCTAAACCTTTACTGCCTATCCTTGCAAATGTCACACCTACATCACTGGTGCCATGCAGAGGCGGACAGATTCTTGGCGTTGGGAGGCCCCAATGCTCAAAAATAACCTGATTTTATATATTTACTTTCTGACGGCCTAAGGGGATTCAGATTTCCCTTCCCAATTCATTCACTCTTAACCCAGACACTGAAACTTTGGACAATAGTAAATCAGAAATGGAAAAACCCTTAAATAAACAAGTACATTGGTGGGGCAACCGAAACCTCCCAGAATTACTGCACTTCCCCCTCCTACCTACTGGGAACAGGCAGTAAACACATCCCTACTATATAAAAAAATTAATGTACACCCACAGGGGTTGCCCACAAAAAACAAAAAGATATGGGCCAGATGGGAGACTCCCATTAAACGTGCAATGATTGATCGATTGGTGGGAATTACCAGAATATACCATACTGAATAAATAGGACTCCTTATGGGTTCCTATTTTATTAAATATATAGTAAAATAGTAATTGAGGTTGAATAAAGACATGCGTCCATCAAGTCCAATCTTTTCACCCTCCTTTTTAACCCCACCTAAGTTGATCCAGAGGAAGGCAAAAAAAACAGCTAACAAGGGGGAGAAAAAATTCCTTCCTGACTCCAAATGGCAATGGGAAAGTATCCCTGTTAAATAGCATGACAAAATGGATACCTCAGTTAATAGTTTAAATGTTGATGTTATTCTCCTCTAATAGAAACTTGTAATACCCTTAGATTATTGATACAAGACAGTAACAAACTCACATAGAAACAATGTGCAAATGTAATGTCTTTATTACATAATACAAAACAGATAATTTGTATAAAATATATTTTTTGCATTTACATACGTGTTGGTTAACCGTCATCATATGATGTACAATGTGCATTTTATTTTTCCTTTTCTATTCCTTAATAAAATACCTCGGTTAGGAGGAGAATTAAATAAAAAAAATTATCCCACCCAGAGTCCTATACAAGTGAACAATATACAAAGGTAGAAATCCTAACTAATCTACCCTTCCGGCAGGTGAAAGGCATTAGAAATTCAACCCTATGTGGAGAAAGGATCATAGGGCTGTGGGTTTATAATAAATGGCGCAGCAGTCGAGGGTCAGAGTGGTATCTTGTAGTTTGTTATACTCTGTATTATGTTGCAAAAGTCTAGTATCCGTGCAGGAGCTGAAAGCTCTGAACGCAGTCAGTAATATGTAGTTAGAGTCATGTGGCAAAACATAAGATAAAATGTAGCAAAAAGCTCTTAAAAAGTTAAAAAAAATGTTAAATAATATCCAGGGATATTCTGCTCACAATATCTGAAGGTTCTTCCACTGTCAAGAGTTCCACTTCAGAATATGACAGATGGCCGTTGGCAGCTAATACACCACCTCACATAGATTGTCCTGCACTCTGTACATATAGCTGGGGGGGCTTGTAGTGAGCAGTCCTATTTTGGCCTCTGTCTCAGATGTGGGAGGTGCATCCTACATGTTTAGTCTGGCACGCCGTTATCAGGGTAACCTCCCATATTGATCACGTTGCTTTTATATCTTACTATGTTCCTCCCTTACCCATTCTAACCCTTCAACACTTTTGTGTTTTTGCTCCATGCTTAATCTAAATGTTCCTTGTGTTTTTACCTTTGTCAAGTAACTGATAATTGAGTTTTTTTTAAAGAGTGGACATTCCCTTTAAATGTCATTGGAATGATTAGTTCTCATTTAGACCCTTTGCTTGTACTGTGCTCAAATGGTATATCCAAAAATGTCTCCCTCAGTAGCAATTGTTTGGACCTATTGCCACCTCTTCTACTTAAAGGGACATGTTTTCCCAAATCACTCAGATCTTATTTAACATTTGAAAGTTTGTAAGAACTTTTATTGAAATTCTCTGTATGTGTTTCATTGTACAGTCAACTACCTGTCTGATTTTGATATCACGGCTGGATGTGGGTGTTTAAATGAATACTTGGGTTTCATAAAAGGAGTGAGAAACTCGCTTGTGTGGCCTAGTCCTTGGCTAGCAAAAACTCTTAGTACTATTCGGTTTCCACAGAATAGCATTAAAAAGGGGGGCTTGTGGCATTTCATTGCCAGATCCAGATTCCACCCACCAAAAAACACATATATATTATTAAACAATTATATTAAAAAAAAAAAAAAAAAAAAAAAAAATATATTATATATATATATACAGTGGTGTGAAAAACTATTTGCCCCCTTCCTGATTTCTTATTCTTTTGCATGTTTGTCACACTTAAATGTTTCTGCTCATCAAAAACCGTTAACTATTAGTCAAAGATAACATAATTGAACACAAAATGCAGTTTTAAATGATGGTTTTTATTATTTAGTGAGAAAAAAACCTCCAAATCTACATGGCCCTGTGTGAAAAAGTGATTGCCCCCCTTGTTAAAAAATAACTTAACTGTGGTTTATCACACCTGAGTTATGGTTATAAAGCCATTTCTAAAGCGAACCACAGTGAGAGCCATTATCCACAAATGGCAAAAACATGGAACAGTGATGAACCTTCCCAGGAGTGGCCGGCCGACCAAAATTACCCCAAAAGCGCAGAGAAAACTCATCCGAGAGGCCACAAAAGACCCCAGGACAACATCTAAAGAAATGCAAGCCTCACTTGCCTCAATTAAGGATAGTGTTCACAACTCCACCGTAAGAAAGAGACTGGGCAAAAACGGCCTGCATGGCAGATATCCAAGGCGCAAACCACTTTTAAGCAAAAAGAACATTAAGGCTTGTCTCAATTTTGCTAAAAAAACATCTCAATGATTGCCAAGACTTTTGGGAAAATACCTTGTGGACCGACGAGACAAAAGTTGAACTTTTTGGAAGGTGCGTGTCCCGTTGCATCTGGCGTAGAAGTAACACAGCATTTCATCAAAAGAACATCATACAACAGTAAAATATGGTGGTGGTAGTGTGATGGTCTCGGGTTGTTTTGCTGCTTCAGGACCTGAAAGGCTTGCTGTGATAGATGGAACCATGAATTCTACTGTCTACCAAAAAATCCTGAAGGAGAATGTCCGGCCATCTGTTCGTCAACTCAAGCTTAAGCAATCTTGGGTGCTGCAGCAGGACAATGACAACTCAAGCTTAAGCAATCTTGGGTGCTGCAGCAGGACAATGACCCAAAACACACCAGCAAATCCACCTCTGAATGGCTGAAGAAAAACAAAATGAAGACTTTGGAGTGGCCTAGTCAAAGTCCTGACCTGAATCCTATTAAGATGTTGTGGCATGACCTTGAAAAGGCGGTTCATGCTAGAAATCAAATAAAGCTGAATTACAACAATTCTGCAAAGATGAGTGGGCCAAAATTCCTCCAGAGCGCTGAAAAAGACTCGTTGCAAGTTATCGCAAACGCTTGATTGCAGTTATTGCTGCTAAGTGTGGCCCAACCAGTTATTAGGTTCAGGGGGCAATTTCTTTTTCACACAGGGCCAAGTAGGGTTGGAGTTTTTTTTCTCACTAAATAATAAAAACCATCATTTAAAACTGCATTTTGTGTTCAATTATGTTATCTTTGACTAACAGTTAACGGTTTTTGATGAGTAGAAACATTTAAGTGTGACAAACATGCAAAAGAATAAGAAATCAGGAAGGGGGCAAATAGTTTTTCACACCACTGTGTATATATCTTAAGTAGCACTCACGTAACCCTTCGATACTGCCCGGGTGCTGCGTCCAACAAACGATACATGTAGGTAACAAACTTCGGAAGCACTCCTGGGACTTGTAGTGAATAGTAACTTTATTACGTACACATCAACGCATTTCAACCGCCCATCGCGGCCGTCATCCTGATGACGGCCGCGATGGGCGATATGTAATTGGTATTTTGTTAAAGTTGCAACTGTCATCAGGAATGGGCAATTGTTGGGCCAAAACGTGTTGAATGGCCTGACCCAGGAGTGCTCCACTTGAATCTAACGTGTGTGTGCGGTACTTTTTTTTTTTTATAACTTTTATTTCCTCTATTTAAAGGATGCCCTCCAGAAGCTCACAGAAAAGTTGCATTTAAGTGGGGACACGGCAATCCAAGATGCTTCTAATCCAGCTAAACACCGCAATACAACTGCAGTATTAGGATGCTTGGCTGAGAAGTTGGCGGGTTGGTTCATGTGATCTTTCTATATTTAAGTTAAAATCATTTAATATGACACATTAGCAGCATGATCTTGTATTCTTAAAATTCTGTGTGGGAGTTAATTTACATGTTTACTGGCTCTCCAGTCTTGTTTTCATCTTTAACCCTGTCTGTAAAAACCCGAAAGATGAAATGTATTACCTGTCTTAACTATATCATAACAATTGTTTGAATCTGCCTGATGAGGTAGGTCACCCCCAAATTGCCCTTTCTTAACCCTTCTTTTCACCCACGTCAAATCTGTTGCATGGTATTGTACAGCTCACCTAACATTTATTTTATTTATTTCTGCTTCTCTCCATAGTAACACTTCCCCAACGCATTATACAATTTTCTTTAGGTTATTGTGTTACACTTACCTTTTTGACTGTAAAAAAAAAAAAAATCAGAATAGGTCTTTTTTTTTTACTATATGGTTCCATTTTTGCAGGTCCTGCCAGTATATCTTTACTAGGACCAGGAATTTTGGAGTATTTGCTGGATAGTTTGGTAAGTTATCTAGACTAAAATGGTGTGTCTATGTTCTGCCCCATTATTTTAATGTGCAGTTTCTAGGCTATAACTATATCATGATACTTGTTTAGCAATGAAAGCATTGCAAACGAATTCATTACTGATATGTTCAGATAATCTACTGAATAAGTTTCACCTGCTCTAAAATATAAGTATATTAAAAGTCATCAATTACTTCCATGATCAAATAAGCCACAAGGCCACAATTTATTATACAGGCCATGGAATTTTAAGATGACATTTAATTCCTTTATATTGTACAGTAGCATTCTTTTTTATTGGTTAATATTCAGTGAGGCATGTGACATACAGTGCCTCCAGAGGGTATTCACATCTCATCCCCCCCCCCCACACATTTTGTTATGTTACAGCCTTATACCAATATGGATTTAAATATTTTTTTCCTCTCAGAATTCTACACGCAACACCCCATAATGATAACGTGAAAAAAGTTTACTTTTTTGGCAAATGTACGGTATTTAATATAAAGAAACTGAGAAATCACATGTTCAAAAGTATTCACTGCTTTTGCCATGAATCTCAAAATTGAGCTCAGGTGCATCCTGCTTCCCCTGATCATCCATGAGATGTTTCTGCTTCTTTGGTAAATTCAGTTGATTGGACATGATTTGGAAATGTGCACACACCTGTCTACATATATTAGGTCCCACAGTTGACAGTTCATTTCATAGCAGAAACCAAGAATACAGTCAAAGGAATTGTCTGTATATCTCCTGGTTACAGAAAACTTTCCCAAATGAGTGGAAGGTAAGACGGACCTTGTCTTCAATGCGATGCATGATCTATGCGCATAGAAGACAAGGTCCGTCGGGACCTGTCAGACCAAGCGCCGGGGGAGTGAGCGAGCGGGTAAGTTTCTTACCTTGTCTCCTGGCTCCTGTGTGTTCTATTGAAGAACGGAAGGTAAGGCACAGCTCCTTTACCTCCCGTTCTTCAATAGAACTGGATTCACAAAACTTATAAAAACGAGTGGAGATACCCTTTAAGTAAATTTTTTTCACATTTTCTTTATGGGTTGCTGTGTGTGGAATTCTTAGGAAAAAATCTATTTAATCCATTTTGGAATAAGGCTGTAACATAACAAAATCTTGAAAAAGTGATGTGCTGTGAATATTTTCTGGATGCACTGTAGCTAAGCACTATTTCTATGGATATACATTTCAAAACCTTCATGGCTCTTGTGTATTTTATATTTATACATAATTATGCTCCCAGCTATATTTACTGTAGTTTTATAGGACAGAAGGAAGGTATTAGACTACAGAAATGCGTAGGTACAGTTATTCATTATTATTAATAAGGATTTTCTTTACTAGAATATCAAGTTCCATCCCATGGTTATTCTGTTTGCACTTATTGCACTGGAAAAGTTTTCACAAACAAGTAAGTATTTTTAGAGAGCTTCATTGATAAATGTGTGTTTGTGTTTTCTGCATGTTAAAAATATTTTACTGCAGGTATCTTATTTTCCCTGTTAGAGTGGGTATGACTTGTTTGGAGGAATGTTCAATTTGTTAGTGCTGTGAAAGATAAAAATGTCACTTCCTTTACATGGAAGAAAAGCTGTGCCCTTGAAACTGGTACATGCATTTCCAATTTGTCTAAATGCCATTTTGAAACAATATGTCTGGGGTAAATTAGATGAGGCTTTAGATGTTTTTGCATACTTCTGATACATTTTCCATAGACGACAGGGCTATTTATTTGTTTGCTGGAGGGGGGGGGACTTACATATTGCAGGAAACCGAAACTCTCATGTTTAGAGGAAGCCTAGTCTCCTAAAACACAGAGCAGCCTGTAAAGCTGTAGATTTTTTTGGAGTCTGAAGTAATTTATCTAGTTTTATAACAAAACTAACAAATGCATCTCCAGAACAACACATTGCATGGAACTAAATTTTATGGAATATGCTTCTGGTGTGAAAAAGCATGATGTCTAATCAACATTCTGTCCTGTGTTTTTATATAAAGGAAAAATGGTTACTCTTTATGCAAACAACCTCCCAACGTCTCCAGTACTTTCGCGCATCTCACACCTGCAGCATGTTAGCATCCGTGCTATCCACAATCAGCTAAAGGTAAGTCCAAGCAGGGAACAAAAAAGTTTATTAAAAGCTGCTATAGACACGACATGTTTCGAAGTGTCACTTGAAAAAGAACACATGTACGTTCGAAACATGTCATGTCAGTAACAGCTTTTAATAAACTTTTTTGTTTGCAAGCCTAGAGCTGTGAGTGTCTCCCTGCTTGGACTTACCTTTAGCTGATAAAGGAAAAATGGTTGGTTAAAATTTGCCTTTCTGCCTTCATGAAAATGTTGAGAATTGTTGTACTGTATATACTCGAGTAGAAACCGACCCAAGTATAAACAGAGGTACCTAATTTTACCTGAAAAAAACTAATAAAAGGGATTGACTCGAAAATATGACCACTATTGCCTTCTGATTCTGTATTGTTTTGAGGCTTTAGTTGCCCTTTAAATGGACAGCAGAATTCCCATCCAGAAGTCTCATACAGTAATAGCTTGCTATTACTGTATAGGAATTCTGCTGTCCATTTAAAGGGCAACTAAAACCTCAAAACAATACAGAATCAGAAGGCAATAATAGATAACATTCTCCTTCTGATTCTGTATTGTTTTGAGGCTTTAGTTGCACTTTAAATGGACAGCAGATTTCCCATATAGTAATAGCCATACTGGATATGGCTATTAGTGTATGAGAATTCTGCTGTTCATTTAAAAGACAACTAAATCTGATTCCTTGGCACTCCAGATGTTTGACCCAGCATGCTTTAGTTGCATCTACCTCCCACCCAGTCCACCTTCTATGGGCTTTCTTCTGTGTTCATCCATCTGTGGGCTCAGTGGTGTAACTAGGAATCACTGGGCCCCCTGCAAAACTATGATGGGGCGCCTATCTGTGTTTAAACCACAGTTTTCTTAGATAAGGCTATATCTGTCATAGGAAAAATAAGAAGATGGGGCCCCCTTGGCTCCCAGGCCCCCCTGCGGTTGCTCCCCCTGCTCCCTGGTAGTTATGCCCCTGCGTGGGCTCTCTTCTGTGTGCAACCTTCTACCGGTAACTGCAGTCTGTAACTTACTTTACAAATACGGCAGCTGCTCGCTCATTCACTGTACTGGCACGCAAGCTGACATCACTACTCGGTAAAGGGAGTGAGTGAGCGGCTGTCGGGTTGCTAAGGTAAGTTACTGACTCAAGTATAAACCGAGGTCGATTTTTCATGCTGATTTTACAGCCTGAAAAACTCGGTTTATACTCCAGTATATACAGTAAATATATTTGCATAAAATCAAATTTTAAGTTTAGGTTGTATCAATTTTTGCTGACCACATATTCTGCCACACTTATGGTTTACCTGCCTGAATCCAAGCCCTCCTGTTACGACAAATTACTCCTTTTCCTCTACATCAATGGCTCACTGTCAATCAATGTGTTTTACCCAGAGAGAAAGAGAGGAGAAACAGTTTATATGGACTGGTGTTTTTATGACTGGTTATTTACTGTAATGTTTGTTTTTAGGTGAAAATAAAATTACTGTTTCAGCTTCACAAATTAGTGATCGCCTTCTCTTACTTGAAACGTGGACAAATAATGGAGATTTTTTAAAGCGACAGGTTGGATTCTGTGCCCAGTGGAGTTTAGACAACTTATGTAAGTACCTGCAAAACTTTCTTGTGTAAATCTGAGATAGGAGCTTATGAATTTCCCACTTTATGATGGGTAATATTATGAGCAAGATAAAGTATATTCATGCAATTAATTTGGTCAATAATTTGCATTGCAATTGCTGCAATTTTGTTAATCTTCTATTATCAGGGAGCATGCACAAAAATCATGATTGCATTTGCTCCGAAAATGGATCTCCGAGCACACAGTGCAGCTACCCATAATGTAATGCAGTGGCATTCGATTCTCACGAGCTAACTAAAACATTTTTAGCAGTGTGTACCACCATTTACAGAAAGCTTAAAGATGCTAAAGAATTGACCAAAAGTTTCCTATGTTAATTCCAGTAGTTCTGTTAATTGCTACATGCATTAAACCAGGAAAAGGGAGGGTAGTGGTGCTGCAATACAAACATTGAAGGGGAATAAGTATCCTACATTTAATAACTCTCTACTATCTTTCAAATAAGCCCAGACAGAGTCATGTGTGTAGCTGCAGTTTATGCAGTGTTAATCAGCCTGTAAAATTACCATACCCTCTGCACCTCTCCTGCACACAGGATCTAGGTAGGCTTACTGCTGATAGTTGCTAAATTAACATACAAGGAATGTTATATTACAAGGTATAAAGGTTCATACACACGTGCGCAGGTGCCGATCTGTGGCGCATGATGTGTATGCAAGACTGCTTTGGCCAATAATCTCGCCATGTATGGGCACTTTACCGGTCAAAACGGGCACACAGTTCAACATCCGCCCTTCCGGTCGGGCAACGTTCCCTGACTGAACGGGCCTTTCGGATGAAAAGAGACCATCCAAGGCACGATTATTATCCAAAACGGCCGTGCATACACATTGTGCTTTTCCTCTAATGTAAACATTAACAAAGGCATGCATATATTTTACAAATGTCTGTGGCTTTGTAAAAAAAGGGATTATTTTGCATAGCCATACAGTTAAAAAATAGATAATTGAAGACATTTGGAAAATCCACCCCACGCTTTTGAAGTGATTTAGAATTATGTTTTTCCTTGGCTGTTTTTATTTTCTTTAGTCTGTTCCTTGATCAATATACTAGTATGGGCATTGTCATGGTTGAGCTTTTAACTTTAAAGGGCAACTGTGGTCTCCAAACAAGTTAGGGTTGAATGAAAGCCTGCAGTATTTCTATTATAATGAGCCGACAATCACATATCTGGCTTCAGCCTGTGAGAAATGATATTGGGGTAAATGTTCAAACTTCCTGCTTCCAGTAGGTTGAGTGACATCACCTGACCTCTGCCTGCCCCTCCGCCCCGGGGGAGAAGCATGCTCAGTTAAGACTTAATGCTGGGGAAATCAGGAAGTACCTGAGGAAAAAATTGACAGTTGAGAAGGGGAGCCTATTAATGCAGGGTGAGGCTGGTCACATGACTACAAGCTGGTTACATGGCTAAAAACAGGAAGTGTTCAAGCAGGAAGTAATACTGCTGAGCCTTTCCAGCAATAACTTCTCACAAATTTTATCTAGAGATGTGATTTAGGTTTTATTTTAAAGGTAAGATGGAAGGCTTTTTATAGAATTCTTACTAGTAGAAGAATTGGAGACTGCAGTTACCCTTTAAGGTGCGAATACACATGCAAATTCAGTCACTAATTCATGATCATATTCCATCTGAAACTGATTATAAATTGGCCGATGTGGCAATAGACAGGAACATATTTTTCAGTATATACTTAATATGGAATGATCGTTCATTCTGCCCATAGATACGAACTGGCATTTTTGGCTTCCTATATTTTAGATTAGGGAGCTGGAAGTGATCAGTCGGAAATTTTCCATTCGAACCTATAAGTTGCGATGACGATGGCAGTAGCTAGTCTGCTTTGTGACCTATCCATACACATTTTTCGATATTTAGTAAATCCGGACAGGATTTACTAAATATGGGTAGTGTGTATCGGCATCTTTACAGATCTCATATTATCCTCAAGCAACATCTGAGTTAACGAAGTAGTCTTTTCTACTGCCTGATCTGCTAGTCTGTTGGATTGACAATATCTAGAGACATGTTTGAAAGCAATGAGCGCACTTTTTTTCAATAGAGGGCACTTGTATGGATTGTTTTAGGTATTTTATTTAGCCCCCCTTCTGTTTGTCCAGTGTAGGACAAAGTATTATACAGGGGCTGTGATAGGACTCTTGGCAATTTCACAACCTAGATCCAAAGAGTATAGCAATTAACATGTGTCCAAGCTGACAACCAGCCAACAGAAATAATAATTATATTGTGATTTTTATAGATTTCAATTCATGTTTTACTGACAGTTTTAATTTAACAGTGTGACACTAACCCTGAATATGTTATTAACTTTTACTTTACTGCAATTTCTGGAAATGAATTAAACCAAACCTTATAAATAACATATAAATAATATTATGTTAATAAAATACACCAAGTATAATCTTTCAAAGTGTTTTATTAAAGCACAGAGCCTAATTCCTCTATATATGCATTAGTACAAAAGCAATAGATTTTTTAAGACTGTAGCAGTATCTTTGGTTGGGTTGCTTGCTACAGTGACATAGATGTGACCCTATTAATAATGGTGAGAAGTGAATTAATTTGCTGTGCATTGTAGTATGTCACACTTGATAATAAGCTCCCCCCCAAATAATAATAAATGTTGTTAATAATATCTTTGCGGTGCATACAGCGCCTAGACACAATTATTTCTTTTTTTTTTTTTTAAATTTACTTCTTTTCTCCTCTGTGCTAAATTTTAAATAAAACTATTCAGGTGTGATTGTAGTGCACATTCCAGACTTACCTTTTTTTTTTTTTTTGAATATACAAATCCTCAAAAAAAGGAAAAGGGGGACATAAAGAGGACGGAGACGGTGGGAATGGTGAGGAAGAGAGGGTAAAGCTGTCCCCTCTTTCCTCCGCCGCGCTGCCAGGCCCTCTGCTTGCGAGAAAATGCAATCAGAGTGGCAGGACCGGCAGTCGCGTCTGTGATTGGCTGAGCGGCAGCCAATCACGGACGCGGCTGCAGGGAGTTCAGTGCGGCGGAGGAAAAAGGGAAGGTAAGTAAGGTTTTGGGCATTTTCTGATAATACAAATAAAGCGGTTGGGGCTGGGGGGACAGGGGGAATGTTATGTAAAAAGATTTTTACACTAGGGGGAGGGAATCCTAATCGGGAGGGAGGGGGAGAAGGGCTGCAGTACACATGCCAAACTTCTCCCGGAGGCGAGACAGGAGGCAGAGTTCTATATGGACTCTGCTATCCTCCTGGTGGGCAGTTTTGGGACTTTGGGGGGGACACAGGAGAACCATATGGAGCTGGGATGTGAGGTAAGGATTAAACTACACTACACAATGGGGCCGTAGTGGGGGGGATTATAGTTTTGGGGTGCGACTGCCCTTTAACTACATTTTCACCTAAAGGGATTAACAGTCTGTTAACTATGAAACATATTTTACAACAGGAGAGAGATAGTAAAATCAGAAACTGAAACAAATATATCCTCAAGGGACCTTACTATATTATCAGTTCTTATTAATCTTTAAACGAACCTTTTGCTTTTTATTCTTCTGATGTGCTGTTATTCAATTCAAAACTAGGTTTAACATTCATCTATTTTGCAATCCGAAACCAACCTAGATTCCTAAATTGCTACAATTGCTGACATCTCTCCCCCAGTAAATGTGAAATCAAAGTTGGTAGATTGGATTAATTCCAGCATCATTCTAAAACAAAATGCATTGCTACAGGATTGCTAGTGAACCCTAAGGACAGCAACAACCAGTACAATGAATAGTGGTGTGAAGTTAACTTGCTATGCACTGCAATGATAGTTGAGTACCTGTCATGGGTGACTTTCACCATTTCACAAACTACATAAAATTAATGTCTTGAGTAGTATGTTTACCTTGTAATGATGTTCCTTGGTTTATAGCCTGGTTAGCGGTTGCCTGATTAACTTTTTCTGTGAGAGAAAAAGGAATAAATACGTGTTCTATTATTTAAAGTCATTTAGTCCCCAATAAACCAGGAATTGTATAGCTTATACAGCTGCTTACAGAGGAGAGGCCTTGAAGCTAATATATCCAGATCAACTTACACTTTTTTTTTGCTGCACTCAAAGGAGGATGCTGGTTCTTCTGTTTACCTACATTATTACCTAAAGACATATAAATAATCAATTAATAACTCTGTTATTTATAGGTGAGCAGACTTTATATGAAATGAAGGGCAATTATTTAAAATGTAAAATTTTAGAATGTAAATCCTATTGTTTATTTTTGCACAAACCCAAATACATTTTCTTTTTTCATTTTAATGCATTTTCTGGCATTTTCACTGCTCCTCTATGATGGAAGGGGGAATAATTCCTTTCTCTCACAAACTGGCAGTTGGTATGTTGGATGACTACCGGTAGATATTTGGGTCAGCATTAGCCCATCTGACATTTGTGCAATTTCCCCTATCCTGGACCATTCATTTGTGATCAATATTAGAGAACATTAGAAAAGCCTTTCATACATTTCTGACTCTTGTTCAGGTGGGCAACTGCTGATATTGGCTCCCTATTTGTCTGCTACACATGCAGCCAATAATCTGTACTGGACACTGTGTATACCCAATTTAACATCTCTAGGACAACTTACCCTTTTGTTTTTCTGCACTTAAAGAAGGATGCTGTTTACCTACATTATCACCAAAAGACAAAAAAATAAAAATTAGTCACATTTTTTATTCATTTTAATGTAAAGGGCATATTTTTCAGTCTCTCTTTATACAGTAATTTAACATTTGAATCCACCAGTTAAAAGCAGATGTAATACTCAAAGGATTTACAATCTGTCTAAACAAAACCAAACTGAAAAGGTTTGTCTGTTGCAAATTTTTAAGCTTATGACATCACAGCTGTTGTCATAGTAACAAGGCTATGAACATTGCATAAAAATATATGCCTATTAATTGCAACCCATATATTCTAGATTTGTTTTTTTTGTTTGGAAATAAAATGAATATATTCACTGCAAATATTATACAGCATTTTCTTCTTAAAAGACAATTATACTCCCCTCCCCCCAACTTCTTTTTTTCATGGATTGTACCGAGGGCAAGGATCTAAACTGCTAGTTCCTCACCCCTGGGTTCTTCATAGTTGCCTACCTTAAAGGGCATGTCCACCCCCAAAACTATAATCCCCCCAACTACTGGCCCCATCATGTAGTGTAGTTTAATCCTTACCTCACATCCCAGCTCCATATGGTTCTCCTGTAGTCCCCTCCCACCAGGAGGCTAGCAGGTCCATATAGGACACTGCCTGCTACCTGGCCTCCGGAGATCTTTGCCATGCGTATTGCATCCCTTCTCCCCCTCCCCTCCCCCTCCCTCTCCCTCCCGTTCTGCTATCCCTCCCCCTAGCATAAAACCCGTTTTATACTGTATTCCCCCATGTCTCCCAGCCCCAACCGCATATTTTTTATTTTTAGAAAGCTCCCCAATCTTTTACTTACCTCTCCGCTTTCCTACGCGGAAGTGAGCTGCCGGCAGCCGCGTCCGTGATTGGCTGCCGCTCAGCCAATCACAGACGCGGCTGCCAGTCCCGCCCCTCTGCTTGCATTTCCTCGCAAGCAGAGGGCCGGGAGCGCGGCGCAGGAAAGAGGGGAGGTAAGTAGAGTTTGGAGGGCTTTCTAAAAAAAAAAATAATGCGGTTGGGGCTGGGAGCCCAGGGGAGATCATATATCAGAAAATCGATTTTAGGGTGGACATACCCTTTAACTTTAGTTTGCTGCTTTGGTCCCTTTTCTGGGTTTTAGATGGGGCCAGTAGAAACATGTGCTCCTTGCAAAGTGTGTTTTCTCATTGGCCTCATCAGCGACTAATTGGACAAATCGGACCGGAACAGCAATAGAACTGGGGCTATTTAACTAAAAAGAACCCATGGGTGAGGACTGAGCAATTTAGGTCCCCACACTGGGTATATTCCACGAGTAAGGGGCAGGTGACTACAGTTCTTTTTTTAAAGTATACTGATAATTCTATTAGCATATTATTTATATATATTTATTTATTTTAAAAGTATTTATTTAAAATAGGTGTATATGACCTGTTATACCACATCAATAACCTGCAATACATTGATATACATATTTATATTACTGTTTACTGCATGCAAATATGTGGCCTCGATCCACAATCCCATTATTGTACTACCGGTACTTCTCCAATGACATTGGGCGTCCCCCAAAGACATTCCTAGTCCCAGAAATTAAAGGGTATTGGTCTGACTTTCTGTTCATTAACAAACCAATCCACACAGCAGTAGGGAGCATAAGTAACCCCTCTCCATAACAAGAACAGTTACTGCTCTACTCGATGCAGCAGTGCAAGCACAGTTTGGAATGATTTTTTTGTGTATAAGTGCCTTTTAAACAAGGCAAAAACTTTTAATATTTATGTGCAAATAAGATTTTTTATCCACTAATAATATGATATATAACTTTTTTCTCCCTGCAGTTCTAAAAGAAGGCAGAAGGCTCACCTACGAGACTGCAAATTTGTCTTTAATTAATGCCATGCTTAATAGTAATGATGTGAGCGAATACCTGAAGATCTCTCCATATGGATTAGAAGTAAGGGCTGTATTATTCAAGGCACCATGCTAACTAGAGTTTTTTTCCCTTTCTGTAAAGCCTTTTATTGAACTTTGATTTTTGATTCCTATTTAATAGGCTCGATGTGATGCTTCTTCCTTTGAGAGTGTTCGATGTACTTTCTGTGTAGACTCTGGTGTCTGGTACTATGAAGTAACCGTTATAACCTCTGGAGTCATGCAGATAGGCTGGGCCACCAAGGACAGCAAATTTCTTAATCATGTAAGTGTCTCCACGATGAATTGGGGATTTACGAAATGTAACTCTAAGGAAATCTTTACCCTTATATAAGATATTTCATGTGGTGAAAGTATAGTAAAGCTGTCAAACACTGTATTAGATGTTATCTGGCTGTAACATCAGTCGTAGTCAGTCATAAAGGGAATTTCTATAGGGCCTTTTGAAATAAAAAAAATAACAAAAGTGGTATAAAGGTGATACCTTTATTGGCTAACTAAGATAGTCATCGCAAGCTTTCAGAACATTCTAGTTCCTTTTTCAAACTTGAAAAAGGAACTAGAATTTTCTGAAAGCTTGTTATGACTATCTTTGTTAGTCAATAAAAGGATCACCTTTATACCACTTTTGTTATTTTTTTTATTTCAAAAGGGTTACCCTATAAACATTTTGACTGGCTAACACAGTACACCACCTTTCCCTGCGTCTAAAGTGAATTTCGAAATCCGGTTTGTGGAATGTCACAGGTAAGTTTTTCTAGTGTGTGGGCACCTTAAGTGTTTTAAAAATGTGTACCTGTTAATGTTATTGAAAAACAAAGCCCCCCTTCCCCTCTCAAGCCCCATATACTTTAACACCTTCGTACCAATTTTTGTAATATTTCAGGAAGGATATGGCATTGGGGATGATGAGTATTCCTGTGCATACGATGGCTGCCGGCAGCTGATCTGGTACAATGCGAAAAGTAAGGCACACCAACATCCCTGTTGGAAAGAAGGTAGGTGTGCAATTTTACAATGCTGCTTATTTTCCACTACTTTACCTTTTGTTAATCATGTGGAAAGTAAATCTGCCCAATATAAAGTTTAGATTTATTTTTCAACATATTTCACCTTACAAATAGCATTTATACTTTATTTTTCTACATGTAAATTTGTTTTCCTTGAATCCCAAAAGCAGCAATAATATCAAGACATATGTCCAGCCCACCAGAAGGTCTGGAGGGACCAACAACCAAAGCTTTACATACCCCTCCCTCACCTGGGGGGAGGGGGAGGGTGCTTGCCACTCCAGATGTTTGGAAACTACAACTGGAGTGCCAAGGAATTGGGGGTTACTGTATGGGATTACTGTCCATTTAAAGGGCAACTAAAGTATAAGATAACTCTTCTAAACAGACATGTGTATGGAGACCACATTTTCCCTTTAAGGAAGTAATATCTTCCACCTATTTTCTGGCAATAGTTGCTTTTGATACACTTTTACCTTTCATTTCATTAAAGGAATAGTTCACACAAAAAGTGAATGAATAAAGTAGTAATTGAAGACTGGGAGGTAAAGGACCTATTCCTTACCCTCCGTTCTTAAATCCCTCGACCAGGATCGAAGGTGATTATATTTATCTCATTCACAATCCACCGCCAGCTCTTAAAAATTGTTGAGCGCTTCCGGGTTTACTTTACTATAGTGCGCATTATCGCGTATGCAGGCTATAGTGAAACTAAACCAGGAAGCGATCTGGACTTGTCAACTGAGCCGCGGTGGATCGTGCGCAAGGTAAATATACTCGCCCTCGATCCTGGTCCAGTCATTGAAGAACGTAAGGTAAGGAATAAGTCCTTTACCTCCTGGTCTTCAATAACTACTTTAAAGGAATAGTTCACTTTTTGTGTGAACTATTCCTTTAATGATTCTGTACACTGGAGTCAGGAAACCGGTTTTTCTTGAAAGAAAATAGAGAATGTACCTTTTTACATAAACTGCTTCCAGGATTCATTATCTAATTCATCTGGATTTGAATTGAGTGTTGAGAGAAAAATATCTTAAATATATGTCTACCTTAGGAATACATTTTGGATCTAGTTTAAGATGAATCCGATCAAGAATTGCTAAATAATTTCTTTACAACACAAGTTTATTAATTCTTCTAGCAGAACCATGTAAGGAGTTAGATGGTAATAGTGTTCAAAGGGTGAATAAGCTAAGTTCTTATGATAATAATGATAAATCCCGTTTAGCAAATATATATTTATAACTCTTTAGATATATGCCACTTTAAGAAAGTGAGCTCATTATGGTAATGGAAAGATTATGGAAAAATATTTACATTTAATATGTGATGCAAAAAACAAAAAGTGCACTGGGCATGTCCAACCCAAAGATCAAAAAATGCAGATAGGAAAATGTCCTCCTCCTCGCTAGCATTTAGTGGCTTATAACAGACACATACAGTTAATTTACTCACTTGCTTGCTTTCCTTGCACAGCTCCACCCATATTGCTTCAGACTTATCATTTGTTCCTCTAGCTATTTCATCTTTTATATTTGGTTTCAACTCTTGTTGAACATAAATACATACTCCTCTTTTGTCTTATTTATACTAGCGGATCTAAACAAGGAGTATAGTTCTAAATGTTCTTGCTATACCAATGTGATGTCCACAGTACCCTTCCCCCTCATAAATAGTTTATAATCTCCTTCAACCCTCTTGCCATTCTGCCCCTTAAAACAGCTACATAATCATCAGTGAGGTGCCGCCCATACCAACTGAAAAATTGGACCATTTCTCTAAAAATCCACTTTGTGGCTTTTTATTTATTAGGTGACGCTGATTTAGATTCCGCAGACTTGGAATCACAGGGTTGTTTAGAGACAGAAGAGGGAGATTCACCCAGTGCTGCAGCCGCTCTAGGTAGATCTCCCTTACAAGTTTTACCTGTGGCTGTGGGTAAATTTAACTTGTGTGAAATTGAACGCAAAGCCCCTGGTGAATAGCTTGCTTCAGCTGTGGTAATGTCTTCTGCAATACTCGTGCAGCTGGCGCAAGAAAGGGGTTTAAGTCCCTCTAACCAATATTAAAATTGGTTAGCTTAACTTTAACCCCATTTTCATGTGCTGTGGCTGCAGCTTAATAGTGGTGCTTGTGTATCTGGGGGGGGGGGGGGGGGGATAAAATGTAACCAGGATCATTAACATAGACCCACAAAATTAGGGGTTGAGTGTTTATTTTCCAACATCAAGATACAGGCAAATTGCAAGAAAGAGAAAAAGCAGGGAGAACAAAATGCTGACCAATATATAGGCTGAAATAGTCTACTACATCCAACCCTAAAAGATAAAGTAAAATAAATAAAAACTTTGTGATGGTGTCTAGTACGACAAAATAACACTGTCCAAATTGGGTATGGAAGAGGTATTTAAAGTTTTGAGGTTGGTCCTTCCTTCTGGTGGGCAGGACACATATTAGTTGCTGCTTAGTTGTTGTTGTTTTTTTATATGTGTTTCTGTTCAATGAGAAAATATTTGTTGTTTGTTTTATTATTTTTTATTCTAGGTGATACAGTAGGATTTTTATTAGACCTACACAAAAAACTTATGATCTTCTCATTAAATGGAAACCAGCTCCCTCCAGAAAAGCAAGTTTTTTCGTCTGCTATGTAAGTAACTTATCTTAGCCCAGGGACCTAATACCCCCTGCCCCATTTGCAACACTCAATGCCACCCAGTCTCATTGCAGGTCTAAGGGCTAATTTTAACTTGATATTTCAGCTGACCAACCAAATAGCAATATTTTAATTTTACTAGAATAGGATGTCTCATGGAGATACATATGTGGTGTGTATTAACAAATGGTATGAGTACATATATACTATTATACTATATACATATATTATTTATATAAATAAATCTATACTCACTAAAATGTTGCAAATTAAAGCAGCTGAACAAGGAGAGCTTTTTCAAAAACAACAAGTAAAAGCTGACAGGGGATGCTAGGGAGAGCACTGGGTGCCCTAGTTCTTTGCCCAAGTGGCCTGTGCCTAGAAACGGCCCTGTTTCCAGGTATACTATACATTGCAAGCATTATTTGATTTTTGGGTTGTTGATGTTTTGTTTTGTTGTTTTTTTTTTAATTGTTTCCCCTTTCACCATTTTCCCCTCAGATCTGGCTTTTTTGCTGCAGCAAGTTTTATGTCCTATCAGCAATGCGAGTTTAACTTTGGAGCAAAGCCTTTTAAATATCCTCCCACAAGTAAATTTAGCACTTTTAATGATTTCGCATTTTTGGCTCCTGAAGAAAAAGTCATTTTACCAAGGTAATAATATTTCCTAATAATATCTCATAGTTGTATTGATAACTCAAGTAATTATTCAGCCTATACAGAAATTCAGCAGTACAAAGGCAGAAAAGACCGTTGTCTTCCTTATGTCTTTCTCTCCCTTGGTTCAGGGCATGTCTATACCCATTCTGTAAGTGATAGGAAACATGTTTCTGATGTTGAAATGCTGGATGTCTAGTTTGAAACCAATTCGGAAAGCAATATATATTATTTAAAGCTTTTCAGCCTAGGGTCTGCTGAATAATTTTCCCTTTCTTTCTACAAAAATGCAAATATGTAAGGATAACACTCCTGTTCACTTCTAACCCCCATTTTCAAATGATATCCAGCGTGCCTTGCCCTTGGAAATAGAAGCTGTCAAAATGTATGTAATTTGTGCTGTGTGGTGGTGTGAGTTAATGTTACTGCAGGGTTTGCTTTAAGATTTTGCTAATTTTACACAGGTTTATCTTACAAAGTATTTCCTTAGTCTAAACTAAACTTCTTTTAATGTTGGGGCGGAATCTAGGCTTGCATGTAGTAGGACGTGCAGCGATGCTACTCCAGGCTTTCAAACAAAAGAGCAGCCCAGCGTACAAAAGTTTGCACCTCGGATCTGCAAGTAGCTGAACTTGTACCTGCCGTACCCACATATTTATAACCATAAAGGATTCCCACAAATTTCCATTATTTTTCAAATTACCATAATGGAGGAAATTAAAGCTGATATTTTCCTAATGAGAAATGACTTGGGCAAAATCCGAACCTAGGTTAGTTATGTAGAAATCCGCATCTCTACACTTGATGATGACCTTAACCCCCCAATGCTCACAGTGTCCCAGCTTCAACGAGAATTATCTGCAACACGTGCCAAGCTCGAAGATCTTAAGAACAGATTACGCAGACAAAATCTCTGGTTTGTGGGGTTCCCGGAAGGTGTTAAAGTGCAGAACCCAACTCCTTTTTTTTTTTTTTGAAACTTGGATCTGGGCCTGCTTCAGTCCAGGCGCGCTCTCCCCAGCAATAAGGCCTTGATCCAGGGAGATCCACAAAGACCATTGTCGGCTCTTAAAGGGCATGTCCACCTGCAAAATAAACTTTTTACATATGGTAGAGAACCCTAGTCCAACTTAAACCGCTAGGTTTGTTTGGTAAAAAAGTGTTTAAAACTCTACTTACAATCCTTCGATCCCTCTGCACTCTGATCTCGGCCCTCTGCTTGCCAAAACTGCAAGCAGGGCTCCAGACTGGAAGCTGCGTTTGCTGCAACACAGGACTCCAGGAGAAGGAAGGATTGTAAGTAGAGTGCTTTTTTTAACAAACAGACTTTGCGGTTTGGGATGGGCTAGGGTGGCCTACCATGTGTTTAGAGTTTTACAGGGTAGGGCACACAGCAGTAAAGAGTGCTCCAGAGGGATGGATGGAGGGGGGGTGGGGGGAGGGCTGTCCTGCACATGCCACTGCCCTCTCAGAGGACAGGGAGGAGGCAGAAAATTTTTACACAGGAAGACAGCTCCTACTCTTCAGTTTTACAGGAGAACCATTTGGAGCAGAGTGGGGTCAGTATGGGCTTAAATTTTCGTTATGGGGGTGGACATGCTCTTTAAACGCCAAGGACTGTGATAATATTGTCAGGGCTGCATGCACAATGGGAGACTTTACAACACATCTATTAACACATTTTCTAAGTGTATATAATGTGTGCCCAGTACAGTTGGGATTTATGACTACTTTACTAAGTAAAAGTATCCTACTGATGTGTAAAAAGTTGTTATGAATAATTAAAGATGTGGAGCTGTGTGGTCTGTGGAAAGAGCATAAAAGTTCGGGTACTGCACTATGAACCCCCCATTCTTATGCAGCTCTGGAGTACTAGGTACTATACTATCATTGAAGGATAACTGTATTGCCTCCATGCATTTTTTGAAATTGTTTTATAAGAGTAAAGGTGTGCAGTCCTCCCCATACTTTTTTTTCCTGAGCCTCTCCCTGCCTTCAATTTGTGAAGGGGGAAGTGTACTATTGTACCAGTATCAACTGATAGTAGAATAATATCTAAGAAACTTTCCATGTCACCCAGTGTTGGCATCATTATGAAAGTTTTCTTTACATCTAGCACATAACTGCAATTTACTCATGTACATGTACCTTTTATCTGAAGATGTTGGTTCACCTCCTCTTCCCTACCATATTTTTGCTTTTCCCTCCCTCTTCCATTCCTTGTTGAGATCTGAGCACCTTTAATGGGGAAGTTCAGTTGAAAAGATTCTACCAAGACACTACTACAACACTTCACTCACCACTCAGTGGGAAGCTGTCTTAAGTGGCCATCTATAAAGCTCCATCTCCCATATTAAAAAAGCATTCCGAAGAGATAAGCCTTTACAACACCCTACAAAAAACTGAGAATGAGTATATTACCAACACCCCAATCTAAAGCAAACTGGCAACTGTCTCTGTCATTATATGAAATTTTCTGACCGTGAAACACAACAGGAAAGGGGGGACTCCATTCCAAAGATTTTATTAAAAACCTGTAAAGATTTGCACCAAATTATAGGGTTATAATTAATTAACTTGCATTTCATTGCCTTTGTACTTTTTGGATATGCCCAGGCCCCATTATATGGTGAAAAACTCCAACTAACCCATATTACATGGACAAATAGATAAGTGTGTGTTGTTTTTGTGATGTGTCTGACTTTCTATATGTCTTGATCATTTGTTTCATTTTATGGCATGCTTGCTGGAGGTTTTTCGGTTTATATTTGAAAGAATGACCTTTTTTAAGCACATGTATTTTTTTAATTTTAGACATAGGAGGTTAGCACTGTTAAAACAAGTGAGCATTCGAGAAAACTGCTGTACACTTTGCTGTGATGAACTTGCAGACACTGAACTAAGACCTTGTGGACACGGGTAAGTAAAACCTTAGGCACACAATAGTTTATTCCTCTTAAAGTGCAAACCCAAAATACGACAAATATGTAACTGAGGGTCACACTCCAAAAAAAAGCTTAATTTATTAAAGACCACAAACCACACATATCACATTTCAGGGGTTACATACCCCCTTCTTCAGGTGATTTTAGTACAACGTGTTGAAGAAGTTGCATGTAACCCCTGAAATGTTGTGATATGTGTGGTGTGTGGTCTTTAATAAATTAAGCATTTGTGTTGGAGCGTGACCCTCAGTTACATATTTGTCACATTTTGGGTTTGCACTTTAAGAGGAATAAACTATTGTGTGGTGTGTGGTCTTTAATAAATTAAGCATGTTTTTTTTTTGGAGTGCAACCCTCACTTCCATATTTGTCGCATTTTGTAGTTCCTAAGGGAGGACTGTTTGGGGTTTCTGCACCCACGTGTTGGGGCAGAGTGCACTTTCACTTATTTGCTCCAGTGAAGTGCAAACCCACCTTCAAATGAAAAATTGTGTGTAAGTAAATCATCCCTAAAACTGCAATAGTTAGCAGTCTGGGAGCTGAAATTCTGCCTGATGTTCTGTTTCCTCTCTGCTTCCTATTTAGCAGCTGTTGGTCATGGATGTAACAGATGACATCACAGACAATGACTTAAAGGAGAACTAAAGTCCCAAGACAACATTGTCCCAATAGAGAGAGCACATTCACAAACGAACAACAAGCTGTGTCTCATGTCTCCCTTTGCTGTGGATGCTGGGTGATTTATGAAAATAACCTGTGTGTACTAAGGGTCAGCTCCCATAATTCACCTTATCTGGGAACACCCATCTAAGTGTCCGCCGGACACTTCACAGGAAACTGCAGTCTTGCTTCCTGGAAGCTGACAGCCAATCATGTTACAGCTCAGAGTTCCCTCCCTCTGACACAGAACACAGATACCAGTGCAGTTTTTGTGTAAACACATTAGAAATGCTCCTGTCCCTAACAATGATAAATTCCTATGCTTTACATACAAAAAAGAAAAGTAATCTTTGCAGTGTATGTCTTTGCTAGCATGGATGAAAGAAACAGAACATTTAACATTTCAGCAAAAAATAAAAGTAAGTATGGGGAATCGAACCAGCAACCTTCTATTCTGTGTCTTTCTAAAAAGAAAGCTTTCTACCACTAGGCCACAAGGGCTAATAAGTAATGGACTAGTACATGTAGAGTCTTTATCTTTTGCTAGACACATAATAAAAACAAAAAAAGGGAACATGGGGAATCAAACCTGTATCCCAATAGTCTGATTTTTTTCCTAACCCAGCACTTTAGCAGAGAACGCCACAGGTGAACTCTCAATCAATAGAAGTAAATGTCAGTAAAATCAGTACACTGTTTTGTATTGCTACTGGAAGACTGTCAGCAATTCACACTGGTTGGTAAATAAATAACAGAGCTGCTATATATAAAGATTGTACATATGTAGAAACTTCATATTTTTCTAGAAACATGGAAACAAACAAACAAAAAAAGCACTAAACTCAGGCAGTAGACCATGTTATATTGTTTCATAAGTAAGCTAGGGGATTTGAACTTGCGACTTCTTGGTCTGATTGTTTCTAAACACACAGCATTTACATGGTGCGCCTCCAGCAAATCAGCTGTGAGTCCAGGTACATTTAGAGGCTTTATCTTTCACTAGAAAGAGATGCTAGAAACTCTGCACATAGAGACAGTGAATGCTGGGGTCAGGGGGCGTGTCTCTTTGAAGCCAACATGGGCTATGAGTTGTACTGGCAACAAGATGGAAGCCTCCTTTGTTACAGAATCTATTACTCATATCTACTAAATGCAAATAACTAGAGAAGGATCTTTCAACGTGTAGGTGTTCTGGGGAGAAAAACTTTCACATTAGGATCTGAAAAACTGAAGTTTAGTTCTCCTTTAATGCTTTTACCCTAGCTGCCTCTAAGGTAGAGGGAAGAAGAGTGCATGATTTTGCTACACAGCAGATCAGCCCTATACAGTATCTGTCATCTTTCTGACTATTGCAGTTTTGGAGGGTGATTTACCTAAATATAATTTTTCATTTCAGGGATTAATGTGTCCTACAACACAAAACATGCACCACGAAATATAATTATTACAGGGATACAAGTGTTAATCTTTTTTTCTGTAAACTATAATTTAGTGCACTGAACTGTTAAACATTTGTTTGTTATTCTGATACTAGTGTTTATTAGCATAAACAAAAAGATAATGTACCTTGCATCAATTGTAAGTTCATTGAAAAGGCTCTGCTATCCAGTGGAAGGCCTCACCACCAGCCTATAAATGTTCCAAGACAATGCAAAAAGGTACTGGAGAGAGACTAATCTCTGTATTAATCCATCAGTGTAAAATATTTATTGGTAGATCCTTTCACCAAGGACCACAACTAGGTCCAGAACATTTTATAGTAGCATAAAGATCAGCACATAAAAAGTATTGTGTAGCATGGGTTTTTTTTTTGGGGGGGGGGGGGAATTGTTACATTAATTACAGTTAGGAAAACCCCTGTAAATAAGAACTTGCATATTTATCTGTACAAGCACAATCATTTTTAGTAATTGTACTATGCTGACAGTTATTGAAACGGAAGCAAGCACTGTCCTTATTTTTGTTCCCTAGTGATATCTGCATGGAATGTGCCCTTCAACTAGAAACTTGTCCGTTGTGCCGTCAAGAAATAAAAACACGCGTCCGACAGATTTCCCACATATCTTGACAGTTGTCGAAGAGATGCCATTGAATTTTTCCTCTTCAATTATCAATGAATTATAAAGGCAACTACATGAACGTTTCAAACTCTGCTTTATTTGACACACATGGGCATATTTTTTTTCTTTCATTAAATGAATGTGGACAAATCCAGTGTATCATTAAGAGGCTGACATGGAACAGACAGAAAAAAGGAATAACTAACTCTCGGAAGAGCCCAACCTTTTTTTTTTTGTGGGTGGGGTTTTGCACTAATATTATGAGTCGTTGTATTTGCAAAAAAACTGTAACAAATTGTACCATATTCTAAAGTGTTTATTTTTGCCAGACAAAATACAGTATTTGATCATTTTTTAAAAATTCATGTAGCCTTCTGCTGGTCAGTGGTTTTCATTATAAAACATGAATAGTTATTGTGGTAAACAAGGCAATTTTAGGGCTTAATTTATTCCAAAGACAATTGGTAACATCTTTAAGCAAATGCAATACACAGGTGAAAATGTTCAGGTTTTTGTAATCTGTACGCACTAGTGGTTTATAGATTTTGAAACTTTTACAGTACTGTATTTATAAACAAAATATTCCAAGGTTTTTTTTCTTCCATTTTTTTTTGACATTTTGACCAACCATATAAATATTTAATTACATATTTGTACTTATGAATGTTCTGTTAATTGACGGTCGTAAATGTACATCCGTATACAAGCTGTTCATTTCTGATGTTGTAAAGTCCAGTTAAATGTATTGTCTCTACAGTTAATAACAAAAATGAACTTTGATTCGGTAAGGATTTTGCAACTTTGTACGAAACGACATAGATATTATTGAAATCAAAACAATATGAAAGCATCTTGGTGTTTTTCTATTAGTTAATATTTCTTGTTATATTAGTAAAAATGATTGTTTTGCCGTATTGGTCCAATATATGTAGTACTGTGATACTTTTAATGGACTAACCGTTTATTTTAGTAGACAAGCTTTCAAGGGATCAACCCTCTTCCTCAGGTCAGAGCAGTGCTGATTGAAACAAAGGTTAAAAGAAATTATAAAGCTAATTACATAAGATAACAAGTTAAACCCCCCCCCAAAAAAAGTCCAGAATATACTGAGGAATGAGAGGGGGGTAATAAAATAGAGAGATAACAGCGTACTAGTGTGGGCAACCAAACGGAAAGGAGAGAGGTAGCAGGGGGGTAGGAGAATAGTGAGGGGGGATGCTGGATGACAGAATATATCAGTATATTCTGGACTTTTTGTTGGGGGGGGTTGATTATCTTGCTATCTTATGTAATTAGCTTTTTACTTTCTGTTAACCTTTGTTTCAATCAGCACTGCTCTGACCTGAGGAAGAGGGTAGATCCCTTGAAAGCTTGTTTACTAAAATAAACTGTTAGGGCACGGCCACACTGCAACACAATCACATGCGATTTCATGCGATTTTAAAACGCATGCTATTGCGATTTAAAATGCGGAACGCAGATCGCAAACACAGCGCACCCGAAAACGCGCATTTTCGGTGCGTTGCCGTGTTTTCAATGATATGAAAAAACACATGCGCAAACACAAAAAAAGCACAGCAGTGTGGCCTAGCCCATAGTCCATTAAAAATATCACAGTACTCTTTTTACTTGTTATATTAGAGATGCTGGATGCTCATGCTCTTGCTCCTGGGTGCTCATGCTTCTTATGAGCCGACCTCTTCCGCTTTATCACCTAATATGACAAATCTGTTGGGATGGACTAGCTGGGAAGAAGCAACCCTACTCTTCTGTTCCCCATTTCCTCTGTTGACCCTTACAAATCTTCCTGTCCAATTTCCACCCTCCAGTTTACTAGCCCCTGCCAGTACCTGCACCCCAGGTTTGCCAAGCCCTGCAATTTTCCTCTTTAGATTCTGAACCTCAGATTCCAAATGGACAACCCACTCACATGTGACACAAATGGAATCCCATGGAATGACTGCTTCAAGATCCCATACATGTATGTATATGTATGTATAGTTAATTTATAAAGCACCACTTGGGGACATGTGGCAGGATGCATACTGTCCATCCTAGACGGTAATACACAACAGATAAACAGCAATTTTGTTTAAAACCCTTTCTTATTCTAAACATTTCTTGTTCCAATGTTCCCCTTAAAAACAGACTTAGGGCTAGGCCATCACTGAAAACGCATCAATGCATCGAAAATGTGTGTTTTCAGGTGCTTTGCGATTTGCGTTCTGCATTTTTAATCGCAATCGCATGCGTTTTCCTATACCTAATGAAGACAACACATGTGGAAACGCAAAGAAATCGCACGTGAAATTGCATGCGATTCCGTGTGCGATTGTGTTTGCGGGCAGTGTGGCCGTGCCCTTAACCCCTTTAAAACAGAATAAGCCTTTAAAATACACACATAAGCTAACACACTTGCTCTGCAAGCAGGATTTATATATGAGTTTCAAAACCAAACTCCCCCTAGTGCACAGGCAATTTATACCAATTATCTACACCCCCTTCCAATCCGTGCAGAGAGGAAAGAAAATACTTTTATTTCTAGTTTTATTAAATAAC
Source organism: Hymenochirus boettgeri (assembly GCA_019447015.1). NCBI lineage: Eukaryota > Metazoa > Chordata > Amphibia > Anura > Pipidae > Hymenochirus > Hymenochirus boettgeri. The sequence goes on along the minus strand of CM033472.1, from coordinate 84,525,500 downwards.
CCCCACCAACTTATTCCAGTAGTAAGAAGTTAAAAAAAAGTATTTTTTATTTACACTTCAGGCACACTCCCAAAAATAAAATAGTGGTTATGAAACTGTTTCAAAAACCGCTTGGTACTGAGAGACGCACATGTTTTTGCACACTTAACTGATCCTAAAAATTAAATTTGGTCTCTTTTTGGTATCTTTGCAAAATTTACTAATATAGGCTTAGTTTCCCTTGAAATTGCATTTATTTTGCTGATACCACCAGGGATTTTGGGCTGCTTTAAGAAGATAATTTTTTTTGCTAATTATCTTTGTAACGGACACCTAGAATTTATTTACCCACCTTCTTGCTTCCCGTGCACTTCATCACCCATATTGTGTCAGCTTTATTGTTCATATCCCACTTCCACTCCATCTTTTAGGACTAGGCCACACCAGTGGGGAAATTATTACATGCAAACGGACAGTAACGCACAATTTTCACACGTGTTCTTTTGTAGTGTGGCCTGAGCCTTACATTTGTTTCAATTCTTTAACATAAATACATAACACACACACCTGCTATTATAGGTACATAGCTGTTGGGCTGTCATTGTTTTATCTCTTTTCCCTTACCTTTCCAGGTGTTATGACTGCTTCTAAAAATCATTTTAAATGATGCTTTTGTTTTTTTCCAAAAATTTCCAAATTTCAAGGATAGATTCAGCCAACGATGTAACACTCCCTTTCTACAAGAAAACTTTGTATATTTTAAAGGGCATGTCCACTAGAACAAGTTGTATTTAATAAAAACTGCAGGTGGTTCCTGGCATGAGTTACCGTATATACTCGAGTATAAGCCAACCCAAGTATAAACCGAGGCACCTAATTTTACCTGAAAAAGGAGTATAAACCGAGGGTAGAAAATATGACCACTACTGCCTTCTCATTTTGTTTGGAGACTTTAGTTGCCCTTTAAATGGATAGCAGCATTCCCATACAGTAGTCACATACAGTAATAGCCAAATCCAGTTTGGCTATTACTGTATGGGAATTCTGCTGTCTATTTAAAGGGCAACAAAAGCCTCAAAATAATACAGAATCAGAAGGCAATCTTTAACAAGATACCATCCTCCTGATTCTGTATTGTATTGAGTTGCGATTTAAATGTAGAGTAAATCCCACACAGTAACCCCCAATTCCTTGCCACTCCAGATGTTTGGAAACTACAACTGCCAGAATGCTTTATTTGCTGGGAGTTGTAGTTTCGAAACATTTGCAGTGGCCACCTCACTGCCACCAATGTAGACCACTCCAAAAATATAAAGAAGGGCTGTCCAGTTTCCAATACTTGCAAATATGGGTAAAACCGCCTTTATACGTGCATATAACAAACCAGTGGCCTCCTACCCGGTAATCCGGTGGCTGCTCGCTCCACAACCTCTGCACTTCTGGATGACGTCACTATTTGGCAGCAGGAAGTGAGAGGTGCCGAGTAGTGATGTCATCCGGAAGCGCTGAGGATGCAGAGTGAGCAGCCACCGGATTACTTACAAGGTAAGTGAATAACCAGAGTATAAACCAAGGTTCGGTTTTCAGGCTGTTTTTAAACAGCCCTAAAGCCCTGTTTTTTCCCAGCCCTAAAGCTGGCTCTTCTTTGGCTATGAGACACCCATTTGGAATTGTTAAATTTGTTAATTGTTTACAAAATAGTAATGCACATTAAGAACAAAGTCTGAAGGCATGTTTAAGAAATATTGTTAGATTTCTTGAACATCTGAAATGCTGGGAAAATGTAGATTTAGCTGTGTATCTACAGGAAACCCCACAGTTGAAGAATATTCAATGGGTAGTTTATATTAAAAGCAAACTGATTACAGTTAGATTTGTTTTTCAGGTTCCGCTATTCATACATTTGAAATATTTGATTTCTGCAAAAAAAAAGGTCAAATTTTCATTGTAGACAATTTACAATTTAGTGAACAGGGCTTTTCTGTATTGGAAATGCAATTTTAATCAGTTATTTTATTTTAATATATTTGATGCAAATGATAAATATAACAGAAAAGGAACATTATATTATAACACACCATAAAGTGATATATAAGCTTCTAACCAGTGAATATCACTGCAAACAAGCAATAAGCTTTTGATAGAATGGAATGATCCCTCAAACTCCTTTTAATTTAAGTAAACATGGAGGCAGAGCTAACTTTACTCTCTATGAGGGTAGCAGCCTACTTGTGACTGCTCCCACACTTACTATCATCTTTCCATGGTTAATATGCGATAGAGGGGGCAATATAATATTGCCTAGCATTTTTACAGGACTCCGCTCCAGTTATGCAAAAATCACTTTGCGGCAGTTATGGCATCGTGGCAGGGAATACTGGTAAATATTGCATTTCTCTGAGTGACTTAGGGCTGTATTTATAAAGGCGAGGTATCTCTATTTCGCGATACTGTGCCTTTAATGATCATAACGACAACCGTACTGTTACAGTTGCGGGCGTAAAACTATGATCGCAATCATATATTTCTGATCGGAAATTGTATGATCGCCTATACAATATCACTGCGGTAGTCTACTACCCTATGGTAATGTATGGTCATAATTGTGCAGCTGTATTTTACAATAACCTGCGGCATTAGAATTTTCCAATACTGTGGGTTAATAAATTTGGCCCTTACCTACCTGCTACAACCAGTCAGAGATCAACAAAATATAAAGCGAAGACTCTGGGCGTTCAAGCTGCAAACAGGTTTATTAGTGCAAAATACACAACATTTTTTGGGTGTAAAACCCTTTCTCACACTTGAGAAAGGGTTTTACACCCGAAACATGTTGTGTATTTTGCACTAATAAACTTGTTTGATGCTTGAACGCCCAGAGTCTTCTTTATATTTTGTTGACTATGATGGTGCAACGACAGGAGCACTAGGAGACCAAGGGCCCTGCCTTCCTGTCCTCAGGGACTACTACTTTGTAACCTGTCAGAGATCAACTTAATCCTGAATGATTAGCTCAAAAAAAATGTGGTGGATGCTACACTGTGAGTGGGTGACCACTACAGGATTTTACCAGTCGGAACCTACAGGGGGCATCACTATGATACCAGCCATCCCTGGTTGCAGGCATACACTCTTCCAACTGTGAGTACCCATTTACCCATTATGGCTAGCCCAACACTCAATAATGAGTCACAACAGCCATCACAGCAAGACAGGCTGCAACAATTACTATCCGTTATACAGGACACAAGATAAAAAGAGATTGGTCACTGACATTAGTTAATTACATATATCCTTACAGGATATGCAAAAAACATGCAGCTGCATTGTGGAAGCTGAGGACAGAATGTCACATCTTGAGGTCACTGTCTCCCAAATTGAAAATAAAATAAATTTGACATGGAACATGTAATTCATCTCTGGTATATTACCTAAATACAATGTCTTGAAATGCACCTTGTACCATGTCCCACTCCCTTTCCACTACACTTCCAATCTGTTCCCCAGTTTTCATTGTTAATGCTTATATATGATCTGCCTGAATTAATTATACTCAAGTGTATAAATACTTGCACAATATAGGAATATATGTCTTATTAATACAGTTATGTACAACTGGAATACTTTCAGTAAAAAAAGAAAAAAAAGTAAAGAAGAAACAATCTGCAATAAAGTCAAAATGTGCTAATGGCAAAAGAAGTTTCTCCAGCCAGCTGAAATTGCCAGGGTAACTCCAAAAAGCAGTGATTCAGGGAGAAATGGAATTCAGCACAAATTCAAAATCTTTGCACAGACAGAGAAAAAAAGTATAGAACACAGACAGTGTAGCTGATGAGCAACAACTGAAGTTCTACAACGAAGATAATGAAGAGTTGTTTAAAGGCGTCACTATTAATCCGCTGCTCAAGTCAACAGTTCTCCCTTCTTTTTCCTTGGGAAAAATACATATAAACGTTAAAACAGAAGAGTACAAGCTCTACAGATTGTTTCTTTACATCATTTCTCAACTCCACTATCAACACTATCATTATGACATTATTAAAAGTATTTGATATGGGAGGGCTTTTGGACAGGATAATACTAATGCAGTAATTGACTACTTTCGTCTCAACTATTAAGGATGGGTAGGAGCTTGAAAACTGTCAAACACTGCCAGAAAGCAGGGAAGAGCAGAAATCACATGGGGGTGGTTGTGGAACAATCCTCCTAATAACGTCTGGTTGAAGTTGGTGTATACGATGGTTCCTGTACATTTTAATGCTTATATGGCTTAAAAAAATTAACTGATCTACTTTATCTAATGGGACTTTTTTTTTATCTAATGCTCTTTTTGCATCCTAAAAGGGAGATTCTCATTCCATAAAAGGCAAATATAAATTTGTCATATTTTTTTTGTGATAATTTTTTGATATATCAACATATTTTAAAGAGGCCATTCTTTCTAAAAGATGTTCTTATGAGGGTTGAGTTGTCCTTTAAAGTTTAGTTCTTGAAGACGATTTGCTAGTCATCCGACTGGCTTTCTCAATTCAGAATGACTTATACAAGAATCTGTTGACAATATAAGTACACTTAAAAGTCCCAATTAGCATATGACACCCAGGTGTTAGTGACCTTCTGAATGCAAGGTGTGGATGCATTGAGGCTAAGGGGTGTAATCGAAACTGCCCAGGGTAAGGTAAAACAAAACACACATACCGGGTCTATAGTGGGAGCGCTATTGGTGTACCTCCGTTCGGCTGTTCTGTGTCTCTGCATGCTGCGTAGTCCCTCCCAGTGGGATCCAGTCAGTCTCGCGATACTTCAACATAGACAAAGTCAGTCAGGAGACTGCACTTGGTCTCTGATGAAGTGGTGGTTATGCGGTGAAACGCGTCAGACCTATTGAATGTGGCTCACTGCTGTGTTTATGGTTACTACACTTTGGTAAAGTTTTGTGTGATACCAATAAAGTTTGCTGTGACTACGTTATACACATCCTGTGTCTCATATTTCGGAGCAGCTGATTGTACATGACAGACAGTTGGTGATGAACCCCCCACCTCTATTCAGGCTTGGTTTCTTCATTTCACATAAATGGCCTCCTTGACACCTCTCTTGAACCAGTCATGTTCCTTTGCCAATATATTGACAATACAATCTTCAAAGGTATGAACTTTTCCTTAAGATGCAGGTACACAACTGACACGAGGAATTGGCTCTTCTCTGCTGGGCCATACGTTGGTGCCATACGTTGGTGCACATTGGTGCGTTGTTTGGTCTACCTCACATACAAATTAGAGCACTCTTCACTGCACTGCACATATGTCACTTTTCTTGTGCTTCAGTACTGGGTCTTTCGGATGTAACAATCGCTACCTCAGTGTGTTGTTTGGTTTAAAGCAGACCGGGATACGTTTTTTTGGAAAATTCTACTTCTTTTGACAAAGGCCAAGTCCGGATGTCCACAAGTTTAAAGGGCTCCTCTGAGAGGTTTCATTTCTTTTTCCTTCGCCTCTGTGCTAGTGGGAATGTTCTCTACTCTGTGTTGCAGGGTTCTGATGGCACCCAACTTGTGATCTAAAGGGTGGTGGGAGTCAAACATAAAATACTGGTCTGTCTGGGTTGGTTTTCTGTAAACCTCTACTTCCAGTTTACCATTCTCTCTGACTTCTACCAAACAGTCCAAGAAGGCCAGTGTGTTGTTTTGTACCTCTTCCCTTGTGAATGTAATATTCTGTTCTACGCCATTGATGTGTTCTGTGAAGGCTTCAGGTGGATATAAACCCAGGTGTCATCCACGTATCTGAACCAGTGGCTGGGTGCTATGCCCTTAAAGGTATTAAGTTCCTGTGTTTCCACTTCCTCCATGTAAAGGTTTACCACAATGGGTGAAACTGGAGATCCCATAGCACATTCAAAGGTACTTATATTGCCAACAGATTCTGGTACAAGTCATTCTGAATTGAGAAAGCCAGTCGGATGACTAGCGAAACGTCTTCAAGAACTAAGCTTTAAGTCCAGTTGATCTAACTGAATACAACAGATGTACCATGACCTGCATGAATGAGAACCTCTACAAGCACAGAGTTTGGGCTTCTTACACAGAACATCATGTGACTGTCCCAGAGACTCAGACAGACAGGAAAGACCAGGAACTGTAACTTAAGATCCAAAGAAGCTAGATACATCATCCTAAGCATGTTTAAAAGGTATAAAAGAGCTCTGTTTAAGAAAGAGCACTTGTATGGAGACCACAGTTACCCTTTAACAAATTGTATCTAGCAAATCAATACTTACTGATTTATAGTCAAGGAACATTTCTTTAAAAGCCAAGAAATCTGTAAAGGTCAGAAGGATATCAAAAATATCACCAGCTATTTCTTCTTGATGACATCTAGGAAAAAAATGACATATGCATAGAACAATAAATATTATCAAAGTATGGTAGTTCAAGTACATTTAAGGCCAGACATGAAAAAGAATGAAACCAACATAAACCTCTTTATAACTTACTTTAATGATGAGATGAATGCTGTCATGTTAAATGCTGGCATACGTTGAAGCAGTTGCACTTCAATAAACTTTTCCACTAAACCAATCTACAAACAAACAGTATTTGTGATTTGTAATGTGAAATACTTGTAATACACATTACAATACTCCAAAGCATTAAAACTGTAGGCAAGAGCCAAACAAATGGGGAAACAATGTTCTGAATGTACAGGACTATAGGGTCAGTTAAATATGTCTCCACAAAAGAAAAACTTGGGAAATGGGCTGCTGAAATTAATGTAGCAAAATCCTATTTTATGGCATCCTATTTTATGATTTGGGAATGATTTTGAATGATAGACTTTGTAACTTAAAGCCATCATGCAATAGTTTCTTGCATAAAAATGACCACAGTTAAAGTTTGAATGCATAATTGTGCAGCTGCACAGATCCCCAGCACTATTCGGTGAAGTTTAAGGCTCCTGTACAAAGAAAGGATATCAACCAATTGGAATGAGACAAGCAAATAAACTGGAAGAAATTGTGTTGAAAAGGCTTGAGGAAAGAAGCTTGTGAAGGTTCTAATTCATCCAGGTCATGGTATATCTGTTGCATTCAATTAGATCAACTGGACTTGAAGTTTAGTTCTTGAAGACGTTTCGCTAGTCATCCAACTGGCTTTCTCAATTCAAAATGACTTGTACAAGAATCTCCAGGGTACATAATTGCCACAGATTCTTGTACAAGTCATTTTGAATTGAGAAAGCCAGTCGGATGACTAGCGAAACGTCTTCAAGAACTAAACTTCAAGTCCAGTTGATCTAATTGAATACAACAGATATACTTGAGGAAAGAAGTTTTCAGCTTAAAGGACGAGATTGTGTCTCCAATTTTTTCAAACAAGTTAATGTACTAAAAAAAAACAAAAAAAAAAACAAACTTCTGCTGTACCTTTAAAAAACCCTAATTCACATATTTAGGTAAAATTTGTAAGTACTTGCTAATTCATGTTTTTATTCATGTGATCTGCCTATGCCTGTATTAATAGGCTCCTCTTTCCAGCATCTCCGCCCCTCCTAAAAATATTTTGTTATACTGTAGTCCACCCCCCAAACCCTATTTACGCTATACTAACATTTAGAACAGATGCTCCTAGTGTTAGATATTCACCTTACAAATCCCAGATCCACCGGCACGGCTCCCTGCTACTTCTTGGTAACCGTGGTGGAGGAGGTGGGACCAAGTGCCGGTGGATTGGGGATTTGTAAGGTGAATAACTAACGATGGAAGCATCTCTTATATAAATATAGCGTAAATGGTGTTTTGGGGGGTTGACTACAGGATATCAACATTTTATAGGAGGGGTGGAGATGCCCTTACTGAGCATGCTTCTCCCCTGGGGCAGAGGGGAAGAGCAAAGGGTCATGTAATGTCACAACCAACTGGAAGCAGGAAATTTGAACATTCACAATATAATTCCTCACAGGCTGCAGCAAGAGACGTGATCCAGGGCTCCTTTTAAAAGGAAAGACTGCAAGGCTTTTATTTAACCCTAACTTGTTCGAAGGCCATAGTTGCCCTTTAAAGGGCATCTGCACTCGTAAAATAGACTAATCTTTTTTCAGTACAATTGAAGAACAAAAGGTAAAGGAGCTATGTCTTACCTGCCGTTCTTAAATTAAATGATCAGGAGCATTCAGGGAAGACACAGTACTTACCCTAGATTGCACTCTTCTGCTGTTCCTCTGACAGGTCCCAATGGACCGTTGCAATGTATGCGCATGCATACAGAGAAGGAACAGTGGAGGAGCACGATCGCAGCTAAGTTTTAAAGGGCTTGTCCACCCTTCTAAAAAAATTTTGTCACATGATAATATACCTTCCCCCAGCCCCAACCGCTATAAAACATTTTCAAGAAAGTGCCCCGATCTTTACTTACCCTCCCTCTCTCCTCCGCCGCACTGCCCAGCCTTCTGCTTGCAAGACACTGCAAGCAGGGGGCGGGACCGGCAGCTGCGTCTGTGATTGGCTGAGAGGCAGCCAATCAGGGACGCGGCTGCCCAGAATGCCGGGGGACTTTCTTAAAAATCTTTTAGAGTGGTTGGGGCTGGGGGAAGGTATACCAATATATGGCCAAGGGTTTTTATGGTAGGGGGAGGAATCGCAAAACGGGAGGGAGGGGGGAGGCCTATATGGAGCCCTATAGGAGTCCTATATGGACTCTGCTATCCTCCTGATGGCCAGTTTTTGGGACTTTGGGGGGGATTACAGGAGAACTATTTGGAGCTGGGATGTAAAGTAAGGATTTTATTACACTACAGAGTGGGGCCAGTATGGGGTTTAGTTATAGTTTTGGGGGTAGACATGTCCTTTAAGTGTTTCCAGACAGCTCCTGATTGTTTATTTGTAGAATGGTAGTAAGACATAGCTCTATTACCTCCCGTTCTTCAATTAAACTGAAAAAGTCTAATTTACGAGTGGAGATACCCTTTAAGCAATGCATATTGTTGTTCAATGTAAGGGCAGTAAGATCATGAAAGACCTCTACATACAATTAAGAGTCTTGGGTATCTTTTTGGAAAGACATTGCATTCTGGGTTACAGCTAATTAAGGGTATCCATAGATTGATATACAGTAGGTGTATGTAGAGGGTGTTGTTCGCGTGTGTGTAGGGGGGTAGGGGGGGGGTTCTTAGATGAATTAAAGAGGAACTGTGGTCTCTATAACTCTTATGCTCATTATATAGGCCAGGGATGACTAACTTTTGTCTCTCTATGTTTGAAAACTACAATTTATGGGACCTTGACAGTCACAGAAATTAAAGGGCATGTCCATCCTCAGATCCATTTTTTAATATGTTGTAGTAGTCCCTATCCCACCCCAAACGCTATGTTTATTTGTAATAACATTTCTTACTTTCCTTCATTCCCCTGGCGCTGTAATCTGCTTGCTGGAAAGCTTCACTGCGCCTGACAAAATTCTCCCGGAGAAGGTAAGAGGCAGAAACATTATGGGACACAGCCAGGCTCCTGCTCTTTACTTTTTAGAACTTTGCAGAGATATTGAAGGGCAGCCATTTGGAGCAGGGATGTAAGGTAAGGATTTTTAAAGACTACACAGTGGCGCCAGTAGTGGGTTAAAGTACAGTTTTGGGGGTGGACATGCCCTTTAAAGAATAAGTATTTGTCTTACTTAAATCCCCACCACTATAACAATTAATGCTCTAAAAAGGGGACATTAACAGCACTGATCTCTTACCACAGGGTTGGGGTTGACAAAGTGAGCTCACACACTGAAAAAAAAGGGTAATTCCCTCACATTTAGATCTTTCTGTGCACCTAATAGCACAATGCGCCACAGCAAGCATACGTCATCCACTTAAAGAGCAGGCAGAAGATTTTCCGTGCCACCCTTTTGTGGCCTTTGATCTTGTGAGGGTTAGTTAACGCATGCTTACATTACCTCGTGAGTGTTAGTGACCAGACAATTTAGGAGGTTGTCTGGTCAATATAGATTAAAATTTTTGTCTGACCTTGGTGCCGGGCGCACACCTAATCAACATACATCTTAATTCTTTAGTAAATCACAACAGTGTAGGCAGCTGGGTAGAAGGAAAAGAAGCCGGTGGGGCACCCAGCTAAATGAAGCTAGGCAGAACTCTGTCAGGTACAACATTACAAATGAAAATTCAGACTTATTGACCAGCAGTGGCCAACTGGGACAAATTATTGATCCATCTGTAGGCCTGGTGCGATAGTTAATTTTGTTATTATGCAATAATATGCAAGATCCTGCCCCTCAGACACAGAACAGAAGCTTTTCAGTATTGAAACCACAGTGTTGAAAAGCTCTGTTCCCCCACACATTCCTTTGCAGATTATACAAAAAACAAAAGTAATCTTTGCAGTTTATTACCTTTGAGGACATTAAATAAAAAAATCCCAAGTCAGGAGATTACGGTAAAACCTGACTTCATTGACTGTGTCTTTCTAAAATTCATTATATCTAAAATGCATTAGTCTGCTGAGCATATTCAAAGAGAACAGATACATTTGGATACTTCATCTTTTGCTATTTAAAGCCATTTATTTTTAAAAAGGCTGTAAAAATGGACTATTCTGTATTGTTTGTATTTTCTACCCATGCTAGCGTGGGTTTTCACAGGGCACTCTGGTTTCCCCCACAATCAAAGACATATTGATAGGTTGTATATGTAAAATAAATGTGCTTAGATTGTAAGCTCTTCGGGGTAGGGCCTGATGTGAATGTATCCATGTAATTGTAAAGCGCTACGGAAGGTGTTGGAGCTATATAAATCATATATATACAAAAGAACCCACAGAATCCCCTTCACAGAGAAGCAATCTGCACACTCTATATAGTAAAAGTAAAAATACTTTATTTAACACTCAGGGACATATCTACCCAAATACCTCCTAACTCTTCAAAAACAATTAAAAAATCTAATATATACATAACGTGTTGCCTGTCACATCTATACAAACAGTGCAAAGAGCTATATAAATCCACACTAATAATAATAAATAAAAATTAGTGGCACATTGTCTGCAAAATAAATTACAGGGTAACAAGCAGCTTTCAAAGGGATCAGGAATTTCCATATTGGTGTGGAGACATATGCATTAAATATATGTGCATATAGACAGTGAATTGTGGGGTCTTGGGGCATGACCAATAGGTACACATGCTAACAAGAGATTACAGTATGCTTTACTGACAACAACATGGAAGCTTTCTTACTTACAGAAACTTACATATTTGAAAATAGTTTCTCCTTTAAGTGTTACTTGCTTTACTTACATATTCATTAAAAATGGTAGTGTATGTTAACTTGTTTTCTTCTGTGTCTTCAAATTCTTTATAATACTTGTCCATAAACCCCTGTTGTAGTAACTGGAATTCATCCTCTGAACCAAAAAAAAAATATTAGTTCTACATTACAATAAGCAACCGAGTCAGTTTAGAAGATTTCTGTTTTTTCTACTCTTGCAAGGATATTAAAGGGGAACTGTGGTCTAAAAATGACTTTAGGTAAATTGATAGGAATTGCTCCCTTGAGAATTTTTGCAATTTATTTCCATTGCTTATTTTGCATAGTTTTGAATATATTTACATTTTTGTGTGATGGCAGCAGCATCACCGGTCCCCTGCACTTCCTGCTCTGAAACTGTCAGTCAATCTGTCCTGTGTCTCCTCCTCCCCTTTGCAGCCCCCCCGGTCCCTCCCACTCGCAGGTGCCGTGGCCCCACTCATTTCTGTATATCTTGGGCTGTGGAGCATGTAAAGAGGTGGTTGATGGCTCGTTTTAAAGGAAGGAAACTGGCCTTTCATTTAAACCTAACTTGTTTGGAGACCACAGTTCCCCTTTAAATACATTTAATATGGTAGTAAGATGAAGTGCCAGCTGTTGAAGCACTAATACACAAAGAACTGTCTGCACACAAAGCTAAACTAAAACTGATGTGTGCGGCATATGAATCGGTTTTCATTTAGGAATACCAAAAAACTTTCTAAATTTTCCTATACAATACTCCCTACAAACTTTATATTATTGAAAAATGCACACTTTTATCTACTTGTCCCCATTGTTACCAAGACAAAGAATCTTATTTCACAGTCCGCCAGTCCCTTGCAAATCTCTGCCACCTCTGCTGATTCGGACATCTGACATCAATCATGGGCAAACACAAGAACACATCCAGTATTTCAGAAATATATACAGAAATATTGGTTGGTTGGCTTGAAATATCTGCTTGTATATAACGAACTTTGGGATCCTCTATTGCAATACGATCTTCCGGTCCATAGGCTAATGTGCTAGTAAATTCCCTGTAGAACCACTTTGAATGCACCTTATTAAGTCCGGAAGGGTACTAGCCTATTGTTAAGGGAGAAATGCCGATCAGTATGCCCTGAATAGGGCAAGGATTGGTTAAAGGGTAAACGAAAAGAGTTGTTTTTGTCCAATGTTTGCACAAGGGTTGGAATCTACAAATAGATAGCATTAAAGGGAAAATAACAGATATTTCCCTTGGTAGAAGGGACTATTATTCTCATAGTGCCAGTTATTAGCATAGATGTTATGGGTCAGAAATATCTTAATTATGTTTTTACAGACACTTTAAAAGGAAGTTCAATGTCAAAAATTGTTATTAGCAAATATTCTGTGCAGTGGAAAAATAACGAAAAGATGGAAAATTAGAGCTCAAATTCACAAGCGACATTAAACAGACACAATATTCCCATGACACACACATTAACACCACAGTGTGCTGCGTAGGTGTGATTACTCTACTTTTCTGCCACACCATTTACAGAGAGAAACAAAGAACAATTACTGTATAATGTGTTGCTAGATGTGCAGGATTAATCAGTTCTGAAAAGTAATTAGGCAAAAATGTATAGGAGTTGGTAATTTTGCCTAATGCACTGGTTACTTTATTTTGTCACTTTGGTCCCCATTAAACCTCCTGCTTACAAGATAATACCTACATAAAGAGTATGTCCACTCACAAAAACGGCACGCTACCTTTTGTAGTATGGTCGTTTGTTCCTTAATTGTGAAGTTATACCAAACACGATCAGTATAGTGGCTGTCACACCCCCTTCAATACAGTCAGTCTGCTTGTTCACATCCAGACGCGCGTTCACCATTCATGCATGTGCATAATGTCATCAGCGTAGTTGGACAAGCCTGAACTCCCTCTGGCACAGCCCAGCCAATGGAAAGAGTTAAGCTCCCATGGGTACAGAAACATGTCCACAGAATGAGCAGTGTGCAACAGCTGGTACCTCTCTGTCCCTGCTTGCAAGATTTGCTTTACTAGCAGAGAGGAGAGGCGTTCTTTACATTAGGCATACCCTTTAAGTGTGCACAATAAGGAAACCAAGCTAAGAGTCTAGCGGGGACCCGAGATTTGCAAGTTTTCTTAAACTTTTATTAAAATCTATTTTGAACTAAAGCAAAATGGAAAGTAAGGATACACTGCTGCCTTACCTATAATTATAGATTAAAAACCTATATTTCATCTTAAATATGATCAATAAAATCAATAATATATTTCTTTCAAAAATCTACCCATTATGATGTCTTCCAAATGCCCCACCACGTTGTCAAATTCAGCATCTTTGGGGGAAGAGCTAAAATAAGAGAACAAAATTTAAAATGACTGTTAGCTGATATGGCCACAGTAAAATCCCTACAGAAATGCACAAAGTTTATAAGTGATTTCCAGGGTTTTCATAACAGATTGCAGCAGACACAAAAATTATAATAAGTCAATGACTGTCTCAGAATAAAAGTCTTTTTTTTCCAAATAAGCCCTGGATCAAATCACTGACTGCAGCCTGTGAGAAATTATTTTGTGGATTATGGAAAATGCCTTTATTACTAGCTTGAGTGACATCATCTGACCCTCTGCTCCTCCCGTCTCCAGGACTTAATGTTGGGAAAGACAGGAATGCCTGCACAGACAACTTATTAGGGACATAATTAGTGCTCATGCCCCAGACATCTGTTAATTAAAATATTGCTGAACATTTCCAGCAACATAACCCACAGGTTTTACCTATAAATTTAATTCAAAATTCATATTAAAGGTACGACCAAAGGCTTTAATTTAAAGGGCAAGTCCAGCCCCAAAAATGAAAACTTACATGCAGGTTAATCACCCCCCAAAACCCTAAAGGGTTAAAGTTTTAAACCTGAAATATATAAGTCTAACCTGAAATCCTGCACAATATCCCGTTTCCCCTGTTTCTGCTTCCTGGTTCTTCCAGTTAGCAGCTGTAAGTTATGGATTTGACATATTACATCACAGCCAAATGACTGAATGTTAGTCCTGTCTGCCTCTTCTGAGCATGCCCAGGCTCAGTGCAAGTTTCTAAATTTCTCAGTTTCCATGAGGAATCCAGAAGCATAACAGGCATACAGTAATGAATTCATAGGACAAACTATGATATATTAACATATTTTAAAGAGGCCATTCTTTTTAAAAGGTGTTCTTATGACAGTGGAGTTGTCCTTTAACCTTAACTTGTCCAAAGATCACACGTACTTTAAGGGCAATTGTGGTCTCCAAACAAGTTAGGGTTAAAAGAAAGCCAGCACTATATCCTTAACAATGAGCCAACAATCGCATCTCTGGCTGCAGCCTGTGAGAAATTATATTGGGGTAAATGTTCAGATTTCCTGCTTCCAGGAAATTCCTAAATGACTTTAGATAAATAGACAGGAATTGATTTCCTGAGGATTTTTGCAATTTACTTTCATTATTTATTTTACATAGTTGTGAAGATATTTGTATGCGTGATATGGGAGCAGCATAACCAAATCCCCTACACTTCCTGCTTCCTGTTCTGAAACCATGTGACAATCCCTCTTCTCTGTGTCTCCTCCTCCTCGTGGGCCCCCATGGCCCCTCCCCTTGCAGACCCACCCTGGTCCCTTCCCTTGCAGCCTCCTGTGGCCCCTCCCACTCATGTGCTCTGTGGCCCCGCCCACTCGTGGGTCATGTGGTCCTTCCCACTTGAGGGCCACATGGCCCCTTCCCTTGCAACCCCCTTGAGCCTTCTGTGGCCCCTCCCACTCGTGGGCCACATGGCCCCTCCCACTCACGGGCGCAATGGCCCCTCCCCTTGCAGACCCATCCTGGCTCCTTCCCTTGCAGCCTCCTGTGGCCCCTATACAAATCCAAAGAAGTCCTAAGCACATCCAAAAATAACAGGGTGCTGATTCTTACGACCCCTACCCCAAGGAGTTAATATATCCAATATAGTGAAATGAACGTTGAAGAATCGCACACCTTGCATATGAACAAACTTGTTTTATTGAACCATCAACCTAACACGCACAACGTTTTGGGGTTGATTGAACCATCAACCTAACACGCACAACGTTTTGGGGGGGTTCCTCCCCAAGGGAGGAACCCCCCAAAACGTTGTGCGTGTTAGGTTGATGGTTCAATCAACCCCAAAACGTTGTGCGTGTTAGGTTGATGGTTCAACAAAACAAGTTTGTTCATATGCAAGGTGTGCGATTCTTCAACGTTCATCTCCTGTGGCCCCTCCCTCTTGTGGGCTCCCTATTGCCCCTCCGCCACTTGCACCGCAGACCCCCCCTTACAGAAAAGGCGTCAGAAGGTAAACTATATACAAGTAAACTATATACAAGTCTTAAACTACATTAATTTTTCTTGAAATGCTCAGAAGCCACTATCAAAAGAGTTTATGTAAATATTCTTAGACAAATAATGCATGTGGATAAGAAAACCTAAATGCCAGTACACACAAAGCCACACAGACCTCAGTGAAACCAACAGCAAGCTGTAAATGCAAAAACTGTCTTTCCTGACATTGAACTCATCTAGTTGTAGGCTGACTAGACAGTTTGGCCATATAACTTGGACAGCCAAGCTGAAGTAAGCTAGAAAGCTAATTAGATGGATGAATTAAAAAATTAATTGATTATAAAAAAACCTCTGTCACATTAGACTGATTCATTATCTCAATAGTAACCTTAAAGTGCATGTCCACCCCCCAAACTAAAATTTAACCCCATACTGGCCCCACTATACAGTTTTAAACAATCCTTACCTTACAATCCTGCTCCTTATGGTTCTTCTACAATCCATGTCCAAAGTCCAGGAAAGTGAAGAGTAGTGGCTGTTTTTCTGTCCTAACGTTGCTGCCCTCTGTCTCTCCTCCAGGAGGGATGGTGACATGCGCACAGCCAGGAGCTCTTTCACCCCCCTCCCTCCCTCCCGATCCCTCTCTGCAAAGAATTAATGTAGCGTAAAAACCTTCATACCTATTGTAGGGCAAATCCTCCCACCCCCGACTGCTAAGTTAAAAGTTTTAAAATCTTTTTCAAACACTAGTTACAGCTCCCGTCTGCCAGCGTCTTCTACATTGCTGGCAGCGATTGGCTGCCTCTCAGCCAATCACAGCCGCGGCTGCCGGTCCAGCCCCCTGCTAAAAGATCTGGCAGGCAGGGGAGCAGGACCAGAGTGACGCTGGAACCAGGAGCTGTAAGTAGTGTATGGGATTGATTTTTAAGTTTTTAAATTAGCGGTTGGGGGTGGGAGGGTATGCCCTACGATATAAAGGAATGTTGCTATGGGGGGTGGACATGCCCTTTAATATTTTGTTTTGGTTGATCAGCTCTAATTCAGGTCTGATTAGGATTGGTTTGGAGTCTTTCGTCATGCCTTCAAAAGTAACCCTAAATCATGTCTCTAGATAAAATTTGTGAGACGTTATTTCTAGAAAGGTTCAGCAATATTACTTAATTCCATGTGACCAGCCTGTCTGCATTAACAGGCTCCCCATCTCAACTGTCAATTTTTCCCCAGGTACTTCCTATTGTCCCCAGCATTGAGAATTAACGTAGCATGCTTCTTCTCTGCAGGGCAGAGGTCATGTGATGCCACTCAACTACTGGAATCAGGAAATTTGAACATTCATATAATTTCTCACAGGCTGCAGGTCAGAGATGTGTTCTAGGGCTAACTGTATTGTGCCATCATGAGCACATCACCTTAAAATGGATTTTCACACGATTTTTCTTAACT
The DNA here is from genome assembly GCA_019447015.1 of Hymenochirus boettgeri. Lineage (NCBI taxonomy): Eukaryota > Metazoa > Chordata > Amphibia > Anura > Pipidae > Hymenochirus > Hymenochirus boettgeri. Next base: position 84,508,454 of record CM033472.1, on the reverse strand, counting down.
CCCTCTCTTATAATGTTTATTCTTCAGAATTTCTATACTTCTATATTTTTTGTGAACTTCTTTAGAATATTGATCCTAAAGAATGTTCATATAATATTCTCCTTTTTTATTTTCTTTTAACATATTTTATATATTACATTTTATATAAACTAATAATTATAAAAATTATATACATACATAAAAAGAGAAAAACTTTCTTCCAGGTCCTCCATATTACTTAAAAATCTAAAATGAGAAAAAGAATGGCATAATTCTGTACATAAAATTTACAAACAGGCCTATGTAATAAAAGTTCTTATCGTTAAAAATGGTGCTTATTTTGCCCCAACGAATTAGAGGTTAGCTTTCAAATTGTAAATCAAATCTGATTGGGGCAAAATTAGCTTTGATATTTGATATAGCACATAAAGCATTGCAGCATTATACTTGCCCCATCTGGCGTACACAGCCAAATCTTTCATACAGTCATCCAGCTAAAGTTTCATCCAGTACAATAGTACTTCTTTCCATTCAAATTTGCGGATTGTAGTTTTAGTTTATTAGCAGGCTGTCCAACCTGGCCGAAGCTGGGGGTCACACCACAACCAGCAAAGGTGATGCTTTCTTGGACCCATCCTGATCTGCCAGGCCCTGCCCTAATCCACCAGGCAATGTCCAATAGCCACAGGTTGGGCCCCTAATAGGATGCAGGCTGGGCACCTATGGCTAACAATATCAATAAAAGTGCCCCAGTAGCCAATTTTGGTGTACTCGGCAAGACCAACGCTAACTACTAGACTTATTGGACAATGGAGTCTGAGACCAAAAAGATATTTTTTACATACTATTTATTTTTTAGGTTTAAAACGGATAACCACACAAGAAGTGTCTGATGCTTATAGCACATAAAGCAACACAGCGTTATACTTGCCCTATCTGGGGTACACAGCCAAACAACAATACTTCATTCCATTAAAAAGATCCAGGGTTAGGACCTAAACTGCTAGTTCTTCTAGACCTGGTCTGCTTCCGCCTTCTTCGCATGTACGAGACCCAGTGAATGTGAAGACCCACTTCTTGCAGAGCATGCCTTCCCACAGGTCTTGTCACCCGCATATGTCCTCAACCTGGGTACTTTTGACTGGAGGGGGTGGTTGGCAACAATATACCGTATATACTCGAGTATAAGCCGACCCGAGTATAAGCCGAGGTACCTATTTTTACCTCAAAAAGTAAGAACCCATGATTGACTCGAGTATAAGCCGAGGGTTGAAATTATGGGAACTCTGCTGTCCATAAAAAAGCCTCATTCCTTGGCACTCCAGATGTTTTGGAAACTACAACTCCCAGCATGCTTTATTAGCTGGGAGTTGTAGTTTCCAAACCCCTTTAGTGCCAAGGAATGAGGCTTTTTTTATGGACAGCACCCATCAATAAATTGTTCCAAATCTCCTGATCCTGATCCTATTATTTCTTTCACTTTTCTATTTTTTCTTTTTAGTACTTGATCAGGAAATACTAAACAGGCCAATGGAAATCCTATGCAAACTTATCTGTATCCCGTATTTTTACTTATGTACAAAAGGAAAAAGGAACTCCCCAAATTGATTAAAATGTTCAAAAGCACTTTCATTTATTTAAAGAAATCTTGATTATGCACTATTCTGTTGCTACTGTCTTGTATAAAGCTGAACCATAAAATAAACAGTACAAAACTAGCATAGTTTCTGGAAAGAAATAACACACCTAGAAACAGGCTGATATACATTCCAGGGTAAATCAGCTGCTGCTTACCGGTACTTCTCTATGTAACCAGCAACGTGTAACTTAATTCTCTGGATCCTGCTGCGCTGCATGTCTGTACTCTGCGGCTGTACTGTCCGGCGCCGAGTAGTGGATCCTGCCTGCTGGCACTCTGCTCTGCATGTCCGTACTCGCCGGCTGTGTAACTTACTGCCCCATGTAACTTACATGACCCGAGTATAAGCCGAGGTCGGGTTTTGAGGCTATTTTTAAAGCCTGAAAACCTCGGCTTATACTCGAGTATATACGGTAGTTCTCTTTTAATTGTCAGGCCTACTCTTCTGCCTCAGAACCAATAGGGTCTGCCTTTTTATTTCAGCAATCAGACATTTAATGAAAACATTTTTTTGCCAAGCACTAAAGGTTTTCTTTTCCCACATATAACCGAGTGTGCATACTAATATGGTAAAAGCCCCCAAAGCTCCAGGAAAAGGAAGGAGAATGAAGGCAAACAGTAGCTTCACAGTCATTTTTAACCTTTCCCCTGAATGCCTTTACTACACCTGCAACATGATGGTATTAACATAAATATATACTACTTTATTTGGAATCAGACTTTGCCTTAAATGCAGAGAGGGTTTTAGAAATGTATATACCCCCTAAACCTTTTTATACAGCTCATTTACACACCTTACCCAGGTAACATTGTTGTAAAACAATCAACCATACAGAAATCCATATATACATATATATATATATATATATATATATACACACATACATATATATACATACATATATACATATACACACACACAAATAAACAATATAAAACAATACATATACACAGTCCATATATAAACAAACAATACATATACACAGTCCATATGAACAATATACAGTCCATATATAAACAATACATATACACAGTTCATATATAAACAATACATATACACAGTTCATATATGAACAATACATATACACAGTACATATATGAACAATACATATACCAAGAGGCCCTTACTAGTAAAGACGGCAGATCTGGGGGTTGAAGAGCACGTTATTAAAGAGCCATATACTATACTTACCCCTACCGATCCTTCACAGACCAATAAAGCTGCCACTCAGTCACCGCTGATAACCTCAAGCCGCCGTTGGACGTTGCTATGGAAACAAAGCCACTTCACACATTCATTCAAGGTACACGCGATACAATGATGCTTTACGGCAATCTGTAAAGTAAATAAGGGCGGGGAATAGTGTGGGCGTGGTTAAAGGAATTTCCTTCCCTCCTTTCTGATGCACTATGCGCGGTGTTTTTCAGAAGATGTTAGGCTAACGTAACGTAACGTGCTAAGACAGTGGCTAAGAAAGAGAATAACAATGTATCAGTATCTGTCCGTACCGATTAATGTAGGTACCCGGACATAAGTACATTTGTCTTTTCACTGTATATTGGAAGAAGTGTGTACTGTGGTCAGTAATCCATAGGAGGGGGTGAAAGTTTTTAACACAATCAGGACACCTAAATATTAGTATTAAGGACATTTAATGTCCTTCTTACAGTATGTCTGTGTATTTCTATTCCCCTGCTTAATGCTCATATACAAACATAGAAAAGATAAAGCACATTCCTAGGCCCCATACAATATCATATTATCTGCACACTGGCATACATTATAAACAAAGGGGTTTTAGTATACATTACTGTGATCACATGAATGAAAAGCCTTCCAACCATGTCAAGGTAACCCAGACATCCCACCTTGCCAAACCTGGCTTCTGGGCAGGGTGGGGAGAAGGAGGCGTGGCCGAGTGACCTGACGTCACTAAAGGGGCGGGGTGGGGCAGAGTCAGGCGAGGGGCCAGTTACGCCCATAGCCACACCTCTAATGTGACATAAATTACGTCACATAGGAGGCATGGCCAGAAGAAAGGAGGTATTCCAGAGGCGGACTCTCAGGTAGGTTCGGGTCGCTGGAGTTTGGAGTGGTCTCGGGGGTGTGCGGGAGACCACCCCAAAAACCCGGGAGACTCCTGCAACTCCCAGGAGGGGTGGGATGCCTGAAGTAACCCCAATCTGGAAGGTCCTAACTTCTAACCTTTTTTACTTCAATTACCATTAGCAAACTTTTCTCATAGTTGTGCACTGGATCCATATAACAGGCTTCCTCACTTCCACCCAGCCCTTTTAAAATGAGGGAAGAGGCCATCCATCCAGTGCTTTATATTAAAGGCATAGGACCTCCCATTAAAGGGGCGTGTTGGGGGGTGCTATTACCACAAAGAAGCTTGACCATGCATCATAATAAATACATACAATACAAGGATTGTGGAAGCACTCCAATTAGGCTAATTTACAACTACATTTTGCAGAAGTGCTACTGATCTGGTCAAACATTTATACAAACATAGAAAAGATAATTAATGCACATTCCTAGGCCCCATACAATATCATTATCTGCACACTGGCATACTTTATAAACAAAGGGGTTTTAGTATACATAACTGTGATCACATGAATGAAAAGCCTTCCAAACACGTCAAGCTAACCCCAATCTTTGGCTTTTCAAAATGAGGGAAGAGGCCGTCCATCCAGTGCTTTATATTAAAGACGTAGGACCCATTAAAGGGCCATGTTGGGGCCCATTAATGGGAGCTTCCATGTGATAATAGCACCCCCAACACAGCCCTTTAATGGGAGGTCCTATGCCTCTAATACATATTACCCTGTACAGACCAGAACATGGTTTATTGCTATCAAAGACCCTATTAGGGCATGTCCACCCCCAAAATTATAATTTAACCCACTACTAGCCCCACTCTGTAGTGTAGAAAAATCCTTACCTTACATCCCAGATCCAAATGGTTGCCCTGCAGTGCCCCTCCAAAGTCCAGAAAACTGCCCACCAGTAGCCTAGCAGATGGAGAAATTTTCTGCCCCTGAGGCTTCCTCTAAGAGGTTTGTGGCATGCTCTGAGCAGCCCTCCCTCTCCCTCCCCCTCCCGTTTTGGTCTTCCTCCCCCTAGTGTAAATCCCTTTTAATATGTTATAGGTATTGCTCCCCCAGCCACAATCGCATTAATATTATTTGCAGAAAGTCCACCATCTTTACTTACCTTCCCTCTATCTTCCTCCGTTCTGAACTGCCAGCAGCCACATCCGTGATTGGCTGCCTCTCAGACAATCATGGACGCAGCTGCCGGTCCCGCCCTCTGCTTGCAGTTCCATGCAAGCACAGGGCCGGGCAGTGCAGCGGAGGATAGGAAGGTAAGTAACTATCTGGAGAGTTTCTGCAAATAATATTAATGCGGTTGGGGCTGGGGGAGCAATACCTATAACATATTAAAAGTTTATTTAAAGGGTGGACATGCCCTTTAATGAGATATCAGAGCGTCATAGTTTAAGATGGCAAATAATCCAAAGCAAAAAAAAAAAAACTGTGGAAAAATTTAAAAAAACAAACCCTTTGCTAAACATTTTGGTATTGATGTATGAGAATGTCCGGAGCTAATTTTTCCCAGTTGATTTTTGTCAGGTGAAATAAAAAGCCATAAGCCCCCCTTTTTAGTGCTATTCAGTGGAAAACGAGTGGTACTGACAGACACAAAATGTTTTGCACACTTATTGATCCTAAAAATCCCGTTTTGTCTCTTTTGCTGATGAAGTCACGTGCCTCTGTGACGAAATGCCCTATGGCGTGTTGTGCAATGTTTGTTACTTGGTGAGGAATTTGGACCATTAAGCCGTGTGGAGCCCTAGAACTCGGATTAGTTGTTGGTGCGGAGAGAAGGAGTCCAGACTATTGGACACACTCACAGGACAGGGAGAGGACGTTCAATCCACTCTGTATCGGGTGAATATTTCAGCAACTATAAGTCCTGAACCATCGATTACACCTGTTGTGCTGAGCTATATTGTTTCTAGGGTGCACCCTACGGACATTGGACCCCGGAATCCAGGGGAGGACTGGGACCTTTTGGCCTGGGGGGCAAATACAGCCTTTTGCCCCCCACGGTTGCAACGCCCACTTTGCTTAGGTCAGACACTTTTTTTAGGTTACACCAGTTTTTAAGACCACTATTCCCATTTTACATTTTGCCTGCTACTTTTTTAAGTGCATGATGTGGTTAGAGGACAATTATAGTCCTAAAATCTTCCCCCTCCCCCTTACAAGTACCCAGGGTTATGAGCTGAATTGCTAAGTTCTCACCCCTGGGTAGATTTTCTAGGTCAAGTTATACTTGCCCAAAGTTTCCCTTGTCCCTAATGAACTGAAGTGCTGACTAACACCAGCTAATGAACTGGAGGGCTGGCAAATACTGAATTATAAAATGGGGGGCTCATTATCACTGGCTAATGAGCTGGAGGGCTGACAACACTGCTAATGAGCTAGAGGGCTAACTTACACTGGCTAACGATCTGAAGGGCTGACAACACTGGCTAATAAACTGGATCGCTGACTTACACTGGCTAACGATCTGAAGGACTGACAACACTGCCTAATGATCTCAAAGGCTGACAACACTGGCGAATGAACTGGAGGGCAGGGAGGGCTGACACTGAATTATAAAATGGGGGGCTCATTATCACTGGCTAATGAGCTGGAGGGCTGACAACACTGCTAATGAGCTAGAGGGCTAACTTACACTGGCTAACGATCTGAAGGGCTGACAACACTGGCTAATGAACTGGATCGCTGACTTACACTGGCTAACGATCTGAAGGACTGACAACACTGCCTAATGATCTCAAAGGCTGACAACACTGGCGAATGAACTGGAGGGCAGGGAGGGCTGACAACACTGGCTAATGAACTGGAGTACCAGGAGGAGGGGTTTCCTGTTCCTTGCCCATGTTAGGATTGTGGAAGCACTCCAATTAGGCTAATTTACAACTACATTTAGCGGAAGTGCTACTGATCTGGTCAAACATAGAAAAGTCTGGAAGGTCCTAACTTCTAACCTTTTTATTTTTCTTTTACATCAATTACGATTAGCAAACTTTTGCATTTCTCATTCTTACACACTGATCCATATAACAGGCTCTCTCAATTCCCCCCAGCCCTTTGGCTTTTTTAAAACGAGGGAAGAGGCCATCCAGTGCTTTATATTAAAGGCATAGGACCTCCCATAAAAGGGGCGTGTTGGGGGTGTTATTACCACATGGAGGCTTGACCAGGCCTCCCAATAAATACATATAATACAAGGCTTGTGGAAGCACTCCAATTAGGCTAATTTACAACTACATTTAGCGGAAGTGCTACTGATCTGGTCAAACATTTATACAAACATAGAAAAGATAATCAATACACATTCCTAGGCCCTATACAATATCATATTATCTGCACACTGGCATACTTTATAAACAAAAGGGGTTTTAGTATACATTACGGTGATCACATGAATGAAAAGCCTTCTGTAAAGGTGGGTACACATGAGGGGAACTTTTGTCCAGGCCAAGCTTTGGCTACTAGCGAGTGCTCGGCTGGGACAAATGACTGTCAGTCACGCAACTGCATGATCGCCCATGATTTACTAACAGACCCGTTAGTTGTGGTTCTTGCCCTGTGTCTCTCTTCTGAAGTTGAGCACTCACTAAGGGCTAGGCCACACAACATTGTTTTAATGCAAAATCCAATCACACAAAAAGCACACACTAGTGTTGGCCAATTGCTCTGTGCACACTAGGGATCATATTTATGGTCAACAGCCTTTTAGCGATACCGCGCCTTTAACAATAGTTAATTTCTGATTGTTATCAACAGTTATGTTGAGTTCATGGGTAGGCAAAGAGTTTAAATTAGATGGACTTTATTAAACCTTCAATAATACGATATGTTACTATGGTAGTACATATCCTTTTTCACATTTTTATGCAAGACACCTTAACAAAAGGTAGTCATTAATGATATTGTATAGCCCGAGTCTCAAGGAGGAAGGAAGGAAACACTGCCTCCAAGAATCATGGTTTCCCACGGTTTGTACGGTAATAAACCATTAAAAAAAATACAATACTTTATTACACAAAGAAATTATTAAAAACATCACTATAAAGTGGATAACCATTGCTTATAAACATAGAAAGGTCATCAAGTAAAGTCATTTTTTCCAAGTCATCCTAATTAATCCCTTAAGTAGCTAGGTAAAGCTTTTATTAGCTCTTTACTGGGTTCTCTAAATAGAGACCAGTGGAATCTCTCAAATTGTGGTTATCTTTTGGTTAATTGATGAATCGTTTACTATTGGAGAAATTATTACATCATACATATTCACAGTCAAGATACTTTTTAATGATGTTGGAATTTGCCTGAAGCTTCTTTTTTTAGGGATATATATCTACCTAGTCAAACCAAAGTTCAGCTATTCTGCTTTTAAATAAGCAATTTGCTTCTTACACCGATGACATGAATGTTTCCTGATGTCTGCTATACAGAAAGCTCATATTCTATCAGAAGATCTGCCTGAGAAGTCTGTCTGTAGAGGAACAATGTTGTGATCATAAGCAGCATGTTCAGAGCTTCCTGTGCTGGCAAGTTTAAGCTGTGCTGCAGCATGCGAGAGCTGGAAGGCTGCGTCAGGATGTGCAGTATCCGGCAAAAGAGTGCATTCCCTTTCAAGCATATCGGATACTCCCTTTAGTAAATCCAGAAATCCAAAGGCCAGTGCTGCCTTTCGCAATCTGTTTAGTTCCTGTTTTAAAAATGGGAATCCAAACGAGGTGCAAAGATTAAAGGAGAAAGAAATTTTCAAAAGAAAAAAAAAAAAGCAACAATCCAACTATGGTAAGTTAACATCTTTATGAGAATAAATGTAGATTATGATCTGTTCCCATCTTGTGACTGGAATAATTAACAACAGCGCTACTCCCTTTTAAAGTTCCTGTTTTTTTTTTAAAGTGTATTTGTGGGCCACTTGGGAAAATATGGTATGGGAATACTGCACCATTTCCAGTGGAGAGGTACCATTAAAGCATAACTATACTATGATTGATTATTCCTACCTCACAATATCATTTCATTAAGGAGCTACAGCACATACAGTTTTCATTTGCCAGGTTAGTCCTGGATTAATCCTGTATTAAAGATAGTGCTGAAGCCAGTAGGAAGACTGGCAAAATCAGTTTTCTTTGGGCTCACACAAACAATATCAGAAGGTAGAAATTACCAATCCTATATTCCTGTCCCAAGTACTTTTCATTTTAACTGTATTTTAAAAAAACTTTTTATGGTTATCCTATAATTATGGACCTCTAAATATATCCCAGTGATTTATTCATAATGAATAGAAATGTTCAAAACAGATTTGAAAAGTTTTAACCTTTTTGTAGGATTTTTTTTTTTAATGCTGACAATACACTTATTAAAAACTATTGGGATCTGTCGTTCCAGACAAAACCTTGCTTTATCAGCTCTCTTTACACTGTATGGGGGATTAGATGGCTGCACCCAATAAACAGGCCAATCATATTTCCTCTTTCTACCGATTAAAAATTTCTGTGGGTACGGTCCAACCACAACGGCAGTAGTTGTAGTAGGATATTTGTGTAATACTCTGTATACTTTTTACTCTTTAGAACCATATCCCATAGCATAAGAGGACACACAATAGATAAATAAATGTCTCCACCACACAATCATGCTTGTACCCATTGGATGCTAGTGCTTTCTGCAAGAGATTCTCTACCAGCAAGAGATTAATGCTAAAAAGATATTTTCACTTTCAACTCACTTTATAGAAGGTTTGCGTTTTTTCTGGAAGCTTTCTGGCATTTCTCAAAATCTTTTGCACATCAGTCTACAAGAAATAAAATGCATTTCCACATTATCATATCAGTTATGCCATCTATCTAAAAAAGCGTGATGTTATGATGAATAATGTTCTGCAAGTAATCCACAAATCTGTCACCTGAAGCCCACTTGGTTTTATCCATACAGTCACATTTTGTGCATAGCTCCTTTTAGACTTGGGCTGCAAAGGGAAAGGACTCTTGTTGTCTTCTTCCCCATAAGGATTTTCTTTGGCATCTTTTGAAGAAAATTTATTGCATTAAATATAAATGGAAACTAAAACAAAACACCATTTATTTTGATTTTCAAATAATCAATATTCAAAAGAAAAGAATATAGTTTCTTGTTCTGTTTAACTTTTAATTCATAGAAATGACAAGGACTGAAGCTAAAAAGAGGCTAAAGTACACATTTATTTTATACAAACAGGAACCAATCGGATTCTGTATATTTATATGTTTATAATATACCTGATATGGGTCCCAGATGAAGTGTTTTTCCCAACCAAGGTAAAGGCTCTGACCCAGGTTCAAAAAGAGACATCATTAAGTTAGATTTCTTTTTGCTGTCTGCTTGGGAGTAAAGCATTCCATGCCAGTCTGGTCTAGGAAGCAGTAGAAGCAGAGTAATAAAGGGAAAAAATGGTACTGTACACACACAAAAGAAATTACAAAGCTGAATTAAGCAAGACTGTATGAGTGCTGCACTTACCCCAACTGCACTAAGGCCACCATCCCCTCAACCTTCAGGCTGCCATGAAGCAGAACACAGAAATTTGGAATCTTCCCAGCTATTTGATTGGCTGAATTCTCATCCTCAATATCATCAGTGAGGCTAGTACCAACTTCATCGCCCTCTAGTCAGAAAAAAAGTAAACAAATCTTACAGCTCAATACCACATTTACATCTAAACTATTTCAATCTAAAAAAATTATAGTAGTTACTTTAACCTACCTTTGTTCAAAGCGATGGGTAGTACTAAGTGACGAGATAAGACAGGAGGGCTGGAAATATCTGCAATGTCAATAAATCCTACAACTTCAAGGTCTGCAAAAATGTAAAGATTTTGTTTCAAGAAAGCACACTTTATATTATAATAACATATAAATAGAGCAAGTTTTAAACCCTAAGTACTTAGTGTACTTGTCAAAAAAAAATGTACACTGTACATCATCAAAAAATGTCCCAACCTAAATGAAAATATCAATTGTGTTGCTGTATTGGAATTGCACTGGGGACCAGTTGCCTGCTAGACAACAGCCATGAGCAACAAGACATTAATTTATGGGAAGAATTTAGTTCAGTGACCCTAAACTACCTCCCTAACTATGCCCCAGTACCAGAATACTGATATTTGTTGTCATTACAATTTCATACAAGAAAGGTATTTTGCTTCTGATATTCTAACCTTGACTATCCCCATTGTTTGAGAGCAAAACACAAAAGGTTTTCATTTTTGCATCTGAGAAAATAATTATCTTAAAGGAAGCCACCACTGTTCCATATACAAATCAGATTAGGAAACTAGTTAAAGCTATGAAATATGCTGATGGAAATTAAACTTGAATAAAGCTTGCTTAGAGATGACGAAGGATGGGAGCAATTTAGGTTTACCCCATTCTTGACTCCTGAGAGAGAACATTTTAAACCAGGAATGTCCAATCAGTATCCCTTCCAGATGTTTTACAACTTCAAATATTTACTACATGTCCTCTGAATATAGGGGAATGCTGGGAGGTGTAGTTTTTAAACATCTGTAGGGATACTGGTTGGACATCTCTGTTCTAAACATGTATGTAGATCACAAATAAAAAAACAGCACAAACTTGCATATATTATTTTGGGTACATTTACAGATGCAAAAGCGTGTTGTGCCAATAGACCTAGGCCTGAGTTTTACCTGTATTAATAGATTTTGGCATAGGATCTGTTTCTTCATCCAAAATAACAGACTCTGGCCTGGGAAACACCTGCACATCCGATGAAAGGTTTCCACACTTAAGCACCGCATGAAAGGGGGTGTAAGCCACATCGATCAGTTTCCTGAAAGACCATATATATTTTATTACCACATCACACTAAGAACTAACTGGAATTTCTTACATCTCTTACTAGACCTGTAATTGATAATCAAAAATTTAAGAAACATATTTCCTTAATGGTCATGTAAAGTCACCCTCAAAGTTTTCCAACTGATTACAATACACAACTCTATAATTTACCCTTACCTAGTCTGTATAGTTTTTTCGCTTAAATTTGGCTCCCTGTGTCTGCATTCTCCTTCTAAAATAATCTGTGATTACAGTGGGTGGGGCTGTCAATCAAGCCATTGGTAATGATATGTAGAACCCCAGATATACGGCAATTTTTTCCCATAATAACCATTTCCATCTATAATCCCATTCCTTTTTTATATTCCTATTTTGTTGTCATTACCCACCAAATATCCCCCTAAATAACCCCTCAGTTTCAGCCATTTCATTTAGAATCCATTTCTCATCCATAAATCCCACCTTCCCCCTGGTCCCCCCTAAAGGTTTCCTTCACCAACTCCTTTCACCCCCAGACCCCACTTTGAACCATTTTATTTAGAATCCATAAGTCATCCATAAATCCCCCCTAAATATTTCCTCTGCCAGCTACTTCTTCCACACACAACCCCCAAACCCCCTTCCCCTTGGTCCCCCTTTTCCCCCATGTCCTCAAACAACTCCCTCATCCAAAGACCACCTTTTACAGGCATTTGAATCATATGGTAGAAACCTACCAAGCTAGAACACAGCCAGGTAACAGGCTGTCAGTGCGCGGATGTAAGGAAGCGGCAAGCAGCTATGAGGAGCAGGACGTGTTGCTATAGCAACACAAAGCCTTCCTGTGATTGGCTGCTAGTGGCCACGCCTCCAGAGGGACGCTCGAGATCTGCAACGCAGGTTTCTTGCAATGTGCATGCGTCCCCCATGCGTCAATCGCAAAGATGGAAAGGGCAGGACGAACAACTAGGGGGTGTGCCAGCAGAGGCAGAAAAGAGCTAATGAATATTCATCTGCCAGAGAGCCTAGAGGGGAGGGAACTAGAGCCTATGAAAGAGCTTTCTTTATTCAGACATAATAAGGTAAGTTACTTTTTGAGTTTACTGACCCTTTAAAGAAAAAAAAAAACTGAACAAAGAAATGAGCTACAATTGATACAATTGGTGCTCTCACTGTGATACCCAATATGCCCATTACATTTTCTTGCGTTGGATGTTTATCTTTTTATTGTAAACTGTCCACATCCTAGAATTGGGCATACCACAAGTACAGGTGGTAATGTTAGCGTGAAGTCAAATCTAACATAAAAACTTCAAAAGAATCTACATACATAAGTAAATACTTCTCTAAAGAAAGAGGCTGAACAAAGAAATAATAACAATTGATATACTAGGTGCTTACGCTTAGATGTCCAATATGCCCATTACATATTCTTGTGTTATATCTTGTGTCACATCTTTTTGTTGTCAACTGTCCACATCCTGGTATGAGGAATTTCACAAATATTGGTGACAATTAGAGATGGCCGAAACTGGGTTTTTGGATCTCGGGAAAATCCCGAAGATCCGAAAATGGAACTTTCGGATCCCGAAGATCCGAAAATGGAAATTCTGAGTCAGACCCAGATCCCATCTCTAGTGAAAATTTAAGCATGAAGTCAAATCTAACATAAAAACCACAAGTCAAAAAAGCAGTTTTTGACTTTACCAACAAAGTTATGTATGTTTGTAAAACAAAGATTGTTATGACTGATCATTATATGATTGGTCATTTAAGCTTTATATATTATTCCCCCACAGGCAATCTCCTCCTCCATTGCCCACCCTTAAAACAAGAAAACTGGTGACTTGTTAGTTACCTGCTTGCAGCCGCAAGTTCTATTTTACCAGTTTCTTACATGCGTTTAATGAATTAATTAATTAGTAATTAAGTTCATTTCCATTCTGGAAAAGGTAACTGCCTCCTCCATCTGCTGAAAGATCTTTTCATACACTTGAGCATGTGCATAGGAGTCAGCAGAGGAATCAGCAGTCAATCATTGGTTGTGATGTCAGCAGTCACAGCCTTAATTGACTGCATGGAGGAAGGAGCCAGCTTACTCCAGGTAACAGACATGTAACCAGATTTCTTGTTTTAAGGGTGGACAATTCCTTTTAAGATTGCTAGGTATACTTAATAAGTTCCATTTGTTTTTGACCATTGGACTATTGTTTTTTTCACAACTGCAGCAGGGTTATACAGAACATTTTTACAGCGTAGTATTTCTGGATATTTAGGATTTTCTTATTATGTTGTATACTGGTTGACTGCAACATAGGGAAAGGGGGCCTGCTTTAAATAAGCTAGTGCCTTAAGAATTCTCTAGCAATTTTTGACCCAAAACCAACTGAATATCCTTAAAGACAGGTGTTTAATAAAATGATCAGTCTCCCACCTTTATATGTGCTCTTGTTCCTGAGATATTTGCAGCCAGCGTATGCTACTGGCCAAAACACATTTGGCACTAATCTATCAGTATTACTGGCCATATACTAAACTGGCGCTATGCCGATTTAACAACGGATCTGATATAAACGTCAAAAAGGCCATGAGACTGGTGTAGCAGCAGTTCTTAGCTTCAAACATTTCTATAAAGTTTCCTGGATGTTTTCTAAACTTTGCAGAAACTTTGGGAGATACGTTTGCAGCGTATAGCCAGCTTTAATCTGCAAACCTCAATCTGTACCAGCTCAACTACCAGGCTGTCATATTTACTGAGCTTTAGAATGTGTTTCACAGCTAGGAAAGCACTAAATCCATAATTTCAGTCCCAATGGGCGTTGAAAATATCTTTACTTCTGCATTTTGGATATGGCTCGGCTAGTTTCAGATTCCTTCTACATTTAGGGGGAGTAAAGGCAGTAAAAGGTTTATAATGGTATGGATTTAATGCAGTGCATTACAACTAGTTTATATATGCCTAAATTTTACAATATAAGTACCTCATATATCTCTTTTTATAATTTTTTAGGAGACTGAGGTACCCAGAGAAAACCAATGCAAACACAGGGAGAACATACAGAATCCATGCAGATGAAGTTGTCAGTGGATTTGAACCCAGGACTCAGCAACAGCAATAACTACTGAGACACCATTTTGTTTAATTTCAATTACTTGCTCTGAGGTATCCAATTTTAGAGTTTTCTATTTCCCACACTATTTAAGTACAGATGTACGTTAGTGGCTGCAACCCAAGATGAGCGGCGATTGCAGACGCAATTGTACACCTGTACCTGCCTTTAGATCTATACAATAAAATACAATCTTTACTATAAAGAAGCATTCCAGCAAACCTCTCTAATCAGATTTAGATTTTAAAGGGAACTTTACCTAAACCTATCATTATTGTCCCGTATGCATTCCTGTTGGAATCTGTGAATTTGCCCAAACTGCCAATACACAGGAACGATTGTTACATAATGCTTTATTTTGCACAGGCCACTATGTTATCTATAACAACCAATAACGATCCAACAGACATTTACTGTTCTGTTCAGTAGATTTGCAATGCAGACAGCTGTAATTTGTATTTAAGTTATGGTGCAATAAAAACTGAAGTTTTAACGGACCGGTAATGACAGCAGTGGCTTTAATCCGGGATCAGCTGCTGTTTTACCTTCTATCTATAGTGCAACAACCGCGGTAATTTGTCAGCTTTGTGACCAAATCATACACATTTTAACCATTTTTAAAAACTTTCTATGCATTATATTTCATATTTAAATCAAATCCAGCAGAAGGCTACCAAGGTTGTACTCACCCAAACATAGACTGTACGTTCTTCAGACAGAGTGGCCCATCAATAGTGAAAATTTGACCCTCTCCATTATTAAGATCTATCAGCCGCTCAAGGCAATCTAAAGAATCAGAGCTCTGCAGCTAATAAAAAAAATAATATATATATATTTTTGCTTTCAGGCAGTCACACATAAATACTATATAGCCAGAAATTGGTTACCTGTGATATTAGAGCAGTTTCATATTAGCTACTTCTTAGAAATGAGAAGTACTTATGATACTAGAAAGATAAAGTTTGACCATCTATGTTTAATACAAAGATTTCCTGAATAAGTGTCTTTTTTTAATGTTAGAGAGAGATTTTTCTTGAATTTATTGACTATGTTTGAATTTGTTGTTATTTTAATATCTGTTAACCAATGAGTTTTAAGACCTTTTATCATGTTACATTTAGCACAAATCTGACAAACCGCAATATCATACCTTTTTCCCTGCTACTCTTAAAGGGTATGTCCACCCTTTATACAAATTTTATGTATATTATAGTCCATGTTCCCCCAGCCCCAACTGCTATAATTATATTTTAAGAAAGTCCCCCGATCATTACTTACCTTACCTCTCTCCTTCGCCGCACTGCACCGGCCCTCTGCGTCTGTGATTGGCTGAGAGGCAGCCAATCACAGACGCGGCTGTCAGAACAGAAGGCGAGATGGGTAAGGTAAGTAATGATCGGGGGACTTTCTGAGAATATAATTATAGCGGTTGGGGCTGGGGGAACATGGACTATAATATACATAAAGGGATTTACGCTAGGGGGAGGAAGACCAAAGCAGGTGGGAGAGGGAGGGAGAGAAGGGCTGCAGTGCACATACCAAACCTATATGGAGACTGCTATCCTCCTTGTGGCCAGTTTTTGGGACTTTGGGTGGGATTACAGGAGAACCATTTGGAGCTGGGATGTAAGGTAAGGATTTTATTACACTACAGAGTGGGGCCAGTAGTGGGGTGGATTATAGTTTTGGGGGTGGACATGCACTTTAAACCCCAGAAATTATTATGTATTGTACTTACCTCTTCCAAATTGGCCATGCACATTATATAAAGCTTTGAAACAAAAGGAAAGGGCAAAGGAAATCTGTTGCTGTCATTTCGCTGATTGAGAGTTGACAGGGAATGTTGCAAGGACCCTCTCCCAATGCCAAGGCAGCCATCAGTAACCAGCACAATCTAAGCAACAAAAAATAAGGATCTAAGTATATTTTAGCTCTACTTTAGGAGGAGTAGGTTTTTTTGTTTATCTTTGTACATTAAAAATACTTCATCAATGGGAATCTATTGCCTATTTTCCATCTAATCAGCAGCTTAAAAAGCAGGTTACCTGAGAAGGAATTGATGCACCCCATTCCTGCTGCACTACACTGGATACTCCTTGTAGAGCTGTCTCCAGACAGGTCTTGTCATGGTCCTCCATATTACTTAAAGCTTCCTTAATAACAGAAAAATGATTTAAAAGTTACAATCTTGCAATACATTATTATTTACATATTTATAGACTACAATATAGAATTAAAACTAAATGTCAGAATATGATGAAGCTTACATTTTCAAAATGCTTAATTTATTTTTAAAGTTATAGCCAATATTTTACATCATAAGGCTATATCACTGTATGTACAAACATATTTGTACCCATCAACTACATCATGGAAAAGGAAATGAACTGCGCACACCAGCATTAAATGAAACTGGTGTTTAATAATAAATCAAGAAACATAGTGGTGTTTCTCGATTTATTAATAAACGCCAGTTGCCATCAAGTCTGGTGTTTTCCTTTTCCATGATGTTTGCCAAATTACTGTAGAACCTGGCACTGGAGTCTCGGACTCTGGAGGTTGTGCAGGATAACTCTTCTACGGTCACCAACTACATTATTGCACCTACCAACTTAATATGGTTACACATACAGATGAAATATCCTTGTTCCAGTGACCCATAAACTCAGGAAGCCTGTACCTGAAGAGTGTTATAATCCCTGGTGAAGGGAACCATTAGCTCCCAGAGGGAAGAGAAGACAACCAAGGCTGTGAATTCCAGCTTGTAGTTCGTAGCCATGTGTTCAAAGAGCATTGTAAGGCCATGGGCAGCCAGGTGTTTACGCTGGAATTCCTCAGTCCCCTCCACAGGAACTGGCCTTGTCATGGAGAGGGACACATCCATCACCACCACAGTTGGCATGGCGGCTTATACAATCGGAAGACTGAAACAAAAACATACATTTCCACAGTAAATGTTACAAGAATGACAATGTCGGCCATTGAGTATTTCCTACTAAAATTAAAAAGGTAAATACCCCAAAATACAGTGTATAAAATTGCAACCTGTGTGTGGGCAAATCACATCTATAATCATCCTAGTAACAAGGTACAAACTTATCACGGTTATAATAGCTACAATTTTAAAAGATTACATAAAGGTTTACAGCAACTCCATCTTTGGATAATGTGGATAATATTAAGACTGTTCACCCAACCCTTCATCAACCCTAGTCGTGCTGGTCCTCCTTTTCATGTCCTACTTCCACTTTCACCTGAGCCACACTTTTCTTTGCCTGAGAGATTCTTTAAATTATATCAGTTATGATTTTTCCATGATTCAGTAATTTGGGTAAGCACTAGATGGGTGTTATGGTAACCTCAATACAATAGCTATTGGTTAGGGATCTCGAGTCACTCAGCGCAAATCTATATATATCTTCCACCAGATGTACTTCCACATAGAATGCATTACATCCCAATATACTTCTAATAATGTAATGGTTACATTATGATCCTAAGAATGAAAAGCCTTTCAATAATACCACGGTAACTTCAGTCTAGAAAGTACAAACTATTTACCCCCATTGCTTACTTTTCACGTTAGATTAGTTTTTTTACTCTCTCTGCGCCCACTGAAAGAATAACTTGCGAGTGAATCTGTGGAACTTACATCTTGTCAAATAAGGCACACCAGTGGGGGCAATGTCACGGGAGGCAAAATGGTTAATTATAGTGTAAAGTTGGGAAGAACTTCGTTGGCATGATGTGAGTGTTTGTAGCCTTGGCTATTTTTTGTGATTAATTCTTTGTCCCAGCTTTAGGAGTCATCACAGAGAAGCTGCATATAACTGAAAATGTGTCCAGTGCTACTTTTATGGCAGCTGGTGGTTCAGCACCTGTAGTTTGTGGTATATGCTGTTTAGCACTGTTTAGCTATAGCACGCATTATCGCGCATGCACACTATAGCTGTAGTGCTGCTGCATTGGATCGCTTAACAATTAAGTCTGCTCCAAGTTCGTTCCTGGCTCCAAATGCATTGATTGAAGAACAGAAGGTAAGGCATAGCTCCTTATCCTTCCGGTCTTCAATCAATGCATTAAAGGAATAGTTAACTTTGGTAGTGAACTATTCCTTTAAGTATAACAATTGACTATTGTGGCATAGCAGCACAGTGGCTCAGTAGTTGGCACTGATGGGTTGGAGCGCTAAAGTCCTGAGTTTGATTCCACCCTTGCAAGGAGTGCTTGCGAGGGTTTCCCCCACAATCATAAAGACATTCTGATAGGTTGTATGTGTCAAATAAATGTGCTTAGATTGAAAGCTACTTTTCCAGAATGGAAGATAACTTATCATTAAACATCTGGTTACAAATGAATGTAATAAACTACAAAAAAATAACAGTTGGTGTTGTGGTAAGATAAATGGCAATATGGACTATAAAAGGATTGAATAGAGGGATGACCTGCTATAACAGTTTTCTGCAGTAATTTAAAATTGGACATGTGCAAAGAACACAGTGGTCAGTGAGCGATACTGGAATACTGAGAGATAAAATACAAACAGGTTAACATACGTTTTTCAGCACCCACATCAAAATGTCCCTTACTTATGCAGCTCTGCAAAGAAGATACAGCCTGGCATTTCCTATATGGTCATGGCATTTTAGAGATTGAAACTCCTGATCCCCTACTGATCAGATGAAACTAAAGGCTGCCGAGAGACAAGGAGCACACTTGATATGTGCCTTCAGTTCCCCAGTGGCTGTTTTTTTGTGTGCGAGTTTAACCCTCCAGTGCTACAGTAAAAATTGCCACCTCCGACAGGCTATGTGATTGGGCTGCCTTAGGCTGATACTTGTAGAAGGGGTTACTCCTGTGCTCTGATGTAAAAGGGAATCCTGTTTAGCCAAGTAGGGATGGCTGCACTGCAAGTGTCTAATGAATGATGTATAAAACCCTTAAAAGTTTCTTGCTTGCACTTAGGGGTATGGTTTGGGGGAAAAGGATAAAAAACAAATCAACAATAAAATAGGTTAAGATCAAGATCTCTGTAAAAATCAGTTTAAAATCACACTGCCATATATAAAAAACCTTAAACACTCACTTTCGCCTATCCACAACTAGGGATATTGCAGGCTTTATTCTGTGCTGTTCAGAGGATGGCTTGGTGTAGTCCTTTTAAATGGTGGTGGTATTGTGGTAAGGTATAATGCACTTGGTGGTGGCTTTGTAAGGTAGGTCCTACACGTTACAGTGTTTAAATCCTTTCAGTTTCATCAGGGATAAAGTGTGCAAAGTCTCCCTGCCATTCAAAATCGAGATCCACAGAACTTCCTGTTTTCTGTAACAGGAAATGACATTTGTGTTCCATTTGCTGGTTGTTTGTGTTCCAGCAGCCATCTTGGATTTCATACTACCTAATTAAGTCTATGTTTGCCCCTTTGAGTCGTTCTAAATAGTAATTTTCATATATCCAACCTTGGGGGTGTCTCCTTATGCAAATTATATGTTTGTTTTATTAACAGAAGTGATCAAGAAACTGACATTATATTGGCTATAGCAAGTAATGGAGCTGAGGGATGTGGCCTACCCTTAACGACGTGCTAACCGACACAGTGCTGCTCTGTGAATTGCCCCTACAGGTCTTGGGGGAGCGGGCTAAGACTGATCTCACCAAGTCAACACTATTTTTCATTAAATTGTCCAGATGCCAGATCACACCTTCCAGCGGCACTTATGATGATTCATCTACATAGTCTCTCTACCACCATGAGGGAGCGACCTCCACTAGTCCTCCCAACACAAGGTAAGTTCTATATAACTTGCTTGTCTTAGTCCAGTTACATCTTCAATCATTGCCACACTCATTTACCATCTTTTATGCTAGGTACGCTCATTTCAGTGTTTCGGTTGCTAATCGCGACTGTTCCTTCATCCGAATTGGACGAAAGCACGATCGAACAGTCGGAAAACCACAACCGATCATGCGGTCCTCTATGACCGCACGTACGTCGCGGCTAACTGTCTGACACGGGTTTGCTTTGCCGCGGCCGCCAGTCTTTCCTCCTGGCCAACTGGTCGGAAGCCTCTATCAGTCGGCCAGGAGGAAGATTGTATGGTGTGTACCCACCTTTATACAGATTGTAGTCTCCAGAAAAGGAATAGAATCTGCTAGATAGTCCATAACTTTAAAGGGCATGTCCACCCCAAAACTATAATCCCCCACTACTGGCCCCATTGTGCAGTGTAGTTTAATCCTTACCTCACTCCCAGCTCCATAAGTTTCTCCTGTACCCCCCCCCCCAAAGTCCCAAAAACTGCCCACCAGGAAGATAGCAGAGTCCATATAGGACTCTGCCTCCTACCTGGCCTCCGTGAGAAGTTTGGCATGCGTACTGCAGCCCTTCTCCCCGTCCCTCTCCCTCCCCCTAGTGTAAAACCCTAATATATATGATTCCCCCAGCCCCAACCGCTCCATTTTTATTCTTAGAAAGCTCCCAAACTTTACTTACCTTCCCCTTTCCCCCCCCGCCGAAATGAACTCCCGGAGCCGCGTCCGTGTTTGGCTGCTGCTCACCAATCACAGACCGACAGCTGGTCTCGTCCCTCTGCTTGCATTTTCTCGCAAGCAAGGGCCGGCAGCACGGCGGAGGGAAGAGGGGAGGTAAGTAAAGTTTGGGTAAGTTTCTAAGAGTAAAAATTTAGCGGTTGGGGCTAAGGGGGACAGAGGAATCATATATAAAAAAATGATTTTAAGGGTGGAGATACCCTTTAATTATGTGTTATACCCTTTGTTATCTAGTACTGCTTTACCTGAAGAAGAAAAGTGTATCTCTCGAAACTTGTCTGTAAAAATAACTGTTAGTCCCTATAAAAAGATATCACCATATCCTTCAGTACTCATCTTAACAGTAATCTGCTTCTTAGTTATAGAATCTATTTTTCACATGTAGGTAAATCCAACTTACTAGAAAAGAATCTTAAAATGTATAGCTTTAAGAACCAGGAAAAGCTTCAGTTGCTGGGCACATAACTTACACACAGAGGGACGTACCGGAGCGGCTGCAGGACCAATCAGACAAGCAGACATCCTGAGGCATGCACTGTACACAAGAGCTCTACCCACAAATGGGTCCCACACACTAATAGGCCCTGCTCTCAATTGGGTTCTGCACACACAAAAGATCCAAACATACCTACATAACCCCCCCCCCAAAAAAAAATTTGTATTAGTCATTTATATAGCAATCCCTGTTTAGTGTATAAATAGTTAATTACTGTTCCTATTGAAAAGAAAAAGAAGGACCAAACATCGTCAGTCAATATAAACAGGGCTTCCTATATAATAACTAATCACTGAGTGACTGTAATATAGTTCTCGCCACTGCACCTCCCCATTCTAAATCCCTAGCCTTATATATTATATAAAGTATAATACACTACCTACAGTGTAATATAAGTATTACGCCACCGAGGAATCCATGACCATATATACAGGTCATGGAACTTGTGTAGTAAATCCATATATTACACTGTAGGTAGCGTATATTTCTTATAATACATAAGGCCAGGCAAAAAAAATAACCTGCCCACTACCACTGTGTCTTCCCCTTCCTGTGTTTAGTCATTTATATAGATCTCTGTTTTGTATTAATAGTTATTACCATTCCTATTGAAAAAGAAGAAGGACTGAACATTGTCTGTCAAGAATAAACAGGGATTCCATATAAATATAATAATACAGGGAGGGGGAGACAGGGGGGGGGCAGTAGAATACAGAAGTCACTCAGTGACATCACTGAGTGATTGTACTAGATTCCTCACCACTGCACCACCACTCCCATTGAAAATGCCTAGCCTTGTGTATTATAATATTTCCTAACTGTTATGTTTGCCTTTATGCAAATCTTCCTCGTGATTTGCTATCTGCATAGTTCAGTTATGTATCATAGGTTAGATTATGTTCTGAACAGAGTCTCATCAGGACACAACCTGAGGTGCCACAACCAGACTACACAGCCAGGAAATCACAGCGTAGATTGCATAGAAGTTTAGCCCAAATATCCAATCAGATACCCCAATTCCCTAGCCAACTGTAAGGAGAGAGTGACTCCTTGACAAACCTAGACAGAGGCTGAGATTTATGTCTTGAGAGGAGCTCTGAGGCAGTCAGTCATGTGATGAACTTCAGAAGAAACAACCAGGGCAAGAACCAATTTAAATAACTCACAATAGAGTTGTTAGAGTGTTAAAGGGCATCTATAGTTGGAAAATGGACTTTTTTTCTTTCTTTCCATGAGTTCTATAATTCCCCCCCAACCCCCAGATTGTCGTCACTTTATTCAGATTCCCTCTGTGACCTGGGATACACAAGTTAGAAGAATACATGATTGCATTCCTCTACTCCTACTTGTACTGTCAATCAAATTACTGTGACGTGATCCCCTTATCCCGCTCAAGTCTCTCCCTCCTCCTTGCTCTGTAATAAACATAGAGATAAGAGCATTAGCGGGGGAGAGAGGTAGCTTTAATGGCAGAGATAAGCTGCACTTGACCCCCCTTCTTCATAGCTTTCACTGATTGATGACGGGTCACAAAGAGAGAGATCAAGACACGGAGATCCGTGTCTCCAGGACAGCTTGCTTTCTATTGGCCACTGTGCGTGGGTGTGTTTCTCAGGATTTTGAACTTTTAACTCCTACTGCACATGATAAGCTTGTCGGTTAGCTGGATTTGAGACACGGAGAGGTAACAAAGGGGAGGGGGAAGGAGGAGTGCTGCACACAGATCTGACACCATGGAAAAACAAGTCACTGACAGAGATAGGATAAAGGCAGCACAAGTTCATGATTTATCTTTGCAATGGATCAATGAGTTTTTTTCACGATAATGCCCTTAAGTGGTACAGCCAGCCCTCCAGTTCTCAAATCACCCAGTTTAAAAGTTAGCCCTCAATTTCACTAATCACTGTGCCAGTCATCCCTCTAGTTCAGTAATTACCTAGTGTTACAACCAACCTTCCTGGTTAGAAATCCCTCAGCGTTACAGACAGCCTTCCAGGTCTGAATCACCTAGTGTTTCAGCTTCACAAATTATCCAGTTTTACAGCCAGTCCCCCAGTTCACTAATCCCCCAATGTTCAGCCAGCCTCCAGTTCACAAATCACCCAGTGTTACAGTCCTGCCCTCCAGTTCACAAATCACCCAGTTACAATTGCCCTCCAGTTCACAAATCACCTAGAATTATTTCAGCCCTCCATTCACTAACCACTCAGTTTAAAAGCCACCCCCCCAGTTTATAAACCACCCGTGCCAGTCAGTCTCCATTCCACTAATCACTCAGTGTTAGTCAGTCCTCCATTTCACAATTACCCAGTGTGACAGCCAGCTCTCCAGTTCACAAATCACCCTGTGTGACAATCAGCCCTTCAGTTCACAAGTCTGCACAGCCAGCACTCCAGTAGTAATTAAATTTTGAGGGCTGTACTGATTGCAATCTAATGAAATTAACTGAATCATTGTGAGTTAATTCTGACATAAATCCGAGTACACACGTTTACTTGTTTTGTGTATCTGGTTCTGGTAAACCATAATGAGTTTGAATGGGTTGTGGGTCAGGTTTGGTAAGAAAACTATGGGTGGGGGTTGGATGGTAGCATGTGCAGGTCTGTTAAACACCTGGTACGGCTGGCTTAGGTAGCGGGTACAGACACACTTGCAGTCTGTTTCAGGAGTGGGTTGGGTTGCGGGTCTGACTACTTACAGGTCGTGCCTGTGGGTTATGAACCCCCACCAAACGGCGGGTCAGGTCGGTGATTTTGTAGGTTGGGTTTGCGGGGCTGTTTATCGGGTGTAGGGTAACAGTTTTACGGTTGCAGGTCAGGTGCTGGTCTGAAAAATGCAGGACTGACCTTTTTGCTGCCATTTGTTGGTGATCGCCCTGCTGAGGAAAGACTGGAGCCAACTTGGTTATAAGACTAAACAAAAACTGTAAGGTTTTTTGTTAAATCTCTTTTGCATTACACAGTGGGCTATTTTGCTTGCTATTTTCATTCTATGTGTAGGATGAATGCCAAGTGTTTTGTTCTTTAGCTGACCGTGAGGTGTAAATTACAGTCCTAGGTATAACTATCCGTACTAAAGAGGAAAAGCAAATTTACTGTATATCACTGACATCCCTAATGGCAGGATAGCTTTGTCCATTGTCTTAATGAAAGGAAATAAAGCAGCCTAATTATATCCTACACACTTCTGCTGGGCAGGCGTACAACTAATGATTAAGACTGCTTTTGAACATTTGAGACAGGCTGCATGCACTTGTCAAGTAATATATCTGTATATATATACAGTCTTACAATGAAGAAAACACTTGAAGCAACACCTTGGGTCAATAATGGTGCACTCCTGGGTCTTATTTAATATTTTTTTCAACATTTAGGTCTGTGTTCTTAGACCTTTCTATTGATCCCAGTTTCCTTTCCATTAGATATTTTTATAGTTTATTGGAGTTTGTGAAAAATTGGGGTGACTGAAAAGGGTTGCCAGATTTTGTTCGCCCCCGATGGGGAAGGGGTGGTGACCTCACAGCTGGCAAGACAGGGAGGAGGGGGGCGGGTTGCAACTGGGCATGGAGTAAGAGTTCCAGTGGGGCGGCCAGGACCAGTGTTTGGATGGGATTTCAGGAATGACTGTGGGACAATCACGCCCTAGGACAACCCTGAGTGCTGTGTTATACATCCAAAGAAGAACTCAATGAGATACACAAATGTGCCTGTTTTTTGTGTGGTTTATTTTTTTACCCAGACTGAATAGTATTAATGAAATTCTATAGGTAAATTTGTCATGGAATCATGTTGTAATTTAAAGGGCGACTGTGGTCTCCGAACAAGTTAGGGTTAAATAATAGCTTGCAATCTTTCCTTTAAAATGAGCCCTAAGTTACATCTCTGGCTGAAGCCCATGAGAAATTATATTTGTGATATGTTCAAATTTCCTGCTTCCTTTTGGTTGTGTGGAATCACTTGAAATCTGCTCCTCCCTTTGCCTGGGACAGAAGCATGCTCAGTTAAGACTTAATGTAGGAAATACCTGATTAGAAACAAAAAATGACAAAGAGAATGGGAGCATATTAATGCAGGCATAGGTCACATGGCTGAAAACAGGAAGTGTATAAGCGAAGTAATATTGCTGAACCTTTCCAGCAATAACTTCTCAAAACTTTTACTTATAGATGTGATTTAGGGTTCATTTGAAGGTATGATGGAAAGGCATTTGTATAACCCTAACTGGTATGGAAAATTGGACCATGGTTACCCTTTAAGAAGATTTATTGAATAGAACCAGATAACACTTGATGATGGTAAGCCAAGTTATAGAAGTAGATCGCATGTATTGGTTTAATAATTTTACACATCATGCAATACACACATGCAATATTTCGGCCCATCAACTATTGCATGGGTTTTCGGTCACTACCGACCAACTGTTAAGTCTGAATCAACGATTGGACACGTCCGAAAACCATGGTCGATTATGTGGTCCTCTAAGACAGCAATGGTCACTTTTCTATTCTTATCCTCCTTGACCTATCCTCTGCTTTCGACACAGTTGATCATTCCCTCCTAATGCAGATACTTCACTCTTTGGGCATCGGAATGAAGTTGCATCCTGGTTTCTATCCTATCTCTCTGACCGAACTTACTCTGTATCTGTTGCTAACACCACCTCTTTATGTTGGGTTAACGCCGGGGTCTGTACTTTGACCCTTATTGTTCTCCCTCTACACTCCTTGGGAGATGTCATCAGCTCTTTTGGCTTCAAGTATCATTTATATGCAGACAATACACAAATCTACTTGTCCACACCTACGTTAACTCCTGACATCACATCACGTGTCCGACTGCCTCCTTGCCATCTCCTCCTGGATGTCTCAACACCTCAAATTGATCTTTCTAAAACTGAACTGATCGTTTTTACACCTAAACCTGGTCCAGTCCCATCTTTCTCCATCTCTGTTGAAAATATCTTCTGTTGACAATTTTTCCTATCCAATCAGCACGCTGACTAGGGGTAATTATTGACTCATCTCTCTCCTTTTCTCACCACATTAACTATGTTTTGAAAACTTGCCATTTTTTCTTCGCATATTTGCCAAATCCGAAGCTTTCTTTTTCTCCCGACCACTGCTATGTTTATGCATGCTCTCATGCTATCGCGCCTGGACTATTGCAATCTACTACTTACTGGTCTTTCTGCTTCCCACCTCTCTCCCCTTCAGTCTATACTTAACTCTCTGCCACACGTATTGTTTCACTCTCTAATAAACAGGATCCCAAATCTCCTCTGTACTGGACAACAAACTGCCTACCCGGTAAACATTTACAAAATACTTCTCCTAACTTTTAAAGCCCTTCGCTCTGCTGCTTCTTTTTATATTTCTTCTCTAGTGTCCACGTTTCTGCCCGTACCCTCCGCTCATGGCAAAAACAGCTCCTGTCACAGACCCCCCCCTCGTATTGCTTCCTCTCGCCTTAAACCTTTCTCTCTGGTGGCTCCCATCCTCTGGAATTCTATTCCCTCTCTTTAAGTCAGAAACCTCTATTAGCAGGTTAATGAGCCTTACATCCTCACATCTGGTAACCAGCACAGTAATGATTGTTTTATTTTCACTGCATACGTCTCACTCACCGCACTTAATTCCACTCCATTGTATCTGTATGTTATCCCCCTAATTATATGTAAGCTCTACAAGGCAGGGACTTCCTTTCCTCCATTGGCCAAAGCTCTAGCACTTCTATTTACATAATTTATAAATTTATGTACTGAACTATCTATGTATTAACAACTCCCTTGTATGACTTTATTGTATTTTATTACTGTACAGCTCTGCATCCCAAGTGGCGCTTTATAAATAAACTATACATACATACAAATAACATTTTTTTTTTGACTTGTTTCACAGATCCCTGGTTCAGTTAGTGAGTAATGTATATACACCTAACAGATGGTCTCTTTTACCACTTGGCTCTGCTTTAAATATGCACCAAGTTTGTTGTAAGGGGGTTAATAAGGGGTTGCACTCAAGTGATACATACCTATTTTGTTTGCGGTTTTAAATAAAGAAGATTAAAGGAGTGGTGGTGTATTTTGTAGTGTGCCTTAGGGCTAGGCCACACTAACGCTTTTGCGCACGCGTTTTAAAATGGAAATCGTGGGATTGCGAAAATTACCGCGATTTCCGATGCGCATGCGATTGAGTGTCCGTTCGCGTTTTGGTAACACATGCGCTCCCACCTTTTTGGCGCGTTAATGCATGCGTTTCCATAACGGAAAACGGCAAGACAGCACGCGCAAAACTCTCAAGAATTGCAAACACAACGCAATTGTGTGCGCGATTCCTGTGGTTGCAGTGTGGCCTCAGCCTTATAGTGGGATTTATCTCAGCTCTTAAACTAGCCTGCACAGATTGAATGCTGTATGTTTGTTTTTTTTCATAAACATCTCTCTGTATGTTTATTGGTGGCAAATTTTTCTGCAAATTATTTTGGAATAATTGTTTCAAACAATCATTTACCATGTCAACAGACCAGTGCATAAATCTAATTAAATTGAGACCACACTTTTAGGCTTAAAATGGCTGCCTCCAGTCATGCTGCTGCCCTGCCAGCAAGAAATCTAATTAAAATCATTAGCAATAGTGTATAGCCTATCCATGTTTCAGCCCAAGAAAGTGCCCATACACGGCACGATTATCAGCCGAAATGACTGTTCAAGCATCGCCACCCCCAGATTGCACGTGTGTATGACCTTAAACTATAGTCAATAAGCAGGAAATCAGACTTATGGTAGGTACACATGGGCAGATATTTTGGCTGAAAGACAATTGGACATGTCCTAAATCACAACTTGTATGATCTTCAGAAATGTCCAACGAAAATTCATCTGGGGTGCAGAAATCTGGTAGATTTGACATAAGATTGTTGATTCTATCAAATGTCTAAAGCAACTTTTCCCTTCTGACATTCTCTGTTCTGGTCCATTATTTTGCAACAGGAAGTTGATAGCAGTTGATTCTTCTGATGTACTTACAGTCTACTTACTTCCCCATGACATTTAAAAATCCCTTGGCCTGATCATTTTGAGATTTATATAGGAATTCCACCTCTGCTGGCAGCTTTGCAATCTACCGCTTCTGATGTGGTCTCTCACACACCTGTGGACCCTGTGAAACTCCTGTGATTTCCTGATACTTGGCAAAGCTCCCACAAGCTGCCTAAGTCAAGAGAGAATATAGGGCTGTGAACAATACATTAAGTGCCTTCCCTGTGTGGGGGCTGTGCCAGAGGAGAGGGGTGGTTGCCGGATATCAATATTCCATGGTAGGTTGTCTGTTGAAATTAGGATTGAAATTACAAACCATGATCTGACGAGGAGACATTGCAGAGATGCTGATCTAACCTGAAGCCAGTGTAATGCCAGCATTATGGGGGTCTATACCCTGAGAACTCTGTTATGGCGCCGGACAGGGTCTGCACCCTGTGAATTCTGTTCTGGTGGCAGAATGGGGGTCTGTACCCTGAGAACTCTGTTATGGCAGCCAGAACAGGGATCTGCACCCTGGGAATTCTGTTGTTGGTGAATGGGGTCTACACCCCGAGAACTCTGTTCTGGCAGCCAGAACAGGGATTTGCACCTGTTCTGGCAATTGGAATAGGGGTCTCACCCTGGGATCTCTGGTCTTGCTGCTAGAACAGGTACTTGTTCCCTGTTCTAGCTGCACCCGTGGGACTCTGTTCTGTCTGACAGAAGGGGGTATGCCCCCACGAGACCCTGTTTTGACTTCTGAAATGGGCCAGCACCCTCGGGATGGTGTACTGGCTGCCAGAATAGGGGTCTGCACCCTGGAAGTAAAATGGACTGAAAGCTGTAAGACCACCAGTCAGAACCCTCACCAAGCTGCTCTGTAATGCACTGCCCTGCCTATTAAGGTTACACAGGTAGGGAAGGAGCGTGGCTTAAATGCAGGCGCAGAGCAGTTTGGTAGAAGTTCTGTCACAACCTGTCCCCCAGAAGCCAACACTGCAGGTACTTTAGTTCTGGATTCCTCTCCTGACTGCGAGTAAAAACCGTTACCAACAACGGACTGGTTGCGGCTTTTACATTTGGGTTTGCTAATTTTGTGTTCCGGTTCCGCACCGCTGAGTCTGAACACTACCTGTAGGTCGAATCGCCGGTAATTAGTCCTCCCTCGCGCAAGAGGGCAGTGGGTGCCTGCGGCTCCCGTTCCGGTTCCATTTTTTTGTGTATACCCCCCGTTCCGTCTTTCACAGGGCCTCGTCGCTTCCGATGATGTCACCTCCAGGCGAGTCGTCCCACTGTGCTCGTAGGAACTGCCGGTCCGGTAAATCTGACAGGACTGGGATCGGGGGGCGTAAATCAAAGGCCAGCTGGGAAGGCAGATAGTGTTTACATGTTCTCATTGCTCTACAAGATTTCCTATTGCTTAGATATCATCGCCGTCCATAGCAGTCAGATTTACAGTACATCCAGTGGCTGCTACGGCCATTATTCCGCACTCTGGAATCCAGGTTGGTAAGGAAACATTGTAAAGACCTGCTCGTACACATGACGATTAAACTTAGCCATTGGTAGCTTTGCAGGCTGGCATATGTAAAGGAAATCCTAATATACTGGAAGTTGCTTGGCAGGACTTCCTGGAAGTTTCACTGGACTCATTGTGCTTGAACTTTTTAAATGCTGCAATGTGCTTTATTTACAAGTTTGTAGTCTATGATCGTCTTGTGAATGAGCAATCAATTTTAAGAGTTTTTAAAAAAAAAAAAGCACCCAAACACAATAAGGACACAGTCACACTGTGCCGCACACGAATCACATGCGATTTCGTTGTTGTTTCTTTGTTTAAGATTGCAAACCCCCCCAAAAAACTTAATGTGCAAACGCATAAAAATCACGCTAGTGTGGCCTAGCCCTAAGAAACCACTGCCACCATAGTAAATGCCGTGTATTTGGGGAAAGAAACAAATATGCAAAATCAAGATTATTAATTCAAAATGTGTTTTTCATATTTACAAAAAAAAAAGTGGGGCAAAAATTAAAGGGGACTTTTTTTGGTTTGTTAAGCGTTGTTAAAATGCATATCTACCCAATCTGAGTAAATATTTAGTTTGAGTTCTGTGATGAATGCAGGGTACAAAAAGGAGACAGACACAGAAATCTAAGGAGGTGCAGCAGTCAAGGGATTTGAATGTTAAAGGAGTTTTGTAAACAATAATGCATTAAAATTGTCTTTGGTGCTCTTGACCTGTGCAGTTAACTTTATTCAAATTATGTTCAGGGCATCTATAGTGGGGAAAATGAACTTTTTTTCTTTCTTTCCATGTGTTCTATAATCCCCTACAACCCCAGAGTGTCTTCACTTTTTTTCAGATTCCCTCTCTGTCCTGAGATACACCAGTTAGAAGAATACGTGATTGCATTCCTCTATCTCTACTCCTACTTGACTGTCAATCAAATCCCTGTGACTTGATCCCCCCTCCCTGCTCTGTAATAACATAGAGATAACAGCATAGCAGGGGGAGAAAGGTAGCTTTGATGTTAGATATAAGGCTGCACTTGACCCCCCTTCTTAATAGCTTTCACGTGATTGATGGGTCACAAAGTGAGAGATCGTAAACTGTACGATCTCCTTCTTCCGTGTCTCCAGGACAGCTTACTTTCTATTGGCCACTGTGCGTGGGTGTGTTTTTCAGGATGTTGAACTTTTAACTCCTACTGCACATAAAAGCTTGTCGGTTAGCCGAGCTGAGACATGGAGGAGGTAACCGAGGAGGGGGAAGGGGGGAATGCTGCACATAGATCTGACCACCGTGGTTAAACAGAGTCAGTGACAGATAAGGATTTAAGGCAGCACAGAGTACATGAATTTAACTTTGCAAAGGGGCAATTTTGTTTTTTTCACTATAGATCCCTTTCACTCCTCCTCCCTAATTAGTGTACAGTTATATCGGATTCATATCTAGAGTTGGAGGAAGCCTAGTTGTCACTATAGCACTGCAGTGATGCCTGTGTTTTTTCTACAAACTCTTGCCTAAATAACAGCGATGACCCTCGTCAAATGATTGGGCTTAAAAAATAACTTTAAAGAGTTAAAGGAAAACTATCATCTAAACAGATTTTATCCTGACTTATAGCCCAGAATGTAAAATAATAAAGAAATACATTTTTAATGGGGTGAAGCTCACTGCTTTGTTCAATTGTGTTTTGGAGTTTTGAACCTGATCGTAAGTGGATTTGGAGTGTTTGGCTAAAACCCTCCACCTCAAGTATCCTTTACAAGGATTTTCTTTTTGATTTCTATCAAACTGGCTAGCTAAAACATTAGATTGGCTGCTAAAGTTGTCTGAATAGCTCCTTATGTTGAAGGGTACCTCCACCCTCCAAATAAAAAGTTATTTTCTAAAATTACTTACAAAGACCAATCCTTCACCATGGCTCTATGCTTCTTTTCGGATAGACACTGTCAAGCCCTGTTGATGATGTTGCAGCCAAAAGGCAGACAGTAGCTGCCTTTTCTTTTGCAAGCTTTGCAACCATTTCACAACCATAGCAGTGGAGGCCAAACCTGCTAGCAAAGGATTGCTCTGTGTTAATATGTTCTAGCATCGGATGAATGCAATGAGTTTTGGGGAATCCTGTTTATGAAAAAAAAAATTTGATTTTGAGGGTGGACTTTTTAAAAATAATTTCAGCCTTGGTTAAAGTGAAATTAACTGGAAATGCTGTATATTTTATTTATTCCGCATAGGTATAAATGTGTTTTAAAATGTTTTGTGTCATAGTTAAGCTATATAGATTAAAAGGTGAGGCAGAATATGGTTTACATTTTAGTATTATAGTATCTTTTTTCTGTATTTAAATATTCTTTTTTCTTCTAGGTGCTTTCTATTCTTTACTTTTTCTCATAGTGGATACAGCAATTTCATGCAGCAGATATCTGCTGTAGGAATTTGTTCAAAAATTGGTTTCGTTGACATTTGTTGCACGCACTTCCTCACCATGAGTGCAGCTCTCTGGGGTCAGAAAAAAGTTCCTCTTATTGGGAAGAGAGAATCTTTACTTTGCTGCTTCAAGAAGCCAGTGTTGTTGACAAACAACCCAAAACAGATTAAGGTTCCGCGGGCAGCATTGGACAGTATGTTCAGGAACGATCAGCAGTGGCACACAGCAGGGGTATTCCTTCCTCTAAAAGCAAGAAGTTGCAGATTGCACTGAAGATTGTTGAACAGTCTTATGCTCTTTTGGATTGTGGATAGAGAAGAAGTTTATGAATTGGGGAAAAGATGCAGAACTTCTTTTAGCTGTTACCAACTACGAAGCGGTACGCCTTTTCAAGAACAAAGCCAGACAACGAAGGCCATCCAGATAGAGCCTAGCTCTGCAGTTCGTGTTTCCCTTAGGCCAGGCGAGATCTTCCCTGGAGTTGTACGTTACAGGGGCCCTGTTACCAGAGAGTCACCTAATGGCATATGGTTTGGCGTAGAATTATTGGTAAGATACATGTTTCCAACAATTCACCCCTTTATAATTGTGATGGACTATTGCTTTTATTACTACTTACAAATGTAGGTACCATAAGTTTAAAAGCCCTACTTTACAGATTTCCTTTTAAGGGAAATGGCAGATTAAACACAAATAGCCTTTTTTTAAAGGACAACTGAAGTGTTGTTACTTCCCCTTCCCTTTGACTACCAGGGCATAACCATTGAGAATACATGCTTTGCACACAAGAGGTTTTGGCCGATTGGATTATCCCAATACAGTTGTCCTTTAAGCAATGCTACTTATTTTTTCCCCATGAAAGCCTTTATCAAGCAATTAATATAGCGTTTTGCAGTTAAAGGACATATCCACCCTAACCTAAATATTTTTCTATAATTTAAAAGCCCCCCAACTCTAGGACCGTTCTACTCCAACTCCCATCACCCAGTTTTTCTAATAAAGTTTGTATATTTGGTTTTCATTGCCCCTACAGCACATCTCACGGCTATTTCCGGGTAGAGTTGTTTGTCATGGCTGTGACAGATGATGTCACAACCTAATGACTTCAGGATCCAATTCCAACTGGGTATTCCCTTCTAAGCATAGTGCAAGCTCTTTGAGTTTCTTGCAGCTGTCACAGGAGGCAGGAGAGTCACGAACAAAAAAGCTTATAACTTCTGTTAGTGTCAGTATTAGTGTCTTGGATGGTTTCATGCATGCAATATTTTTAAGTTGGGGGGTAGACATGCCCTTTAATCTGTCTATAGTGTCTGCCCTTTTCTCTGGTATTTCTCTCATTTGCTATTTTGTCTGGGAGCAATGAGTTGTAGAGTTGCAGAGTTGCTATAATTTCTAGTAATGTAAATACTGGACATTATTTAAAGAGCCTAATGTATAAAGGTTGGCTCCACAGATCCAATAGTTTTCTTCGGTAAAACTCACTCAATCTCTGAATCACCATACTGCACATAGAGGATATTATAGTGACCCTGATCTCAGCACAGCTCCATGCAATGTATTTCTCATGCTGTATCTATTTAAAGATGATGGTTGGAGGTGGGAGTGTAAGATAATAAAGTAAGCACAGCTCTTTGCAATATTCAACATTGTACCTCTTAAAAAGTGATGTTGGAGGGTACATACATATGTAAACATACCATCCAACAAC
The DNA here is from genome assembly GCA_019447015.1 of Hymenochirus boettgeri. Taxonomy (NCBI): domain Eukaryota; kingdom Metazoa; phylum Chordata; class Amphibia; order Anura; family Pipidae; genus Hymenochirus; species Hymenochirus boettgeri. The sequence continues at coordinate 84,474,096 of CM033472.1, read as the reverse complement.
CCCCCTTTAAATGGTACCCTTATACAATCATTATGGGGCAGATCTAGATCTGCAGTGAAAGTGAAACCTTGAACTTAATTAAATGCATCACTGTATGGCTCATTGAAACCTATTTGCATGCATCATACTTTAAATGTAATTACAGACCATCTGTAGATGAAGATCTTATATGTGTTTGGTCTTATAGGGAAAGGTGGCAATTTTTAGAGCTGCCTTGTGTTTTTTTTTTTTTTTTTAATAAATAATAACACACACTCTACCCTACAACATTCTCCTTTAATAAGGTGCACTCATAAAGATTTCATTGCACAGAGCTGCGATAAGATCAGGTTCCCTGGCATTACCTCACCCCCCTCCAGCTCTGCGCAATGTTGTTTTTACAATTGCCTACCTTCAAACATTTACCTTTTAAATTAATGAAAATGCATTGCACAGAGCTGTTCTTATTGCACACTGCAGCACTAAAATTATAGTAGGGCTACTGTGCAAATTATTGAATCTTAGAAAGCTCTCTGTACCTCCCAGTGTGTTCTGTAGTTTGGATTTTTTTTGATTAATAATATATTATGCATCAAAAGGGTTAGCAGATGGGGGTTGAGCTCACATGTTCAGAAAATATAATGCAGGTAAAGTTACTGGTAGAGAGGAAAAAGTAGCAGTTCCCTGTATCAAAACAGCTACAGTATAGTAATTGAAGGAGTGCAAAGAGTGAGTTACAAAAATATGTTGCTTCAGGTGTATTGGGTTGAAATAAATGTTTGACTTTGTGAATGAGAAACAGACGTCTTAACTTTCTCTGCCCACAGGGACAAGATCTTCAAGGTAATCTCCTACTATATTTAACAGGGTGTAAGTGTGTCTTACAGACTGCAGGTCACTGCTTTTTTTTACAATTTGAAAAATTTGATATCTGTTGGGAGAAGGATACAGATCATTAATCTGTACACTAGAAACTCGTGCATATCTCATGTGAACATAGCTCAAAATAACACTGAGTACTCCTTTAATTGACAGTGGGAACAATCAGTAGTACTTTAAAGGACATGTAAACTGTGCCAAATAATTTTTTAACTAATAACATTAATTAGGATTAATTGCCAACAATCTTAAATCAGCTTTTTGTCTTCCTCTTACCTTCCTTTCCCTTGTTTTTTCTCTGGGAATTTTACTTTTTATAGGGGGCAGGGCAAAGCTAGTCAGTAAAGACTGATCAATCGCCCAGCCCCTACCCCTGGCACACTACATCCATTCATAAAGTAAAGCTATTTCTCTGTCACTGCTTGGCTAATTCGATTCAGCATTAAAGGACATACCCACCCCAAAACTAAAAATGTAACCCCATACTGGCCCCACTGTGTAGTTTAAAATAATCCTTACCTTACATCTCGATCCTTATGGTTCCCCTGCAATGCCTTTTCAATGTCCAGGAAAGTGAGAGCAGAAGCTGTCAGTGAGTCATTCCGTCCCTGTTATTTCTCTAACCTCAACAGGGCAGTGACATGCGCAGGGGAACCCCCCCCCCCCCCCACACACACACATCCGGATCCATCCTGCAGCTGTGGCCACCTAGTTGAATCCCTTTGGGCACAAGGTAGGTAGCCCCTGCCCACCCCAACGCCAAAATATTTCTTTTAAAAAAATGCTTTGATCGTTTACTTACGGACCCTTCTCACCCGTGGCGTCTTCAGTGACGTCATCCAGGTCTGTGATTGGCCGTGTCTTAGCCAATCACAGATGCTCTGATGCCGGTCTTGTCCCTGCTTGCAACTTCCACAAGTATGGAGCCAAATTGGAGGCAACGTATGGAGAAAGGGTCTGTAAGCATGTTTTTAAAGAAATAAATGGTGGTTGGGGGTGGCAGTGGCACATACCTTATACTAAAGCTTAATTTTTAGAGTGGACATGCCCTTTAAGATCAGAAAAGGAATAACCATTATCTGTTGCTCTGTGCTCTTTCTGTTGCAGATAATACCCAATCATGCAGTTAGCTACTGTACTTAAGTCCTTATGTAGCACTGTAAACCTCTACAGCTAAATAAAATCTTTTTTTGATTCAAGCAGTTATTAAAGCTCCCAGTGCTGCTCCCCTCCCATAGCAAGTGATTTTACTTTCACTTTAACACAAAATCACTGGGTGATTGCTTTGGCTGTAGGGGCACAGAATCATCTCCCTGCACAAGCTCCCACACTCAGTTTGGGAGGGGGTGGATTCATAGAGGGGAGACATGCTTACTAACTAGTGAGCTGAACAGGACATGAGGAACCTAGTGACAGGGAGCACTGAGAGCAAAAAGTGATCAAGTTCCTGGACTATCATCAATATAAGATCAGGAGCATTTTTCGTGCTGACTAGGATACAATTATATTTGTTATTGGACAGCAATCTTTCTAATGCTTCAGCATAATTCTCTCTACTAAAGGGGTGTACACTGTAAAAACAACTTCTTCTTACTGGATTGTTTTTTTGCTTTAAATCTAAAGGTTTTTTTGTTTTTGTTCCATTACCCTTCCATACCATAACTTTACTGCTTGAATATTGCTGGCTCCCTCCTCCACTCTAAGCCCATTTTTATGATTGCCCCCGACGATTATCCAAATATCCAATATGCCCTGTCCCAGATAATAGCGCGTCCATTTGAAGAGCCACGTGCGCGAATCAGTGGTGTGTGACATGATTTCAATGCGCGCACCGCCGAGGTGAGGTTGCTACAGCATGTGCCTCTTTGACATCATCCACCCGCGATGTTTTTTTGCCCGGTGCAATGACGTCACGGGACGCCCTTCAATCGACCGTGCATTTTGGAGATTCAAAGAATCTTGTGGGGGCAGTCCTAAAAAAAAAAAAAAAAATTAGAGTGGAGGAGAAAGCCAGCAACATTCAAGCAGTAAAGGTAGGGTATGGGAGGGTAATAGAATACAAAAACAACTCCTTTAGATTTAAGCCACAGCTATCCAGTAAATAAAGTTTGTCATCCTTTAAAGACAAATAACAAAAATAAATAAAAGTACTGTTGATTGGTCTATGATTTATTTCATATTAATTTTATCCATTCATAGTTGGCTTCACATTTATCTTATTTGAGGTAACCTGATATACCCTTCTTTTTAATCTGCATTCACTAGAATTTAAATGGCATGTCCACCCTAAAAACAAAAAAAACTGGTCACTGTCATTTACCTGTCACAATTCCACCCAATATATTTTAGCACATTATTATATGCATTACTTACCCATAATTATTGCCCCGATTCTAACAGAAAGTTGACTTTTCCCTTTATGTGTCCGTAAGCCTTAATTGACTGCATTTTCCCCTGCTGCCCCTTGTTGAAGATCCTAAAGCTCAGTAGAAAGGAGAGGAGGTGACAATCTCACAGAATGTGAGAGAATAACCTGAGTATAAGCTGACCCTAATATAAGATGAGGTACATATTTTTAAGTGATAAACCAGCAACACAGATGTGCCTGCATACCTATCAGTGCAGCTTGAATATTTAAAGATCCCTCCTTAGAGAAGTTAGTTGAATTTGTTTTTTCCTTTCCCTAGGAGTGAGTAGTACAACAATTGCTTAACCCCCAAAATCAAGAGGAGCATTACAGGGTAACAGCTTTTTGTTTTCCCAGGGTTATGGTTTTTTTGTCCAGGTGCTTTTTCAAGCATCCAGATCAGCCCAACCCGAGTATAAGCCGATGGGAGACTTTCAGGATGATTTTTAAGGAAAAATTACTCCGCTTATACTCGAGTATATACAGTAAATATCTGGTTTATTGTTACATTACAAACTATTTACACCATTTGCAATTACTAGCATATGTCATTATTAATTAGCTACATATTTAGTCATCTGTGATTACATTTACCCGTCAATGGTTAGAATTTAGCTCCGATCACTGAGAGTTAAACTTTGTTCCCCTTATTCATCATGGACTTTTGGTTGGCTTGTCCAACTTTATTATCTTATTATTCTATTGATGGGTCATTTATGACTGACAGTTAACTCTTATCAAACTTGACAACTCACAATATCACTACAACCTTCTAACAGGGTCAGGGAAACTTTATTCTGTAATTAACTGCTTAGTAATACTGATCTTGTATTGAACTTATTTACTATAAATTGAAGAATAACTATAATTAAAAGATAACGCACACCTTATCAACACTGAAAAAAATACTTTGCCTCTTTTTAATCTATAAATGAATACATGTAACCGCATTTAATTTGTTTGTTGTTGTTGCATACTTCATCCAGTACATGATTTGTTCAAGCTCAGTCTCCCAGCCTCCCCTGCCCACAGCCCCCTCCTCTTTGAGGGCAAACATCTCAGTCATCCCTATGAGGTAGCATTGGGAGAGGACTTTCCCACCTGCAATTCATGTATCACACTGTCCACCATGCAGCAACAGCAAAACTTACATGATACTAAGGCACTTGGGAAGTTGGGAAGATTATATTTATTATTATAATCTTAATATTATAGTTTTCCATTAATAGGCAATTAAAAAAAAATTCCCATGTACATCTCATTTAACAATACCTTTAAGCACTTTTCTATGGGTAAAACACTGAAGGGAAATTCTTAACCTTACAGTAGGCAGGCTACTACTAACTCAGCTGTAGCAGATAATCTGCCTAGCTAGCAAGTAACTTACTCAACTTCCCACATCTACAATTACATTTTCCTAACCTATATTTTCGTATGGGGCCTATACACACACCAATCCCGGTTGTACGATATTGGGATATTCCGATATTGTATGATAGTTGTTTTTTGAACATTTATTGAATGATCGGGATTCTTCATGTATGGGCCAATTTATTGTAATTGTAACATTTACTGTTTTTCCCCCCCCTACTTTTAGGAGGATGGCAGGGGCCAAGGATTTACTGATGGCTCATACCAGGAAAGCAGCTTTTTCGTTGTGATGAAGAATGTGGTGTATTTGTGGCTGTAGATAAGTTGGAACTATGTGAAGAGAAGACAATGAGCTTAGAATGAGTTATGCTTCTCCGTGGATACCAGCCAAGTCTGAATTCCTCCCTTGGAGATCAATTCTCGGTTCCTCTAAAAATGTGGAAGAGTATGGAGTTTGGAACGGTGATATTTGTGATGTATTGCCTGAAAGGAAAGTCTTGGATACTTTGTTGGAGTGGATATGGTACATGTGCACAGCAGATATTTTTTTCTGTTAGAACAGATAGAAATGTTGTTTTTTTTTTACTGTGGTAATTCAGTAGGTGAATTGATATATTTATTGTTCAGATGTGTGAAGAGTACTGCCTACATATTTCAGATGTAAGTTTGGCACTACAGCTATGATCAAGGTGGTACTAGGGAGTCTGTACAATAAATATCCCAGTGAGGTAAGTACTCTCTCCCATCCAGCACTCCACCTATTTTAAAACATTGATTCCACCTCTCTAACGCTAAAAAGTATTGGCAAAAGATGTATTGGCAAAGCTCCTTTAACTAAAATGAAGCAATCATGTCTTAAGGGGGGACTAAAGTCTCCAGACAACACTTGCCCAATAGAAAGAGCACATTCAAAAAGATACAAAAGCTGTGTCTCCCCTCACCCTTTGCTAGTGATACTGGGGTTTTTAATGAAATTAACCTGTGGGTAACTAGGGGTCAGCTCCCATATTCACTTAGCTGGAAACATCCAGCCAATTGTACACAGTACACTTCACAGGAAGCTGCAGCCTTGCTTCTTGAAAGCTGACAGCCAAGTCTTTACAGCTCAGAGATCATCCTTCCCTCTGATGCAAACAATTTCCATTGCAGTTGTTTTTTTAAGCACATTGCCAATGCTTCTGAATCTTTGCAGTTTTGTATGGCTGTCACAGAAATGGAAGGGTAGGTCAGTATGTATGTGTACCTGTGTCGGGTTGGGTTAAAAAAAACAAACTTTTTGATGATTGTCAAATTAGTTTTTTTGACTTTAGGTTACGAAGTAAATGGCTGCCACAGTAATAGAGGGAAGGTCAATAGGTTGTGTACCTGTGCCACGTTGGGTGTTAAAAAAAAATAAATTATTTGTTAATTGGTCAAAATTTTTTTTTTCACAATAGTTGCCCTTTAAGTATGCTGCCTTGGATGGAATGGAAGGGTGGGTCAGTATGTGTACCTGTGCCACGTTTGGGGGTTAAAGTAGGTTATTGTACCTATGGTTGGGTTAGGGGTTAAAAAAAACTTTTTTTGATGATTGGTCAAACTTATTTTTTTGACTTATTATTACCCTTTAACTATGGCTGCCACAGTAATGGATAAGTAATCAGTAGTGTGTGTACCAGTGTCAAGGTTGGGGGTTAAAAAAAACCTTTGTGATCATTAGTCTAGTCATTAGATTAACTATAGTTACCCTTTTAATGTCTGCCATGAAAATGGAAGGTAAGGTGTGAGTACCTGGATCAGGTTGGACGTTAAAAAACACAACTTTTTTGATGATTGGTCAAAATTTGTTTGTTGACATTAGTATTACCTTTAAGTATGACTGCAACAGTTTGGAGGTAGGGGGGTCGTAGGCGTTGTGTACCTGTGCCACGTGTGAGTTAAAAAAACTTTTTTTTTTGAATTAGTTACCTTTAAGTATGGCTTCCACAGTAATGGATGAAGTAGATCAGTAGGTATGTGTACCTGTGTCGGGTTGGGGGTTAAAAAAAACAAACTTTGTTGATGATTAGACAAATTTGTTTTTTTTGACTATAAGTTACCCTTTAAGTATGGCCTCCACAGTAAAGCATAAGTAAATCAGTAGGTGTGTGTACCTGTGGCGGGTTGGGGGTTAAATAAAACACTTTTTTGATGATTGGTCAAAATTAGTTTTTTTTGACCTTGGTTACTTTTTAACTATGACTGCACAGTAAATGGAGGGGTAGTTCAGTAGGCGTGTGGACCTGTCAGGTTGTAATTTAAAAAACAATTTTTTGAAGATTGGTCAAAATAATTTTTTTGACTTTACCTTTTAGGTATGGCTGCCACAGTAATGGATAATTAGACAGTAGGTTTCTGGGGGTTAAATAAAAACCCTTTTTGATGATTGTCAATTTTTTTGATTTAGTTTGCCCTTTAGGTAATGGCTGCAACAGTAATGGATGGGTAGACAGTAGGTGTGTGTACCTGTATCACCGTGGGGGTTAAAAAACAAACTTTTTTGATTATTGATCAAATTTTGTGTTTTTACTTTAGTTTACCCTTTAAGTATGGCTGCACAGTAATGGATAGTAGAACCAGTAGGTGTGTACCTGCGTTGGGTTGGGGGTAACAAAAATCTTTTTTGATGATTAGTCCAATTTTTTTGACTATAATTCCTTTAAATATTGCTGCCATGAAAATGGAAGGGTAGGCGTGTGTAGCTATTTTGTTGAGGCGGTATGTATTTTTTATGTGTTTACAACCATAAAAAACATCTTTTAATTGAGGATAATCAAAATTAGCATTTTTGACTTTAGTTACCCTTCAAGTAAGAGCGCCCAGGAATGGAAGGTAGGTCAGTAAGATGTGTGTACCCATGTGAGGTTGGGGTATGTCTTTTTTTTGTTCTTACAACCATAAAACTAACTTTAAAAAGGGTAAATAAAATTTTTTTTATTTATCCTCAAAGGGCATGTCCACCCCCAAACTGAAATTTAACCCCATACTGGCCCCACTCTGTAGTGTACAAAAATCCTTACCTTACATTTCCAGCTCCTTATGGTTTCCATGCTATGCCCCTCCAAAGTCCATGAAAGTGTAGTGTAGGAAGCTTGTGTGACTCATCCTGCACCTGTCTCAACCTCAACAAGGCTGAGCTGCGCAGGAGAGTCCTCCCCCCTCCCTCTCCAGTTTTTCTTCTCCCTCCCCCTAGCGCAAAACCCCTTGGTGTATTATAGTTATTGTCCCCCACCCCAATGCCGTAATAAATGGTTAAGAAAGTCCCCCGATAGTTACTACCTTCCCTCTATCCTCCGGCGTTCTGAGCAGCCGCATCCCTGATTGGCTGCCTCTCACCAATCAGGGACACGGCTGACGGTCCCGCCCCCTGCTTCCATTTCCGTGACAGAGGGGTCGGGACTGAGTGGCGGAGAAAGGTAACTATCGGGGCACTGTCTAACAATTCTATTACGGCTGGGTCTGGGGACCATAACTATAATATATAAAAACTTCAAAAAGGGTGGACATGCCCTTAAGTATGATGCCATGGAATGGAAGGGTTGTCGTAGGTGTGTGATGTGATGGGGGGTATGTGTTTTTGCGTGTATTACTAAAAATTAGTTTTTTTACTTTAGTATGGCTTCCAGGGGAATGGAAATGTAGGTCAGTAGGTGGGTGTACCTGTGTCTGTGTGGGGGGTTGGGGTATCAGCGTTTGTTTATGACCATGAACAAACGGTTTTGAAATATCCACATTTGAGTTTGTTACCATTATAGTCTATGGGAAAAATGTCCCGAAATTCGTCGATAACGCTGTAAACCCTTCCGCGATTCCTTAGCTAGGTAAGAGCACTCTTCTCCTATAGCCCACTTCAGCCCTGCCGTCTGTACCAATTTTATGTCCCTACTCCCCCACTGTGGGAGGAATACAAGTCCAAAAAGTGGAAGAATAAACGGAAGAAAAAGAAGATAGAAGAACAGTAATTTGGCTCTTCAATCCAAATTAATAACATTAGTATGGTGAATCGAACCTTCTTTACTGTGTCTTGCTACAAAAAGCTTTCTACTTCTATCCACAAGGGATACTTGTGTACTGTAGAATCTTTATCTTTTGCTAGGAGCTAATAGAAATCAAAAATAAAAAGTGCCTGGCAATTTAACCCGTATCCCATTGGCTGGTTTGTTTCCAAAACCAGCACTTTAGGCTGGTTTTGGAACAAAATACATTAAAGCTTGAAGCAATACATTAAGTAATTGTCGGTAGAAGGCATTTGACTATTTTGTATTGCAGGAAAGCTGGCCGCACTTCGCACTGGTTGGTAAATAAAAACAAAGGTGCTATATATAAAGTTTTACATATGTAGAAACGTTATATTTTTCTTGAACATGATGGAATAAGCAAAAAAAAGTAATAAACTGTGTAAACTATGTTTTTGTGTCATTATTAACTATGAGAAAGAGATTGTGACAAATTTACTTGGTTTTTAATGAAGTGAACAAGAATTTAGATTCTGGCATAGCAGTAGATGTGGTACACTTGGATTTTGCTAAAGCTTTTGATACTGTGCCCACATGGCAACTAAACTTATAAACTAAGGACTGTTTGGCCTAGAAAAAACATTTGTACATGGATCGAGATTGTTATTGGATGGCAAACAGAATGGTGATCAATGGAGCTACATCTATGTGGCTAAGTTCTAAGTGGAGTGCCTCAGGGTTCTGTACTGGGGCCACTTCTATTTTCATCTGTTGAATAAAATAACTTAAAGAGGGGCATTGAGAGCAAGGTCTCTGTGTTTGCATGTCTTCCATACAATGTGTTAATGGCAAGTTCATTGAATAGCTTTAAAAGTGGGCTAGATAAGTTTCTAAAATAGAAAAAATATTGAGAATTTTTGGTATTAATATATACTGGCAGTTTCTGGTTGATCCAGGGATCACTTTAGCGATTGCCATTTGGATCGGGAAGGAATTTTTCCCCTGGAGTTTTTTTTGCCTTCAAACTGTTGGAAGGTGTAAAAAAGGAGGGTGAAAAGTTTGGACTTGACGGATGCATGTCTTTATATTCACCTCAATTACTAAATTACTATGATATAACTATGTAAACCTAGGGGAATTGAACTTGTGACTTCTTTGGGCTGTGTGCACTTTAAACACAGCATTTACACTGGTGGTGGCCACCAGTACTCAACAATAGTATATATACCAGTACACACTCTGCATACAGACAGTGAATCCTGGGTCAGGGGGCATGGCCAACATGGGCTTATGAGTTGTACTAGCAACAACATGTAAGCCTTCTTAGATACAGAATCTATTACTTACATGTATTAAATGCAATTTACTAGAGAAAATCTTACAATGTTCTGGGGAGAAAAAGCTTTCATATTAGGATAAAAAAAAAGTTTAGTTCTCCTTTAACAACCATAATATAATAAAAGAGGTGGCTGGGTTTATTAATTATATGTTGCTTGTTAAGACATGATTGTTTCATTTTAGTCTTTTGCTATTAAATTTAAATTTACATATTTAGATGCATGTTGTGCTGGATGGACTTCTAGCCTCTTTTTTGTTTGATCCCAAAGGGTATCTATACTTGAATTTTTCAAAATTATACTCTAGATTATACTTAGATTCAGCAAGATACCACTGCTTTAAAACTTTTTCGGATTTTAAATCTGAGCTGTAGATCCTGAGAGATAATCTTTTAATCTCAGCATTTACAGGGAAAGACCTGTCACTCCACTCCAGAGCAGAAATTGTAATATGTGACCCATTAATGACCTCTTATTAGATCTTTAGCTGCCTGCCAGCACACTTTCTGCAACATTAGGAGAATCACAGAAAAGCAGGCGGGGGTGGGGGTAGGGGGATGTTGTAGCAGAGCAGTGTCTATGGTGAGGCTGTGCAGAACTTATAAGTGTTGCAGACAACAAGTAGGCACTGAGTAATGGAGGGTGGGGGCAATTAGGAGCACTCACTAAACATTAGTAATTTAATGACAAAGCAAGAGCACAGATGAATATGCTAGTACAACCATTTTACTTTCTCTCAATTGCCGTTTTAAGATAATGCAAAGTGGTTGAGTGGGTATAGTGGCCCTTTAAAGGAAGAGTTCACTCCCAAAGTGAACTTTTCCTTGGAATGTATTGATTGAAGCTTGGGAAGTTAAGGAGCTATGCCTTACCTCACATTCTTCAATCAATACTCGGAAGCCAGGGTTGAAGGTATAATATTTACCTTTTGCGTGATCCACCACTGCTAACTCAAAATCTCCAAACCGTTTCCTGGTTCTAATTCTCTTTTTATAGCCCATGCTCGATAAATGTATAATAAAATAAATTGCTTATCTTTGGTCTGGCTCCTGAGTTATTGATTGAAGAATGGGGTACGGCATAGATCTTTAACCTCTCGGGCTTCAATCGATACTTAAAGGAAAAGTTTGCTTTGGGAGTTAACTATTCCTTTAAAACCTTGATGATTACTTTTTGACAAAAAGTAATCATCAAATTATTTCATATAGTGAATAATTTAAGGTTAAAAGCATATGGAACAAGCACACTCTTGCATCCGAGGGGATATTATTAAATTTCATTTACATTGTTGTCAATGGAAGTGCTGTTTTCTTTGTATTTTCAGGACAACCCAATGGTAATTGGATGGAAGTACAATGGAATTCAACTTTGTAGCTTTGCAAGTGTTGAAAGGCACTCTCTCCTCCATATTAATGATAATTCCAGGTAGAATAGTTCTATGGTGGCCTTATTTGATCTCTATGCTAATTACCCTGTTTTATTTATGACTTTTAAATGTTGTGTGTCAATGCAGAGTAATACCCACGAGAGAAGGCCTCTGAAACTAGCCTATTGCATCAAGATATGGCGTAAAAAAATTTGTCCAATCACAGCAAACCAAAGGTCACAGGTAAAAAAATGTTTTAGTGTACAACCAATGAAAAAATGTTGGGTTCCGGTGCAACAATAGTCCAGGTGTTATGCACATAACCGATAGGAGCCACTATCGTGGGACCTTAAAGGGCTGTCCACCCCCAAAACTAAATTTAACCCCTTACTGGCCACCATCGAGTAGTTTAAACAATCCTTACTTGCATTCCTGCTCAAAATAGTTCCCTTTGCTGTGCCCCTCCAAGTCCAGGAAACTGCTGTGTAGGGGAGCAGTGTGTGTGACCCTCATTCTGTGCGCCTGAGACTCCTCAACCTCATCAGGTTGAGGCATGCTCAGTGCAGCCCCGCCGGTGCCTCTCAGCCATCACACGGACGCGTCTGCCCGGTCCCGCCCCCGGCTTTCAATTCCATGCAAACAGAGGGCCTGAACACTGCAGCAGGGAAGAGGGCAGGTAATAAGAATCGGGAATGGACTTTTCTAACAAATATATTAAGTCGGTTGGGGCTGGGGAGCATGCCGCTAACCACATATCAAAGTTAAATTTTGGGGTGGACATGCCCTTTAAATTTGTGTATTGGTATCATTTAAAGCACAGAGGATAAGGCACAATGCAAAACAACCATTTCCTAGCGTTTATGACCAGGAAATAAATAAGACTAAGACAGCAAAACTCTGTAAAGCAACTATGAGTGTAGAAACCAAAATTCGCGATAAACTATAGTGCAGAAGAAAGGTACTTAAATCACAGTTTATGATTATCAAATTTGTTTGTAAGGTGTTGTTAATTTCATCCTGTTTTCTTTCTATACCGGGTTCTGCCTCGGAGCCAGGAGCGAGGACCCGTTCAAATTTTTTTACACTTTAAATGGCCAGCTCAGTTTGAAAGTCAACATCAGTCCTAAATCGAAAAATTCATGGTAGCATGGATGAAGGTATAACAAACTCTTACCCTATATTGATTGCCGCTGTTCTTTTCATTCTAATAAAGGATGTGTCTTAATTTAATGTCCATCTTATCGCCTACATTTAAAAAGAGTATCTCCACTTGAAAAAACAAGAATTGCCTCTAATAGTCGTTAGTGGGTAAATTAACACATACCACCCCGGAATATCTTATTCTGTTCATACTTTTCAAGATCTAATGCTTCTGCTGCCTGTACGCTGGTAAGGCATCTGATCCAACTCTTTCTCATGCCCCCCTGCCTGTAATCCACCCGATGCGCGTGCACCCGTGGCAGTCCTCTTCCTCAGTCCTCGTTCGTCTGCAACAGCCAATGGGAACGTAAGTCATTGCATGCATGGTATCGAAGAGGGAAGGGGCTGAGAGACACAAGGATTTTTCAATGGAATTCTGAGAGATGAGACACAGCTGAAATGGGAGGGGGGTGAGAGGGCACAATGTAAAGGCTTTTGTTGACAGTCTGCACCACTGGATCAAGTGGGTGTGCCTGCTAGCATGATTGCACATTGGGACTGACAGCATGGCCAGCATCAGTAGCAGACACACCCACAGGAAAGAACTTCCCCCAGTGCTGCTGCAAAAGGAACGGAGTAGATTTGGGGGGGGGGGAATGATGGAGGAAGGAGGCTGGGGGGGGGGGGGGGGAGGTGTCCTTTCAGATAAAAAAAAATTTTTTTCATCATGGAGATACCCTTTAATATTTAAAAGAAAACTGCAGGACTGAAGTTGTTTTATAATGTCACAGCCTTCTTCCGTATATAGTTAAATTATCATATATGGATTTCTGGACATTAATCTAACCTTGAAGAGCGGGGGGAGTTTTTGTGGCAGAATTCCAAAAGGCGTAAGAGGGACAAAGCATTCAATCAGAAAGACTGAGTTGTAGATGACAGCTTCCATTTACATTATACTAAAATATTTTGTAAATGGGTTGTATGAAATGTATTAAAATATCCACATTTAAATTTTTGCTCTTTTTTTAATTTTATTTTGAGACCATGAACGATTCATCAAGGGGACAGCTGGTATTCAGAGAGCAGCCCACTGTGAGAGTAAGTCAAAAACATCTGCTCTTCTACACCTTCAGCACCTGAATAAATTAACCCCTTGCTTTGTTTGGGCTGAACTAATATCTTTGTTGAAAAGCTAAAATATTCCTGCTTTGCTTGTAAGAGTGTACAAATACGTGTAATCATGTGGCTACTAGTACAAGCACAACTGTACATATGTACTGCACAGTGCTAGAGCAAACTGTTTTGTCTGCCAATGCATGCAATAACCTTACATGATTAATACATTCTAGAAGTGCAGTTGTTTTTATACATGAGTCATTATGACCAAAATGATTCAGGATCATAAACGCTGTTTGACTTACCTTGCCTCTGTTTTTTTTAATACATTTGCTACAATTAAAAAGCTATATTCTTTACTATTTGGCCATATCGCCATCTGATTTAATACGAAGTGTAGAGAAAGCAGGCCTTATTATGTCATGTCTCACAATAAAGCAAATTGGTGGCTATAAAAAACCTTAACAAAACTAGGAGGGAAAATGTATATGAACAGGTAAAGTGTCTCCCTATATAAGCACTCGCTGCATGACCCCTGTCAATATCAGCTCACAAAAACTGCGGACAGATTTATGGTATGTATACTTTATTTATAAAGCGCACACTTAGGTATGCAGCGCATTACATTATAAAATACAGAGTATACTAACAAGGGGATAGGTGCAATCAATTAACATATGAATTAACATTACATAAAGTTTAAAATAAGTTATGGTTGAGAGACCAAGTAGTAGAATGTTAACAGTAGTCAAGTGGAGATCATGCATTAGCCTTTTAGTAGAGGGAACAAGAGGGAAAGGAGAATCTTAGCAATATTGTGAAGGAGAAAAAGACACGTCCTGGTGACATTGTTTAATGTGATGACAGAAGAGAGAGAGTTGAAGATTTCTCCAAGGCAGTGTGTGCAGATTCAACAGGTTGAAGACCTTATTATCAATAGAAATGGATGGACTAGTGGTTCCAGTTTGGAGGGAAAAAACTATTCAGTTTTAGATAGATTGAGTTTGGGGTGAGCCTACATGGGGAAATAGAGACCAGATGTTTAGAGATTTGAGATTTCAGGGGCGCTAAGTAGATTTGGGTGTCATCAGTGTATAGTGTGGATGAATAAAGAACTGATTGGTATCTCCCAAAGAAATAATTGTAGCAGAGAGAACAATAAAGGTCCTAAACTGAGCCCTGTAGGAATCCCCACACTAAGTGGAACTTGATAGGAAGTCTTATATTAGCAGATAAGAAGATAAGAAGACAACCAGGCAGACCACTTGATTCCCGGTGTGTACTCATGGCAAGGTTGGGAAAAAAAAAAACTTTTTTGATGATTGGTCAAAATGTGTTTTTTGACTATACTTACCCCTTTAAATATGGTTGGCCACATGAATGAATGGGTAGCTCATTTGGTGGGCGTACCCCTCGAGTATAAGCCGAGGGTAGAAATTAAGTTGCCCTGAAATGGACAGCGAATTCCAATACATGAATCACATACAGTAATAGCCAAATCCAGTACCACTAACCCCCAGTTCCTTGCACTCCAGAATGTTTGAAAACTACAACTCCCAGCATGGCTTTGTTGGCTGGGAGTTTCCAGTTTCTAAATGTGTGGAGTGGCAAAGTTCAATAAACTTTTAATTAAGCTTACCATCATTTGCATCTCCTGAACCCATATTGTAAAGGGCCCTCTGACCCCCATATAGTAAGGGCACTCTGATCCCAATAGTTAAAAATGTCACCTGAGAGTTGTAGTTTCAAGCTGTTAATTGCACTGACTAGCAGCTGTTTTTTCCCCAAACTGAGAGAGACCCATCAATTTTACAGCATCCAGATGAGCCAGTGACAGTGCTGAGTGAGTCCAGCAGCCAGACTACAGGAAGCAGGAACGATTGTAAAGGCAAGAACAG
This sequence comes from Hymenochirus boettgeri, assembly GCA_019447015.1. Lineage (NCBI taxonomy): Eukaryota > Metazoa > Chordata > Amphibia > Anura > Pipidae > Hymenochirus > Hymenochirus boettgeri. The sequence continues at coordinate 84,458,629 of CM033472.1, read as the reverse complement.
CTCCTGCAACTTTCTGTGCAGGTTAACAGTGGCACCCTACTGGTTACCTATCCGCAATTGCAGAATTTGGATCTACATTAGGACCTTGACCCGAGTATAAGTCGAGGTTAGGTTTCAGCCTGAAAAATTTCGACTTATACGGTATATCACTCTAAAATTAACTTTTTAAAAATAGAAAGTACCTGGGGCAGGGAGGTCGAATTGATTATTCCTACCTCACAATATAATTTTGTTGAGGAGCTACAGCACGTACAGTTTTTTCATTTGCAGGTCCCTGGACTAGTTCTTTATTAAAGAGTGCTTGAACAAGTGGGGTGAACTATGAGCGGTACGGGATGGACACTAAAGGAGCGCCTAGATCTTTGGAACAGTAGGACTGTATAAACCACAGGAGGGGTAAAGTATGAGACAGGTTGCTATCTATAAAAGATCATTGAAATGGTGTAAAAAACGCATTGTTGGTCCCGGAACCAGTTAAGTTCCCCATTAAGGGCAATGTCCACCCCCCTTTTTGAAGTTTTTAATAAATTTAGTTATTGATCCCTCAGCCCCAGCCGTAATAGAATTGTTAAAAGTGCCCCGATGGTTACTTACCTTCCCTCTATCCCTCCCTGTACAGTCCTTGGCCTCTGCTTTTGCACAGAATGCAGCAGGGGGTGGGACCGTCAGCCACATACCTGATTGGCTGATAGGCAGCCAATCAGGGACGCGGCTGCCCCAGAACGCCGGAGGATAGAGGGAAGTAGTAACTATCGGGGGACTTTCTAACATTCCAATTATGGCGTTTGGGGCTGGGGACCATAACTATAATATCACCAAGGGGTTTTTGCGCTAGGGGGAGGAGAAGAAAACGGAGGAGAGGGAGACCTCCTGCGCATGCCTCATACCTTGTTGAGGCTGAGACAGGCGCAGGATGAGTCACACAGAGCTTCCTACACTACACTTTCCTGGCCTTTGGAGGGGCATAACATGCAACCATAAGGAGCTGGATGTAAGGTAAGGATTTTTGTACACACATCGATTGGGGCCAGTATTGGGTTAAATTTCAGTTTTTGGGGTGGACATGCCCTTTAAGGATTTGGAACTTTGAACAGGTTTTATCAATTGGATTCCGGGACTCTGTGAGTTATAGGGGGTCGAGATGCCATGGTTTTGTTATTATGGTTTTAATATGATATGCACTTTCGCACTGAGCACTTATAAATTTGGTTACTGCATATAAAAGTAGGTTTTGTGTTTGAAGCCAATGCCTCGTGTATTTTTTATAGCTAATTTAACTTGCATATACATTAAAGTGGTCAAGAAGAGAGTGCGCGTTTAGTGTTCTGTCTGAGGTACGGAGGTTCTATACCCATCTGGTGGTTTTTCTGTTATATGTATCAACTAGCGGCATTACCCAGAAACACTACCAAATATGTTAGATACCAGTTTATCACAATTTCTGAAGCCAGGACTGGCCAGGATCATTTTTCTCTCTATTTTTACTGTTAACAAACTTACTGATTTATAAATAGTCAGTTGTTACTTACCGTAAACCATCCGTGCCTATATTTAGCCCGATCAATCTTGTGTTCAACTTGCATTACACTGATGTTTGCCCATCGACCGTCTATCATCAAGCTGGTCAGTCGCCTGGAATATCAACCCTTGTGTACTAAAAAGCATTTTATCCTGGTATATAGCCCAATACACATTAAAATAATATATAACCAAGGATACAAAGTAACCTTATTACATTTGATAGCTGTGCTATCCCAGTAGCTACTTTGTACTTCATTTTGCTAAGGTAAGGATAAAACTTTAGCATAGTATTTGAGGTTGAAAACCTACTTGGCAATACCCACATTTCCTTACTAACAGTTGAATCAGAGCAAAAAATAAGTATAAGGGTTTCGGTCCCCACTATGCGCGTTGCATTCCCTTTTGCAAATTGCAATTTAATTTAAAGTATAATGGAAATGCGAGAATCCTTTCCCACTGTATAGTTTTGCTTTCCCCGAATTAATGTGGTCCTTTTTTTATCTGCACGCGTGCACGACTTTTGGTCCGTATATCTAATCACCTTAATAATTGCTATAGGAACGCAGTAAAACCCCCAAAAACGGACAAACTAATTTTTTGCATTTTATACCAGTATCTCCTGGCATAAACTGCACATGCACACAAACACGGACCAGAAAACATGGACACACGCAGAAAAATGCATTGTCCTAAACGCACCTAAAATGACAGCCAACACAATGCATTTAGTGGGATCTTGCCCTTAAGGATAAAAAATCTTGCCTGGATCAACTCAAACGTTGTTTCAGTACCAGCACATGCACCATTCTTTGCTTTAAAATTCATCCAGCTTAATTTTTTTTTAAAACTATCCAATAAACCTGCCATCACATCCCACATGGAATATGTGAAAATCCCTTCTGAACTTGAAGACTAACTTCTTTTTCTCTCTATATACTCCGGGATGCCCGCTGTCCTCTGACATTTCTATTGATGAACAATGCCCCAGATATTTTATTGTAATGGCCATTATTGTATTTCTACACAGTGATCATATCCCCAGGCATGCACTTTCGCACTGAGCACTTATAAATTTTGTTACTGCATATAAAGTAGGTTTTTTGTTTGAAGCCAATGCCCTCGTGTTTATTTGTTTATAGCTAATTTAACTTGCATATACATTTAAGTGGTCAGAGAGAGTGCCGCGTTTAGTAGTTTCTGTCTGAAGGTACGGAGGTTCATACCCATCTGGTGTTTTTTCTGTTATTATATCACTAGCGGCATTACCAGAAAACACTACCAAATAATTTTAGATACCAGTTATCACAATTTCTGAAGCCAGGACTGGCAGGATCAGTTTTCTCTATTTTTTACTGTTAACAACTTACTGATTGATAAATAGTCAGTTGTTAATTACCGTAAACCATCCTCCTATATTTTAGCCCGATCATCTTGTGGTTCAACTGCATTACGACTGATGTTTGGCCCATCGACCAGTCTATCAGTCAAGCTGGTCATCGGCCTGGAATATCGACCTTGTGTACTAAAAAGCATTTTTCCTGGTATAACCCCAAAACACAAATTAAAATCAATATATAACCAAGGCTACAAAGTAAAACCTTTATTACATTTGATAGCTGTGCTATCCAGTAGCTACTTTGTATCTTCATTTGCTAAGGTAAGGATACAAACTTAGCATAGTAATTTGAGGTTGAAAAACCACTTGGCAATACCCACATTTCCTTACTAACAGTTGATTCAGAGCAAAAAATATATAAGGGTTGGTCCTACTATGCGCATTGCATTCCCTTTTGCAAATTGCAATGTAATTTAAAGTATAATGGAAATTGCGAGAATCAGTTCCCACTGTCATAGTTTGCTTTCTTCCGAATTAATGTGGTCCCGTTTTTTTATGCACGCGTGCACGACTTTGGGGTCCGTATATCTAAATCAACACTTTAATAATTGCTATAGGTAACGCAGTAAAACCCCCCAAAACGGACAAACTAATTTTTTGCATTTTATCCAGTATCTCCTGCCATAAACTGCACATGCACACAAACGCACCAGAAACATGGACACACGCAGAAACAAATGCATTGTCCTAACGCACCTAAAATGGACAGCACAACACAATGCATTTAGTGGGATCTTGCCCTTAAGAGGATAAAAAATCTTTCCTGGATCATCAAACTTTGTTTCAATACCACAACATGCAACATTCTTTGCTTTAAAATTCATCCAGCTTATTTGTTTAAAACTATCCAATAAACCTGCCATCACCATATCCAATGGAATATGTGAAAACCCTCTGAACTTGAAGACTAACTTCTTTTCTTCTAGTATTCAGGGATGCCCGCGTGTCCTCTACATGTTCTATTATGAACAATGCCCCAGATAGTTATTGTATGGCCCATTAATGTATTTTCTACCAGTGATCATATCCCCAGGCACGCTTTTTGAAGTGAAGTACATGCAGAATTGTTGCAATGAAAGGTTTAACTTATTTGGTATTCTTTTATAAAATTATTAATTGTAAATGAAATTCCAACTTTTTCCTTCCTTTTTTATTAATATGTGCCAAGTATAGCTTTGTTGTTTTCCCTTGAACAGATAATTAAATTCTTATGCTTATCTACACTTTTCTACACTCTTTTTCAGCCATGGAAGACTCTGCAAAATCTCTTCAGACTCATCACCTGCTGTATATGTGGCATTGTTCTCCGCCCCTGCAACCATCTGCAAGCCACTGCCTCCTAGTGAAAACGATTTCACTCCCTGCCTTTTAGAGCCTATCCAAGATGTCCAGCACAAATGGAACCATGGGGCACACACCCCTCTCCTTATCAGTGCAGTCTGTTATTGGAGAATTAAATAATGCATCCCTTCAAGATAGCCCACCTGACTTACCCATCTATCCAACTTGCATGGCCTTGAAGTTGGATCACTGGCTGAAGTTAAAGAGACCCCCCCTTTTATGGCGCTGATCCGCTGGATTGCGCCTGCAGGAGTTTAATGAGATGTTAGCTGGTCTCGAACTTGTAATTATAAAAATTAAATGTGATCTTTGCATGGATGTGAACTTTTAAATTAAAGTTTTTACTTTAATACGCCTTCTGACCTACCTGTCCCATTCCTGTAACAGCCATACTTACGATTTACTTATGTAAATCATCCTGAAAAAACGAACTCTGCTTACTCAGTCAGTTACCTTAAGGAGAACTCCGGAAGGCTCTCGCTCGAATCCCATGTCCCGTACTGGCGCGCTGGCTACGTCACTGCCTGGGGCCGAGTAGTGACGTCCGCTGGCCTTCAGTATAGGGAGCTTGGGAGCGAGCGGCGACTGCCTGATTTGATTTACCGGTACTGCAGAAAGCTGCTACAAGGAAGGATGCCACAAAAGATTACCCACAAAGGTACACACTGACTAGGGTGTGGCTTATTAACAGAAGTGATCTAGAAACTGACATTATATTGGCTATAGCAAGTAATGGAGCTGAGGGATGTGGATGGGAGATGTCTAATGGTTAACACAATAAAAAAAACATAATAAAATTACGGGACAGAAATAGAATCAATAACACTGACATTAGAAAGATGAATATAAAGACAGCATAAAAGGTTGTTCAGAATTAAAGGTCATAGTTCTGAATCAGAATAAAAGCCTAACTGATAAAAAGATTTGCAACAAAATTGTGCAGCACACACAATGCAAAACGTCTTGCTGATGGACGCGGAATACGGCGCAGCTCACCGAACACGATCCCACAAAGCAATAAATCTTACTGCTGGATCTCAGGCTGGTATTTTTTAACATGTGTCCAAAATTTTGAAATGTAAAAGAGGGAAGAAGTGGAAAGGGCATAAGTAGTAACACTTCTCTTATTAGGTTACGCCTATTTTAAAGACCAACTTTCCTATTTCACATTGTTGCCTGCAAAATTTTCTAGTGTAATATAACAGTAAAAGACTAATAAACTGGCGGCGGACTTAATCTGGCTACTGAACTGGAGGGATGACTAACACTGGCTAATGGACTGAGTGCTGGAAAAACTGGTAATAAACTGGCGGGCAGTGGATAATGAACCAGAGGGCTGGCTAACACTGGCTAATGAACTGGATGGCAGTGGCTAATGAACTGGGACAGCAGTGGCCTTAATGAACTGTGGGCACTGGATAATGAAGCGAGGGCTGGTTTTAAAGGGGAAGTTCAGTGCAAATACAAATGCTTTTCAGAAAAAAGCAGTATTTTTCCATTCCGATGACCTTACCTGCCCTTCAGCATTTTGTCTGTGTATAAATAAATGCTTCTGAAATACTGACTTCCTGTTTGCAGGACCCCTACTAGAGACCATTAGGGTTGTGCCCTTGTCCCAGCGCCTGGGTTGATTAGTTGCTCAGTAGAGATCTGAGCATGTTTGACCCATCCAACAGCCAATCAGTTGTAATAACTGTAGGAACATTCCAAGGATGTGGTGCATCCTGGGAAGAAGGACCGTTAGAGCCTGAAATGTCAGCTCACTAATGTCACAGCAGGGAACAGCAAACGGTATGAAATTAACTGATTTTCAAAATGGAAGAGAATATGTAGAATAACTAAGAAGGCACAAACTAACAATTTAAAACAAATATTGTAATTTCCACTGAACTGTCCTTTTAACACTGGCCAGTGAAGGAACGTGTTCGAGAGCACGGTAAATTCAGTTATATGTCTAGGACCCCATACATTGCTCTGCTTTCTGCTTCCTCAATTTGCTGCCAACTGTCAGAGTGATAATGAAGGAAGTAGAATCAGAGCAATGTATGGGGTCTCAGGAATATAAACACAGACTAGCAACTACAATTGTGCTGTGATCCATTTATCGAAGCGCATGCAATCGCCATTTTGGTGGCATCACAGCACAAGCATCCACCACTGCACAGGTCTCCGCGATCGCACAGGTAGTATATGTGCACCTTTACAGGCTGGCCGATGTCAGGCTTAGTAAAGTTTTTTTTTTAAAAATAACTGATCTTTCATTTATTAAAAAACTTTAATTCTAACTCACACTACCCAGCCCTTTGTTCTTCCGGCAGAGGTGGGTGAGGGGGCGTGACGAGGGGTGTGGCTATGCTGTGTGATGTCATTGACACCACACATGGGCGGGGCATCACGTTAGGGGGTGGGAGAGGCGGGTTAGGGCGGGGCGTGGGCGGTCCGGGGGCATGGCGGGATAAGGGGGCATAACAGGGAGGATCAAAATAGGAATCCAATCTCATGAATGTGAATCTTATAATGCTTACTTATTTATTGCGGTGGTCCGGGTGTAAGAAACCCCAGACCCCTCGTTCTCCTCAGATAGCAGATAGAACACTTCCAATAGGAATTCAACAATATATTCGGGACTTACCCGTGCTTCTTGGTGACCCAGGTGCAGAGTGCCCCGGTCCGTCACTTGAGACCAAATCCCATGGATATAACAAAAGAAGAAACGGCACTGCATCAACCAGGAAAAGAACAAGAGAACTCCGGATACACATGATGAATGAAATCACAGCTTTATTAACATACGCCTGACACGTTTCAGACCTCCAGGTCCTTAATCATAGGCAGGGTTAGGGCGTGGCGTGGGCGGTCCGGGGGCATGCGGGGATAAAGGGGGCATAACAGGGAGGAGATTCAGGACTCCTCTCTGTTGCAGGATATCAGGGTAGTCTCGCGGGAGTGTGGGAGACCACCCCGATTTGCAGGAGACTCCCAGACTCCCGGGAGGAGTGGGATACATGTTGATATATCATACTTTGTCCTATGAATTCATTACCGTATGTCTGCTATACTTCTGGATGCCTCATGGAAACTGAGCAATTTAGTGACCTGTACTGAGCCTGGGCATGCTCAGAAGAGGCAGCTGGATTAACATTCACTCATTGGCTGTGATGTCACTGTCAAATTCATAACTGACGTGTTACTGGAAGAACCAGGAAGCAGAACAGGGGATTCAGGTTAGACTTACATATTTCAGCTAAGACCCGTGAGCCTCTGGTAAATCGCTTTGCGATGGCTGTGTGAGTTCCTATTCCGGCACTCGCGCAGCCGCCGCAAAGCAAGACTTAGGGCACGCCACACTGCGCCTTCTTTGTTTATAGATAGAAAAACGCATGTGATTGTGCAAAAAATGCAGATCGCGTCGCACACGGAAAAATTCATTTTCGGTGCGATGCCGCGATTCAATGTTTGGAAAAAAACTCACGTGCAAACGCATCAAAATTGCGCTAGTGTGGCCTAACCCTTAACGACGTGCTAACCGACACAGTGCTGCTCTGTGAATTGCCCTACAGGTCTTGGGGGAGCGGGCTAAGACTGATCTCACCAAGTCAACACTATTTTTCATTAAATTGTCCAGATGCCAGATCACACCTTCCAGCGGCACTTTATGATGATTTCAGTCTACATAGTCTCTCTACCACCAATGAGGGAGCGACCTCCACTAGTCCTCCCAACACAAGGTAAGTTCTATATAACTTGCTTGTCTTAGTCCAGTTACATCTTCAATCATTGCCACACTCATTTACCATCTTTTATGCTAGGTACGCTCATTTCAGTGTTTCGGTTGCTAATCGCGACTGTTCCTTCATCCGAATTGGACGAAAGCACGATCGAACAGGTCGGAAAACCACAACCGATCATGCGGTCCTCTATGGACCGCACGATACGTCGCGGCTAACTGTCTGACACGGTTGCTTTTGCCGCGGCCGACAGTCTTTCCTCCTGGCCAACTGGTCGGAAGCCTCTATCAGTCGGCCAGGAGGAAGAATTGTATGGTGTGTACCCACCTTTATACAGATTGTAGTCTCCAGAAAAGGAATAGAATCTGCTGAGTAGTCCATAAGCTTTAAAGGGCATGTCCACCCCCAAAACTATAATCCCCCCACTACTGGCCCCATTGTGCAGTGTAGTTTAATCCTTACCTCACATCCCAGCTCCATAAGGTTCTCCTGTAGCCCCCCCCCCCAAAGTCCCAAAAACTGCCCACCAGGAAGATAGCAGAGTCCATATAGGACTCTGCCTCCTACCTGGCCTCCGTGAGAAGTTTGGCATGCGTACTGCAGCCCTTCTCCCCGTCCCTCTCCCTCCCCCTAGTGTAAAACCCTAAATATATATGATTCCCCCAGCCCCAACCGCTCCATTTTTATTCTTAGAAAGCTCCCCAAACTTTACTTACCTTCCCTCTTTCCCCCGCCGAAATGAACTCCCGGTAGCCGCGTCCGTGTTTGGCTGCTGCTCAGCCAATCACAGACGCGACAGCTGGTCTCGTCCCTCTGCTTGCATTTTCTCGCAAGCAGAGGGCCGGCAGCACGGCGGAGGGAAGAGGGGAGGTAAGTAAAGTTTGGGTAAGTTTCTAAGAGTAAAAATTTAGCGGTTGGGGCTAAGGGGGACAGGAGGAATCATATATAAAAAAATGATTTTAAGGGTGGAGATACCCTTTAATTATGTGTTATACCCTTTGTTATCTAGTACTGCTTTACCTGAAGAAGAGAAAAGTGTATCTCTCGAAAACTTGTCTGTAAAAATGAACTGTTAGTCCACTATAAAAAGATATCACCATATCCTTCAGTACTCATCTTAACAGTAATCTGCTTCTTAGTTATAGAATCTATTTTTCACATGTAGGTAAATCCAACTTACTAGAAAAGAATCTTAAAATGTATAGCTTTAAGAACCAGGAAAGAGCTTCAGTTGCTGGGCACATAACTTACACACAGAGGGACGTACCGGAGCGGCTGCAGGACCAATCAGACAAGCAGACATCCTGAGGCATGCACTGTACACAAGAAGGCTCTACCCACAAATGGGTCCCACACACTAATAGGCCCTGCTCTCAATTGGGTTCTGCACACACAAAAAGATCCAAACATACCTACATAACCCCCCCCCCCCAAAAAAAAATTTGTATTAGTCATTTATATAGCAATCCCTGTTTAGTGTATAAATAGTTAATTACTGTTCCTATTGAAAAGAAAAAGAAGGACCAAACATCGTCAGTCAATAATAAACAGGGCTTCCTATATAAATAACTAATCACTGAGTGACTGTAATATAGATTCTCGCCACTGCACCTCCCCATTCTAAATCCCTAGCCTTATATATTATATAAAGTATAATACACTACCTACAGTGTAATATAAGGATATTACGCCACCGAGGAATTCCATGACCATATATACAGGTCATGGAACTTGTGTAGTAAATCCATATATTACACTGTAGGTAGCGTATTATTTCTTATAATACATAAGGCCAGGCAAAAAAAATAACCTGCCCACTACCACTGTGTCTTCCCCTTCCTGTGTTAGTCATTTATATAGGAATCTCTGTTTAATGTATTAATAGTTAATTACCATTCCTATTGAAAAGAGAAAGAAGGACTGAACATTGTCTGTCAAGAATAAACAGGGATTCCTATATAAATTAATAATACAGGGAGGGGGAGACAGTGGGAGGGGCAGTAGAATACAGGAAGTCACTCAGTGACATCACTGAGTGATTGTACTAGATTCTCACCACTGCACCACTTCCCATTGAAAATGCCTAGCCTTGTGTATTATAATATTTCCTAACTGTTATGTTGCCTTTTAATGCAATCTTCTCTGTGATTTGCTATCTGCATAGTTCAGTTATGTATCATAGGTTAGATTATGTTCTGAACAGAGTCTCAACTCAGGACACAACCTGAGGTGCCACAACCAGACTACACAGCCAGGAAATCACAGCGTAGATTGCATAGAAGTTTAGCACAAATATCCAATCAGATACCCCAATTCCCTAGCCAACTGTAAAGGAGAGAGTGACTCCTTGACAAACCTAGACAGAGGCTGAGATTTATGTCTTGAGAGGAGCTCTGAGGCAGTCAGTCAGTGATGAACTTCAGAAGAAACACACAGGGCAAGAACCAATTTAAATAACTCACAATAGAGTTGTTAGAGTGTTAAAGGGCATCTATAGTTGGAAAATGGACTTTTTTTCTTTCTTTCCATGAGTTCTATAATTCCCCCCAACCCCCAGAGTGTCGTCACTTTATTCAGATTCCCTCTGTGACCTGAGATACACAAGTTAGAAGAATACATGATTGCATTCCTCTACTCCTACTTGTACTGTCAATCAAATTACTGTGACGTGATCCCCTTATCCCTGCTCAAGTCTCTCCCTCCTCCTTGCTCTGTAATAAACATAGAGATAAGAGCATTAGCAGGGGGAGAGAGGTAGCTTTAATGGCAGAGATAAGGCTGCACTTGACCCCCCTTCTTCATAGCTTTCACTGATTGATGACGGGTCACACAGAGAGAGATCAAGACACGGAGAGATCCGTGTCTCCAGGACAGCTTGCTTTCTATTGGCCACTGTGCGTGGGTGTGTTTCTCAGGATGTTGAACTTTTAACTCCTACTGCACATGATAAGCTTGTCGGTTAGCTGGATTTGAGACACGGAGGAGGTAACAAAGGGGAGGGGGAAGGGAGGAGTGCTGCACACAGATCTGACACCATGGAAAAACAAAGTCACTGACAGAGATAGGATAAAGGCAGCACAGAGTTCATGAATTTATCTTTGCAATGGATCAATGAGTTTTTTTCACGATAGATGCCCTTTAAGTGGTACAGCCAGCCCTCCAGTTCTCAAATCACCCAGTTTAAAAGTTAGCCCTCCATTTCACTAATCACTGTGACAGTCATCCCTCTAGTTCAGTAATTACCTAGTGTTACAACCAACCTTCCTGGTTAGAAATCCCTCAGCGTTACAGACAGCCTTCCAGGTCATGAATCACCTAGTGTTTCAGTCTTCACAAATTATCCAGTTTTACAGCCAGTCCCCCAGTTCACTAATCACCCAATGTTACAGCCAGCCCTCCAGTTCACAAATCACCCAGTGTTACAGTCTGCCCTCCAGTTCACAAATCACCCAGTTACAATTTGCCCTCCAGTTCACAAATCACCTAGAATTATTTCAGCCCTCCAGTTCACTAACCACTCAGTTTAAAAGCCAGCCCCCAGTTTATAAATCACCCAGTGCAACAGTCAGTCATCCATTCCACTAATCACTCAGTGTTAGTCAGTCCTCCATTTCACAAATTACCCAGTGTGACAGCCAGCTCTCCAGTTCACAAATCACCCTGTGTGACAATCAGCCCTTCAGTTCACAAGTCTGCACAGCCAGCACTCCAGTAGTAATTAAATTTTGAGGGCTGTACTGATTGCAATCTAATCGAAATTAACTGAATTCATTGTGAGTTAATTCTGACATAAATCCGAGTACACACGGTTTACTTGTTTTGTGTATCTGGTTCTGGTAAACCATAATGAGTTTGAATGGGTTGTGGGTCAGGTTTGGTAAGAAAACTATGGGTGGGGGTTGGGATGGGTAGCATGTGCAGGTCTGTTAAACACCTGGTACAGGCTGGCTTAGGTAGCGGGTACAGACACACTTGCAGTCTGTTTCAGGAGTGGGTTGGGTTGCGGGTCTGACTACTTACAGGTCGTGCCTGTGTGGTTATGTAACCCACCAGCAAACAGGCGGGTCAGGTCTCGGTGATTTTGTAGGTTGGGTTTGCGGGTCTGTTTATCGGGTGTAGGTAACAGTTTTACGGTTGCAGGTCAGGTGCTGGTCTGAAAAATGCAGGACTGACCTTTTTGCTGCCATTTGTTGGTGATCGCCCTGCTGAGGAAAGACTGAGCCCAACTTGGTTATAAGACTAAACAAAAACTGTAAGGGTTTTGTTAAATCTCTTTTGCATTACACAGTGGGCTAATATTTGCTTGCTATTTTCATTCTATGTGTAGGATGAATGCCAAGTGTTTTGTTCTTTAGCTGACCGTGAGGTGTAAATTACAGTCCTAGGTAATAACTATCCTGTACTAAAGAGGAAAAAGCAAATTTACTGTAATATCACTGACATCCCTAATGGCAGGATAGCGTTGTCCATTGTCTTAATGAGAAGGAAATAAAGCAGCCTAATTATATCCTACACACTTCTGCTGGGCAGGCGTACAACTAATGATTAAGACTGCTTTTGAGACATTTGAGACAGGCTGCATGCACTTGTCAAGTAATATATCTGTATATATATACAGTCTTACAATGAAGAAAACACTTGAAGCCAAAACACCTTGGGTCAATAATGGTGCACTCCTGGGTCTTATTTAATATTTTTTTCAACATTTAGGTCTGTGTTCTTAGACCTTTCTATTGATCCCAGTTATCCTTTCCATTAGATATTTTTATAGTTTATTGGAGTTTGTGAAAAATTGGGGTGACTGAAAAGGGTTGCCAGATTTTGTTCGCCCCCGAGTGGGAAGGGGTGGTGACCTCACAGCTGGCAAGACAGGGAGGAGGGACGGGTTGCAACTGGGCATGGAGTAAGAGTTCCAGTGCGGGGCTGCCAGGACCAGTGTTTGGATGGGATTTCAGGAATGACTGTGGGACAATCACGCCCAGTAGGACAACCCTGAGTGCTGTGTTATACATCCAAAGAAGAACTCAATGAGGATACACAAATGTGCCTGTTTTTTGTGTGGTTTATTTTTTTACCCAGACTGAATAGTATTAATTGAAATTCTATAGGTAAATTTGTCATGGAATCATGTTGTAATTTAAAGGGCGACTGTGGTCTCCGAACAAGTTAGGGTTAAATAATAGCTTGCAATCTTTCCTTTAAAATGAGCCCTAAGTTACATCTCTGGCTGAAGCCCATGAGAAATTATATTGTGATGAATGTTCAAATTTCCTGCTTCCAGTTGGTTGTGTGGAATCACTTGAAATCTGCTCCTCCCCTTTGCCTGGGACAGAAGCATGCTCAGTTAAGACTTAATGTAGGAAATACCTGATTAGAAACAAAAAATGACAAAAGAGAATGGGAGCATATTAATGCAGGCATAGGTCACATGGCTGAAAACAGGAAGTGTATAAGCAGGAAGTAATATTGCTGAACCTTTCCAGCAATAACTTCTCACAACTTTTACTTATAGATGTGATTTAGGGTTCATTTTGAAGGTATGATGGAAAGGCATTTGTATAACCCTAACTGGTATGGAAGAATTGGAGACCATGGTTACCCTTTAAGAAGATTTATTGAATAGAACCAGATAACACTCTGATGAGTAAGCCAAGTTATAGAAGTAGATCGCATGTATTGGTTTAATAATTTTACACATCATGCAATACACACCATGCAATATTTCGGCCCGATCAACTATTGCATGGGTTTTCGGTCACTACCGACCAACTGTTAAGTCTGAATCAACGATTGGACACGTCCGAAAACCATGGTCGATTATGTGGTCCTCTATAGACAAGGCCAATGGTCACTTTTCTATTCTTATCCTCCTTGACCTATCCTCTGCTTTCGACACAGTTGATCATTCCCTCCTAATGCAGATACTTCACTCTTTGGGCATTCGGAATGAAGTTGCATCCTGGTTTCTATCCTATCTCTCTGACCGAACTTACTCTGTATCTGTTGCTAACACCACCTCTTTATGTTGGGTTAACGCCGGGGTCTGTACTTTGACCCTTATTGTTCTCCCTCTACACTCCTTGGGAGATGTCATCAGCTCTTTTGGCTTCAAGTATCATTTATATGCAGACAATACACAAATCTACTTGTCCACACCTACGTAACTCCTGACATCCAATCACGTGTCCGACTGCCTCCTTGCCATCTCCTCCTGGATGTCTCAACACCTCAAATTGAATCTTTCTAAAACTGAACTGATCGTTTTTACACCTAAACCTGGTCCAGTCCCATCTTTCTCCATCTCTGTTGACAATATCTTCTGTTGACAATTTTTCCTATCCAATCAGCACGCTGACTAGGGGTAATTATTGACTCATCTCTCTCCTTTTCTCACCACATTAACTATGTTTTGAAAACTTGCCATTTTTTCCTTCGCAATATTGCCAAAATCCGAAGCTTTCTTTTTCTCCCGACCACTGCTATGTTTATGCATGCTCTCATGCTATCGCGCCTGGACTATTGCAATCTACTACTTACTGGTCTTTCTGCTTCCCACCTCTCTCCCCTTCAGTCTATACTTAACTCTGCCACACGTATTGTTTCACTCTCTAATAAACAGGATCCCAAATCTCCTCTGTACTGGACAACAAACTGCCTACCCGGTAAACATTTACAAAATACTTCTCCTAACTTTTAAAGCTCTTCGCTCTGCTGCTTCTTTTTATATTTCTTCTCTAGTGTCCACGTTTCTGCCCGTACCCTCCGCTCATGGCAAAAACAGCTCCTGTACAGACCCCCCCACTCGTATTGCTTCCTCTCGCCTTAAACCTTTCTCTCTTGTGGCTCCCATCCTCTGGAATTCTATTCCCCTCTCTTTAAGTCAAGAAACCTCTATTAGCAGGTTAAATGTAGCCTTACATCCTACCTATCTGGTAACCAGCACAGTATATGATTGTTTTATTTTCACTGCATACGTCTCACTCCAGCACTTAATTCCACTCCATTGTATCTGTATGTTATCCACCTAATTAGATTGTAAGCTCTACAAGGCAGGGACTTCCTTTCCTCCAGTGGCAAAGCTCTAGCACTTCTATTTACATAATTTATAAATTTATGTACTGAACTACCGTATCTATGTATTTAACTCCCTTGTATGACTTTATTGTATTTTATTACTGTACAGCTCTGCATCCCCAAGTGGCGCTTTATAAATAAACTATACATACATACAAATAACATTTGTTTTTTTGACTTGTTTACACAGATCCCTGGTTCAGTTAGTGAGTAATGTATATACACCTAACAGATGGTCTCTTTATACCACTTGGCTCTGCTTTAAATATGCAACAAGTTTGTTAAGGGGGTTAATAAGGGGTTGCACTCAAGTGATACATACCTATTTGTTTGCGGTTATAAATAAAGAAGATTAAAGGAGTGGTGGTGTATTTTGTAAGTGTGCCTTAGGGCTAGGCCACACTAGCGCGTTTGCGCACGTGTTTTAAAATGGAAATCGTGGGATTGCGAAAATTACCGCGATTTCCGATGCGCATGCGATTGAGTGTCCGTTCGCGTTTTGGTAACACATGCGCTCACCATTTTTGGCGCGTTAATGCATGCGTTTCCATAACGGAAAACGGCAAGACAGCACGCGCAAAACTCTCAAGAATTGCAAACACAATCGCAATTGTGTGCGCGATTCCTGTGCGTTGCAGTGTGGCCTCAGCCTTATAGTGGGATTTATCTCAGCTCTTAAACTAGCCTGCACAGATTGAATGCTGTATGTTGTTTTTTTTCATAAACAGTCTCTCTGTATGGTTATTGGTGGCAAATTTTTCTGCAAAATTATTTGGAATAATTGTTTCAAACAATCATTTACCATGTCAACAGACCAGTGCAATAAATCTAATTAAATTGAGACCACACTTTTAGGCTGTAAAATGGCTGCCTCCAGTCATGCTGCTTGCCCTGCCCAGCAAGAAATCTAATTAAAATCATTAGCAATAGTGTATAGCCTATCCATTGTTTCAGCCCAAGAAAGTGCCCATACACGGCACGATTATCAGCCGAAATGACTGTTCAAGCATCGCCACCCCAGATTGCACGTGTGTATGAACCTTAAACTATAGTCAATAAGCAGGAAATCAGACTTATGGTAGGTACACATGGGCAGATATTTTGGCTGAAAGACAATTGGACATGTCGCTAAATCACAGACGATTGTATGATCTTCAGAAATGTCCAACGAAAATTCATCTGGGGGTGCAGAAATCTGGTAGATTTGACATAAGATTGTTGATTCTATCAAATGTCTAAAGGCAACTTTTACCTTCTGACATTCTCTGTTCTGGTCCATTAATTTTGCAACAGGAAGTTGATAGCAGTTGATTCTTCTGATGTACTTACAGTCTACTTACTTTCCCATGACATTCTAAAAATCGCTTGGCCTGATCATTTTGAGATTTATATAGGAATTCCACCTCTGCTGGCAGCTTTGGCAATCTACCAGCTTCTGATGTGGTCTCTCACACACCTGTGAGACCCTGTGAAACTCCTGTGATTTCCTGATACTTGGCAAAGCTCCCACAAGCTGCCTAAGTCAAGAGAGAATATAGGGCTGTGATACAATACATTAAGTGCCTTCCCTGTGTGGGGGCTGTGCCAGAGGAGAGGGGGTGGTTGCCGGATATCAATATTGCCATGGTAGGATGTCTGTTGAAATTAGGATTGAAATTACAAACCATGATCTGACGAGGAGACATTGCAGAGATGCTGATCTAACCTGAAGCCAGTGTATAGCCAGCATTATGGGGGTCTATACCCTGAGAACTCTGTTATGGCAGCCGGAACAGGGGTCTGCACCCTGTGAATTCTGTTCTGGTGGCAGAATGGGGGTCTGTACCCTGAGAACTCTGTTATGGCAGCCAGAACAGGGATCTGCACCCTGGGAATTCTGTTGTTGGTGGAATGGGGGTCTACACCCCGAGAACTCTGTTCTGGCAGCCAGAACAGGGATTTGCACCTGTTCTGGCAATTGGAATAGGGGTCTGCACCCTGGGATCTCTGGTCTTGCTGCTAGAACAGGTACTTGTTCCCTGTTCTAGCTGCACCCGTGGGACTCTGTTCTGTCTGACAGAAGAGGGGTATGCACCCACGAGACCCTGTTTTGACTTCTGAAATGGGGGCCAGCACCCTCGGGATGGTGTACTGGCTGCCAGAATAGGGGTCTGCACCCTGGAAGTAAAATGGACTGAAAGCTGTAAGACCACCAGTCAGAACCTCCACCAAGCTGCTCTGTAATGCACTGCCCTGCCTATTAAGGTTACACAGGTAGGGAAGGAGGCGTGGCTTAAATGCAGGGCAGAGCAGTTTGGTAGAAGTTCTGTCACAACCTGTCCCCCAGAAGCCAACACTGCAGGTACTTTAGTTCTGGATTCTCTCCTGACTGCGAGGTAAAAACCGTTACCAACAACGGACTGGTTGCGGCTTTTTACATTTGGGTTTGCTAATTTTTGTGTTCCGGTTCCGCACCGACTGAGTCTGAACACTACCTGTAGGTCGGAATCGCCGGTAATTAGTCCTCCCTCGCGCAAGAGGGCAGTGGGGTGCCTGCGGCTCCGTTCCGGTTCCATTTTTTTGTGTATACCCCCGTTCGCGTCATTCACAGGGCCTACGTCGCTTCCGATGATGTCACCTCCAAGGCGAGTCGTCCCACTGTGCTTCGTAGGAACTGCCGGTCCGGTAAATCTGACAGGAACATGGGGAATCGGGGGGCGTAAATCAAAGGCCAGCTGGGAAGGCAGATAGTGTTTACATGTTCTCATTGCTCTACAAGATTTCCTATTGCTTAGATATCATCGCCGTCCATAGGCAGTCAGATTTACAGTACGATCCAGTGGCTGCTACGGCCATTATTCCGCTACTCTGGAATCCAGGTTGGTAAGGAAACATTGTAAAGACCTGCTCGTACACATGACGATTAAACTTAGCCAATTGGTAGCTTTGCAGGCTGGCATATGTAAAGGAAATCCTAATATACTGGAAGTTGCTTGGCAGGACTTCCTGGAAGTTTCACTGGACTCATTGTGCTTGGAACTTTTTAAATGCTGCAATGTGCTTTATTTACAAGTTTGTAGTCTATGATCGTCTTGTGAATGAGCAATCAATTTTAAGAGTTTTTTAAAAAAAAAAAAGCACCCAAAACACAATAAGGACACAGTCACACTGTGCCGCACACGGAATCACATGCGATTTCGTGTTTGTTTCTTTGTTTAGAGATTGCAAACCCCCCCAAAAAACTTAATGTGCAAACGCATAAAAATCACGCTAGTGTGGCCTAGCCCTAAGAAACCACTGCCACCATAGTAAATGCCGTGTATTTGGGGAAAGAAACAAATATGCAAAATCAAGATTATTAATTCAAAATGTGTTTTTCATATTTACAAAAAAAAAAGTGGGGCAAAATATAAAGGGGACTTTTTTTGGTTTGTTAAGCGTTGTTAAAATGCATATCTACCCAATCTGAGTAAATATTTGAGTTTGAGTTCTGTGATGAATGCAGGGTACAGAAAAGGAGACAAGACAAGAAATCTAAGGAGGTGCAGCAGTCAAGGGATTTGAATGTTAAGAGGAGTTTTGTAAACAATAATGCATTAAAATTGTCTTTGGTGCTCTTGACCTGTGCAGTTAACTTTATTCAAAATTATGTTCAAGGGCATCTATAGTGGGAAAATGAACTTTTTTTTCTTTCTTTCCATGTGTTCTATAATTCCCTACAACCCCCAGAGTGTCTTCACTTTTTTTCAGATTCCCTCTCTGTCCTGAGATACACCAGTTAGAAGAATACGTGATTGCATTCCTCTACTCCTACTTGGACTGTCAATCAAATCCCTGTGACTTGATCCCCCCTCCCTGCTCTGTAATAAACATAGAGATAACAGCATTAGCAGGGGGAGAAAGGTAGCTTTGATGTTAGATATAAGGCTGCAC
This sequence comes from Hymenochirus boettgeri, assembly GCA_019447015.1. Classification (NCBI taxonomy): domain Eukaryota; kingdom Metazoa; phylum Chordata; class Amphibia; order Anura; family Pipidae; genus Hymenochirus; species Hymenochirus boettgeri. Next base: position 84,439,657 of record CM033472.1, on the reverse strand, counting down.
TTGACCCCCCTTCTTAATAGCTTTCACTGATTGATGATGGGTCACAAAGTGAGAGATCGTAAACTGTACTGATCTCCTTCTTCCGTGTCTCCAGGACAGCTTACTTTCTATTGGCCACTGTGCGTGGGTGTGTTTTTCAGGATGTTGAACTTTTAACTCCTACTGCACATAAAAAGCTTGTCGGTTAGCCGGAGCTGAGACATGGAGGAGGTAACAGAGGGGAGGGGGAAGGGGGGAATGCTGCACATAGATCTGACACCGTGGTTAAACAGAGTCAGTGACAGATATAGGATTAAGGCAGCACAGAGTACATGAATTTAACTTTGCAAAGGGGCAATGTGTTTTTTTCACTATAGATGCCCTTTCACTCCTCCTCCCTAATTAGTGTACAGTTATATCGGATTCATATCTAGAGTTGGAGGAAGCCTAGTTGTCACTATAGCACTGCAGTGATGCCTGTGTTTTTTCTACAACTCTTGCCCTAAATAACAGCGATGACCCTCGTCAAATGATAGTGGCCTTAAAAAATTTAACTTTAAAGAGTTAAAGGAAAACTATCATCTAAACAGATTTTATCCTGACTTATAGCCCAGAATGTAAAATAATAAAGAAATACATTTTTAATGGGGTGAAGCTCACTGCTGTTTGTTCAATTATGTGTTTTGGAGTTTTGACCGTTGATCGTAAGTGGATTTGGAGTGTTTGGCTAAAACCCTCACCTCAAGTATCCTTTACAAGGATTTTCTTTTGATTTCTATCAAACTGGCTAGCTAAAACATGTAGATTGGCTGCTAAAGTTGTCTGAATAGCTCCTTATGTTGAAGGGTACCTCCACCCTCCAAATAAAAAGTTATTTTCTAAAATTACTTACAAAGACCAATCCTTCACCATGGCTCTATGCTTCTTTCGGATAGACACTGTCAAGGCCCTGTTGATGATGTTGCAGCCAAAAGGCAGACAGTAGCTGCCTTTTCTTTTGCAAGCTTGCAACCAGTTCACAACCATAGCAGTGGAGGCCAAACCTGCTAGCAAAGGATTGCTCTGTGTTAATATGTTCTGGAGCATCGGATGAATGCAAATGAGTTTTGGGGAAATCCTGTTTATGAAAAAAAAAATTTGATTTTGAGGGTGGACTTTTTAAAAATAATTTTCAGCCTTGGTTAAAGTGAAATTAACTGGAAATGCTGTATATTTTATTTATTCCGCATAGGTATAAATGTGTTTTAAATGTTTTGTGTCATAGTTAAGCTATATAGATTAAAAAGGTGAGGCAGAATATGGTTTACATTTTAGTATTTATAGTATCTTTTTTTCTGTATTTAAATATTCTTTTTTTCTTCTAGGCTGCTTTCTTATTCTTTACTTTTTCTCATGGATACAGCAATTTCATGCAGCAGAATATCTGCTGTAGGAATTTGTTCAAAAAATTGGTTTCGTTGACATTTGTTGCACGCACTTCCTCACCATGAGTGCAGCTCTCTGGGGTCAAGAAAAAAGTTCCTCTTATTGGGAAGAGAGAATCTTTTACTTGCTGCTTCAAGAAGCCAGTGTTGTTGATAAACAAACCCAAAAACAGATTAAGGTTCCGCGGGGCAGCATTGGACAGTATGTTCAGGAACGATCAGCAGTGGCACACAGCAGGGGTATTCCTTCCTCTAAAAGCAAGAAGTTGCAGATTGCACTGAAGATTGTTGAACAGTCTTATGCTCTTTTGATTGTGGATGAGAAAGAAGTTTATGAAATTGGGGAAAAGATGGCAGAACTTCTTTTAGCTGTTACCAACTACGAGGAGCGGTACAGCCTTTTCAAGAACAAAGCCAGACTAACGAAGGCCATCCAGATAGAGCCTAGCTCTGCAGTTCGTGTTTTCCTTAGGCCAGGCGAGATCTTTCCTGGAGTTGTACGTTACAGGGGGCCTCTGTTACCAGAGAGGTCACCTAATGGCATATGGTTTGGCGTAGAATTATTGGTAAGATACATGTTTCCAACAATTCACCCACTTTATAATTGTGATGGACTATTGCTTTTATTACTACTTACAAATGTAGGTACCATAAAGTTTAAAAGCCCTACTTTACAGATTTCCTTTTAAGGGAAATGGGCAGATTAAACACAAATAGCCTTTTTATTAAAGGACAACTGAAGTGTTGTTACTTCCCCTTCCTTCTGACCAGGGCATAACCATTGAGAATACATGCTTTGCAACAAGAGGTTTTGCCGATTGGATTAATCCCAATACAGTTGTCCTTTAAGCAATGCTACTTGATTTTTTCCCCATGAAAGCCTTTTATCAAGCTAATTAAATATAGCTGTTTGCAGTTAAAGGACATATCCACCCTAACCTAAATATTTTCTATAAGTTAAAAGCCCCCCAAACTCTAGGACCGTTCTACTCGCACATCACCCAAGTTTTTCTAAATAAAGTTTGTATATTTGGTTTTCATTGCCCCTACAGCACATCTCACGGCTATTCCGGGTAGAGTTGTTTGTCATGGCTGTGACAGATGATGTCACAACCTAATGACTTCAGGATCCAATTCCAACTGGGTATTCCCCTTCTAAGCATATGCAAAGCTCTTTGAGTTTCTTGCAGCTGTCACAGGAGGCACAGGAGAGTCACGAACAAAAAAGCTTATAACTTCTGTTAGTGTCAGTATTAGTGTCTTGGATGGGTTTCATGCATGCAATATTTTTAAGTTGGGGGGTAGACATGCCCTTTAATCTGCTATAGTGTCTGCCCTTTTCTCTGGTATTTCTCTCATTTGCTATTTTGTCTGGAGCAATGAGTTGTAGAGTTGCAGAGTTGCTATAATTTCTAGTAATGTGAAATACTGGACATTATTTAAAGAGCCTAATGTATAAAGGTTGCTCCACAGATCCAATAGTTTTCTTCGGTAAAACTATCTCTAATCTCTGAATACAACATACTGCACATAGAGGATATTATAAGTGACCCTGATCTCAGCACAGCTCCATGCAATGTATTTCTCAATGCTGTATCTATTTAAAGATGATGGTTGGAGGGTGGGAGTGTAAGATAATAAAGTAAAGCACAGCTCTTTGCAATATTCAACATTGTACCTCTTAAAAAGTGAATGTTGGAGGGTACATACATATGTAAACATACCATCCAACAACCCCCCTTTAAATGGTACACTTATACAATCATTATGGGGCAGATCTAGATCTGCAGTGAAAGTGAACCTGAACTTAATTAAATGCATCACTGTATGGCTACATTGAAACCTATTTGCATGCATCATACTTTTAATGTAATTACAGACCAGTCTGTAAGATGAAGATCTTATATGTGTTTGGTCTTATAGGGAAAGGTGGCAATTTTAGAGCTGCCTGTGTTTTTTTTTTTTTTTTTAATAAATAATAACACACACTCTACCCTACAACATTCTCCTTTAATAAGGTGCACTCATAAAAGATTCATTGCACAGAGCTGCGATAAGATCAGGTTCCCTGGCATTACCTCACCCCCCTGCAGCTCTGCGCAATGTTGTTTTTACAATTGCCTACCTTCAAACATTTACCTTTTAAATTAATGAGAAATGCATTGCACAGAGCTGTTCTTATTGCACACTGCAGCACTAAAATTATAGTAGGGCTACTGTGCAAATTATTGAATCTTAGTAAAGCTCTCTGTACCTCCCAGTGTGTTCTGTAGTTTGATTTTTTTTGATTTAATATATATTTATGCATCAAAAGGGTTAGCAGATGGGGGTTGAGCTCACATGTTCAGAAAATATAATGCAGGTAAAAGTTACTGGTAGAGGAGGAAAAAGTAGCAGTTCCCTGTATCAAAACAGCTTACAGTATAGTAATTGGAAGGAGTGCAAAGATGGAGTTACAAAAATATGTTGCTTCATGGTGTATTGGGTTGAAAATAAATGTTTGACTTTGTGAATGAGAAACAGACGTCTTAACTTCTCTGCCCACAAGGGACAAGATCTTCCAAGGTAATCTCCTACTATATTTAACAGGGTGTAAGTGTGTCTTACCAGACTGCAAGGTCACTGCTTTTTTTTACAATTTGAAAATTTGATATCTGTTGGGAGAAAGGATACAGATCATTAATCTGTAACTAGAAACTCGTGCATATCTCATGTGAGACATAGCTCAAAATACACTGAGTACTTCCTTTAATTGACAGTGGGAAGCAATCAGTAGTACTTTAAAGGACATGTAAACTGTGCCAAATAATTTTTTAACTAATAACATTAATTAGGATTAATTGCCAACAATCTTAAATCAGCTTTTTGTCTTCTCTTACCTTCCTTTCCCTTGTTTTTTAGCTCTGGGAATTTTACTTTTTATAGGGGGCAGGGCAAAGCTAGTCAGTAAAGAGCTATCAATCGCCCAGCCCCTACCCCTGGCACACTACATCCATTCTATAAAAGTAAAGCTTATTTCTCTGTCACTGCTTGGCTAATCGATTCAGCATTAAAGGACATACCCACCCCCAAAACTAAAATGTAACCCCATACTGGCCCCACTGTGTAGTTTAAAATAATCCTTACCTTACATCTCTGATCCTTATGGTTCCCCTGCAATGCCTTTTCAATGTCCAGGAAAGTGAAGAGCAGAAGCTGTCAGTGAGTCATTCCGTCCCTGTTATTTCTCTAACCTCAACAGGGCAGTGACATGCGCAGGGGAACCCCCCCCCCCCCCCACACACACCATCCGGATCCATCCTGCAGCTGTGGCACCTAGTGTGAATCCCTTTGGGCACAAGGTAGGTAGCCCCTGCCCACCCCCAACCGCCAAAATATTTCTTTTAAAAAAATGCTTTGATCGTTACTTACGGACCCTTCTCACCCGTGGCGTCTTCAGTGACGTCATCCAGGTCTGTGATTGGCCGTGTCTTAGCCAATCACAGATGCTGATGCCGGTCTGTCCCCTGCTTGCAACTTCCACAAGTATGGAGCCAAATTGGAGGCAACGTAGGAGAAAAGGGTCTGTAAGCATGTTTTTAAAGAAATAAATAGGTGGTTGGGGGTGGGCAGATGGCACATACCTTATACTAAAGCTTAATTTTTAGAGTGGACATGCCCTTTAAGATCAAGAAAAGGAATAACCATTATCTGTTGCTCTGTGCTCTTTCTGTGCAGATAATACCCAATCATGCAGTTAGCTACTGTTACTTAAGTCCTTATGTAGCACTGTAAACCTCTACAGCTAAAATAAAATCTTTTTTGATTCAAGCAGTTATTAAAGCTCCCAGTGCTGCTCCCATTCCCATAGCAAAGTGATTTTACTTTCACTTTAACACAAAATCACTGGGTGATTGCTATTGGCTGTAGGGGGACACAGATCATCTCCACTGCACAAGCTCCACACTCAGTTTTGGGAGGGGGTGGATTCATAGAGGGGAGACATGCATACTAACTAGTGAGCTGAACAGGACATGAGGAGACCTAGTGACAGGGAGCACTGAGAGCAAAAAGTGATCAAGTTCCTGGACTATCAATATAAGATCAGGAGCATTTTCTGCTGACTAGGATACAATTATATTTGTTATTGGACGCAATCTTTCTAATGCTTCAGCATAATTCTCTACTAAAGGGGTGTACACTGTAAAAACAACTTTCTTACTGGATTGTTTTTTTGCTTTAAATCTAAAGGTTTTTTTGTTTTTGTTCCATTACCCTTCCATACCCTAACTTTACTGCTTGAATATTGCTGGCTCCCTCCTCCACTCTAAGCCCATTTTTATGATTGCCCCCACGAGATTATCCAAATATCCAATATGCCCTGTGCCAGATAATAGCGCGTCCATTTGAAGAGCACGTGCGCGACATCAGTGCGTGTGTGACATGATTTCAATGCGCGCACGCCGAGGTGAGGTTGCTACGAGCATGTGCCTCTTTGACATCATCCCACCGCGATGTTTTGGCCACGGTGCAATGACGTCACAGGGACGCCCTTCAATCGACCGTGCATTTTGGAGATTCAAAGAATCTTGTGGGGGCAGTCCTAAAAAAAAAAAAAAAAATTAGAGTGGAGGAGAAAGCCAGCAACATTCAAGCAGTAAAGGTAGGGTATGGGAGGGTAATAGAATACAAAAAACAACTCCTTTAGATTTAAAGCCACAGCTATCCAGTAAGATAAAGTTGTCAGCCTTTAAAGACAAATAACAAATAATAGAATAAAAGTACTGTTGATTGGTCTATGATTTATTTCATATTAATTTTATCCATTCATAGTTGGCTTACATTTATCTTATTTGAGGTAACCTGATATACCCTTCTTTTTAATCTGCATTCACTAGAATTTAAATGGCATGTCCACCCTAAAAACAAAAAAAACTGGTCACTTGTCATTTACCTGCTCACAATTCCACCCAATATATTTAGCACATTATTATATGCATTACTTACCCGATAATTATTGCCCCGATTCTAACAGAAAGTTGACTTTTCCCTTTATGTAGTCCGTAAGCCTTTAATTGACTGCATTTTCCCCTGCTGCCCCTTGTTGAAGATCCTAAAGCTCAGTAGAAAGGAGGAGGAGGTGACAATCTCTACCAGAATGTGAGAGAATAAACCTGAGTATAAGCTGACCCTAATATAAGATGAGGTACATATTTTTAAGTGATAAACCAGCAAACACAGATGTGCCCTGCATACCTATCAGTGCAGCCTGAATATTTAAAGATCCCTCCTTTAGAGAAGTTAGTTGAATATTGTTTTTCCCTTTCCCTAGGAGTGAGTAGTACAACAATTGCTTAACCCACCAAAATCAAGAGGAGCATTACAGGGTACAGCTTTTGTTTTCCCAGGGTTATGTGTTTTTGTCCAGGTGCTTTTTCAAGCATCCAGATCAGCCCAGACCCGAGTATAAGCCGATGGGAGACTTTCAGGATGATTTTTAAGGAAAAATTACTCCGCTTATACTCGAGTATATACAGTAAATATCTGGTTTATTGTTACATTACAAGACTATTTATACCATTTGCAATTACTAGCATATGTCATTATTAATTAGCTACATATTTAGTCATGTGATTACATTTACCCAGTCAATGGTTAGAATTTAGCTCCAGATCACTGAGAGTTAAAACTTTGTTCCCCTTATTCATCATGGACTTTGGTTGGCTTGTCCAACTTTTATTATCTTATTATTCTATTGTGGTCATTTATGACTGACAGTTACTCTTATCAAACTTGACAACTCACAAATATCACTACAACCTTCTAAACAGGGTCAGGGAAACTTTATTCTGTAATTAACTGCTTAGTAATACTGAATCTTGTATTGAACTTATTTACTATATATTGAAAGAATTAACTATAATTATAAGACCACCTTATCAACACTGAAAAAAATACTTTGCCTCTTTTTAATCTATAAATGAATACATGTAAGCAGCATTTTAATTTGTTTGTTTTGTTGCATGACTTCAATCCAGTACATGATTTGTTCAAGCTCAGTCTCCCAGCCTCCCTGCCCCAGCCCCCTCTCTTTGAGGGCAAACATGCTCAGTCATCCCTATGAGGTAGCATTGGGAGAGGGACTTTCCCACCTTGCAATTCATGTATCAACTGTCACCATTGCAGCAACAGCAAAACTATACTATGATACTAAGGCACTTGGGAAGTTGGGAAGAATTATATTTATTATTATAAATCTTAATAATTATAGTTTCCAGTAATAGGCAATTAAAAAAAAATTCCCAGTGTACATATCATTTAACAATACCTTTAAGCACTTTTCTATGGGTAAAACACTGAAGGGAAATTCTTAACCTTACAGTAGGCAGGGCTACTAACTCAGCTGTAGCAGATAAATCTGCCTAGCTAGCATAGTAACTTACTCAAATTCCACATCTACAATTACATTTTCCTAACCTATATTTATTCGTATGGGGCCTATACACACACCAATCCCGGTTGTACGATATTGGGATATTCCGATATTGTATGATAGTTGTTTTTTGAACATTTTTATTGAATGATCGGGATTTCTTCATGTATGGGCCAATGTATAATTGTAATTGTAAACATTTACTGTTTCCCCCCCTACTTTTAGGAGGATGGCAGGGGCCAAGGATTTACTGATGGCTCATACCAAGGAAAGCAGCTTTTTCGTTGTGATGAAGAATGTGGTGTATTTGTGGCTGTAGATAAGTTGGAACTATGTGAAGATGATGACAATGAGCTAGAAAGTGATTATGCTTCTCCAGTGGATACCAGCCAGTCTGAAATTCCTCCCTTGGAGATCAATTCTCGGGTGTCTCTAAAAATTGGAGAGAGTATGGAGTTTGGAACGGTGATATTTTGTGATGTATTGCCTGGAAAGGAAAGTCTTGGATACTTTGTTGGAGTGGATATGGTAAGATGTGCACAGCAATATTTTTCTGTTTAAGAACAGATAGAAATGTTTGTTTTTTTTAGCTGTGGTAATTCAGTAGGTGAATTGATATATTTATTGTTCAGATGTGTGGAAGAGTACTGCCTACATATTTCAGATGTAAGTGTTGCACTACAGCTATGATGCAAGGTGGTACTAGGGAGTCTGTACAATAAATATCCCAGTGAGGTAAGTACTCCCATCCAGCACATCCACCTATTTTAAAACAATTGATTCCACCTCTCTAACGCTTAAAAAGTATTGGCAAAAGATGTATTGGCAAAGCTTCTTTACTAAAATGAAGCAATCATGTCTTAAAGGGGGACTAAAGTCTCCAGACAACATTGCCCCAATAGAAAGAGCACATTCAAAAAGATACAAAAAGCTGTGTCTCCCCTCACCCTTTGCTAGTGATACTGGGTGATTTATGAAATTAACCTGTGGGTACTAGGGGTCAGCTCCCATAATTCACTTTAGCTGGAAACATCCAGCCAATTGTACACAGTACACTTCACAGGAAGCTGCAGCCTTGCTTCTTGAAAGCTGACAGCCAAGTATTTTACAGCTCAGAGATCATCCTTCCCTCTGATGCAAAACAGATTCCATTGCAGTTGTTTTTTAAGCACATTGCCAATGCTTCTGTAATCTTTGCAGTTTGTATGGCTGTCACAGAAATGGAAGGGTAGGTCAGTAGGTATGTGTACCTGTGTCGGGTTGGGGTTAAAAAAAACAAACTTTTTTGATGATTGGTCAAAATTAGTTTTTTTGACTTTAGTTACGAAGTATGGCTGCCACAGTAATAGAGGGATAGGTCAATAGGTGTGTGTACCTGTGCCACGTTGGGGGTTAAAAAAAATAAATTATTTGATTATTGGTCAAAAATTTTTTTTCACAATAGTTGCCCTTTAAGTATGCTGCCTTGGATGGAAATGGAAGTGTGGGTCAGTAGTGTGTACCTGTGCCACGTTGGGGGTTAAAGTAGGTATGTGTACCTATGTTGGGTTAGGGGTTAAAAAAAACAAACTTTTTTTGATGATTGGTCAAAATTAGTTTTTTTGACTTTAGTTACCCTTTAACTATGGCTGCCACAGTAATGGATAAGTAAATCAGTAGGTGTGTGTACCAGTGTCAGGTTGGGGGTTAAAAAAAACTTTGTTGATCATTAGTCATTAGTCATTAGATTAGACTATAGTTACCCTTTTAATGTCTGCCATGAAAATGGAAGGGTAGGTGTGAGTACCTGGATCAGGTTGGACGTTAAAAAACAAACTTTTTTGATGATTGGTCAAAATTTGTTTGTTTGACATTAGTTACCCTTTAAGTATGACTGCAACAGTATTGGAGGGGTAGGTCAGTAGGCGTGTGTACCTGTGCCACGTGGGAGTTAAAAAAAACTTTTTTTGAATTAAGTTACACTTTAAGTATGGCTGCCACAGTAATGGATAAGTAGATCAGTAGGTATGTGTACCTGTGTCGGGTTGGGGGTTAAAAAAAACAAACTTTGTTGATGATTAGACAAATTTGTTTTTTTGACTATAGTTACCCTTTAAGTATGGCTGCCACAGTAAAGCATAAGTAAATCAGTAGGTGTGTGTACCTGTGGCGGGTTGGGGGTTAAATAAAACAAACTTTTTTGATGATTGGTCAAAATTAGTTTTTTTGACCTTGGTTACTTTTTAACTATGACTGCAACAGTAATGGAGGGGTAGTTCAGTAGGCGTGTGGACCTGGATCAGGTTGTAATTTAAAAAAACAAACTTTTTTGAAGATTGGTCAAAATAATTTTTTTGACTTTACCTTTTAGGTATGGCTGCCACAGTAATGGATAAGTAGATCAGTAGGTTCTGGGGGTTAAATAAAAACCCTTTTTGATGATTGGTCAAATTTTTTTGATTTAGTTGCCCTTTAGGTATGGCTGCAACAGTAATGGATGGGTAGGACAGTAGGTGTGTGTACCTGTATCACCGTGGGGGTTAAAAAAACAAACTTTTTTGATTATTGATCAAAATTTGTGTTTTTACTTTAGTTACCCTTTAAGTATGGCTGCCACAGTAATGGATAAGTAGAACCAGTAGGTGTGTGTACCTGCGTTGGGTTGGGGGTTAACAAAAAATCTTTTTTGATGATTAGTCAAAATTTTTTTGACTATAATTACCCTTTAAATATTGCTGCCATGAAAATGGAAGGGTAGGCGTGTGTAGCTAAGTTTTGTTGAGGCGGTATGTATTTTTTATGTGTTTACAACCATAAAACTATCTTTTATTGAGGATAAATCAAAATTAGCATTTTTGACTTTAGTTACCCTTCAAGTAAGGCTGCCACAGGAATGGAAGGGTAGGTCAGTAGATGTGTGTACCCATGTGAGGTTGGGGTATGTCTTTTTTTTGTTCTTACAACCATAAAACTAACTTTAAAGGGTAAATAAAAATTTTTTTTATTTATCCTCAAAGGGCATGTCCACCCCCAAAACTGAAATTTAACCCCATACTGGCCCCACTCTGTAGTGTACAAAAATCCTTACCTTACATTCCAGCTCCTTATGGTTGCCATGCTATGCCCCTCCAAAGTCCAGGAAAGTGTAGTGTAGGAAGCTCTGTGTGACTCATCCTGCACCTGTCTCAACCTCAACAAGGGCTGAGGCATGCGCAGGAGAGTCCTCCCCCCTCCCTCTCCAGTTTTCTTCTCCCTCCCCCTAGCGCAAAACCCCTTGGTGATATTATAGTTATTGGTCCCCCAGCCCCAATGCCGTAATAGAATTGTTAAGAAAGTCCCCCGATAGTTACTTACCTTCCCTCTATCCTCCGGCGTTCTGAGCAGCCGCATCCCTGATTGGCTGCCTCTCAGCCAATCAGGGACACGGCTGACGGTCCCGCCCCCTGCTTCCATTTCCGTGCAAGCAGAGGGTCGGGACTGAGTGGCGGAGAAAGGTAACTATCGGGGCACTGTCTAACAATTCTATTACGGCTGGGTCTGGGGGACCAATAACTATAATATATAAAAACTTCAAAAAAGGGGTGGACATGCCCTTGAAGTATGACTGCCATGGAAATGGAAGGGTAGGTCAGTAGGTGTGTGATGTGATGTTGGGGGTATGTGTTTTTGCGTGTATTACTATAAAATTAGTTTTTTGACTTTAAGTATGGCTTCCATGGGGAATGGAAATGTAGGTCAGTAGGTGGGTGTACCTGTGTCTGTGTGGGGGGTTGGGGGTATCAGCGTTTGTTTATGACCATGAAACAAACGGTTTTGAAATATCCACATTTGAGGTTTGTTACCATTATAGTCTATGGGAAAAAATGTCCCGAAATTCGTCGATAACGCTGTAACCCTTCCGCAGATTCCTTAGCTAGGTAATAGCACTCTTCTCCTATAGCCCACTTCAGCCCTGCACGTCTGTACCAAGTTTTATGTCCCTAACTCCACAACTGTGGGAGGAAATACAGTCCAAAAAAGTGGAAGAATAAAACGGAAGAAAAAGAAGAAATAGAAAGAACAGTAATTTGGCTCTTCAAGCCAAATTAATAACATTAAGTATGGTGAATCGAACCTTCTTTACTGTGTCTTGCTAAAAAGTAAGCTTTCTACTTCTATCCCACAAGGGATACTTGTGTACATGTAGAATCTTTATCTTTTGCTAGGAGCATAATAGAAATCAAAATAAAAAGTAAGCCTGGGCAATTTAACCCGTATCCCATTGGTCTGTTTGTTTCCAAAACCAGCACTTTAGCTGGTTTTGGAAACAAAATACATTAAAGCATTGGAAGCAAATACATTAAAGTAAATGTCGGTAGAATCAGTTGACTATTTTGTATTGCAGGAAAGCTGGCCGCACTTCGCACTGGTTGGTAAATAAAAAACAAAGGTGCTATATATAAAGTTTGTACATATGTAGAAACGTTATATTTTTCTTGAAACATGATGGAAATAAGCAAAAAAAAGTAATAAACTCAGGTGGTAAACTATGTTGTATTGTGTCATTAGTAAACTATGAGAAAGAGATTGTGACAAATTTACTTGGTTTTTATGAAGTGAACAAGAATTTAGATTCTGGCATAGCAGTAGATGTGGTACACTTGGATTTTGCTAAAGCTTTTGATACTGTGCCACATAGGCAACTAAACTGTATAAACTAAGGACTGTTGGCCTAGAAAAAAACATTTGTACATGGATAGAGAATTGGTTATTGGATGGCAAACAGAATGGTGATCAATGGAGCTACATCTATGTGGGCTAAAGTTCTAAGTGGAGTGCCTCAGGGTTCTGTACTGGGGCCACTTCTTTTTAATCTGTTTATAAATAACTTAGAAGGGGGCATTGAGAGCAAGGTCTCTGTGTTTGCATGTCTTCCAGCAGATGTGTTAATGGCAAGTTCATTGAATAGCTTTAAAAGTGGGCTAGATAAGTTTCTAAAACTAAAAAATATTGAGAATTTTTGGTATTAATACATATACTGCAGTTCTGGTTGATCCAGGGATACTTTACGATTGCCATTTGGAATCGGGAAGGAATTTTTCCCCTGGAGTTTTTTGCCTTCAACTGTTGGGAAGGGTTAAAAAAGGAGGGTGAAAAGTTTGGACTTGACGGATGCATGTCTTTATTCAACCTCAATTACTAAATTACTATGATATAACTATGTAAACTAGGGGAATTGAACTTGTGACTTCTTGGGCTGTGTGCACTTTAAAACACAGCATTTACATGGTGTGCCACCAGTAACTCAACAATATATATATACAGGTACACTCTGCATACAGACAGTGAATCCTGGGGTCAGGGGGCATGGCCAACATGGGCTATGAGTTGTACTAGCAACAACATGTAAGCCTTCTTAGATACAGAATCTATTACTTACATGTATTAAATGCAATTTACTAGAGAAAAATCTTACAATGTTCTGGGGAGAAAAGCTTTCATATTAGGATAAAAAAAAAAGTTTAGTTCTCCTTTAACAACCATAATATAATAAAAGAGGTGGCTGGGTTATTAATTATATGTTGCTTGTTAAGACATGATTGTTTCATTTTAGTCTTTTGCTATTAAATTTAAATTTACATATTTAGATGCATGTTGTGCTGGATGGACTTCTAGCCTCTTTTTATTGTTTGATCCCAAAGGGTATCTATACTTGAATTTTCAAAAATTATACTCTAGATTATACTTTAGATTCAGCAAGATACCACTGCTTTAAAACTTTTTCGGATTTTAAATCTGAGCTGTAGATCCTGAGAGATAATCTTTTAATCTCAGCATTTACAGGGAAAGACCTGTCACTCCAGGAGCAGAAATTGTAATATGTGACCCATTAATGACCTCTTATTAGGATCTTTAGCTGCCTGCCAGCACACTTTCTGCAACAATTAGGAGAATCAGCAGAGAAAAGCAGGCGGGGGTGGAGGGTAGGGGGATGTGTAAGCAGAGCAGTGTCTATGGTGAGGCTGTGCAGAACTTATAAGTGTTGCAGACAAACAAGGAGGCACTGAGTAATGGAGGGTGGGGGCAATTAGGAGCACTCACTAAACATTAGTAATTTAATGACAAAGCAAGCACAGATGAATATGCGAGTACAACCATTTTACTTCTCTCACATTGCCGTTTAAGATAATGCAAAGTTGTTTGAGTGGGTATAGTGGCCCTTTTAAAGGAATAGTTCACTCCCAAAGTGAACTTTTCCTTGAATGTATTGATTGAAGCTTGGGAAGTTAAGGAGCTATGCCTTACCTCACATTCTTCAATCAATAACTCAGGAGCCAGGGTTGAAGGTAAGTATATTTACCTTTTGCGTGATCCACCACTGCTGAACTCAAAATCTCCAACCGTTTCCTGGTTCTAATTCTCTTTATAGCCCATGCTCGATAATGTATAAATAAAAATAAATATGCTTATCTTTGGTCCTGGCTCCTGAGTTATTGATTGAAGAATGGGAGGTAAGGCATAGATCCTTAACCTCTCGGGCTTCAATCGATACATTAAAGGAAAAGTTTGCTTTGGGAGTTAACTATTCCTTTAAAACCTTGATGATTACTTTTTGCTTCAAAAAGTAATCATCAATATTATTTCATATAGTGAAATAATATTAAGGTTAAAAGCATATGGAACAAGCACACTCTTGCATCCGAGGGGATATTATTAAAATTTCATTTACATTGTTGTCAATGGGAAGTGCTGTTTTCTGTATTTTCAGGACAACCCAATAGGTAATTGGGATGGAAGGTACAATGGAATTCAACTTTGTAGCTTTGCAAGTGTTGAAAGCACTCTTCTCCTCCATATTAATGATATAATTCCAGGTAAGAATATGTTCTATGTGGCCTTATTTGATCTCTATGCTAATTACCCTGTTTATTTATGACTTTTAAATGTTGTGTGTCAATGCAGAGTCAATAACCCAGGAGAGAAGGCCTCTGAAACTAGCCTATGCATCAAGATATGGCAGTGAAAAAAATTTGTCCAATCACAGCAAACCAAAGGTCACAGGTAAAAAAATGTTTTAGTGTACAACAATGAAAAAATGTATGGGTTACCGGTGCAACAATAGTCATGTGTTATGCACATAACCGATAGGAGCCAATATCGTGGACCTTAAAGGGCATGTCCACCCCCAAAACTAAAATTTAACCCCTTACTGGCCACATCGAGTAGTTTAAAACAATCCTTACCTTGCATTCCTGCTCAAAATAGTTCCCTTGCTGTGCCCCTCCAAAGTCCAGGAAACTGCTGTGTAGGAGCAGTGTGTGACTCATGCTGTGCCTGAGACTTCCTCAACCTCATCAAGGTTGAGGCATGCTCAGTGCAGCCCTCCCTGCCTCTCAGCCAATCACGGACGCGGCTGCCGGTCCCGCCCCCTGCTTTCAATTCCATGCAAACAGAGGGCCTGAACACTGCAGCAGGGGAGAGAGGGCAGGTAAGTAAGAATCGGGGGACTTTCTAACAAATATATTAATGCGGTTGGGGCTGGGGGAGCATGCCCTACCACATATCAAAAGTTAAATTTTGGGGTGGACATGCCCTTTAAATTTGTGTATTTGTATCATTTAAAGCACAGAGGGATAAGGCACAATGCAAAACAACATTTCTACGTTTAATGACCAGGAAATAAATAAAGACTAAAGACAGGCAAAACTCTGTAAAGCAAACTAGGAGTGTAGAAACCAAAATTCGCGATAAACTATAGTGCAGAAAAGGTACTTAAATCACACAGTTTATGATTAATACAAATTTGTTTGTAAGGTGTTGTTAATTTCATACTGTTTCTTTCTATACCAGGTTCTGCCTCGGAGCCAGGAAGCAGGACCCGTTCAGAATTTTTTTACACTTTAAATGGCAGCTCAGTTGAAAGTCAACATCAGCCTAAATCGAAAAATTCATGGTACATGGATGAAGGTATAAACAAACTCTTACCTCTATATTGATTGCCGCTGTTCTTTTCATTCTATAAAGATTGTGTCTTAATTTTAATGTCACATTCTATCCCTACATTTTAAAAGGTATCTCCACTGAAAAAAACAAGATTGCCTCTAATAGTAGTTAGTGGTAATAGTAACACATACCCGGAATATCTTATTCTGTTCAATACTTTTCAAGATCTAATGCTTCTGCTGCCTGTACGCTGGTAAGGCATCTGATCCAACTCTTTCTCATGCCCACCTGCCTGTAATCCACCCGATGCGCGTGCACCCGTGCAGTCTCTTCCTCAGTCCTCGATTCGTCTGCCAACAGCCAATGGGAACGTAAGTCATTGCATGCATGGTATCGAAGAGGGAAGGGGCTGAGAGACACAAGGATTTTCAATGGAGATTCTGAGAGTGAGACACAAGCTGAAATGGGAGGGGGGTGAGAGGCACAAGATGAAAGGCTTTGTTGACAGTCTGCACCACTGGGATCAAGTGGGTGTGCCTGCTAGCATGATGCACATTGACTGACAGCATGGCCAGCACAGTAGCAGACACACCCACAGGAAAGAACTTCCCCAGGCTGCTGCAAAGGAACGGAGTAGATTTGGGGGGGGGGGGAGATGAGAGGGGGGGGGGGGGGGGGGGGGAGGTGTACTTTCAGATTAAAAAAAAAATTTTTTTCATCAGTGGAGATACCCTTTAATATTTAAAAGAGAACTGCAGGACTGAAGTTGTTTTATAATGTCACAGCCTTCTTCCGTATATAAGTAAATTATCATATATGGATTTCTGGACATTAATCTAACCTTGAAAGAGCGGGGGGAGTTTATTGTGGCAGAATTCCAAAAGGCGTAAGAGGACAAAGCAATTCAATCAGAAAAGACTGATGTGTAGATGAGCAGCTTCCATTTACATTATACTAAAATATTTTGTAAATGGGTTGTATGAAATGTATTAAAATCCACAATTTAAATTTTTGCTCTTATTTTTAATTTTATTTGAGACCATGAACGATCATCAAGGGGAACAGCTGGTATTCGAGAGAGCAGCCACTGTGAGAGTAAGTCAAAAACATCTGCTCTTCTACACTTCAGCACCTGAATAAATTAACCCCTTGCTTTGTTTGGGCTGAGACTAATATCTTTGTTGAAAAGGCTAAAATATTCCTGCTTTGCTTGTATAAGAGTGTACAACATACAGTGTAATCAGTTGTGTCTACAGTAGTACAAGCACAACTGTACATATGTACTGCACAGTGCATAGAGCAAACTGTTTTGTCTGCCAAGTGCATGCAATAACATTATCATGATTAAATACACATTCATGAGAAGTGCAGTTGTTTTTATACATGAAGTGTCATTAGTGACACAAAATGATTCAGGATCATAAACGCTGTTTACTTACCTGCCTGTTTTTTTAATAATGTTGCTACAATAAAAGCTATATTTTTACTATTTGGCAATACAGCACATCTGATTTATACATAGTGGTAGAGAAGCAGGGCCTTATTAGTGTCATGTCTCACAATAAAGCAAATTGGTGCTATAAAAAACCTTAACAAAACTAGGGAGGGAAAATGTATAATGAACAGGTAAAGTGTCTCCCTATATAAGCACTCGCTGCATGACCCTGTCAAATATCAGCTCACAAAAACTCGGGACAGATTTATGTATGTATACTTTTATTTATAAAGCGCCACTTAGGTATGCAGCGCAGTACATTATAAAATACAGAGTATACTAACAAGGGGATAGGTGCAATCAATTAAACATATGAATTAACATTACATAAAGTTTAAAAGTTATGGTTGAGAGACCAAGTAGTAGAATGTTACAGTAGTCAAGGTGGGAGCATGCATTAGCCTTTTAGTAGAGGGAACAAGAGGGGAAAGGGAGAATCTTAGCAATATTGTGAAGGAGAAAAAGACACGTCCTGGTGACATTGTTAATGTGATGACAGAAGAGAGAGGAGTTGAAGATTTCTCCAAGGCAGTGTGCAGATTCAACAGGGTTGAAGACCTTATTATCAATAGAAATGGAGTGGACTAGGTTCCAGTTTAGGGGGAAAAAACTATTCAGTTTTAGATAGATTGAGTTTGGGGTGAGCCATACATGGGGAAATAGAGACCAGATGTTTAGAGATTTGAGACTTCAGGGGGCGCTAAGTAGATTTGGGTGTCATCAGTGTATAGGTGATGAACTAAATGAACTGATTGTATCTCCCAAAGAAATAATTGTACAGAGAGAACAATAAAGGTCCTAAAACTGAGCCCTGAGGAATCCCCACACTAAGTGGAACTTGATAGGAAGTCTTATTAGCAGATAAGAAAGATAAGAAGACAACCAGGCAGACACTTGATTCCAGGTGTGTACTCATGGCAGGTTGGGAGAAAAAAAAAACTTTTTTGATGATTGGTCAAAATGTGTTTTTGACTATACTTACCCTTTAAATATGGTTGCCACATGAATGAATGGGTAGCTCATTTGGTGTGCGTACCTCGAGTATAAGCCGAGGGTAGAAATTAGTTGCCCTTTAAATGGACAGCAGAATTCCAATACATGAATCACATACAGTAATAGCCAAATCCAGTACCACTAACCCCCAGTTCCTTGGCACTCCAGATGTTTGAAAACTACAACTCCCAGCATGCTTTGTTGCTGGGAGTTTCAGTTTCTAAATGTGTGGAGTGGCAAAGTTCAGTAAACTTTTAATTAAGCTTACCATCATTTGCAATTCTCCTGAACCCATATTGTAAAGGGCCCTCTGACCCCCATATAGTAAAGGGCACTCTGATCCCAATAGTTAAAAATGTCACCTGAGAGTTGTAGTTTCAAGCTGTTAATTGCACTGAACTAGCAGCTGTTTTTTTCCCCAAACTGAGGAGACCCATCAGATTTACAGCATCCAGATGAGCAGTGACAGTGCTGAGTGAGTCCAGCAGCCAGACTACAGGAAGCAGGAACGATTGTAAAGGCAAGAACAGCTCCTGCAACTTTCTGTGCAGGTTAACACAGTGCCACCTACTGGTTACTATCCGCAATTGCAGAATTTGGATCTACATTAGGACTTGACCCGAGTATAAGTCGAGGTTAGGTTTTCAGCCTGAAAAATTCGACTTATACGGTATACTCTAAAATTAACTTTTTAAAAATAGAAAGTACCTGGGGCAGGGAGGTCGAATTGATTATTCCTACCTCACAATATAATTTTGTTGAGGAGCTACAGCATGTACAGTTTTCATTTGCCAGGTCCTGGACTAGTTCTGTATTAAAGAGTGCTGAACCAGTGGGGTGAACTATGAGCGGTAGCGGGAATGGACACTAAAGGAGCAGCCTAGATCTTTGGAACAGTAGGACTGTATAAACCACAGGAGTGGTAAAGTATGAGACAAGGTTGCTATCTATAAAAGATCATTGGAAATGTGTAAAAACGCTATTGTTGGTCCGGACAGTTAAGTTCCCATTAAAGGGCATGTCCACCCCCTTTTTGAAGTTTTTATAAATTATAGTTATTGATCCCTCAGCCCCAGCCGTAATAGAATTGTTAGAAAGTGCCCCGATGGTTACTTACCTTCCCTCTATCCTCCGCTGTACAGTCCTGGCCCTCTGCTTGCACAGAAATGCAAGCAGGGGGTGGGACCGTCAGCCACATACCTGATTGGCTGAGAGGCAGCCAATCAGGGACGCGGCTGCCCAGAACGCCGGAGGATAGAGGGAAGGTAAGTAACTATCGGGGGACTTTCTAACATTCCAATTATGGCGGTTGGGGCTGGGGGACCAATAACTATAATATCACCAAGGGGTTTTGCGCTAGGGGGAGGGAGAAGAAAACGGGAGGGAGAGGGAGGACTCTCCTGCGCATGCCTCAGACCTTGTTGAGGCTGAGACAGGCGCAGGATGAGTCACACAGAGCTTCCTACACTACACTTTCCTGGACTTTGGAGGGGCATAACATGGCAACCATAAGGAGCTGGGATGTAAGGTAAGGATTTTTGTACACTACAGAGTGGGGCCAGTAGTGGGTTAAATTTCAGTTTTTGGGGTGGACATGCCCTTTAAGGATATTTGGAACTTTGAACAGGTTTTATCAATTTGGATTCCGGGACTCTGTGATGTTATGGGGGTCGAGATGCCATGGGTTTTTTATATGGTTTTATATGATATGCACTTTCGCACTGAGCACTTATAAATTTGGTTACTGCATATAAAAGTAGGTTTTGTGTTTGAAGCCAATGCCTCGTGTTTATTTGTTTATAGCTAATTTAACTTGCATATACATTTAAGTGGTCAAGAGAGAGTGCCGCGTTTAGTGTTCTGTCTGAGGGTACGGAGGTTCTATAGCCATCTGGTGGTTTTCTGTTATATGTATCACTAGCGGCATTACCCAGAAAACACTACCAAATATTTTAGATACCAGTTATCACAATTTCTGAAGCCAGGACTGGCAGGATCAGTTTTCTCTATTTTTTACTGTTAACAAACTTACTGATTGATAAATAGTCAGTTGTTAATTACCGTAAACCATCCGTGCCTATATTTTAGCCCGATCAATCTTGTGGTTCAACTGCATTACGACTGATGTTTGGCCCATCGACCAGTCTATCAGTCAAGCTGGTCAGTCGGCCTGGAATATCAACCCTTGTGTACTAAAAAGCATTTTATCCTGGTATATAGCCCAAATACACAAATTAAAATAATATATAACCAAGGATACAAAGTAAAACCTTTATTACATTTGATAGCTGTGCTATCCCAGTAGCTACTTTGTATCTTCATTTGCTAAGGTAAGGATAAAACTTTAGCATAGTATTTGAGGTTGAAAAACCTACTTGGCAATACCCACATTTCCTTACTAACAGTTGCATCAGAGCAAAAAAATAAGTATAAGGGTTCGGTCCCACTATGCGCGTTGATTCCCTTTGCAAATTGCAATGTAATTAAAGTATAATGGAAATTGCGAGAATCCGTTCCCACTGTATAGTTTGCTTTCCGAATTAATGTGGTCCGTTTTTTATCTGCACGCGTGCACGACTTTTGGTCCGTATATCTAAATCACACTTTAATAATTGCTATAGGAACGCAGTAAAAACCCCCAAAAACGGACAAACTAATTTTTTGCATTTTATCCAGTATCTCCTGCATAAACTGCACATGCACACAAACGGACCAGAAACATGGACACACGCAGAAAAATGCATTGTCCTAAACGCACCTAAAATGGACAGCACAACACAATGCATTTAGTGGGATCTTGCCCTTAAGAGGATAAAAAATCTTTCCTGGATCAACTCAAACTTTGTTTCAGTACCAGCAACATGCAACATTCTTTGCTTTAAAATTCATCCAGCTTAATTTTTTTTAAAACTATCCAATAAACCTGCCATCACCATATCCAATGGAATATGTGAAAATCCCTTCTGAACTTGAAGACTAAACTTCTTTTCTTCTAGTACTCAGGGATGCCCGCGTGTCCTCTGACATGTTCTATTGATGAACAATGCCCCAGATAGTTTATTGTATGGCCCATTAATGTATTTCTACACAGTGATCATATCCCCAGGCATGCACTTTCGCACTGAGCACTTATAAATTTGGTTACTGCATATAAAAGTAGGTTTTGTGTTTGAAGCCAATGCCTCGTGTTTATTTGTTTATAGCTAATTTAACTTGCATATACATTTAAGTGGTCAAGAGAGAGTGCCGCGTTTAGTGTTCTGTCTGAGGGTACGGAGGTTCTATACCCATCTGGTGGTTTTCTGTTATATATATCACTAGCGGCATTACCCAGAAAACACTACCAAATATTTTAGATACCAGTTATCACAATTTCTGAAGCCAGGACTGGCAGGATCAGTTTTCTCTATTTTTTACTGTTAACAAACTTACTGATTGATAAATAGTCAGTTGTTAATTACCGTAAACCATCCGTGCCTATATTTTAGCCCGATCAATCTTGTGGTTCAACTGCATTACGACTGATGTTTGGCCCATCGACCAGTCTATCAGTCAAGCTGGTCAGTCGGCCTGGAATATCGACCCTTGTGTACTAAAAAGCATTTTATCCTGGTATATAGCCCAAATACACAAATTAAAATAATATATAACCAAGGATACAAAGTAAAACCTTTATTACATTTGATAGCTGTGCTATCCCAGTAGCTACTTTGTATCTTCATTTGCTAAGGTAAGGATAAAACTTTAGCATAGTATTTGAGGTTGAAAAACCTACTTGGCAATACCCACATTTCCTTACTAACAGTTGATTCAGAGCAAAAAAATAAGTATAAGGGTTCGGTCCCACTATGCGCATTGCATTCCCTTTTGCAAATTGCAATGTAATTTAAAGTATAATGGAAATTGCGAGAATCAGTTCCCACTGTATAGTTTGCTTTCCGAATTAATGTGGTCCGTTTTTTATCTGCACGCGTGCACGACTTTTGGTCCGTATATCTAAATCACACTTTAATAATTGCTATAGGAACGCAGTAAAACCCCCCAAAACGGACAAACTAATTTTTTGCATTTTATCCAGTATCTCCTGCATAAACTGCACATGCACACAAACGGACCAGAAACATGGACACACGCAGACAAATGCATTGTCCTAAACGCACCTAAAATGGACAGCACAACACAATGCATTTAGTGGGATCTTGCCCTTAAGAGGATAAAAAATCTTTCCTGGATCAACTCAAACTTTGTTTCAATACCAGCAACATGCAACATTCTTTGCTTTAAAATTCATCCAGCTTAATTTTTTTTAAAACTATCCAATAAACCTGCCATCACCATATCCAATGGAATATGTGAAAATCCCTTCTGAACTTGAAGACTAAACTTCTTTTCTTCTAGTATTCAGGGATGCCCGCGTGTCCTCTGACATGTTCTATTGATGAACAATGCCCCAGATAGTTTATTGTATGGCCCATTAATGTATTTCTACACAGTGATCATATCCCCAGGCAAGCGCTTTTTGAAGTGAAAGTACATGCAGAATTGTTGCAATGAAAGGTTTAACTTATTTTGGTATTCTTGTTATAAAATTATTAATTGTAAATGAAATTCCAACTTTTTCCTTCCTTTTTATTAAATATGTGCCAAGTATAGCTTTGTTGTTTTCCTTGAACAGTATATTAAATTGTATGCTTATCTACACTTTTCTACACTCTTTTCAAGCCATGGAAGACTCTGCAAAATCTCTTACAGACTCATCACCTGCTGTATATGGGCATTGTTCTCCGCCCCTGCAACCATCTGCAAGCAACTGCTCTCCTAGTGAAAACCGATTTCACTCCCTGCCTTTTAGCCTATCCAAGATGTCCAGCACAAATGGAACCATGGGGCACACCCCCCTCTCCTTATCAGTGCAGTCTGTTATTGGAGAATTAAATAATGCATCCCTTCAAGATAGCCCACCTAGACTTACCCATCTATCCAACTTGCATGGCCTTGAAGTTGGATCACTGGCTGAAGTTAAAGAGAACCCCCCCTTTTATGGCGTGATCCGCTGGATTGGACAGCCTGCAGGAGTTAATGAGATGTTAGCTGGTCTCGAACTGGTAATTATAAAAAAATTAAATGTGATCTTTGCATGGATGTGAACTTTTAAATTAAAGTTTTTACTTTAATACGCCTTCTGACCTACCTGTCCATTCCTGTAACAGCCATACTTACCGATTTACTTATGTAAAATCAGCCTGAAAAAACGAACTCTGCTTATACTCAAGTCAGTTACCTTTAAGGAGAAATCCGGAAGGCTCTCGCTCGATCCCATGCTCCCTGTACTGGCGCGCTGGCTGACGTCACTGCCTGGGGCCGAGTAGTGACGTCAGCTGGCGCTTCAGTATAGGGAGCTTGGGAGCGAGCGAGCGACTGCCTGATTTGATTTACCGGTACTGCAGAAGCTGCTACAAGGAAGGATGCCACAAAAGATTACCCACAAAAGGTACACACTGAACTAGGGGGAAGGGTGAGGGT
Source organism: Hymenochirus boettgeri (assembly GCA_019447015.1). Taxonomy (NCBI): domain Eukaryota; kingdom Metazoa; phylum Chordata; class Amphibia; order Anura; family Pipidae; genus Hymenochirus; species Hymenochirus boettgeri. The sequence continues at coordinate 84,415,929 of CM033472.1, read as the reverse complement.
TCAGATGTTTGGAAACTACAACCTCCAGCTACTAAAGCATGCTTTTCCAAACATCTGGAGTGCCAAGGCTTTAGTAGTCTTTTTAAATGGACATTAGAATTCTCATACAGTAATAGCCATATCCAGTATGGCTATTACTGTATGGGAAATCTTCTGTCCATTTAAAGGGCAAATAAAAAACAATACAGAATCAGAAGGAGCATGTTATTTAATGTTGACTTATGATTCTGTCTTGTTTTGAGGCTTTAGTTGCCCTTTAAATGGACAGCAAAATTTCCATACAGCAATATCCATACTGGATTTGGCTATTACTGTATGGAAACACTATATTGGGATTTTCATGTCCATTTAAAGCACAACTAAAGCCTCAAAACAATACAGAATCAAAAAGCAGTTGTGGTCATAATTTCTACCCTCAAATTATACTCTAGTCAATCACTTTAAATATTTTTTTCTGGTAAAAATAGGTACCTCGGTTTATACTCTGTATGGTTTATACTAGAATATATACGGTAACTATAGTCAAAAAAAATAATCAAATAATTGTTTTTTTTAGCGCCCAAACTGACAGAGGTAAACACACCTAACCATTCATTCCTGGTGGCAACCATACTTAAAGGGTAGCTAAAGTCAAAAAATTTTTTGACCAATCATCAAAAAAAACCCACCTTCCCTTTTACTTATTCCTGTGGTAGCCATATTTAAACGGTGACTAAAGTAAAAAAAGGGTAACTATAGTTAAATAACTTAATTTGATCTATCATTAATATAAGTTCGTTTTATGCTCAGAAATGCAAAAAAGACATACCCCCCAAACTTGATACAGAAACCTACACTTTCATTCCTGTGACAGACATACTTAAAGGGTAATTAAAGTCAAAAAGTTTTTTGTACCAATCATCAAAACAGTTTGTTTTTTTAACCCCCGACCTGACACAGGTAAACCACACCTACCCATTTATTCATTTGGTAGCCATACTTAAAGGTAACTAAATTAAATTCACCAATCTTTGAAAAGTTAATTTTTTAGCCCCAACCTGACACAGGTACACCCATCTACTTACCTAGGCTTCCATTCCCGTGGCAGCCATACTTAAAGGGTAGCTATAGTCAATAAACAAAATTTGATCCATCATCAATAAAACTTAGTTTTATGCTTAGAAATGTAAAAAAGACATACCCGCGCAACCTGACACAGGAACACACACCTATTAACCTACCATTTCATTCCCGTAGCAGCCATAAAGGGTAACTATGGTATAAAAAACACCAAACCTGCAGCTCAGACACACACTCCCAAAATACTAGCCTTACAAGCTAAATTCAAAGTTTAGACTTAAACTTTTCCGTTCTGATATAGAAATTGAATAATAGATTTGAAGGTTTAATATACATAACCCTCAGGCAAGACAGAGGTTTTAATATACAACTTTGTGTGTACAACTTTTGATGTGCACTAGCTCTACTACAGATTATAACTTGCTAAACAAACCTGGCCAAACAACTTGTTCCATAGCAGCCCACAAACTGCACCTGAATCAAGTAAGCATATCTAGTCTGCATGCTTATTTAACCTAGTTTTTTGCTTTACACAATGTTTTATTGCAGCTGACCTTTCCTTTAATCTACCTAGGAAGATGAATGCGCAGGATGCACAGATGGTACTTTTAAAGGAACTAGATATTTCACATGTGCCCCTAAAAAAGCACTTTTTGTAAAACTGAAGAGCTGCCGGCCAGACTCCAGGTTTGCATCGCTACAACCTGTCTCCAACCAGATAGAGCGATGCAACTCTTTAGGTAATGGTGATTGAGTTACAAGATACAGAATGCAACATTGTTGGACCAGTATTATTATTAAAAATGGTTTCCTTTACTGAATAAAATAATCTCCACAAAGACAGTAAACCAGAGTGCTGCTGTCTCGGGGAACGGACAGTTTCTATTGTGCTTCAGGCCTTTCCCCTACTCACAAAAGATCACGTTTCTGGGAGTAGAGCACTCTGGCATCTAGTGCACATGTACACAAGTCTGTACCAATAGAATACAAATTTCCTCTCTGCACAACTGGAAGACATCAATGTGAATAACAGCAGCAGCTGGTCAGTGCAATTTAAAAAACTCTTATTTTAATTCTAAATCATAAACACACAATAGTGCCTAAATACAAGGGCTAATGTAGTCTAATGATTTTCAGATAAACTAATCCTTGTATTTAGACATTATTAACGTGTGATCCAGAATTAAAACAAAGGAAACGTTTACCTCGGTAAACATGCTGCAAACTGCACATTCGGTAAGCAATAGAATACCCAGATAAAATATAAAACTGGATCACTCGGTAAAATATATTTACCAAACTTCTGGTTAAAACACCAAGATTTATTTAAAGGCATTGCTCTATTATTCTTGAATTTAAATCTTTAGTAAGGATGACTGTCTTTGAGAAAGGGGTTTAATATGGAGTGTAGATTATTAGTATGGAATAAAAAGAGTAATGAAGACAGTATGAGCAGCCCTCCTATTTTATTCTCAACTCGGTTTAGTCCCCAATTCCATCATACATAATCAAACTCAAATAATCAAGAAACAGGTACCGTTTTTTGGGGGGGTTACAAACTGATGCATCAGGCACAGATGTGAGGTTGGAAAGCTTTTCCAAAGAAGAAGTGTGTGTGTGTGTGTGTGTAATATGTTATCATCAACAGGAGGCTGCATTTCCAGCAAAAAGTATAATCTTTAATTAAAAGCACAGGTAAAAACAGAGACCAGCACCACACTCACATACTCACATCAGCCACCTGACGTGTTTTGGGCTCCGCCCTTATTCATAAATGGCTAATGGATCTGTAGAGGGTCATACTTTTAAAAGGCTGTAAATTAACATTTATACATACTGTATTCTATTAAAGATGTATTAGGGAACTGACACATAAGTTACATATTATAGTAATTTAAAAGAATTTAAGAATAGAATAACAGAAGAGAACATCTAAAAATATATATATCAAGGATATACATTTATTATACAAAATCTGAAACATCCCATCTAGCATTGCGACCTAATGGATATCTAGTTTGTAACTGAAATATGCAAAACACCTCTCTTTTATTAAGGGAGATGTAGGGTATCGCCTCCTCTAATCACTCTCTCTATTGATTTTACCATTAGGTCTCTAGAGACCTATTATCACCACATATGTTTTGTTTACAAAACAAAAACATCCACATGGTTGACCTGTGGTAGCAGTAGATACACAATATGTCCTTTGAACGACAGGATCTGTCTTTGAAAGTACAAGAACAGGGAGAGTTTATACTAATAACAAAAACAAGCTTTGTTGTATGTCATAAACAGTATGTAGGCTGCACAATGAGCACATTAACTCTAATATAAGAAATAAAGATAAGTCAAATCCAGTAGCCAGACATTTTTTAGAATTCATGGCTATTGGGTATCAGCCTCTGTTGCCTTGTGGATAATCCTTCTCTGGTTGTAATGTGTAAGTTCTATTAAAGTAATCACAGTCATTGGAGCTTATGTAACAAAAGTTAGCCTGTGTTATTAGGCTAGGTATACATAGGTCAATATTTTGGAGATCACCGTATATCGCTATTAAAGATTTCCTGAATGAGCACTTCTCATGCACCCCACAGTTCACTTGCCTTGCAGCATGACCACCAGCAGTGAAATTGATCATGTGGTTCACCACATCCTTTGTAACACTAATTACACTAGCTCTTACAAAATTTTGTATTTTTTTTCCTATATCATTTATTGGCACTTCCACTTTGGTGCACTTTTAAGCTCTTGGTGATCATGCCATATAATATTATGTATTGCAGAGATTTTTTCTTTGCCAGAGTTTTGGTTTACAACTAGTAACTTGTATAATGTGGGATTGACAGGTGTACCCTTCTGAAAACACAAGGAAATAAACTGGGCAAGTAGTCAAATGGAGAGTAACATTCACACAGGACCCTTTTTACCTAATATTCCTATATATCCACTGTTTTCTTTTTATTATAGCATGGTTAAAATCCCTATTATTTTATACAGTTCTCTGATGATGGTAGCTTTCAGTGGTTGTAGATTTTACCATATCTTTGTAATAATCTAAACAACAATGTTGCCTGTTTAAGCCTTTGGAGGATACCTGAGTGAAGTTGTAGAAGGAAACACTCCCCCAAGAACAGAGAAGGAAGGATTGGAAGTCATGATAGGAAAGAAGAAGGGCATCCAGGGACATTACAACTCTTGCTATCTTGATTCAACATTATTCTGGTGAGCAAAGAGTTCAAATTTTGTCTCCCACTTTAGTATTCAAGAGCAACTTTTACACATTTCATATCATCTTTTCTCCACAGCCTATTTTCATTTAGCTCTGTTTTGGATTCTGTTCTACTAAGGCCGAAAGAGAAAACAGATGTGGAGTATTATAGTGAAACCTCAAGCACTTTTAAGAACAGAAATAGTAAACCCTCTAAGAATGTAAGTGAAACAAAGACCAGTGTTATCTGATATTCTGGATGTGTGACACATGTAAGACAGTATATTTCTGTCCTCGTTCATTATTCTGAATAATGGAATATACAAATTCTTTGAATCAAGTTTGTTCCTGCAATTGATCCTTTCATTATCTGCTTTCACATCTCTTGTTGTCAGAAAAGGATAATGTTTGTATCTAAAAAGATAAATTAGTTTGTATTTCACAAACATATATGTTGTTTTTTTTGGGGGGGGGGGGGATTTTGAAGCTTTAAATCAGCTGTGGCATAACTACCAGGCCCGCGTTTAGCTGGTTGCACATATGCAGTAATGCGCTTTCAGCTGTTTAAACTGCTGCCGGTTCAGTTCCAGTCCTTTTATAGATGATTTCACTACCTTTACTGCAAATGCATGATCAGCTGTTTGAAAATAGCTGATCGTGGTACTGCTAGGAAGGGGTATGTGTCAGGGGCATTTTGTCCAGAAGAATGCAGGATCGACCATGATTTACTGGTCTGGATCAATCACTTGGATTTCCTGATTTTGTCCAAAAATCGGTTATGAGCGATTAGTTGTGATAATTATGGCTGATTTTATTCCAGCTGTATTGGGCAAAATCATTTTTGTGGCAGTTGGTTGAAATGTTATGGAAACAAATTTGTGGCTATGTTTTTTTGCTGTTTGGTAGGCACATGGTTGAGAATCAAAAATTACGTCAAATATGAATGTTTGTTCTTCTTAACAGATATGGATATGTTTGTGCTACCAAAATAATGAAATTAAGGAAAATTTTAGAGAAAGTGGAAGCAGCTTCTGGCTTTACATCTGAGGAGAAAGGTAAATTAAAATTGGATAGAGAAATTGAAGACACTAGCAGGGAGATTCAATAAAAGTCTTATCGTTTAAAATGGTGCTAATTTTGCCCCAACCAATCAGAAATTATGTCACATTTGAAAGCTTACATCTGATTGGTTGGGGCAAAATTAGCACCATTTTAAACGATAAGAACTTTTATTGAATAACCCCGTAGGTTTTCTTTTTCTGTCAAATTTTTTTTTTTTTAAAGTTAATTATTTCCCATGGTCACCTGTAGCTGCTGTCATCATTCCTCTTAAAAGTCTGAGCCATGTTTGGTGTTTCTTGGCTAATATATGCGCATGCAATTTGTTAATTGTATAGAAATCGGCAACCCACCGAAATTTAGAAATTTCGGAGCATTGCGCTTTGCTCATCCGTTTGCGATTTGGTAATTGCAATTTGGCATGCGCAATCGCATGAAAATCACACCGGAATCGTACATACAATGGAGAGCTATTGCGTATGCAATGCAGTGTAGCCTTGCCATTAGAGACTGAATTATCAGCAGTGGCAAATTGTACACACGATTTTCACATTTTGAGAACTGTTATGTTTGCTGGGTCCTTTTTCTTCTAGATTGCTTTGTTTCACCTTACATACCAGAAAGAGGTGACTTACAATTTTAACACCTACTGTATGTTTGTGCAGTTTGTAAAATTTTGGAGTTGCAAGCTCGTTGTGTATATTTCTTTGCTGTAATTTGTTGTGATGAGTATTGTGCTGACCTATAAAATTGCAAAGAATTCTAATTTGTAAAGACATTATTTGTTTTTGTTTTTTAACCCAGGGCACTTTAAAGGAGAAGTATAGATCAAAAAATGTTTTGTTTAATGGGAATTGCCAGGATATATATATAAAATCAAAATCTTATCTTATCCTTAAATGAGCAAAACAATTATTTTAATTGGTAACAAATATTAAAAATTACAATACAATAAAATTTTTTGGTTAAAGCATAATTTTCTTATAATTTATAATTAAGGAGATATTGAAACTTAGTTACTCCGTGTTTTTTTTTTTTTTTTGCAGCCATTTAAGGAATAATTCACTCAAAAAGTGAACTATTCCTTTAATGTATTGATTGAAGCCTAGTAGGTTAAGGAGCTATGCCTTACCTCCCGTTCTTCAATTAATTGAGTAGGAGCCAGGGACAAAGGTAAGTATATTTACCTTTTGCGAGATCCACCGCTGCAGAGATGAAAATCTCAGACTGCTTCCTGGTTTTAAACCGCTATAGTGGTTTAGAACCAGGAAGCTGATTTTCATCTCTGCAGTGGTGGATCGCGCAAAAGGTAAATATACTTACCTTCGTCCCTGGCTCCTGCTCAATTGATTGAAGAACTGGGGGTAAGGCATAGCTACCTAACCAACCGGGCTTCAATCAGTACATTAAAGGAAAAGTTCACTTTTCGAGTGAACTATTCCTTTAACTTATATAGTATAGCTGTGTGTAGAATTCTGAGGGAAAAAATGAATTTAATCCATTTTGGAATAAGACTCTAACATAACAAAATTTTAAAATAATGATGCACTGTGAATACTTTATGGAAGTACTGTATGTCCATCTTGTTCAACCTTTATAGCCCACTCATTAACCCTACCTCTAACAGTTGATGGTGATGCAGAGGAAGGCAAAACAAATAAAACCCTTCCTGACGAGTGATTTTTAATATTTTTTTGTTTTAGAAACTTATTCAGCCCACTATTAAAGCTATGTAATGAATTTGCCATTACCACATCTGCTGGAAGACAGTTTCACAGTTTTCACTGTTACGAAACCTTTCCTATTGTATTGTAGGCATTTGGTTTTTAAGGAACGGTCTGCATACCTCTTAACATTCCCATTTGAATTAAGTTTTTTTTAGGATCTGTGCAGAGCTGTACTGAAATCACTGCAGCCCCATAGCAGGTGTAATTCATTTTTCAGTGGGGAGTGTTTGAATCATGCATGGTATGCAGAAAATCCCAGCAGTCTTGAATCAGGTATATTGTTTTTCTTTTCTTTTAAAATGTTTTTTCTTTTAAAAAAAAAAAACTCTAAATGCACAAGCTAGACTGCTGTTTCTAAATGCAGATTAACCCTGAAAGTAGGCATAATTATGCCACTGAGTTTGTGCTTTACCTGAAAAGTAATACATTTTGCAAAACTTAATTCTCTAGGCTCCCATTTAAACAAAACTTTGTTTTGACTTATACTTCTCATTTGATGATACCATTTGTTGTTGCATCATAATCAATTTCAATCAATTTATCACCATTCTTGGTTCATTTTATTTGATTAGAGACTACTTTGGGTTTCAGTTGCATGCAGTTACTGAGCTTTAGATAACATATTCAAGATTGGGCAACAATGGCCTGAAAAACGAAATACATGAAAAATATATTACAGACGCCCTACTGTTTACTGTAACTATGGATTTTTAAAATAAAAGATGGTGTTTTTAAAATCCATGACTGTTTGTTAGCTGTTATACCTAAAATATATGAAACATAGCAATTCTGCACACACCTATATAGAAAACAGGTATGCTGAGTGCAAATGGTAAACCATGGTAATTGCTCTAAATTCTAGAAAAAGAACAACCCCATGCTTATCAGTCTTGCAATTCTGTGTATTTTTAATGCAACACACACAGGAACACCAAAGTGTAATGTTTTGGCACTATGTAGTACTTTCTTCAGACAAGTGTTGTCTGAAGAATGTACTACGTAGTACTGAAAAGTTACACTTTGGCGTGTCTGAGTGTGATGTATTAACAGTACACAGGATTGCAAGACTGATGTGTGTGGCGTTGTACTTTTTCTAAAATATATGTAAAACAGAAAAGGAATCAAGCAAATCCCAGCATTTATTTACGCTTTATTTTGGCCTACATGGCACCGTGTTCTAGCTTTAACTAGTTCTATTAATTCGTTTTCATTCTACAACAGATCCAGAGGAATTTTTGAACATTTTGTTTCATCACATACTGAGGGTGGATCCATTGTTGAAAATAAGGTAGGGCTTTTAATTTGGCATTCAGAAAGTTAAAGACATTAAAAGAGAACAAATGAACAAATTACTGCTCTGTGTAAATTTCTTAAGCAAACAACCCCCCCCCCCCCAAGTTAAGGGAATTGCATTTGTTTTAATCCTGTAGGTCAGCTGGTCAGAAAGTGCAAGACTGCTACTTTTACCAGATCTTTATGGACAAGAATGAAAATATTGGTGTTCCAACCATCCAACAGCTTCTGGAGTGGTCTTTTATCAACAGCAATTTAAAGTTTGCAGAGGTACTAAACTGGCTTCAGATTCAATTCTAGATTTCCATACTGGAGATTTATTTAATGAACTTTTGAAAAGTTATTAATGAAAGTTATTGTACTAAATCTAAAACCAAAATCCTTGACTGTAATCTCTTTTTAACAACATGGTATGGGCGTTTTTTTTGCCTTGTATAGCTCATGTGATTCCTTTTGATCAACTAATTATAAGTAAAGGCACTCATACCACATTTAGTTGGAACTGCATCAACTTTTGATTGCGTTTTTTTTTTCTCGTGTCTCGAATACAGCTTGAAAAATGAACTAGAATGTTCTGAAAGCTTGCTATGATTATCTTAGTTAGCCAATAAAGGTATCACCTTTATACCACTTTTGTTATTTTTTTATTTCAAAAGGGTTACCGTATAAACACAGTCTGATTCAAAATGCTATTGTACACAAGGACTACTATAATGTTTTATAGTAGAGGTTTGGAAACCCATCAGGGCCTGGTGTTTTGCCATTAGGAAGATGGTCAGTGACTGAGGAGAATTTGGGCATGGCACTATTAGTGAGGAATTTGCATTATAAGGTATGGAACTTGGGAGTGTTGTGATCTCTGTTCGAATTATTGCAGTTGTAGAGTTCCTGATAAAACTCTGCAAATCTGGCAGCTATTTCATATGAGCTTATATATTGTTATTAGAGTGATAATAGATTTGTCGTTCTCTTTGAAATAAAACTAAGCATTTACGGATGTTGTCCCTATGTATAGGGTGTTTTATAAGGCACTCACTGTGTGGGGCATAGAATAGTAAGTGTAGGCTGTAGCTGTAGGGTTTTTTTTTTTTGAAAATTACTTTTTTTAATTTATTAAAAAATATTTATATTTCAACATACATGTATAATGCATTAATATGTAATAAAATTCAATATCCTATAACATAATGTCCTACAATATATTATTATTATTTACCAAAACAGAAACAGAACCCAGTACTGATTTCGTTAATACCCTGCTATGCTTATGTAAGTACGTATTTGTACTTTTTGGGAGTCTATGGGGGCATTTAAATTCTTATGGTATTAGGAGTGGTTTAGTTATGCTAGTGTGGTGGGCTCCCATTCTGGGAGAGGAAGAGAGAAGAAGAAAGAGGGGGTGGGCCTCTAGGTTATACTGTTTTAGTAAATAAGGCATAAGGGGATGATGGTAGCCTAGTAGTTTTAGCAGTTTGGGATTTCAGGGATTTCTAGGTAGATTACTGCAAGTAATAAATCAACAATAAAAACATTAACTCTAACTTAACTTTTTTGTCAGAGAGACATCTCTTAGTCTGTACTTTAGCTTAGCATTCTGTAAGAGGACAAGTATGGTGCACAAGGTGCGCAGTGGGTCATTGGGCCGTTCCTTGGTACAAAGATGCCTGCCTGAGCGGGCATCTTTGAGAAGGTTTGTTGAGATGGATATAGTTTAATTCCGCTCCGCCGCCACTGGTCTCCGTTCCCTCCTGGCCGATCCGTGTTAGGTGGAAGGAGGGGGATTATTAGATACTGTTTTTTTACCATTTTAATATGTGTCCCATGTGCACTGTTTAATGTTACCAATTTAGGTACCCCTACATTTGTATATCTATTGTGTTGAATTAGCTTAATGGGCAAGTCCAGCCCCAAAATGAAAACTTACATACAGTTAAATCATCCCACAAAACCCTAAACGGTAATAGTTTGAAATCTGAAATATATAAGTCTAACCTGAAATCCTGCACAATGTCCTGTTTCTGCTTCCTGGTTCTTCCAGTTAGTAACTGTCAGTTATGGATCTGACAGTTGACATCACAGCAAATGACTGAATGTTAATCCCCTGTCTGCCTCTTCTGAGCATGCCCAGGCTCAGTACAGGTTTCTAAATTGCTCAGTTTCTATGAGGCATCCAAAAGCATAGCAGGCATACAGTAATGAATTCATAGGCCAAACTATGACATATCAACATATTTTAAAGAGTCCATTCTTTCTAAAAGATGTTCTTATGAGGGTGGAGTTGTCCTTTAAACCTCTATTTCCATACATTATGTCTCCTTTATGTATACATGCATCTTTAACATTTTATAACATTATTTTATACATACAATTTACTTTCATGTTTCACATTGGCATTAACATTATTATTATTAGTCCAGGTCACCCCCCCAACCCCACAGTTAGGGGGAGAGGGGGGGTTGACTGGGGAGAGCTATGCAGGTTTACTAAATATGTGTAGTTGGGTGCAAAATAGTGGGGGCACGCCAGAGTGATACCTTATGGGAAGGAGGATATCTCTGGGAATGGAGCGCCCAGAAGAAAGTATAGGGGATCTTTCGGCAGCTTTTTCCTCAGAGTGCATTGCAAGAATTGATAAACTTGATTCCAGTATGGTTTGATTAATGAACATGTCCACATGTATAAGGAACCCTCCTCCTGACGGCACCTCCAGCAAGTGGAGGGTGTACTCGGGAAGAGTTTGTGCAATAGCTGTGGTGTATGGTATGATCTGAATAGTATTTTAGAAATGTTCTCTTTGTATAGAGTGCAAATAGAGGTGGTTTTAGCAGAGGACCATATGTCCGACCAAATAGTCTCTTGTATAGGTTTACCCAGACCTTTTCCCCTTTCTACATGTAGGCATGAGGACCTGTCTTGAAGACTGTCAATTCCTGTAGAGCAAAATAAATGGAGAAGATGAGGCACTTTTGGGAGGGGCCAGTGAAAAAGATCATTTCTAGATTGTCCAGGTGAGGGAAATTTGTTTTGCGGAAGGTTTGTTGGATAAAATCCTTTAGTTTGTGAGTAAAAGAATTGGAACTGGGGAGAATTCCAGAATTGGCAAGTTTGACATAGCTCCTCAAAGGATAGTAAGTCCCCAGTTAGCCTATGTAGTACATCCTTCACTCTGGTCATCCCCCGGGTTTGTAGCCAGTTGGCTTGTCCTGATTTACCTGGGGGAAAGCTCAGGTTACCTATAAAGTGGAGTAGGGTGGAGGGGCGGCCCGGACTCTCATATCTCTTAACAATACTCTCCCACACCTTTATTGTACTTTGCATTGAGTATAGTAAAGCTTTGTGTTAGTTTCAATGGTGTTTTTAGCCCTTTCCATATTAAGGTGCCTAGATTAGTTTCTGGTACCCAGTCTTGTTTAATCAAGGCCCATAGTGCTATTTTGTTGGGATCAGTGCGTTAAAGCTCTGAGGTGTGCTGCTAAATAATATCTTTGGAATGATGGAGCTGCCAATCCACCATGGGATCTGTGCGCCATTACTGTTTGTGGTACTCTATGGCGTTTGCCTTGCCATAAGAACCGGGAACAGTTTGATTGGAAAGAGTGTAGGGTTTTGAGAGGGATCTGAATGGGGAGGGTTTCAAAGAGATATAGTAATTTGGGAAGAATATACATTTTTAGGGTTGTTAATTGACCTAACCAGAAAATTGGTAAATTGTGTCATCGTCTCAGATCTTGACCTAGTTTTTCTAATAGCTGGGGATAATTTGGATTGTGTAGGGTTTGATAGGTGGGGGTAAGGAAGATATTGTTTTCCAGGTAAATGTGTATCTGTTTTTTAAGATCTCATGGGTAGTGTGTGGGATGTTTAATGGTAGAGCTTCTGATTTACTTTGGTTAATTTTGTATCCAGATAATGAACCAAAATGAGTAAGTAAAGGGTTTAGGTGGTCCAGGGATGTGGTCCAGGAGGTTAGGGTGAGCAGAACATCATTTGCGTAAAGTGCTAATTTGAATTCTCCAAATGGGAGTTGTATTCCTTTGATGTTAGAGTGTAGTCTGATATGTGTTGCATGTGATTCCATGTACATAATAAATAACAGTGGGGAGAGGGGGCAACCCTGGGCCATTATATTGTTGGAAGGTAGGAGATTTGGCTTGGGGGAGTTTATTAGCGCTGTTGGTGCTGTATATAGATTTGTAATGGCTCGCAGGGCATTTCCTTGGATCCCGAATGCTTGCAGAGTATGACCTAGAAATCTCCAGTCTATGCAGTTGAACGCTTTTTCAGCGTCTAGGCTTAGAACGGTTTAGTACGGTTTATAATATGAGGGCTATGCTTCTGTGTGTATTGTCTCCCGCTTGTCTGCAACAAACAAACCCTACTTAGTCCAGGTGGATGATTGTGGGTAAGTGGCGGGCTAATCTGTTTGCAATGAGTTTAGTATATATTTTTCCTTGGTGGGGAGTCTTTTAGGATTGCTGTTTATTCCGCTAGGGTGAATGGTGGCTTCTTCTTCTGATATATGTGGGAGTCTGGCTTTCTGTAGAAATTGCGTTGTATGATAGGTGTGTGTTTGGTCATCTGGTATTGCTGATTCTAATTGGTAGAGGGACTAAGTAGTATTGTGCAAACGCTGATACTTGGTCTGTGAGTAGCATGGGGTGCCCATTGGTGATATGAGGTTAGGGAGTGTACTTGTTTGTTCTTGATTAAGTTGTCTGAGCAGCAGGGCATTCGCTTTGTTCCCTTTGTCATAGTAGTATCTGCAAAGCCAAGTTAGAGAGGAATCGACTGTGTGTATGGCTATGTCTTTGAGTTGGTTGCAGAGGGTTAGTATTCCAAGCAAAGAGGCTCGAGAGGGTTTTTGGAAATGGACTGTTTCTAAGGCCTTCAGGTCTTCCCTAACTTGCAAAATAGTCTCCTCTCTATTGCGTTTGGGTAAGTGCTGATATAATGTGGCCTCTTATTGAAGCTTTGTGAGCCTCCCATAGTGAGAGAGTAGTTATTTTATGTGGTTGTTCTGTAATGCTGTTAAGTTGAGTCGCCAATTATAGGATTTGAGGTTGTGTTGGGAAAGTGTGATGTCAAGTTTATATGGGCTATATTGGATTTCTGATTCTGTATAAATCATAAAGATTTAGGGATCTTAGTAGTTGGCGGGTGGAGTGTGCTTGTTGTATTTCCCGATTTTCATTTTGTCTGCCATGGGGGAATCTGTCTAGGCTAGGTGAGAGTATTGAGTTGAAGTCTCCCCCTACAATCTTATATGGGCAGGTGAATTTGTTTAGTTTGCGTAGTACTTTCTTTAAGAACTTAAGTTGGCCTTTGTTGGGAGTGTAAATATTTAAAAGGAGGATTGGAGTTTCGTTTAAAGTGCCTTGAAGCAGCAGGAATCTACATTGGGGGTTCTGTTCTATGTGAGGAAAATGAAAGGTACAGGATTTATGGAACAGGGTTGCTACACCTGCTTTCTTTTGAGTAGATGAGGCTAGGTATTGGGTTAGGATTTTACGGGTTGCAAAGGCACAGGAGCCTGTTTGGTCAAAATGGGTTTCCTGTAAGAATACAACACAAGCTTTCAATTGTTTCAGTTCTTTGAGTGTTAGGTGCCTTTTTGGGGGGGTGTTAGACCCTCAAAGAGCAGATCTTTACCATAATTTTTTCCTAGTCGGTGGACAGTGCACATGGGAACTGGTGTGTAGTATGGATAATCTGGTACTCACCATACGGGGCCAGGGTTTGTAGGTGAAGGGGGTCCGTGACGGCAGGAGTGGGTCCGTTTGGCAGGTTAATGAACCTTTTCTGTTGAAATGAGGTAAAAAGAGGCTGCTCCGACCTAATATACAAAACAATAAGAACAATATACCAGCCGTTAAATGCATATAGATATAACAATTGCTATAATGGACAGGTTAAAAGGGCATGTCCACCCCCCAAAACTCAAATTTAACCCCATACTGGCCCCACTCTGTAGTGTACAAAAATCCTTACCTTACATCCCAGCTCCTTATGGTTGCCATGCTGTGCCCCTCCAAAGTCCAGGAAAGTGTAGTGTAGAAAGTCTGGGTGACTCATCCTGTGCCTGTCTCAGCCTCAACAAGGTCTGAGGCATGCGCAGGAGAGTCCTCCCTCTCCCTCCCATTTTCTTCTCCCTCCCCCTAGTGTAAAATCCACAGTATATATTATATATATTGATCCCCCAGCCCCAGCCACCATAACAGAATTATTAGAAAGTGCTCTCAGCCAATCAGGGACGCAGCTGCCGGTCCCGCCCCCTGCTTGCATTTCCGTGCAAGCAGAGGGCCTGGAGAATGCTGCGGAGGATAGAGGGAAGGTAAGTACATATCGGGGCACTTTCTAAGAATTTTATTACGGCGGTTGGGGCTGGGGGATCAATATGTATAATATATAAAAAGTTCAAAAAACTCCATTTCCAGAGAGGGAGTTTGCAGAATGGGGCTAAGTAGGGAAGCTATACTAAAAATCAAAGTCTCCCCCAGCTCCCGTTCGCCATCTCTTTTTGTTTGTGGGAGTTGGGGCACTTTCTATGATTGGTGAGTTTGCTTATGGGACTGTAGGTTTAAAGGGTATCTTTACTCTAAAAAAATCGAATTTTCAAAAATAGTTTTTGTCACTCCAGAAGCAGAAATTATGTGTAACCCATGCTTGACCTCTTTGGCTGCCTGCCAGCACACTTTCTGCAACATTTAAGAGAATCAGCAGAGAAAAGACAGAAGGGGGGAGGGAGGGGGAGATGTGTAAGCAGAGCAGTGTCCATGGTGAGGCTGTGCAGAACGCATACCGTATATACTCGAGTATAAACCGACCCGAGTATAAACCAAGGTACCTATATTTACAATAAAAATCTAGTAAAATTGATTGACTCGAGTATAAACCGAGGGTAGGAAATATGACCACAAATTCAAATCTGTAATTAGCAAAAATGATTCCATGGCATTTCAGATGTGTGCCACCCAGCCACCCCCCTTTCCTCCCACCCACCTACTGCATAAAGTAGGTAGACTTAAAAGTCCACCCTAAACATAAGATTATATCCTCCTTACTAGAGGGCTGATACTATAATTATAGTAATACATTTTAATAATTAAATAGAGTGCCACCCACACCACCCCCCTTCCCCCATCCCCACCCACCTACCTACCCACCCACAAACCCATTGCATTACCGGTAGGTAATGGTAGACTTAATAGCCCACCAACAGAAAAGAAACCCTCCTTACTAGAGGGTTGAAGATGTACTGTAGGTAAAGGCTGACTGGGAGACTGTTCTGTTCCATCCTGGGAGACGGTCCTGTTCCATCCTTAATGCCGCTCTGATGTACCGGTAAGCGTGCGTAACTTGCTTGCGTAACATGCGTGCGTAACTTGAGTGTCCAACGTGCATGCGCCTCTGCTGTCTCCGTTGCTTCAGACTGCTCCGGTCTCTACTCCTACACGCTCCTGGTCTCCTCTTTGTAAATACATGTCTCCTTGCTGGAAATTGCGGTGCAGTGTCGGCAGATGTGAGGAAAAACTTTGCCGGTGTATTTTTTAAACAGATTTTCAGGTCTATTTTGTGTATGACCCGAGTATAAACCGAGGACAGATTTTTAAGGTCTTTTTTGGACCTAAAAATCTCGGTTTATACTCGAGTATATACGGTAAGTGTTGCAGACAATAAAAGAAGGCAAGTGAGTAAGGGAGAGTGGGAGGAATTAAGAATACTCAAGAAACATAAAGCAAGCACAGATAAATATGTGAGTACCACAGTTTTACTAGTCTCAAATTGTATATAATGACCCTTTAATATGGTTATGCCATGGGGGGCGTATGGTATTTTGGAACAATACAATTATTGTTATTGTAAACCTGTTCTTCATATGTTGTTCATATGTAAACCCTGAAAGTTCATATGGAATAGTGGGGGTATTGTTGTTGATGCTAGGTCCCAGTACTTGGTTGTTCACTGTGTAAAAGTTGTATCCTCAAGTCCATAGGAAGTTAATATCTCATATTATCTTTTGCCAGGGTCGGCCTTGGTTTTGACTGCCCCGGTTTCGCTCAGCCGGGGGTCTGATGGGAGGGGTGTTTGACTTGTTGAAGTGGGGGATTCCTTGGATCCGTGGCGTCTCCTTTTTTCCGCTTGGTGGGATTTTGTTGACTGTGTGGGAGTTTGTGTCCACAGTTGTTTGGGGCCATCTGCAAGAGTCTGAATTGGCCTCTAGTCTGGAAGATCTATATCCGGCAGTTGAAGTGCTTCGCAGAAAGCCGTTAGCTCCTCTGGATATCTTAGGGTGGGTGTAACCCCTTCTCGTTGTACTATGAGTTGAAATGGAAATCCCCAGCAATATGGAAGTTGTATGTTTTGTAGGGTTTGTAACAGCGGCCTTAGTTGACGCCTGCATGCTAGGGTGGATGGGGGTAAGTCTGGGTAAAGTTGGATGTTGGCATTTTACCATGTTAGGTCTGTGAAGAAGCGGTATTCGGAGGATTTGTTCCTTCTTTGCATAGTAATGTATGATACATATCACATCCCGTGAAAATTTAGAGGAGCCCTTAGGTTTCAGTGCTCTATGTATTCTGTCCAGTTCTATGTCCTGTGGAGTTTCTGTTCCTAGGACCATGTTCAACAGATTATTTGCTGTTTCCTGTAGCTTGTTGTCTGGGATGGATTCCGGTAGGCCTCTTATTCCGCCAGATGGAAGACCTCAAAAACAGGGCGACGTAACAACATACGAATAAGTCTCTTATGGCTCTGGAGTGGTCATTCACTACTTGTGTGATCACTTGTAAATGTTGGTCTATGGCCTGGTGTTCTTCTTTTAGGTCCTCCACCCTTTCCAGCACTGGTTTGAGATTTCTGATTAGCAAGACCTCTGCGAGGCAAGTTGACTGGATTTGCTGTGTAATATTACTGAGGTCAGTTTTAGTTGGTAGGTTCAGTAACATTTCTCTGAGAGGATTTTCTGGGTGGTCTGGATCTATGTGGGCCCTTGGTGAGACTCTGGGATCCAAAGTGGATGAGAATGGGATATTTGTTGGGTCCCTTTCAGGAGACCTGGGGGGGATCCCATATATTCTCCTGGGGATTCCTGCCAGGAGTCTAGGGAGTGCGTGGGTGAGTTGGGGTGCTACTCTTTTTGTAGGCCCTGCAGGCCTGGGTCAACCTTTTTTGCTGTGGGCTGTGCCTGGGTTGGGGCCTTGTTTGCCTGGGCCTGATGGGCCCTGGAGTGGGGGTCCTGACTAACCTGCCTTTGTGGTTGGGGGACCGGGGTCCTCTGTGTGGTTGGCTGGAGGCTCTGCTGTGCTGGAGGAGGTTGTGTCTCCCCTGCGGGAGCTGGGAATGTTGCTGCTGTGCGCCTCCACTGGGCTATTCGCGCCGTTTTTAAAAAAATCACCCATGCCTTTTTGTTCAAGGGGGTTCAGAGGGATCTTGGGGTCCCTCTCTGTGCCTCCTTTGGGTTTCTTGCCCATTTTTAGAGGCTGATTGTGCCAGATTTTGTAGAGTGGCGGCGGGAGCTTAGGGATGGTGCGTCCTGCTAGCTGCTCATTTGGCCACGCCCCGTAGCTGTAGGGTTTTTAATTCTCCAAGTGTCGTTAAAGTTCTTGGGATCTTATAAGGGCTCTAAATTTCTGTGAAAGTGTTAGAGAATCTCTATTGGGGGGTTGTTTGTGAGGGACAATCATCTATCCACAGTATTGGAAAAATGCATGAAATCTCCCTGCAATATTTTGATCGGGCAGTGAATATTTTGAATTCTCTTTACAAAGAAAAAGAAATGGTATTTGTCCTGAGTTGGTGAAATATATATTACTGATTACTGTGTCAAAGGTTTTTAAGGTGCCTCTGAGAATTATATAACTTCCTTTAGGGTCTGCGATATGGAAATTATGAATGAAATGTTTGGATACTTTCGTTTCAGAAAGCTCTAATGGTCTTGTGAAGTGTGGTCTCCTGCAACAGCAAGCTATCAGCACTGAGTCTTTTAGCTTCTTTGAATTGTAGGCTTCTTTTTTGGACATATCTGTTAAAAGGCATGTCCACCCCCAAAACTACATGTCTGCTCCTTATGGTTCTTCTGCAGTGCCTGTTTAAAGTTACAAAAAGTGAAGAGTAGGAGCTGTCTGTATTATCCGGTCCCTGCTGCTTCCTTAACCCCATGGGGTTATATATATATATTTTCCCAAAGTATGTATAGGAGTGGGACTGGAGATGAACTTTCACAGTGTATATACATAATATCTAAATAAAACAAGTAACTTCCCAGTCCTTGTTTAAGCCTTTCGGCCAACAGGTCTGTAGTTCTAAAATCCACCAGACCTCTCTTCTGGCTAAGGCAGATTCCCTTTCTCCCCCCCGATAATCAGCCTTCACATATTCTATACCTAGTATCGTACATTTGTTAGTGAGATCACAAGTCAAGCTGTGAATCCCTAAAGCTGTACGGGTATCTTTGTTGTGAATGGAATTCATATGCTCATAAAGGCATTCTTTTAGCAGTCGTCTGGTTTTACCTACATACTGAAGGCCGCACCCACAGGTTATGAGATAAACTACTCACTGTGATCTACAGTTAATATAAGTACGTATCGGGTATTTTTTATTCGTACTGGTAGATGTGACTATTGTCCTCACCTTGACAAATGTAGAACTCCTACACCTATTCCTTCCACATTTGAATATTCCCTTCTGAGATATCCAATTACCGATTTTATCGGATTTTTTAGTATCATACTAGGAGCCACGAAATTGGCTTTTAGTTTTAGCCTTACGTTAAGTAATTCCTGGGTTTGTGGGTAATATCTTAGATAGAGTTGGATCAGCCATCAATGCTGGCCAATATTTCTTTATAATGCCAAAAATCCTATGTGACTCTCTGCTGTACGTTGTAATGAAATTTAAGTGAGAAGTCAGAAATCATTAGTGCTCTGGTTCCTCTACCTTATATAAAGTTGATTTTTAGGGTGGAGATACCCTTTAACATTTTAGGTAAGTATATGAACCATTGTGTCTGAAACAAGGGAGGTTTAGCTTCAAGTTTTCCCCTCCTATCAGCCATCTGAACATCCCATTCACCTTCATTGCAAGTAAATATGGAGATATGGCGGTGGCCAAACATTGCAACCTGCTGGCAAAACATTCTGTGGGTAGTTTGAAATGTATGATTATAGACGGAATAGATCCCAAATGTCAAATTGTCCAATAATGAGACTGTTACTACAAATGGAGGCCAAATGGATACACAATTTGGGAACCTTGTCCCCTAGAGGTCAGAATGAACAGTGGGCGCTGCAGTGTTTTCTGATTTTGTACTAAGTTTCTGCACTGTAACTATAGTGTGGCATTAATATCTCCTGAGCATATGTTTTTATATAATGTATCAATCGCTGTGATATTGTAAATTTTATTAGCTTTGTACTTTCTGGTATTTTATCTGGCTTTTGTCTGGGTGTTTTATGTCTTGTTTCCAGGGCTTGGCCTTTTTAGTCTCTCGCCAGTTCTATTTTTATGGTATGCTCTGTGGCACTTTTCTTCATAGGCACTGTATATTTATTGCACTGTCACTTTGTTGCTGGGTGCCTTTGGACTTGGGTATATCCCTATGCACTTTACTTACCTTTAAGGCTGGGTTGCCTGGATCCAGGTTTTTCTTTTTGGTCTTTAGGTGGGCGGATACCTTGTAACACTCCCCGTCTGCTTATTGGTTCCAATTGTGGGTGTGTGTTGGTGGTTTTAAGGAAGTTTTGTAGCTATCTACAGATGTTCTGATGACGGCCCATGTCACGGACAGAAACATGTTAACCTTACAATAAATTTGTTTCAATTCGCAAGACCCGTGAGTGCGTCCCTGCTATTTCCCAGAGCACTCACAGGTCTTATCAAAGAAAAGTCTGTTTATTCAAGTAACAATATCAATCTTCTGTGAGTGCTCCATTGCATTGGACTACATAGGCCACACACATATTAAGTTGAGATATCCAGCAACAACTCTGCAGGCTCACTGGAGACACTTACCCGCGGACCCGCTCCAGCGCCGACTTCACTGACAGTCTCCGACGTGTCCTCGCTCGCATACACGCATAGTGCAAAGGACTGGAGATGCGTCTGAGGTGTTGGGGAATTCGGCGCTGGAGCGAGTCCGCGGGTAAGTGTCTCCTCCTCTCCTGTAAGATTTACTAAAGGACGGGAGGTTCTTCAGTAAATCCAATAGAAACCAACTTACTTTTTTGATGGACATACCCTTTAAGCTTGTGCAGCAGCAGAAAGGGTGGCTCAGTAAGCATAACCAATTTCCTAATAGGGTAAAATATATTATGCAATATAGCATCATTTGATTTCCAGTGCATATTTTAAATCCTCACATTTTATGTTTGTAAATGTAAAGTCTCTATTCTATCCCTTGTTAAATTTAAATTATTGTTGTGACCGTCCCCAAAACTGTAATTTAATGCTCACAAATGCTTTCTCTAAACCTTTGTTCTAGGCTCCCTCTTGTTTAATTATTCAGATGCCTCGATTTGGCAAAGACTTCAAAATGTTCAACAAAATATTCCCTTCCTTAGATTTAAATATCACTGATTTACTGGAAGACAGTAAGTATTAATGATCTTATTTCTTAGCAATATTCTGTTGTGTTCTAATTGTTTATTTGAAAATGCATATTTCCATTGGACAGTCCATGGAGGAGTCCTGGACTTCTAAAAGAGGGTAGTGCTACAAGGTGTTTTTTCACCTTTAATTTAGATAAACTAAAGCAAGCCCAGGGATGAGGACTTAAAAGTTTGAGTACTGTGGGTACTATTTTGTGAGGCTATTGTTGCCCTTAAAAGAAAAAAAAGATCTAATGAGATCTGCCTTAATTTTTAATAAATTTACTTGTGACTAAATTACAGTCATTAGTGGAATACAAATAGAATATTAGTGCCTGGCTAAATACTTATACCAAACTCCAGTGAAATCTTTTTAGGGCCCAGACAGTTTCAACAATGGGTTAGATATTCCCATTAGAGTGTAATTTAGTTTAAGATGAGGCTGGTGTATGTTTAGGTGGACATTGGTTGATCTTGTTTCTCTCTTGCCGCATTTGGAATGTGTGCATCTTATCGGCAGATCTCTACAATTGCAACAGTTTTTTTTTTGTGGAAAAATGATAAGCTATAAACTAATGTCTCATGCAAAGTGATATATTTGTCTTGCAAGCTTTCTTAAATTATTCTTAATAGGAAGAGTAACATATAAGTAGGGAGAACAAGTAACTAAATCCCTACCTTATATACAATAGTTATTCATCTGAGAATGATTTTTTTTTCTTCCAGCTCCCCGTCAATGCCGCATATGTGGAGGCCTTGCTATGTATGAATGCAGAGAATGCTATGATGACTCAGACATTTCTTCAGGAAAAATCAAGCAATTTTGCAAAATATGCAATACACAGGTATATTTGGGAGCTGTTGCTGCTCTTTTTTTTATTAGTTACACTGTTTAAATCTGCTCCTAGCATGAGAAATCATACTTCCACCGCCGCTTCCTGTCTCTGCACTCCCTCTCCGCTGCGGCTGCTGTGTTCTTATTATGTTCCCGAACAGCCGCAGTGGAAGCTTGTCCAGGAATGGCAGCCAGTAATTGGCCGTGACGTCACTGTTATGGCCGAGACTGACTGCCCTACCCGGAAGTGTGAAGTGCAGAGCCGCGGCAGTGATCTTGGAGCTTGCAAGTATGAGGTCTCATACTGGAAGCAGATTTAAAACATTGCTGTGCCCACTGGCATTGAGGAGGGGAGAATAATGGATTCAATTTTGTACCAGAAGGCACAAAACAAAAAACTAGAAGTAATTTGTTTTTTTGTTTTCATTGTTTTAAAAGTTTATGGCAAAAGTTCTCAACATAAGAACTACTAAAGTGATAACCCTTTCTATAATAAATCTATTTTCTAAAGATGAAAGTAAAGACATAGAAGGATTATAAATTTGATCTAGCCTACATTGTTATTGTGTATCTTTAACACATTTCAGACTATACTTGTTTAACGTGCAAAAAATGCAATGTAGCAAATTCCATTCTCTATCCTCTGATTTAAGAAACATTGGATAATGCATCCCTTCAAAGGGTATCTCCACTGTTAAAAACAATATTGCCTTAAATAGTAGAGTTAATAAAGTTAGCCCTACCCTGAATTGCAGCCTCCTCAGAGCAATACAGACGCCGATATTTACCTTCAGATGCTTGTACGGATTACAGGCATCCAATCTGCGTCACTCTTGCTCACGCCAGCCAGGGAAACTGCCGCCGCACGTGCACAATTTCGCGCATACGCACAAAGTTATTTCCGTAGTCGGGAGAAAATGGGAACATTAGTGTTATGTTCCCATGGCTTACAAGTCTGTGCGCGCTAGAGCTGCCAATTTCTCCTGCACAGTGACCCAAACGGGACCAGGGGGGAGACAGAGAGATCTTCCAGATGCGCTTGCCAGTGCAGGAGCTTAATTCACAGAGGGGGGGGGGGGGCGGTCACAGGGGGAAGGCTCACAGAGGGGGGGGGTCATGAGGGAATATCACAGGGGGGCTGTTACAGAGTGGCCAACCCCATGTCATAGAGGGGGGCTGTCACAGGGAAATTGTCACGTGAAATTATTAAAAGCAAGTTCTCCCTGCCTTCTTACATAAAGCTGTGTGGCTGAACCTTATAACTTCCCTCCTGTGTCTCTCCCTGCACAATCAGCTGTGGATAGATCGTGCAGAGACAGGTAGAAAGGCTTTGTGTACATCAGACATCACTGGGGTCAATTGGGCGTGGCAGAAATCATGAATATGCATGTGATGATGCACATTGACTGAGAGCCTACCCAGCACAGTAGCAGACACCCCCCCCACTTACATTAAAAAAACATTTTGCAATCAGTGGAGATACCCTTTAAAGGCAGTGCATGAAATGCTTTTTAATATATAGAAAAATTTGACTTTTAAGAAACATACATCTCTTTACTTAGGTTCATCTCCATCCTAAAAGGCAGCACCATAAATTTAACCCAGTGTCCCTTCCTAAGGAACTTCCAGATTGGGACTGGAGACATGGCTGTATACCTTATCAGAAGATGGATTTGTTTGCTGTCCTTTGTATAGAGACCAGTCACTATGTGGCATTTGTTAAGTATGGCAGGGATGAATCTTCTTGGGTTTTCTTTGACAGCATGGCTGACCGAGATGGTATGTATCCATATTACTTCTTTTAAACCAGTTCACCCCAGCATTTTAATATTTCAAGTTATGGTATCTTTGATATTCAGTTAGGGCTTTATTTTTAAACCTGTACTATCAGAAAGGTACCGCGAGTTCATAAAATGATGGCCTGGCGGTTGTACAGTATCACTGTGGTATTGTTTAGGTCGGTGATCCTCAACCTGCCACTCTTCAGATGTTTTTAAAACTACAACTCTCAACATTCCTCAACTACAGAGGGAACCCTAGGAATGCTCAAATGGAGAGACGAATTTGAGGATCCCTGGTATAGGGGATACCATACAGAAATTATATTTTACGACACTTTAGTACATGTACAAACACAGTTATACTGCACCTTAATAAATACAGCCTTTATTTGTATTTTAAGATTTTTTTCTTGTCACACGATTGGCTTTCTCAATTCAGAATGACTTGTACTAGAACCTTGCATTTAGGAGGGCTCTTGACGCCTTGCTGTTATATCTGATTGAGGCATATTTGTCATCAGATTTTTTTATTCATGTTGAATAAAGAAAGCCAGTTGGCTGACTAGTGGACAAGACTTCAAGTTCAGTTGATCTAACGGAATACAATAGATGCTTATTTGATGCTCAGAAATATACAAAGCATTTTGCCAATTTCCATCTCTTTTGCGCCCTAATATTATTTGATTGCATTGTAGTTAACCATTTGGAACTGCTGTATTTATTTGTGTTATCTAAAAAAAAAAAAGAAAAACTATGTAACTACCTTTTCAATATTTTTGTTGCCCGCAGGTGGGCAGAATGGGTTTAACATTCCTCAAGTTACCCCATGTCCAGAAGTAGGAGAATACCTGAAAATGTCTCTCGAAGAACTTCATGCCTTAGATTCTCGAAACATACAGGGATGCGCACGGCGCCTTCTGTGTGATGCGTACATGTGTATGTACCAGAGCCCCACTATGAGTTTGTACAAATGAATGGACTTTATATTTAACATTCAAAGAAATGGTTGTTTG
The DNA here is from genome assembly GCA_019447015.1 of Hymenochirus boettgeri. Classification (NCBI taxonomy): domain Eukaryota; kingdom Metazoa; phylum Chordata; class Amphibia; order Anura; family Pipidae; genus Hymenochirus; species Hymenochirus boettgeri. The sequence goes on along the minus strand of CM033472.1, from coordinate 84,391,364 downwards.
TACAGTAACTCCACCTTTTTTGTTAGTAATTTCTGGGGTTGGCCACTTTTGCCACACTGGCCATGTTCCTGCATCAACTTTAACTCTGTTATTATAATAAATTAATAAGGAAATAGACATTTTCTTCCTGAATGGTTGGGAGTTTTTTTATGAATGTATCTGACAGATATGAGTTAATATTAAAAGTTTTAAGTTATAAGATTTGTTTAAAGTATTAAACAGCACAAATGCGGATTAATTATTTTTATTGAGTCTTTTTGCTAGTGTTTTGCAGGGTGGTTTCTATCTAAGCTTACTTTATAGCATGCTCAGAAGAGGCAGACCAGGCTCAGTACAGGTTTCTAAATTGCTCAGTTTCCATGAGCATCCAGAAGCCTAGCAGGCATACAGTAATGAATTCATAGGACAAACTATGATATCAACATATTTTAAAGAGGCCATTCTTTCTAAAATATGTTTTAATGAGGGTGGAGTTGCCCTTTAATGCTTTGGAAATCAGGGGAAAAAATTGACAGTTGAGAAGGGAAGCCTATTGATGCAGGCAAAGGCTGGTCACATGGCTGAAAACAGGAAGTGTTCAACCAGAACGTTACATTGCTGAACCTTTCCAGCAATAACTTCACAAATTTTATCTAGAGAAATGATTAAAGTTTTATTTTGAAGGTGCGATGGAAGGCTTTTTGTATAATTCTTACTAGTTACCCTTTTAAGGCAACTAAACTCATCAGATAACACTGTCCCAATAGACAGCACATTCACAAAGAAACAACAAGCTGTAGCGGTTTGATTTATGAAATTAACCTGTGGGTATGAGGAGTCAGCTCCCATAATCCACCCCTTTGTTTTTGTTGGGAGACTAAATGCTCGTACATGCTCGATTTTCGAGCGAGGCATGAATTTCCCACAGTGCATTTTACACTTGCCAACAGTCACCCCTAAATGCAACCAGCAAATAAGTTGAGTATAGGGACTTGACTGACAGCTGAAATATAAGATGCATCAGACTGCATATCTAAAGAAATAGGAGGCAGATCAGCAAATTAATGGTACAGTAATAGTTGGGAAGATTTATAGTTTTAAGTAATGATCACATAGGCTGGAAACAGAATTGGGCTGCTTTTAAAACTACATTTATCTTGAACACTTCTAAAAGTTTGGTTTGTTGCAGAAGACATAGCGGCACAACAGTGTGACTGCAGGGGACTGGAGGCTTGACATGCCAGCGTGCTGATCGTGCATATGAAGTAAACATACATTCTTAAATAGCATGTCCACCCCCCAAACTATAATTTAACCCACTACTGGCCCCACTATACAGTTTGAAAAAGTCCTTACCTTACATCCCTACTCCTTATGGTTGTCCTGCAGTGCTTGTCCAAAGTCCAGGAAACTGAAGGGTAGGAGCTGTCTTCCTGCTCAAATGTGTCTGCCTTCTGTGTTGCCTCCGGGAGAATAATGACATGCGCTGTGGAGCCCTTTTCCCCTCTCCCTCCCACCATCCGGATCCATCCTTCTTTACTGTCCCACCTAGCGTTAAATGTTTTAGGGTAGGATATCTTTGTTCCCGCGCGGCTGACGTCACGGAAGCCGCGCAGCGGACAGACCGGACCCCTGCTTGCAAGTCCCGGCAAGCAGGGAGCCGGTACAAAGTGATGTGGGAGTGAAGGGCTGTAAGTATCGATCTGAATTTTTCATTTTTTTTCTCCTCTCCAAATGGAGGAAAAGTTTATTAATAATATAACATCATCATAAAACAGATAATAAACAAGTAAACAGATTAAAACAAAGTTTGGTGCATCATTTTTGAGATAGCTTGGTTATAGGTCTGGTTCATACGGATCCATATATATTTATAGCCTATTAAACGTATAGTAGTTATCATACACTATTGGCCTGGTGTGTCAGTCGGTCAATAGTCACAATGGGGGGGACTCTGGGCAATCACAATGAATTTGACAAGGATACTTTCCCATCCAGAGAGGGAATTATTGCTTTTAACCCTATCACGAGTCACATGTAGTCCCTGATTGTATCCATCTGTCCCAAATTTTATTAAATTTTGAAGGGCATCCCCTGTTTCCATATATCACCCACTTAAAGTCCAGGGTTGCATTGAGTGCCTGTTTCTATTGAGTCAATGTGGGGGGCAATACCTGTTCCCATGTGTGTGCCAGCAACTTTTTTGCTGTGAAAAGAGTTTCTGCCAAAAATATCCTGGTAAATTTGTCCGGTGCTCCCATTTCATCATGAAGAAACTTTTGTTTCTTTTTTTTGCTTCCAAAAGCCTTGCAATACTGGGCATGACCAGATGAGATGGTAGAAAGTGTCCAGTGCCAGTTGGCACTTGGGGCAGAGAGGATTATATCCAGTTTTGTATCTGGCGATACATATAGGCATGAGATAGGCTCTGTGACGTGTGAATAATTGAGTATGTTTGTCGGAGGCTTTTAGGGAGGTGATCCTGTGGACTGTCAGGGTCTTGTCTCATTCATCCTCCTCCTCCTCCAGGTGGCATCTGATTCCCAGGTAGATTTTTTCTGGGACATAAACGGGAGAGCCAGTTGTTGGTATATGTAGGATATTAATTTTGTTGATGAGGTTTTTTGCAGTTGGTTATATATTGGATTGACCCGGAGTACCAGTGGTGGGGCAGGAAATTGGGACAGAAATGCGTGTCTGAGTTGGAGGTATCAAAACAGCATAGTTAGGTAATTGAAATTCTTGTTGCATTTGTGCAAATTGTCATTACTTAATAAATGTCCAAGTGTAGAGACAACATATTTATACCAAAGGTTAAAATGAGGGAGTTTGTGGAATTCCGGAAGATTCTTGTTGTTCCAGAGCGGAGTCCAGCGGTTCACCGTAGGGAGCCCAATTCTAAGGGCCTTATCCCATATTTTTTACACTTGAACTGTGATAGAGGGTAGCAGATGGGTATTTGGGGTACCTCTAAGGCCTCTGGTATTTTTGAATATTGCAGTGTCTGGAATTTGAGATAGGGCTAGGAATCTATCCGATTCGGTATGACTCCAATGGAAAATGTGGGAGAGTTGTGAAGAAAAATAATATAGTTGGAAATCCAGCACAGCCAAGCCCCCAGCATCCAGTGGTCTCTTAAGTGTTGCCCAGGAGTTTTTGCATCTCGCTCCGCCCCAGACAAAAGAGCTCAGAATATGATCTAATGTTTTAAAATATTTCAAAAGGTATATACGTAGCAGAGTGCCATAGTATGTAGAGTACTTTGGGGAGGAGAATCATCTTAATCAGATTGACTCTCCCCATTATACTTAGAGGCAGTTTGGACCATATTTGAATTTTGGATTTGGTGATTGTGAGGATTGGTTCAACATTTAATAAGATATATTTTTGGGGGGAGTTGGATATGTGTATTCCCAGGTATTTGATTGTCTTGGAACTGGTGAGAGGGAGATGTGTATTAGTGTTGTCGGGTGGGAACCTGTCCATCTGGAGAATTTAAGATTTGGACCAGTTAAATCACCAGGCCTGAATATGTACCGTATTCATCAATTACTATATCTGTAGGGCCAATTCCAGAGACTGTGCCTGGTCTGCTATAGGAGGAGATCGTCCGCATTCAATCCTATCACCTCATTGAGTCCGTTTACCTCTAAACCACAAAGGGTAGGGTGGTTGCGCAGATGGACAGTCAGGGGTTCGATAGCTAATGCATAAAGGAGAGGGGAAAGGGGGCAGCCATGGCAGATGCCTCTAGAGAGAGGGAAAGGTTCGGATATTTGCCCATTCACTGACACTCGAGCAACTAGGTTAGTGTATAATAATTGTAGCCATTGAATATATTTAGGGCCGAAGCCTTTAAGAACCTTCCAAAGGAAGGTCCATTCGACCGAATCAAACGCCTTGGCCACGTCCAAACTGGCCACCACCCTGGAGTTCATTTGCATGTGAGTTGTTTGCATGTTCCAGTATAATCTGCCAAGTATGAAACCCGTCTGATCAGGGTTGATCATTGTCATGATTACTTTGTTTAGGCGTAATGCTAGGGTTTTGGCTACGATTTTCATGTCCACCTGTAAACGCGAGATGGGCCGGTATGATTCTGGATAGTGAGGGTCTTTACCGTTTGGGGATTAAAATAATGAGGGCTTCCTTCATGCTGGGAGGTAATGTGAGTGTCATACATTTCCTGGTATAGCAAAAGTAATTGTGATATTAGGGTATGTTGTGTAAATATTCTGAGGATAGTTGTGGAAGTGGAATATTTTGTATTGACAGTAGGGGGTCTGGTGATGTTAGTGAGTTTAGAGGTCTTTGAAAAAGGAGACAAATTGAGCCGTAACTTCAAGGGGATCTGTGATCATCTGTCCAGTCTGGGAGGTTATCATCACTGGGGGGGGGGGGTCTATGTTCATGATTTGCCATGTATGCCAACAATTTCCCGCATTTGTCTCCGTATTCAAAATATGATTGTGTTTGGAAGAATATTTTTTTTGTTGGCCTTGCCCTGCAGTATAATGTTTGTTGATCTGGATTGTTGTTTGAGGGTCTCTAGCTGAGGGTCTGGCAGTGTGATTGGTCTCCGCTCTTTCCAGATCTAATATCGCAGCTCTCTCCTCCGTGGATGACAGTCTTTTGATTTTGTTTATCTCCTGGGACAGACATGTGCGTGCATGCATCTTGAACGAGTCCCATACAGATATGGGTCTGGCTGTGCCGGTATTGTTTTTGAAAAACATTTCCCATTCCTCTGGAAGAGGGAATTCCTCTGGCATGAACTTTCCGAAATATTGCAGTGTAAACTTACCTTACAGGCCCCTGGGACATGGGAGATGGTCTGGGGAACACGTCCGTGCGCAGGGAACAGCATAAAAAAACGGACGTAGCGCACATGCCCGTACCATTCCGCGTACCACTTTTCAAGGAACGTTCTAAAGGCCTGCCGAACGTTTGAAAACCCTCGAACGTTCGAGAATTCTTAAATGTTTAAGGATTATCGAAAATAGTCCAGCGAGTCTGGAAAATCAGACTAGTTCGAACCCGAATTAGTTTGAATAGTTAAGAGTTTGTCCGAACTCATAAAGATCAGCTCAAACTCGGGTTCGAGTTCTAGTCTGACTCTACAGGTGGGACGGGAAAAAATAGGTGCGAGTTGTCCAGAGGTGAAGGGATTTGAGGCGAGGGCTGCAAAAGAACTGAAGAAAAGTGTTGAATAGTAAAAACAGACAACCTGGGTTATTTTTGTTATTGGTTATGAGCATGCTAAAGTAGGAGTGTTTAGCATCTGAAAGAGCCCAATTAAGACATGACAACAAATTTTTAGTGGTAAAAGTCAGCCTGACTGCAAAACTATTTCCACGGCCGCTCAGCAGCATGTGTACAATAACGCAACAATTTCGTTTCTGAGCCATGGACAAGGGTTATTCCAGCGATGCTTGCGAGTTTGTAGGGGGACAAAGGAGTTAATGGTAGTGGATAAGATAGCTTTATAGGAGTTTGTTAGCAAGTCAGGGTTAGAATCCAAAGCGAAGGTAGGGCTGAGTGAGGATAGAGCAGGAAGGTCAATTGCTCGTGTGTTGCACTAGGTGCCATATTTATAAAGCCCCGGTATCTCTTTTTAGCGATACCGTGGGTTAGTTAATTTACGATTGCGGTCGTAAATGTACAATCACGATCGTAAATTTACGACCGAACATTCGTTAAGTCTAGGAAGTGTCCATCTTTATGGGTGCTAGTAGTGTTGGTCCACTACTGGAGGTAGACTAAGGAAATTAGGTGGAGAAAGCAGGAGGGCCAGGATAGTGTAGTGTCATCAATATGACAATTGAATTCACCTAAAATGATAGCCGGAAAGAAAGACGGGTTTCAAACTCTGTAAGGAAGGCAGCTGGGGTCAAGGCAGACGAAGGTCTATAAATGGCCGCTGCCTGAAGAGATAAGGTGTGGAAAAGTCTACATTATCACTGCAAATTAATGTTCTATACAATGTACACTTCATATCTATCAAACAAAATTTTCCCATGAATACATTTTTTATTTTAAATACATTTACAAAAAACAGAATGTGTTACGAATTATAAAAAAAAAAAACCTTGTAAAGCTTATCTTTTGGCGCCACCTACTGATCTTTATAAAGAAGCACATGCTATATCTTTTTACAAAATTAAATAAAAGTAATCGTCCCCAGATGCTGAAAAGCATGAATAAATATTATTGGTGTGAATGTCTCAGATCTTTTAAATCTTACATCTCTCTACACTAGCAAGAGTATTGTATAGGCTTCCAGTCTGCAAATGAATGGGAAAAAAACACGTCATCAGACCTATAGCTGCCAATAAAATGTCTAACAAGATGAAAGAGAAGATGTGGATCACATTTATTTAGAAGAACTTCACATTTTGAGCTTAAAAAATTTCCTTCCTGTGTGAAATTAATATTGCAATGAAGCTAGAAATAAAACAATAGAGAAGCATGCAACCAAAAGTGTATTTTAGCTAATCGGTTTAACGATAGTTAAAACAATCGTAAATCTAACATAATTGTAAATCTATGACCGGGATCAGTCATTGATGTCTTTGCAGTAGTGTGCCATTAGAAAATTGTATTTCACCTAATTAAATTAAATAGCCTTTACAGGAAGAAACTACTGGTAAAATTGCAACTGACCGCACAATGCAAGATATCCAATTTGGGGATTGGACAGTGTGTCAGAGGATCAGAATTTAAAGTGCAGGTTTGCCCTCATCATTAACTTTTACAAGCAAGTTAAAGGGCAAGACCAGCCCTCAATTGAAAACATATACAGGTAAATGACCCCCCAAACCCCTAATCTGTAATAAGTTTGAAATCTGAAATATGCAAGTCTAGCCTGAAATCCTGCACAATGTAATTTTTCCGCTGTTTCTGCTTCCTGGTTCTTCCAGTTAGTAACTGTCAGTTATGGATTTGACAGTTGACATCACAGCCAATGACTGAATGTCAAACACCTAGTTGCCTCTTCTGAGCATGCTCAGGCTCAGTACAGGTCACTAAATTGCTCAGTTTATATGAGGAATCCAGAAGCATAGCAGGCATACAGTAATGAATTCAGAGTAGAATATCTCAACATATTTTAAAGAGGCCATTCTTTCTTAAAGATGTTATTATGAGGGTGGAGTTGTCCTTTAAAGGAACAGTTCACTGAAAAATCCTGGGAGGTTAAGGAGCTATGCCTTACCTCCCATTCTTCAATCAATTGAGCAGGAGCATGGGAAGAAGGCAAGAATATTTACCTTTCACGGAATCCACCGCTGCAGAGCTGAAAATCCCCAACCGCTTCCTGGTTCTAACCCCGTATAGTGTGCATTTCCTAAATAATATACTATAAGCCTGTATTGCATGTTATTACACCAGCGGCTCTGGACAGATACATTAGCCACAGGACATAAAGGAGAAACTTTGCTCATCTCCACCCATTTTTCTGGAAATGCTGAATGCTCTATTTTATTTTATGCTTTGAGGAGGGCTTTATGCTCCTTTAAAGGGGAACTAAAGTATCCAGCCAAAATTGCCCCAATAGACAGAGCACATTCACCAACATTCAAAAAGCTGTGTCTCGACTCTATTTGCAATGGCTGTTGGGTGGTTTGTTACAAGAAGCTGCAGTCTTGCTTCCTAGAAGCTGAGAGCCAATAATGTTACAGCTCAGAGATAATCCCTCTCTGACACAGAACAGGGATTTCAGTATACTTTTTGTATTTAGCTAGCAATAGATGTAAGAAATGGAATTTTAACATTTTAGTAAAAATAAAAGTATGTTTAGGGAATTGAACCTGCAACCTAATGTCTTGCTAAAGGCATACCTTTCTATCAATACCGCACTACAACCTTGTACAGATGAAATAAAGGCAAGGCATGGAGAACGAAACAAAATGAGCATTGTGATCTCTTACCATATATGGATAGAAGGATGCATTTATCAAATCATAAAGGCTGTAATATATTGATAGAAACTTTACCTATCTAAACAAGTACAAAAAAAAAAATTGGTGAAATTAGGAGATGTAATAAAAGTTCTTATCGTTAAAAAGGGCGCTAACTTTACCCCAACCAATCAGATGTTAGCTTTCAAATGGTAAATAACATCTGATTAGTTCGGGCAAAATTAGCACCATTTTTAACAATAAGAACTTTTATTACATCTACCTGTAAATATTTTGGAAAAGAAGACACATGTGTGAAGACCCCCCTCCAACCCTAACCGCCAAGTTTACGAGTTAAAAAAGTGCTGGAAAACAGAAACCTAAGGAACGAATGTGGGTACTTCTGCCTGTATTTCTACTTCTGGGAACGGAGGACCAATAGGGGCCGGACCGGCAGCCATGTCTGAGGTTTGCTATGTGCCAGCCAATCACAGACACTGCTGGCTATTGTGAGATAAAGATTCACAAATTAATAACATCCGCATACTAGGTTGACCGTTGATATTTTATCACTACATTCTCTACATCAGTGATGGTGAACCTTTTAGAGGCAGAGGGCCCTATTTATAAAAGATCGGTATCGTTATCGTAAAATACCGATCATTATCTAAAATAACGACCGTTTTTTTACCGATAACGACCGTTATCTACCGATCTTTTATAAATAGGGCCCAGAGTGCCCAAACTGCAACCCAACGCACACTAATTTATTGCAAAGTGAGGTTTATACATCTTGTGATGATTAACCTCTACATTACCACACAGGAGCTGGATATTAAAAACAATGACCAAATAACCCCTATATTACCACACAGGAGCTGGATATTAAAAACAATGACCAAATAACCCCACACAGGAGCTGGATATTAAAAACAGTGACCATTAACTCCCACATTACCCCCGAGTTTGAGATCAGAAACAGTGACCAATTAACACCTATTTTACCACACGAGTTTGAGACGAAAAACAGTGACTATACAGGTCCCGTTTAAACTATATAGAGCAGTTAGACACAACAATAAAGCAGTAAGTTTGTACAGACTGACACGGACATTCTTCACCTCCTTTCATCATGGTCCTGTCAGGCGTCAGCTGCCAAAAGGGCAGAGAGATCATGCGTTGTTTCTCTTGCTTGTTGCTCTCCTCCTCCCATTGCTCCAATATGCTAAAAGCAAAGTAAAAGAGAGGCTGATGATCACGTGACCTCTGTCTCACTGCCGACATACAGTACTTCAGATCACAGGGGGGAAGCTGCCTGGCGTGTCTTTTCCCTGGTCCTGCACGGCAGGTGAATACATAGGGTTAATTTCCCTAACTCACTTGCGTGCAGGAAAGCTTAAAAGCTCCTCCCTCCCCCCTCCTCCTTATGTCAATTTTTCCCGCTTGTGTGCAGGTAGGATCGCGGCTCCCCCCGCTAATATGCCGGAGGTCTCTCCTCTCTTTCCTCACGGCAAGTCCTGCACCAATCATTCATGAGAGGTCAAGAAGGTTTTTTTTATCAAGCGTGTACCCCAGATAACGCGGCTTACTTCCTGGTTCCCAAAGGGGCGGGGCTTAATGACGTCATCGCGCCGGCGCGAATTTAAACAGCCTAGCGCGCGGAAATCTTCCCTGCAGAGTCAGTGTCACAGTGGAAGCCAAACACGCTGTTCTTTTCTACTTACTGCCTGTCTTCAACAAACTAGCTTGCCTGTTGCTGTAAGTAGAGTTGGACTCCAGACCTCAGAGGTTCACAGAGTTCACTCTTGTGCCCTCTGTCAAAAATTGTCTGCTCATCTAATTGAAATTATTTTTTTATTGCAGTACTGCCATCAGCTCCTCCAAACGCTACAGGTCTGAGTCCAGGGGGTGAGTCTTTATAAAAGAGAGTGGTACTTCAACAAAGCTGTACTTTTCTGATGTACTGTTCATATGTCTTTCAGCTCTTCCCCGGATTCAAGGGACCTTTCGTCTTATTCCCGGAAGTCCAAGAAAAACGAATGTGCATTGTGCTACAGTTTCGCTGTTCAAGGAAAAAAACTATGTGAAGACTGTCTGGTAGATAAACGGCCTCCACCTATTTTGGAACAAATAGCTGAGGTGGTTAAAAGTATTATGCAGTCCAATACAGAGGTAGTATGCCACAAAAATGTGGAACCAGCACCAGAAAAGGTGTTAGCCGAACCACACAACAAGTGGCGAACCATCAGGAATTCCAACCTACCAGCCTCACAGGAGTATCAATGATGAGAATTCAGACAGTGATGTAATGGGCGATGATTCAGTGCTATCCCCCATATTCAATCAAGACACTATGGGCCCTATTTATAAAAGATCGGTATCGTTATCGTAAAATACCGATCGTTATCGTAAAATACCAACCTTTTTTTACCGATAATGACCGGTATTTACCGATAACGACCGGTATTTAACGATATCGCTAAATACCGGTCGTTATCGGTAAATACCGGTCGTTATCGGTAAAAAACGGTCGTTATTTTACGATAACGATTGGTATTTTATGATAACGATACAGATCTTTTATAAATAGGGCCCTATGGATCACCTTATTGCCAAAATGAGAACATCTCTGAAAATTCCGTCAATTTTTACTCATACAAATGAAGAGGACCTTATGTTTGGGGGGCGATGTACAGTCTAACCTTAATTTTCATTTCCATCCACAAATTCAAAGTGTCATTCGCAAAGAATGGGAATCTCCAGATAGGAAATATGGTCTCTCAAAATTTCCTCAGTCTTTATCCTTTTTGTCCTGAAGAGGTCAAAATCCTTGAAGATCCACCCAAAGTCGATACAGCGATAGCCAAGATGGCTAAGAAAGTTGCTCTGGCCACAGACGATTCTACCTCTCTTTGAGACCCAATAGACAGAAAGGAAGAGACGGCGCTACAGCAGGTTTTGCTATGAGACCATCCATAGCCATTACTAATCTAGCAAAAACTAATCGTATGTGGCTACAGGAGCTGGAGCAAGCCATCAAAACCGGTACAAAAAAAAAAAAGGATATTCTTTCTTCGCTACAGGATATAAAGCTAGCAAATAATTACATGGCCGAAGCCTCTATGGACTCGGTAAAATTGGTCGCTAACTCCATGGGTCACGCAATTATAGCCAGGTGCACACTGTGGTTAAAACAGTGGCATGCAGATACGCAGTCCAAACAAGGACTGGCAGTTATTGCTTTCGAAGGTAAGATTCTATTTGGCTCTAAGCTGGAAGATCTGATAGAGACGAATTCGGCCAAGAAGAGCCTTCCACAGTCTTTCAAAAATCAAAGACCGGGGACCTCATCCCAAAGAAATATGGGGTTTCTCGAAGCCAGACAGTACAGACCTGGCAGACCTTCACAGAGACCTTTTTGGTCCAGCTCCAACCAAAATACGCAACATTCCTTTCGTGGGGCTAGAGGAGCTAAGTCAAGAGGCAGACCCTTATGACTATGTTCAGAGGATTGGTGTAGGAGGTCGTCTGAGTTACTTCAGCCACATATGGGGAGACAGTATTTCATACAAATGGGTACTAAAGACCCTCAGACTGGGTCTTCGGTTAGAATTCTCAGTCACACCAAATTTGAACAGGTTTCTAAAGTCCAGAGTTCCCTTTTCATTGGAAGCCAAAGCTCTGATGTTACAAGAGCTGCAAAGGCTAAAGAGGGAGAAGATAATAGAACCTGAGTCAAATGAAAGGAATTTACTCTTGGATTTTCCTAAGAAGGAAGAAGTCAGGAGAAGCCAGACATGATCCGTGGATTCTTCGGTATCTGAACACTTTTCTACAACAAGAAAAGTTCAAATGGAGACGTTGAAGTCTATATCTCAGCAGATAAACCACCTAGATTGGATGGCCAGATAGACTTACACACGTGCTACCTGCACACCCCAATTTTCAAACCCCACAGAAAATATCTAAGATTCTGCATACTGGTCAACACTGGCAAGATACACCGCTTCCATTCGGGCTAACTCAGCCCCCTGTGTATTTACCAAAATACTTTTCCACTAATAGCAAAACTAAGAGTCCAGATGATTCAGGTATTCGCCTATCTGGACGACATTCTGGAGCAAGTCACTATTGAAAGAACATCTACAGATTACGGTGAAATGTTTAGAAGAGCATGCTGGATCGTCAACTCAGAGAAGTCGTGCCTACAGCCATCTCAGAATATAATATACCTGGGGGTGGTTCTGATTCTCTGGAACAGCAATCTCAATCACAGAAGAGAGGAAACTCGACCTCATCAGCAGAATAAAGAACCTGGTAAAGTTTCCGTTTTCAACAGCCCTAGACTGTCAACAAGTCATAGGGAAACTGGTCTCCTCGACGGAGTCTGTGAAGTGGGCCATGCTACACCTCAGACGTCTACAGATAAATCTGTTACAACAGTGGAAAACATCGGAGAATCCTCCCAACAACTATTTTTCTACCACAGTCCTGAGGGAAGAACTGAAGTGGTGGCTAAATCCAGCAAATTTCAAGCCAGTTATCTATAGCCCTTTACAGCCAAATCATAATTACCCAGACGCAGCCCAGGGCTGGGGAGCAATTTGTCAGGGGAAAAAGTCCAGAATACATGGACCTTGATTCAGAGAGAGAGGTCTCAGAACATGAGGGAACTGCTAGCAGTGTGGCTAGCAATGAAGGCCTTCAATACTCGAATCTCAAAGAAGTCACTGGTGATACTGTCGGACAATTCGTCTGTAGTATCATACATAAACAAGAGTGGAGGAACACGCAGCAAGAGTTTGTGGGATATGACGAAAACCATTCTGACTTGGGCAGAACACAACTTGATGAGCATCCAAGCGATTCATATCCCAGGGACAACAAACAAATTAGCAGACTATCTCAGCCGGAATTTATTCCATCCAAACGAGTGGAGTCTGGATATAGAAGTATTCAACAGGATATGCCAGTACTGGGGCACTCCGTCCATAGACTTGATGGCATCGAGAAAGAACCACAAGCTGCCGAAATATTGCTCCTGGACCCAGGACAGTCAGGCTTGGGCAGTGAATGCTTTCTCCATTTCCTGGAAGTTCCCCCTGGTCTGTGTTTCCACCATTCCCAATAATTATGAAAACGCTTAAGAAAATCCAGGAAGAAAAATGAATAGCTATAGTTATTCTTCCCTGGTGGCCAAGGAGACCCTGGTTTCCGTAGGCGCAAACTCTAGCCGTTCAACCTCCATTCCATCTACATCAATCCCAGAACCTTCTGTCTCAAGGACCATTCAAACATCAAAATCTTCAGAAACTGAACCTCAAGGCTTGGTTGTTGAAAGGGAAGCCATGATAAAAAAGTGCATGGCCATTAAAACGGTAGATACTCTTTCTAGCATCAAGAAAACCTGTTACATCAAAAAGATATTATAAAATATGGGATGTTTTTTCTACCTGGTGTCTGGCAAAAGGACTAACACCTTTAGAGACTTCCACAGAGAATCTACTAGATTTTCTTCAAGGTGGATTAGAAAAAAAGCTGAGTCTCTACACATTAAAGAACCAGGTGTCAGAAATCTCAGCTATTAGACAAATCAAGTATGCATTTGACCCTCTGATGATAAGGTTCTTCAAAGGAGTCCAACATCTTTTTCCCAAAAGAAAATCCAAAGTTCCTCCATGGGACCTTCAGTTAGTACTAAAACATCTGGGAAAGAGTCCTTTCGAACCTCTAAGTGAGCCAAGTTTGAAAAATCTTACTCTTAAGACTTTATTTCTGGTGGCCATAACCTCTGCCAAAAGAGTAGGGGAAATTCGAGGACTTAGAGTGTCTCCCCCCTTTCTGACTTTTCTGAGCGATAAAGTCATACTCAGACCAGATCCAGCATTTTCAGCCAAAGTCATAGATGAGAGACATCTCAATGATGACATAGTTCTACCATTCTTCAAAGAAACCAAGGAAGATGGTAATGAGAGGGTAAACCCTCTAGATGTGGGCAAAGCGTTGGAAACTTACAAAGAACGAACGCAGCCGTTTCGTAAGACAGATGCTCTGTTTATCTTCTTTGAAGGGAAGAATAAAGGAGAACAGCCTTCTAAAGCTACAATAGCCTCATGGCTCAAAGCAATTATAAGGCAAGCATATCTTGACAATATGGCAGTACAATGTCCAGAGAGAATAACTGCACACTCCACCAGGGCAGTTTCCACCTCATGGGCCTTTTCGGCAAGGGTGCCTCTGGAAGATATATGCAAAGCGGCCACCTGGTCGTCCTCAGACACTTTTCTGAGACACTATAGATTAGATGTGTTGTCTCAAAGTCAGTCGCAATTCGGTAGTAAGATTATCGAAGCGGCAATAAATAAAACTTAATATATTGTTAAATTTGAATCCCACCCCTCTTCTGATTATTTTCTGGCTTGTTAAATCCCTATGTATTCACCTGCCGTGCAGGACCAGGGAAAATAGAAAATTTACTTCATACTCACAGTAATTTTCTTTTCCTGGTCCAGGCACGGCAGGGGAATACACCCTCCCCTCTAACTGTGTAAGCAGTAAAAATGAACGTAAGGAGGAGGGGGGAGGGAGGAGCTTTTAAGCTTTCCTGCACGCAAGTGAGATAGGGAAATTAACCCTATGTATTCCCCTGCCGTGCCCGGATCAGGAAAAGAAAATTACGGTGAGTATGAAGTAAATTTTCTATTATTGATTTATGGCACAGCAACTGTCAAAATCCTCTTCCCGCTTTCTTCTTACCTTCATTTTTGTTGGTAACTGCTTCTCCATCTCCGCTGCTCCAGCTGGAGCAATGATTGAGAGAGCAGGAGTTTGAATCTCCCGCTCAATTTGCTGCACACCCTGATAGGAAGGCGGGGGCGCACATTGACTAGTTTCGGCAGCTTCTGGGCACTTGCATTATTTAAGTGCTACCAGGAGATTTGGGGCTTGGATCTTTTAACAAAGCGATGCCACTGTATAGCATTGACCTCAATAGGGTATGGTTCCAGGCAAGAGATTCACTGGGCAGTCTTAAGGCCTATGGTGAGGCAGGATGTCCAAACCCTGTGGAAAAAACACAGAGAACTCTCTCTATAAGGAGGAGTAATTGAACACAAGGACAAACAAGTTAAAACAGTTGGAACCCCATCTTTCCAGTTGGCCTGTGGCCTAATTTCTACTAGGATTATGTTTCCTCGGCCATAGTAACCCTAGGATAATAGAGGTGGAAGAGTGTTTTAACACTAAGAACCTGAGAGTTTCTGCATTAATGTCTCCCACCCTTACAACAATCTCTGGTGTTATGGCTAAGGGTTTTCCCTTATGATGCAAAGCCCCATATTTACTATACGACCACAGCCGTAAATTTATGGCCGCGATCATATATTTACAGCAAACGTTTGTTAATGTATGTAAGTTTGTAGAAAACCATGCGGTAGTATACTACCACAATAGTATTCTGTGGGTGATCGGAAATCCACGATTGCGGTCCTAGATTTAGGATCGCTATTGGACCTTACGATCACTACCATAGATTTACTGTGCCTTTATAAACATGACATGTTATTTTTGTTTACTGAAAATTTGACAACCTAGGTCTTCCACCCATCAACCATGGTGCAAGAAAGAATCAGTCCAAATTGGCGTCTATTTATAGCCCCACCGACGCAGGCATAACTGTTCCAAATCTGAGAAATTGATTACACCGCAAAAAAGTTAGATATAGTGCAGTTTCTATAGTTATTGGCGCTATGTGATTAGCTTTTTGGCATGATAGTAAACTTAAGGCTGAAGCCACACTATACCGTGCTCGTGCGAAAATCCGGAAGGCATGCGCTGTGATTTATGAATCCCTAGCGCACTAATGTGGCCACATCAATTGGCCCACAGTATTGTGCGCTTTTAAAAGTGGGATCGGATCGCGCTTAAAAGCGATTCAGTGTGGCCTAGCTCTAACTCAATAAATAAGGCAATGTTACGAGCGCGTACTTCTTCGCTGCAGAAAAGATCCAATTTATAAATATGCCAAAAAGAGCACTTTTTGTCTTTGTGATGTCCTGCATTATATTTATAAATATGCCCCATAGAGTTCTTGTTGATCCAGGGATCCTTTCCAATAGCCATTTAGAGTCAGGAAGGTCCCCCCCCCCCCTTTCGGCTGCATTTTTCCCCTGCCTTCCTCTGGATCACCTTTTTGGTAGGGCCTATAAAAGGTTAGACTGGATGTATGTCTTTATCCAACCTTCATTACTATGTAACAATGTAACATAGCCCTGTGTCTGACCGTTACCGATTTACAGAAATGTGCTGTGCTTTAGTGCTCAATAAATGGGGATTCTGAAAGCAGGTACCTCTAAGCAGCAAATGAATACTTCTTTTAGCAGAAATAAGCATGTGATAAATAGACCCTCTCTAGCAGGCTTCTTCCCACAGGGCCCTCTGACTTATTCTGTACTATAGTCTGAGTCTCAGTGTATGTTTTTGCTTGGTGTCGTTTGATTTCCGGTGTGCATAACATTGTAACAAGCACAAATGAGCCTGTAATGGCCCATCTGCTTTGATTTTATTTAGTGATCCCTCAAGGGCTGAGAAATAGAGTGAGAACAACAATACTTCAACCCATCTGCTATTGTGTTGAGAGATGAAGTATGAATTATATACATGCTCTGAGTGGTTAGCATATGCTGTGACATAAAGCTACAGGGAAGTGTTGTTTGCCAGATGTTGGGTAACTAATACTTTTTAGCCTGTCATTAACTTCAGCTCTATGGCCCCTGGAAAGAGTTTTTTTTTTTCTTTCTTTTTTTAGATTAACTGACAAGTTAAGTGATATTCTTCAGAGAAAGAAGCCAATTGAAGGTGTAAAGGAACCTTTACAGATACTTGTAGTATTGGTCATTTTTAAAATATACACACACCATAGTATAGAAACTTAACTTGCGATCTTGAGCTAAATCGTTCATGAACGTGCACTTGCAGCCGTGTATAACTGACATGCATACGCACACACACTTCCTGTAATGTTCCTGCCTGATCCTCTTGCTGTCCACTGCTCTGTTTGTCCAACAGGATATAGAGGAGAAGAGAATGGACTGAAACAACAGTGATTTTCTCTACAGCAGTTTTTTTTTGTGGACATGGTTTGGTAGCAGCAGGCCCCAGGCTCTGACTTTGAGTGACCTCTGACTGAGTGACCTGCTGCAGTCCGCATTTCATCACTCAGTCATCACCACCAGGCAGTCTGTCAGTGTGTGAGTCAGAGTGACACTAGAAGCGGACTGTTTTTAAAGGGGTTTTAAATCAATTCACATCCAAATTTATACCTCTGGAAAATAAATATAAAAATAAAAAGTCACCCATGTGACTTAATTCAGCAAAGAAAGAAATTGAAAGAGAATGGCGTTTAAAATCTTTAAGTCACCCCTGGGAGTAACGGGGAAAATTTCCCCTATGCCCCACAAACTCTAATGAACACTGCTAGGGGACAGAACCCCTAACTTCACAAGCCCGGATTCACAGATGGAGACACCAATCAAAATAACCAGGTATGAGATTTATTGATTAAAAATATAAACGAACTGAGACAAATATAGTTTAAACAAATTTTATTTTATATAAAATGATTATTTTATTTTATATTGAAAACAGGTCAAAAAGGACCTAGAAAAAAAAATCAAAAAGGAAAATCACACGGAAAAGAAATCGCTATTTTGATATAATAACAGTATTTCCAAGTTTATGTAATGCTAGGCGACTATGTATATTGACTATAATAATCAATGAAAAGATGTACTAATTTGATATTGATTTGAAAATGCGAAAATAAACCAAAAAAAATAAGAGGATGTATAGAAAAATACAATAAAATATGGGACAGGTGACACTTATCTGACCAAACATACAATGTCTAGCAACTGCCAATCTCCAGATTATACAAAAGGTAGACAATACCATGAAACAACCAATAGCAAATGAATTAAACATTTATCCAAATTACACAAGTACCTTAGAATAGTTGGATAAAAAGTTTATTAGTTAATAAATGTTACAAGTTGATTCTATAGAACTAGTTACCTACAACAGACTATAAGACTAATCACTAAAAACAAGCTAAGTTTAATAAATATCTAAGTGGAGTTCTACTAAACTGCAACTTCTTAAAAATATGTATGATAACCTCCATTTGTAACTCCCCTACTATACTTAAATCTTTAAGTCAGAGGGAACAGAACTATAAAAATGGTAACAAGGATTGTAAGAAAGCAATTAAGTTAGGATAGCTTAACAAAGCAAGACTTATCCGAAACAATAATTTAAGTATATTATTGGTAAGAAGATGAGAACTGAAAATGTGGGGACATTAAATAAGGGGGATAATATATATACACAAAGGATACCAAGACCGCGGGGGGAAAAAGGGGAACCCAGACAGCCATACAAAAGAATAGTCCCAACACCAATTACTCCCTTTTCCTTAGAATTAAGACACAGACAACGACTTTTTGGGTGAGCAATCAGCCATGGCTTATTTTATTAAATTAATTTATGCATAATTTGCATAAGTTAGCATACTTTGCATAAATATGTCCCTTAGCATATTTCCACCACTGTACACCCTTGCTTGCCATAAACCATCCTTGTTGTCAACCATCTTAGCCGTAGAACTCAGCTTTGAATGCCAACCTCTGTCTAGCCAGAGGGCATGTAACGGGTCCATCAATCTCCAGCAAGGGTGTACCCGCTACTAGGAACTTGTGTATTTCTACACCGAGCTCCTACTGCCACCCAAAAGGAACAAAGCTTGCTCTATGCCATCTTGCAAGCCCGCTAAAAAACTATCAAGGTCAATCTCATTCAAGTGTGTTCCATCGGGCCTCATTAGTGACCTATTGTCACCCTTCAACTGTCTGTCTTATTACGACTCCTCCCAAGGAGCTCACGAACCTGGAGATTCATGTGTTGACTACCCTCCTCGCCCTTTCAATGGCTGCTGGGTCCCTGGCACCCTGCCATACCACCCGGGGAACGATCTAAGACCAAACCACGGCCGCCTCATGGCCTTCATGAGCGTCATGAGGTCAGACAGCCTGTTTTGCAGAGATCGTTCCCCGCGGCATGGATTACCAATACTGTTGGTGCTTGAGTCAGTCTGCTGATTTCCACTGCTTCCGTCAATACTTGGTTCCATGCCAGCCCTCGGATGCCTCTCCATTCCAGCGACACTGTGCTGAAACCCAGGCTCCTTCCTCCTGGCCGACTATGTGTTATATTTTAAATTAACCAATAAATTACTATGTTTTAATGAGTGCTGTCGTGTGCTGGTTAATTTGGACTTTTTATGAATGATATAGGGTGCCTAGCCTCTTTAGGTTTATGTTCCTTCTTTCATCCCTTGAGGATTGACTGGACTAGGAATTCCTTAGTTATGTCCTGCCAACCCAAAAGGTGAAAGAAAAAGGAAATACCCTGCAACCTGGGCTGGGCAACTAGCCAAGAGCAATGTGAATCCCTAAGACTCGTCAGGTATTCCAGCATTACTTGAGTTCTGATACCATTTACCTTCTGAATATTTCTACTTCCCGCGATAGCCACCCACTCCTTCCACGCCTTACCGTGATTGTGCCATGTCGAAGGTGCCCCTGATGCTTGCACCATGGCCATCAGTTGTTGTCCACTACTTCCCATAAGGAAATTGGGCATGGGGTCCCCTCCTCCTCCGCTTCCGGAGCCAACCTGCGGAATTCTTCCCACTGAAAGCGAGAGAGAGAGTCAGCGATCGTGTTATCAATCCCTGGCACATGCCTAGCCCTGAACCAGATGTTGAGCTACAAACACCGGAGTACTAAGTGCCGCATAAGAGCAAGGACTGGAAGGGGTGAAGAGGATTGCTGCTTAATCACGTAGACCATGCTGGAATTATCTGTCCAAAAACAGATGGACTTGTTGGACATCCTGTCCCCCCACAACTCTACTGCCACCACAATGGGGAACAGTTCCAACAGAGTTAGATTCCTACAACGGTCTGAAGCCTTCAGGCCTCGGGCCAGCTTCCTGCGCTCCATGACTTACCGAAAATGGCCCCGAAACCCAGCGAACCTGCAGCATCTGTATAGAGCTGGAGTTCCTCGTTGGATTGCTCCGCGGATTGGATAAGTGACCTACCGTTTTATGAATCCAGAAAGAATTCCCACACCCTTAAGTCTTTTTTGAGTTCCCTGGTAAGCCTGATGTGGTGCCTTCGCACCGCACGTGGCTAGCGACAGCCTTCTGCAGAGAACCCTCCCCATGGGAAGGATTCGGCAGGCGAAATTCAGTGAACCCAGCAAAGACTAATTGGCGAAGCGGGACCTTCGGTGACAATATACATGCCCGAACCCCTTTCTGGAGATCCGCCAGCTTGTCTCCTGGAAGCCTACATTCCATCTTGATGGAGTCTATTTCTATACCTAGGAAAGAGAGGGTCTTCGTTGGACCCACTGTCTTTTCGGCAGAGAGAGGGACTCCGAACTTGGCCATCAAAAACCTGAATGAGTGGAGCAAGAAGTTACAATGCTGGGACCCATTCGGGCCTACGAAAAGAAAGTCATCCAAGTAATGTAGGACAAATCTGGAGCCCATCTCGGATTGAACAACCCACTCAAGGAAAGATCTAAATTCTTCAAAGACTGAGCATGAGATTGCACAGCCCATAGGAAGGCACATGTCATAATAGAAGAGGCCCTCGAGGTTACAGCCCAGTAGGTGGAAACAGTCCCTATGCACAGACAGGAGGCGGAAAGCAGATTCTATGTCTGAATTTGCCATCAGAGCGCCTGGACCTGCCTTTCATACTAGGGACGCCGCCTTGTCGAAAGATACATAGGAGACCGAAGCCTCCTCTGGGCTAATGCCGTCGTTGACCGAACCCCCCTTTGTATGGGATAGGTGGTGAATTAGTCTGAACTTCCAAGGTTCCCTCTTTGGCACTAGACCCAGCGGTGAAACCCGAATGTTCGGAAAGGGGGGGTCGAAAAACGGGCCCGCCATGAGGCCTAACTTAACCTCCGACTGGACCTTCTGCCTAGCTAGATCGGGTGCCTCCCAAACCGATTTCAAGTTGTTTGAAAATAGGAGAAATAGGAGAATAGGAGAAAATTGAAAGGGGATAACAAAACGATGTACAAAACCATCCCTAATAACTTTTGCAGCTTCTTTTCTAGGGTATCTATCTAACCACGGCCCCATCTCTGCTACGTTCACTGGGGTCTTCGGGCCTCCTTGGATTGGGTTTTTTGGGGGCGGATTTTCCCGTTCGGTAGTATTTTGCTGTGCCTCCACAATGCTGCCGGCCGACACAGGCTGGAGCTCCCCTGCTCCACCTGGAGAAAAACTCCCCGCAGAGCCTTGAGGCATTGCCTCGATTTTACCCATCAAGGCCTTGATGGCCCGTACTAGCTCCCCTTTTTCCCCCAATGTCCCCCACGCTCCCGCACTAGAGAACTCACTTGGAGCTTGTTGCGCCAAGAGCGCCGTCTCCAGCCCGGTCTCGGTGGCTGGCTGCTCTGCGAGTGAGTCTGCTCCCCCTGATGGAAGCCCTGCTGCGGCATCTCGAGCTGGATCGGGATCTGGTGCCGTATGAGGAGCTTCTCGTGGAGGATGATTCTCTTTTACTCCTTGAACCATGACGCACCTTGTGCCTCCTGTCATGACCCCTGGACTGGCTCCTTGATCTCCTGTGTCCGATCCTCCGCCTGTGCCTTTTGTGCGAATGCCGCATCGCTCGGCTGGCCCCTGAGTCGGAGGACGAGTATCTTGACCTCCTGCGACACCTTCCCCCTTCCTTGCTGCCACCTCTGCTGCCTTTTCTGCTTTGCCTATCCCTAACGTCTCCCCTGCTCTCAATGCTCCTGCTTCCGTGTGATGGGGACCTCCTTGCTGGCCTAGCACCCCAGGGCCTCCTGTCCCTCTCCTCCACCCTCTCTCTCTGCAAATCTCTGGGTCTAACTGCCGCTGACCCCGCTGCCTCTGCTGGACGCTTTCTAGTTCCCCCTTGCGGGTCTGATCTGCCCCCTTCTTCCCTGGCGCGGCCTGCCTGGGTGCTCTACGCCGGCATCGGGTAAAACACCTCCTTGCCTGCCATTCCCTGATCCGGTGGCTGACCTATCCCTGCTTCCTGCTCGGCCATTTGCTCTTGCAAGGGTCCTAGGCCCTGGAGAGTTCCCTCCCCAGAACCCCCTTCCTGGGTTGATGAGGAAGAAGACTCCTCCTCTTGGGCCCTGGATCTGAAGATGGAGCTCCAACGATTCCCCGTCTGTGCCCACCCGCTTTCTTGCCTGCCCCTTTAGACGGGGCCTTGCCCCCCTTTTTTCTTCCTAGCCGGACCAGGAGGACTGGGGCTTAGCCAGTTGGGAGCGCGAGCGCTGTGCGCCTGCCTGTTACCAGGGCGGCCAGCCGGGCGGCCTGTAGGCATGGGCCCAGATCGCTGGGTCCCTTGGGGCTGCTCCCCCATCTGCATCACAGACTGCAGCCAGCCTGCCCCTTCCCTCCTGATCCTATCCCTCACCTGCTCTAGCAAGTCCTGCTTCAATCTCCCGTCCTAAATGCCTTGATGACCGAGCTCCGATGAGCTGCTTACAGGTCACCAGCGTCAGGAATTTGGCGCCAGTGACCTCGTGCATCTGCCTTTTATAGACGCGGCGGTGACGTCATTATGCCGCGTCTCGCCTCGCGAGATCTCGCTCACAACCAGTGGGGCAAACTAATTGCCCCACTGTGTAATGTTAAAAAATCCTTACCTCACATCTCTTCTCCTTATGGTTTTCCTGCAGACTGGGTGCAAACCCTGTTCAAGCTGCCAGAATAAAGTTCACAGTGTGCAGACCCCTGATCCCACAGCCAGAACACTTTTTCCAGGGTGCAGACCCTGATTCTGGCAGCTAGAACAGTGTTCACAGGGTGCAAAACCCTGTTCCGGCCACCAGAACAGAGTTCTCAGTGTACAAAACCCTTCTGGCCACCAGAAAAGTTCCCAGCGTGCAACACTCATTCCAGCAGCCAGAACAGAGTTCTCAGGGTGCAAAACCCTGTTCCGGCCACCAGAACAGAGTTCCCGGGGTGCATACCCTAGTTCTGGCCGTCAGAAAAGAATTCCCGGGGTGTAACCCCCCATTCTGGCAGGCAGAAAAGAGTTTCCAGGGAGCAAAATCCTGTTATGGCCGCCAGAACAGAGTTCCCAGGGTGCAGATCCCAGTTCTGGCCACCAGAACAGAATTCCCTCATTCATCCCGGTCTTGGTATATCTGTTGTATTCAGTTAGATCAACTGGACTTAAAGTTTAGTTCTTGAAGGCTTATCTTGTGTCATCTGATTAGCTTTCTCAATTCAGAATGTCTTGTATAAAAATATTTTGGAAAAATTCCCCCCTGTAATGTGTCCCAATCAGCATTGGTGTCAGGGACCTCCTGAATGTAAGGGGTTGATTGCATTGCAGCTAAAAGGTCCCTGGGCAGTTCAGGGAAAGGCATCAAACCAGCATTGTTCATCACAGACAAGTGGAGTCGAAACACCCCCCCCCCCCATTCAGGCTTGGTTTCTTTATTTTGACATATAAATTGCCTCATTGCCACCTCTTTTGAACCAAATCCTGTTGCTTGGCCAAGATGTTGACATTACAATCTTCAAACATGTCCTTTTTCTATAAGATTCAGGTACACGGCCGAGTTCTGACAAGGAATTGGCTCTTCTGTGCTGAGCCATGTGTTGGTGCAGCAACTGTTTTATCTCTCCCACATACAAATCAGAGCACTCTTCCCTGCTCTTATTGTGTTTCGGTATTGGGTCTTTTGGTTGCTGCCTCAGTGTGTTGATAATTTAGAATGCACCCACCGTCCAGAGCAGGAAACCTAGCACATGGTGCTTTTATGCCCAAGAACCAAAGCATTGTTTCATCCTTTTCCTTCAGGGCTACCTCTCTAATGAGGAAAGGCAAAACATTACAGAGCAGCACTCTGTAGGGAGGCAGCAGTTTTTTTTCTGGCATCATGAGTTTTCCATGTGCCCGGGGCCCTAAAAATGCCGTTTATAAAAGTCACATTTTCTGGAGGTACTGTCAATTTAAATAGTTGGGGAAGCCGTGAGTTTTTTTGCATAATAGAATGCTGCTATGACTCCTTCCCCTGCCTTCTGACTGGCAATTCATTTAATCAAAATCGATGTTTGTCAGCCCTGCAGATCAAAATTCAATGTTGCACATCATTTACCAGTCACTGTGGGCATCTAATACCAGTCACTGTGGGCATCATTTTCCAGTCATTGTGGGAATTATTTACCAGTCATGTGTATAAAGCCCCTCCCACTTCTGGGCAAGCCACACCCTGCTTCCGGACAAAGCATCACCCACTTTCAATTATAAAACCACATCCCTTCCAGCTTTGTGTTGAAGGGGGGGCAGCATTTTGAATTGTTTTTCAGGTGCTGAAAAGTCTAGAGATGGCCCGGTTTTCCTTCCAGCTGCCAGCAGGAAATTACAGTACAAAAATCTAAAAATAAGTGCTTTGTGGCAGTGAATAAAAAAAAAAATTATGTATGTGTGAATGTGAGGCTGAGTTAGGCAATTAGGCCACAGCCATTCAGGGAAGGATATAGAGGTAACCCAATCATCAACTGCAACCAACATTATTCTGAAGTACTAAAGACATTTTTTTGTATATGTAAACGAATGTGAGCATCATATAGCTCACCATCTCACCAAGCACCATCTTGAGAAAGGACGTTAGTCCGAAACATGTAGCACATGTTCTTTTTTTAATAAAGTCTACTATTTTTTACAGCTTTAAGTCTGTGCACTTTGTACACTACACTAATACTTTTACTTACCTGGAGAGTTGCATCTGGTCTCATGCTTAGGTGCTGGTGCAGATAGAGTTTTTTTTTTTTACCTTGTTGGCTCTGACCTCTACAAGTAAAACCAAGGTCAGAAGTTTAACCCCTGCCTTTCCACTACAAGACTTAAAGTTCTACATAGCTATCTGTGTCCCTATCCACAATGGTATCCTGTATAACATTCTAAGTACACTTAGAGCTGTTAATAAGTATTTACCCAGCCAAAAACACAGTAAGAGGCTGGAAGCTTTTGCATCTAGGTATATTAGCCCTTTATGCCATAGTGTGATTTAGGGTAAGGTGCTGTACACCCCTGCTCATTGTCTTTGATTGATAACAATGTATTCTCAGTTTCAGTTATTACAATGAGGGTTACCCAAACCCAACTCGCCAATCGGGTAGCCTGCGGGTGCCCCACCTGATGAAGGTCTCTACCTGCAGGAGTCTGAGTTAGGTAAGTTTTGATCAAAATGCAGACACCTGTCTACATCTCTTCATCCAATTGAAAGTTATTCTCATATTTTTCTTTTTTCCTTCTACTGAAAAAATCGTAGACAAAATCAAAAGTGAATTTCAGCTAAAAACTCTAGAGGTAAGTTGGTCCAAAAGTGGCAAACTGCCAAATGGCAGTAAAAGTAAACAAATTAGTCAGCTCTGTATTTGAACAATCTGCCGTTGGTTACACTAAACTCAGAAATACCAACAAAAACTATATATTCCTGGAATCTACACACCTTTAGCTACCTAATGTGTTAAAGGGCATCTATACCAAAAAATAGGTTATTTTAAATTGCTCATAACTGAAAACTATAATTCTTCCCAGCCATCACTGCATCATTTTTTTGTTGATCTGCCCCCTATTTGTTTAGATATCCAATCTAAAACTTCTTATATTTCAGCTGTCAATCAAGTTCCTTACTCTCAAAAACTATTCTTCTGTGAGTAGTTTTACTGTAGCTGGAATGGTGACAGTTGGAATGCTGTGTGCAGGCTTGACAGTTGGTTTGTGGGAAAAAAGTCAGGTTGGATGGAAGTCGGAGTGGTTAAAAGAGGGAGGGGGGGATACTGCTCCTAAACAAAATGTGTGCTGGATTGAAGGCATGCAGCAACACACGCAAATCAGAGTAAGTGCTACTTACATGTATTCAATTATAGATTAAGATGGGGTAAAGTCATTTTTTCAACATAATGTCCCTTTAATTTTATTCATACCACCAATGGTGTGGGCACAGTTCTTTGTAGAAGTTCGCACTTTTAGCAGATTTTCTGAAAAAATTAACATTAAACAACTTTCAAAACTTAGAAATCGTGCCAAAACCCCATGTAATGTAGGAAAAAAAAATTGGCATGTATCAATCTCCCAAATACCCTGAATAAAACACTATGCCATACTGTTACACACATGGACATGGAAGCCACTAGTCAAAGTAAGCAAATGCACAGTGGCCCAGTAATAGCAACTTTCCAGATATTTCAATCTAAACAAAATTACAGATATAATAACAGATTCACTGTTACATGAAGTTAATAAAGAAGTTAGAGGAATTACAGAGTAATAGACAGTCTGATTAAACTAAAGAGACGGTGGTTGCGTATTTTTTCTAATGCCATAGTGCACAAGGCACTATATAGTGCTGCGCCTGCCACAGTGGAACTAGAACCCTCAGAGGAAAAAGCAATAGCGCTCCTCAACTAGCACAGTAAAAGCTAAGAGCTTCCATGTATACACATGGTAAATTCCCAGAAGTCTTTGTTCCTTATTTGCATATTGCTGAAAAGGGAGTTTCAAAGCCTGAATTCTCTCCCTATTCTATTTAATGTATTGGTGACATCGGTCTATAGGCGCTTCACACTGCAAAACCAGAGGCCTGCAACACACTGATGATGGCTCAAAGCCGAAACCGGTCTGTAGTTGGCGCTCTGGTTTTGCATTTAGCTTGTGGAATGCTGTAAAAGTCTTTTTAAAGACAGAGTTCCTAAGAGCTTTCATGTATACACATGGTAAATTCACAGAAGTCTTTGTTCCTTATTTGCAACTAGCACAGTAAAGAGCCCATCAGAGAAGCGGAGCAACAGCATATACCACCACGCAGAGCTACCATACAGGCCATAGAACATGTGCATTAGTCAGACTGTGGCTGAACCTTAAAGTGGCAGAACGGCAAAGGCAAAATAGTCAGAGAAAGAGCCCCAACCCACCTGCAATCCCTAGAGAGAAAGACTCATAGTGGAAGCCAGAGTCCAAAGCTAGAGTACCCACACTGCTATCCACTAAGAGACCACGTGTGTAATCCAGCTAATTCCCGCCAATAGGCCCAAAGCCTGCAGCAGCTTATGCAAGCCAACGCATTGCAAGTCATCAAAGAGTATCACAAGTCACCGCATCAAGAAAAGACAAGTTCCCTTTAAGACTGACATTTGTTCCTACAACCTTCAGATCACACTATCCTGTGCTTCAAATAAGGTCAGAGCTTTTCCCTTTACTACTTGTCTTTTGCAAGTCATTTTTTTGTGTGTTCAGAAAAAACAGACTTTAAAGCAAGATGGACAATTTATAGTATATGGACTAATGCATTCAAAGTGAAAGATTTGTTTCTGCATTTACTGCGATTACATTTAAAGTGAAAGTCGTTTGTTATTTGCATTTACTGCTATTGCATGCATTGTCATTTGTTTTTTGCATTTGTTAGTATTGTATTTAAAGTGACAGGTCCCTGTTATTAGTATTAATTATAATGATATTCAAAAAAATTAAAAATAAAGTCTGAGCCTAGTAGTACTACTCCACCATTAGAGGAGGCAAAGGTAGATACAGTAGAAGGTGAAGAGCAAGAGAACCAGTCTGAAACACAAATGTCTAATGTAACAGTAGTCGAGCCCCAAGCCAATATAGCCCAAACAGTTGAACTAAGACGTTTGTCACGTGACCGAAAATCGACCCAAAAAGTGCTAGAAAATTTGGATCAAGTGGCAACACGAAAAATATTCGCCAGACTGTATGAGAGATGGAAATTATACATTATAGACATTCGTACAAAGCTAAAGCAAGAAAGCATAAAAGGGAACCTGAGTGAAATGATAGAGATAGTAGAAGAATCAGAGTCAGAGCTTATGGCAGCATACTGAATGTAAACCTACAATCGTCTGACACCCTCCCAGGATATTGTAAGGAACATGGACACATGTACAGCAGTCACTAGAGATTTAGTAAAGCTCATGAGAGAACTATACAGCAAACTATAATGAAGTTAAAAAACGAAAGGAAATTAACAAGCTCTTCATAAGAGACTATGCCAGGTCCTTAGGGGGGACCCCAATCTCAAGCCTGACCTCCTTTACCAGCAGTACCAGCCACACATCAGAGTCCTCAAGCACTTCAGCTAAAAGAATGGGAATTAGCTGAACAACTCGCTGCAAAGAAAGCAGAAGCCGAGATGGAATCTGCCATTGAGGCACAGCGTCTACTGTTAGCCGAAATGGATGCACTACGTATCAGAGTACACGAAGAGGATACAAAACAGGGTAGTCATAGGTCAAAATCAATACTAAATGAAGAAACCGACTCCTATTTTATTCCATATGCCCAAGAAAATGAAAGGAAATCTCCACTATGTAGTGAAAAAATAAGTCCTAGTCATTCCATCCCTGCTCACAGAGACAAAAAGAAATTCACCCAACTTGGAATCAAGTGAAAAAATAAAACCAGGTAACTATATTCCCATAGGTCATGAAAACTGTCATTAGGATGTCGCAACTTATCTCAGCGAGACCTCAGAGTAGACACCTCACTAGACTTCCTATTCTGGAACCTGCTATATTCTCCGGAGATGTACTGAAGTTCATAGAGTGGAAAGCAAGTTTTGAAATGATCATTGATCATCATTGCTTCCGTCCAGTTGATAAGTTATTCTACCTTCAGAGATATACTGGTAGTGAAGCAAAGAAAGTTCTTGACAGTAACTTCTATAGGAAAGACGAAGAAGCCTACAAGCAAACTTGGGAAAAATTATATGGTCACCCCTTCTTAGTACAAAGAGCTTTCAGAGAGAAATTGATAAGCTGGCCTAAAATAGGTCCCAAAGAACACTTCAAACTCCAAGAGTATGGTGACTTCCTGCAAGCATGCAGGAATGCCATTCCACATGTTCAAGGACTAGAAATACTAAACAACTATCTAGAAAACCACCGGATGCTAGCCAAGCTACCCGAAGAAGTGGCTTCTAGATGGAATCGCTATGTGACTTAACAGTTAGATCAAGGCAAAAACTTCCCAAGTTTCAAAGAGTTCCTGGAGTTTGTCAATGAGGAAGCACGCATAGCATGTAACCCAGTAACAGTATCTTACATCTTAAAATCCTTAGAAGAAAGGCCTGCAAGAGAGACAAGACGTGCAAGAGCAACTAGTTTTGCAATCAACAACTACTAACGGTCCAGAAACCCAAGAGAGCAAGTCACTACTGGGATCAGTAAAGAGTCACCACTACATGAGGAGCATCCAAAGAACAAAATTACTTAACGCCTAAAGATATTGATGAAGAACAGAAAGTTTCAGTATTCTTTTGCAGAGTGAGGGAAAGAGAAATCAATGGCATGTCAATGGTTGTGCCAGTGTGCATTTCAAATCCCAAAAGGAGGAACAAGAAGGTATATGCCTATGTACTACTGGATGCCCAGAGTGACGTCTCCTTCATTGATCAAGAAATCTGCAAGAAATTATAAGTGGCTACAGAAACAGTGAGACAAACTCACTACAATGACAGGAAGAGACACATTGGTGAACAGTCAAAGGACTGAGAGTCAGAGGACTTCATTCAAACTGCATATTAGATCTGCCTTCAGCTTATACGAAGGGTGACATACCTCTAGACGGAGATCGCATATCTACTTGTGAAACGGCCAACAAATGGGAGCACCTATCTGTCATATCTCATGAAATGTCCCTGCTGAAGGAGTTTGGTGTTGGACTGTTGGTAGGTTACGATTGTCCTATCAACAGGAAAACAGCAGATTGCAAATTCAAAACAGGTGACAGGATTGTGTCATCGAATATCTGTCCAAGAATTACCAATTATAATTCCAGCAAAAGTAATCAAGATCCTAGAATCCGATTTTGCAGATGTAAGTTCTAATGAAAAGAGTATCTCAAGAGGACACACTCTAGAAGATAACACTTTTAGCAAAACTTACATGGTCATCTTGAAATGCCATTACCCTTTAAAGAGCGACCTTGTCTGCCAAATAACAGAATTTGCTTTAGCAAGACTGAAAAGCTTAAAGAAAGGGATGGAAAGACATTCCAAACTCAAATCTGAAATTCATGAAGGAAATCCTTACAGAAGGACATGCAGAGAAAGTTGATAGTCAGCCCAAAGAAGGAGAAGTGTGGTACATCCCACATCAAGGTGTCTGTCACCTAAAGAAACCAGATAAGATCAGAGTAGTTTTTGATTGCTCAGCAAAGTACAATAATGTTGCATTGAATGATCATCTACTAAAAAGGACCAGATCATACAAACACTCTGCCTGGAGTACTCTGTAGATTCAGAAAGTATCCCGTAGCGGACAAGTGTGACGTTGAAAAGATGTTTTCACCAGTTTCCTGTGAAGAATGAAGATAGAAACTTCTTGAGGTTTTTTCTATGGTGGGGGATACAGATACAGAGCCAGCAGAATACAGGATGAAAGTACACTTGTTTGGAGCAGCATCATCTCCAGGTTGCGCCAATTATGGTATGAAGTATCTGGCCAATCAAAATGAAAAAGACTGCCCATCAGCCACAAATTTTCTGAAGAAAAACTTATGTAGATGATGGCCTTACAAGTCTAGAAGTCTAGTCTTCAAGTCACAGAATCTATGATCCAATTGGTGAAAGAAAGTCAAGAGTTATGCGCAAGGGGAAATCTGCGCCTTCACAAATTCATCTCAAACAACAGAGAAGTACTGGAATCTATTAGTGAGTCTGAATGTGCACCAATAATGAAGAATGTAGATCTCAATTATCTTCCAGTTCAGTTATCTTCCAGTTCAGAATGTACTCTGATTGGGATGGAATGTAGAAAACGACAATTTCTTCTTCGAAGTATCCATTGAAGAGAAAGTTCCAATTAGACGTACCATTCTTTCTGCAGTAGCTATAATATATGATCCTTTGGGCAAAAGTAACACTGCAAGAATTATGTAGACAGAAGTTGGGATGGGATGAACTCATACCGTAAAGTTTGAGGCCAAGGTGGGAGAGTTGGACAAGAATCTAAAATTTGAAAGAAGTTCAGATACCCAGGTGTTTTGTACCTCCTGATTTTGGAAAGTACAGAAAAATAGAACTTCACTTTTCAGACGGCAGTAGTCAAGGTTATGGTCAGTGCTCCTATATCAGAGTGATAGGAGAAGAAAAGATACTGTTCCCTAGTTATGGAAAAAAGCCAGCGTCACACCTAATAGTATTCAGACAATACCAAGAGTTGAATTGACAGCAGCAGTCGTCTCAGCATCAGTAAGCCAGTTTCTGAAAGAAGAAGAATTGGAATTGAAAATAGGTGAAGAGTATTTTTGGACAGACTCACAAATCGTCCTAGGATACATAAACAACAAAGCTCGAAGATTCCACATCTTTGTCGCCAACAGAGTTCAGAAAATTTGAGATACAACAAATCCAAAACTTTGGCATTATATTGACATAAAATACAACCCAGCAGATCATGCTTCGAGAGGTTTAAATGTGACAGAATTGAAGAATTCAAACTGGTTCACCGGTCCAGAGTTCCTTTGGGAAAAGAAAATCATACCCAGTGAAGGCAATACAGAATTGTCTATGGGTGATCCAGAAGTAAAGGTTGTTCAAACACTGAGCGCTGCCACCAAGTGTCAAGATGACATACTTGAAAGACTAGCCAGATGTTCAAAATGCAACAGTCATAAATGTAGTAGCTCAAATTAAACACTTGGTGAAAGGAATCAGAAAATCGTTGAATGTAGAGGAAAGAATGAAAGCTGAAAAATCATCATAATATAAGTCATAAGACTTATTCAACAGAGATTCTATAGTAATGAATTGAAGAAACTTAGTCAAGAACCTTAAAGGCTTCCAAACAACCACCCATTGCACAAGCTTAATCTTGTTCTACAATATGGTAGGGAGACTGGAAAATGCATTGTTACCTGACAGTTAAGCATCCAGCAATTCTACCCAAAAATTCTACCTTCACAAGATTGATCATTAGTCATTTCCACAACAAATCCTTGCATCGAAGAAGAAGCTTTACCCAAAGTTGTTTGAGAGAAGGTGGTTATTGGATAGTGAAAGGAAGCAAAGTTATAGCAAGGTACATAAGTAAATGTGTAATCTGGAGAAAGACACGTATACCTACTGAAGAACAAAGAATGGCTGATCTACCAGCAGATCGTGTAAACACATCACCACCATTTCTTTATAGTGGAATGATTTGTTTTGGGCCATTTATCACCAAACAGAACTGCAAGGAGTACAAGAGATATGGAATAATATTAACATTTCTAAGCTCCAGAACGATTCACCTGGAAATGTTGGAAGATATGTCAACTGACTCATTCATCAATGCCTTAAGATGTTTCACAGCCATTAGAGGTACCGTCAGAGAGCTTAGATCTGACCAAGGGTCTAATTTTGTTGGAGGAAAGAACGAGTTCAACAAGGCTCTAAAAGAGATTGATAAGAAAGAGTAACAGTACTTGGCAGAGAAACAGTGTGATTTTCACATGAATGTTCCAAATGTAAGCCATACGGGAGGAGTTTGGGAGAGGCAAATCAGAACTGTAAGAAATGTGCTAAGTTCAGTATTGAAAAAGAACGCCGGAAGAATAGATGATGCCAAACTTCGGACACTATTCTATGAAGTAATGTCTGTTAACAGTCGTCCACTTACAGTCGACAACATCAACGACCCAACAAGTTGAGAACCACTAACTCCCAATCATTTACTTCACCTTAAGCCTGATTACATACAGCCTCCACCTGGCAAATTCACTAAAGAGGATTTATATGCCAGAAAAAGATGGCGAAGACTTCAATATCTAGAAGAACAGTTTTGGAATAGATAGAGCAAAGAATACTTAGCTCATCTCACACTAAGAAGTAAATGGCAAACACCTAGAAGAAATGTTTAAGTTGACGACAGTGTTAGTAAAAGAAGACTACTTACCCAGAAGTCAAAGGAAATTAGCCAAAGTCCTAGAAACTCAAAAGGACAAAGTCAGGCTAGTAAGAAGAGTAGTTACAAATAGGAGACTCAAAACTTGACAAAAAGGAAAAGCGTATCACAACTCCACTCAAGTTAGAACACCCAATACAAAAGTTAGTTCTGCTTGAGAGTAACAAAGGACACTTGTGAACCTGATAGAAAATTCTTCAAATTCATGTTCAAATCTTACTACAGAGAACATAGAATCATAGGTAATTTTGGTGGGAATGTAGCTGGCCAGCTAAGACCTGTCCTAGGTTGCTATTATATGCATATTTATATAAACAAAAAAACAGCTAACAATCTGAATACAGTTTATATGATCATATATTTAAGTTAAAAGCAGCGTTTTAATTGAAATTTATATTTCTGCATGTCATAACAGTTATGTATGCATTATGTTAACAGAAGCCGAAAAAGAAAATATACCTATAAGAATCATCATATAGGTAAGCCAATCACAGCCAGCGTCCTACTGCCCCTGTGAGATAAACCCCTTAGCCAGTTTTTTCTAGATTCATCAAGGAAAGAGGCAGACAGAGTTCCAGTCAGAGATTAACCAGAACATTTTATGGAAGTAAAGAAGGCCAAATAGGTATTTACCACTTGTTTATGTTCTCTTACTGTTTAATAGTGTGAATGTACATATATTGTACCTGTTGTATGCGTTTACTTACAGTTCCACCAAATGCAATTACAGATACAATAACATTCACTGTTACATGAAGTTATAAAGAAGTTAATAAAAGTATTTGGTGTGCTCTTTAAACCTACTGCTTCCATAGAACGGCGCTAGAGGAATTACAGTAATAGACAGTCTGATTAAATTAGAGACAGTGGTTGCGTAATTCTTCTAATGCCATAGCGCACAAGGAATTAGTGCTGCGCCTGCCACAATATGCACAAGGGGAATTACAATAGTAAAAGTATACACACTTACTGCGGAAAGCTTCTGACCACCTGATATCCGAAAATCTTCCTCTAATGGCTGAAGTGTCTCTACATCTGTGAGGTCCCAATCCAAGCATGTGGGCCAATACAATATGTGCATATGGAGTAAGTGGAGATTCCAATCCAAACAGAAGGCAAGATGTATGAGTAAAATGTAACTTATATTCCACGGATAAAATCAATTCAAAAAGTAACACTCAACACTAGACATCGGACTAAGCGATGTAGGGGGAAGGACATGGGGCGTAGGTAATTACAAGAAAAAAAAATCAGAAACCAAAATATCATTCACCGTGATTTTGGTTTCCCAGTCACCATAAATGGCAGCATTCACTAACTAACTCCCCCTTACTGCATTGGACAGGAAATCTTCTTAAGCCCCTCTCACCTCTTCCAGAATAAAAGAGAAATATACAGAATAAAAGAGAAATATACAGGGCGGGTAATAGTGAATGCTGCCATTTATGGTGACTGGGAAACCGAAATCACGGTGATGATTTCCCCAGTCACAAATGGCAGCAATCACTAACGGGACTTACGAAAGCTAAAGAAATCAGGGTGGGCCATACATTTTGCTTTAACACACCACACTATTTTACTGAATGTTCCGAATTTTGCATCATTGGAGGAAAGTACATTAAGCTTATAATGTTTAACAAAAGTCTTTGCAGAAGACCATCTTGTTTGTTGGCACAACTCCTTGATAGAAGAATCGGCCTGCCAGGCCCATGAACACGCTATGGCTCTGGTGGAGTGAGCTCGTAAACCCCTTGGAACCTCTAAGCCTTTTATTGTATATGCTTTCTGGATACAGGCCCGTATCCAACTACTCAGGGTGTTCTTTGCGGGTGACTGACCCTTCCTTCTGCCATTTGGTATGGTGAACAGCCTTTCAGATTTTCTCCAAGTTTTTGTTCTTTCAAGATAACCCTTCAAAGCCCTGACCAAGTCTAAAGTATGCCAGCTTTCCTCTTTCTTTGACTTTGGTTCCGGACAGAAGGAAGGAAGAGTAAACTGTAGGTCCATATGGAACTCTGAAATTACCAAGAACTCAAAAGAAGGCCCTAATTTCACCTTATCTTCCAATATAAGTGTGTCTGACAGATCTGCTGCCAGGGCCCCTAGTTCTCCTACTCTTCCCGCCGAAGTTATAGCCACAAGAAAGAATACTTTTAGAGTCATCCACCATAGTGAGACCGTCTCTAATGGTTCAAAGGGGGTTGAGGTTAGAGCGTCTAACACCAACGGCAAATTCCACGTGGGAACATTGGAAAACTTACTAGGCCTGATGCGTAGCAATGCTTGAAAGAATCTCTTTATGATGGGATTAGCAGCCCAGTCTTTATTTGTCATAGCTGAAAGAGCTGAAATCTCAGGGTGATTTGTAAACCTCTCTGGAAACCTTTGTACAAAAAGACTACTATTTGGGTAGCTGAGGGATGTAGGGGCGAGAAATTTTCTTGCTCCGCTAAGTTGCTAAATTGTTTCCAGGTCTTATAGTATTTGTTAGATGTGTTCCATTTTCTAGATCTTAAGAGAAAGTCAATGATTTCAGAAGAGAAACCTAAATCGGTCAATTTTTCCCGCTCAAGCGCCAGGCCATAATGGACAGATGTTTCCAATCTTGATTTAGCAGAGGTCCTTGCATCAATGAATCTTGACTGAATGGGATTTTCCTTGGTTCGTCTATGGACAGTGACAGAAGGAGAGGAAACCACGGTCTCCTCGGCCAGAATGGAATGACTGCTATCACTTCTGATCTGTCCTGACGAATCTTCAGAAGCGATCTCCATATAAGGGAAAAGGGCGGAAAAAGATAGGCTAGACTCCATGTCCAGGATTGACTCAGTGCGTCCACGGCCAACACTTTCTGGCTGAAGGTGCGAGCATAAAAATTTTTGCATTTGGTGTTTTTGTCTGTGGCCATTAAATCGATCTGGGGGCTTCCCCATCTTCGGATTAACTCCAGGAATATTTTCTGCCCTAGGCACCATTCCCCCGGATCCACGTCTTGACGAAGTCGGCTTCCTTGTTTTGCCTTCCGGGAAGATAGATAGCGGATAAAGAACGTAGGTTTCTTTGAGCCCACACAAAGACCGGGGACTTCGTGAAGAAGATTTATACTTCTTGTGCCTCCCTGGTTCTTGATATATCTTACTGCCGTGGAGTTGTCTGTTTTTATCACTACATTTCCCCCTCGTAGATCTTCTTCGAAATGCCTTAAAGCTAGGTTTATGGCTTTTAACTCTATTATATTGGAATTTTTTCCTCTCATCTGCCAATGACCTTGCGCTGTCATATTTTGCATTAGGGCACCCCAGCCGGTTTCTGACGCATCGGTCGTCAGAAAGATTTGTGGACCTAGAACAAGAGGCATCCCTAGCTGTAGGTTGTCTTTTTGGCACCACCATCCTAGTTCCTTTCTTATAATGTTTGGGAGTTTTAACATCTTTAACATGTTTAAATGCGGACATCTTATTCTTGAAAGTAGAAAGTGTTGAAGGGTTCTCATGTGCCACCTGGCCCAATTGACCATTGGAATTGCTGCAGACATTAGACCTAGGATCTTGAGAAACAAATTTACCGATGACTTTGGACGTTGTCTGACACCTTGCACCTTTGCGCAAATCTTTTCTATTTTTTCCATGGGTAGCGATATTAAATTCTTTGATGTTTGAAACCAAGCTCCGAGATAAACGACGTCTTGAGACGGAGAGAGTTTGCTTTTTTCTACGTTGACTACCCAGCCATGTTTTTCTAGAAGAAAGATTACTTGCCTTGTGTGTTGCTCTGACTGTCGTCTTGATTTTGCCACTACCAGCAGGTCGTCCAGATAATGGCCGGTTGTCCTTATATATGCCACCAATGTCACCAAGACCTTGGTAAATACTCTCGGAGACTGGGAGAGTCCGAAAGGTAGACTTGTGAATTGCCAATGGCGTCCTGCTATCTCGAAACGCAGGAATTTTCTGGAATCTCGATGTATAGGAACGTGGAAGTAAGCATCTTTCAGGTCTATGCTTGTTAACCACGACCCCTTTCCGATTACTCTTGTTATTGATTGTAGTGATTCCATTTTGAATCTTTCTTTCACGTCGAACGTATTGAGCCGTCGCAGATCTAGGACTGGTCTGAGAGCCCCGGATGCCTTCTTTACTAAAAACAGTCTTGAGTAAAAGCCTTTCTTTATTTCTTCTAAAGTTACTGGTTCTATTGTCTCTGAACGTCTTAATTGCTTCACATAGGTTGAAATAACTGCACCTGTTTCTTCTGTCAGAGGAATACAAGTTTTCACAAAATGGTCTCTTTCTGGAAAAAAATGAAAATGGATTCTGAATCCTTCTTTTATTACTGACAATGCCCATTTGTCCATAATACTTTTGACCCAGGTGTCGAAAAAAAGGGATAACCTTCCTCCCACTGGCACCTGAGTCTGCATAATCCTATTGTCGAAAGGAACGTGCCACTAGGGTTGTATCTTTCTTCCCCTGAAACAGTCTCCCTGCCTTCCATGACGACTGTCTCACCATCTCTCTACCAGGTCTGTAACTTCTAGCTGCTCTGAACGTTTTGTCTCTAGGCTGGTATTCAATGCAACCTTTCTTTGCTCTTCTGTCTTGTGGAAGACAGGATGCTCTGTTAATAATTTTGTCAAGTTTTTCACCAAATAGACGATTCCCCTCAAAAGGAACTTGGCACAGATTGGCTTTAGAAGTGGAATCCGCCGACCACGGCCTTAACCATAGCGCCCTACGGGCTGCCACTGATAGAGCCATGGCCCTCGCTGTGAAGTGAACCATATCAATAGATGCTTCTGCAAAAAAATCTATGCCTCCTCTAATGTCTGCCAACATTTCTTTAAGTTTTATTCTTTTAGTATTAGAATCCAGAGCCGACTCCATTTCTGTCACCCAAAGTTTCATCGCTCTGGATACGGAAGTTAGGGCTACCGATGGTCTGAATGCCGCACCAGATGCCACAAAGGCCTTCTTTAGATTGAACTCTATTCTACGTTCCATCGGCTCCTTGAAAACCGACGCGTCGTCCATCAGCAGGGTTGTCCTGCGAGCCAGCCTGACGACTGCCGCATCTACTTTAGGAGAGGCATCCCAATTCTTAGCTATGGTTTAATCAAAGGGGTATTTCTTAAGAAACTTCCCCGAGGTAACAGGCTTTTTCTCAGTTCTTTTCCACTCCGCCGCAATTATTTCTGAAATAGAATGATGCACAGGAAAGGTTACCGTCTTCTTTTTGACGGATGGAAAAAGCTTGTCAGCCACTGAAGCCTTAAGTTCTTCCATAGACAGAGACAAGGAATTCCTGACCGCTTTAATCAATGGTTCTATAATTGATACATCGAAATCTGAATCAGCCTTCAAATCTTCTTCATCATCTTGAGACTGCACATATGAGAGGGAGTCTGAATCTTCAGTTAGCTCCCCTTCTGAATACTCTGATTCTGAAACCAGTTGTTTAAATGAAGCAGAGCGAGATCTTTTTTTAGCCGACCCTTCCTTAACTGCCTTAACCACTGCCGTCTTTAAAACCGATACCAGGTTATCAAGCTGAGATGTCGAAGGTAACAAGGAAAGTTGCTCAATTGACTCCGTCATATTTCTCACATCCTTGTCTGTACTCTTAGAAGCTTTTTCAGATGAGGGTCTGAGAGCCCCAGATGCCTTCTTTACTAAAAACAGTCTTGAGTAAAAGCCTTTCTTTATTTCTTCTAAAGTTACTGGTTCTATTGCCTCTGAACGTATTAATTGCTTCACATAGGTTGAAATAACTGCACCTGTTTCTTCTGTCAGAGGAATACAAGATTTCACAAAATGGTCTCTTTCTGGAAAAAAATGAAAATGGATTCTGAATCCTTCTTTTATTACTGACAATGCCCATTTGTCCGTAATACTTTTGACCCAGGTGTTGAAAAAAAGGGATAACCTTCCTCCCACTGGCACCTGAGTCTGCGTAATCCTATTGTCGAAAGGAACGTGCCGCTAGGGTTGTATCTTTCTTCCCCTGAAACGGTCTCCCTGCCTTCCATGACGACTGTCTCACCATCTCTCTACCAGGTCTGTAACTTCTAGCTGCTCTGAACGTTTTGTCTCTAGGCTGGTATTCAATGCGACCTTTGCTCTTCTGTCTTGTGGAAGGAAGAGACTCCTTCCTCCAGATGCTCTGTTAATAATTTCGTCAAGTTTTTCACCAAATAGACGATTCCCCTCAAAAGGAAATTGGCACAGATTGGCTTTAGAAGTGGAATCCGCCGACCACGGCCTTAACCATAGCACCCTACGGGCTGCCACTGATAGAACGATGGCCCTCGCTGTGAAGTGAACCGTATCAATAGATGCTTCTGCGAAAAAATCTATGCCTCCACTAATGTCTGCCAACATTTCTTTAAGTTTTATTCTTTTAGTATTAGAACCCAGAGCCGACTCCATTTGTCGCCCAAAGTTTCATCGCTCTGGATACGGAAGTTAGGGCTACCGATGGTCTGAATGCCGCACCAGATGCCACAAAGGCCTTCTTTAGATTGAACTCTATTCTACGTTCCATCGGCTCCTTGAAAACCGTCGCGTCGTCCACCGGCAGGGTTGTCCTGTGAGCCAGCCTGACGACTGCTGCATCTACTTTAGGAGAGGCATCCCAATTCTTAGCTATGGTTTCATCAAAGGGGTATTTCTTAAGAAACTTCCCCGAGGTAACAGGCTTTTTCTCAGTTCTTCTCCACTCCACCGCAATTATTTCTGAAATAGAATGATGCACAGGAAAGGTTACAGTCTTCTTTTTGACGGATGGAAAAAGCTTGTCAGCCACTGAAGCCTTAGGTTCTTCCATAGACAGAGACAAGGAATTCCTGACCGCTTTAATCAATGGTTCTAGAATTGATACATCGAAATCTGAATCAGCCTGCAAATCATCTTCATCATCTTGAGGCTGCACATATGAGAGGGAGTCTGAATCTTCAGTTAGCTCCCCTTCTGAATACTCGGATTCTGAAACCAGTTGTTTAAATGAAGCAGAGCGAGATCTTTTTTTAGCCGACCCTTCCTTAACTGCCTGAACCACTGCAGTCTTTAAAAATGATACCAGGTTATCAAGCTGAGAAGTCGAAGGTAACGAGGAAAGTTGCTCAATTGACTCCGTCGTATTTCTCACATCCTTGTCTGTACTCTTAGAAGCTTTTTCAGATGAGGATAGGCTGAAAAAGATAAGATAGACAAACGCCACAAGCTAAGCGTCTAACACCCTCAAAAACAAAAAATAACTTTATTCTTATTATGTCCAGCTCACCTAGGTCCCTTGGAGTGACCCTTACTCACACCACCAGACTCCATACTGGAGCTAAAAAGAAATCCAAACATATGGATTAGACCTGGCTAAGTAAGGCAAGGAACACATAAAAAAGCAACAAAAAATAAAAGTAAAGTCTAATAAAGACTTACCAACCTGCACAAATCAGCAGAGTTACAGCAAAAATACAGTCCAGCAGCTGCACGCCAAACACAGGGAGCGATTCCCCATATCGCTTCCTGTTTAAATAAAGTTTTTTTTTTGCGACGCCGATGACGTCATGACGTCCGGCGAATGTGCAGCGCCGAAACCGGAAGTAGCCGTGAGATACCTGATACGGCCGAACTCCGGATGCAGAGGCAACGCAGCTGGAAAGAAAAAACTGTCTAGCCTTCCAACTGCACAGCAGGGAACACGGCCGGTCCTACACCCAGGACTCTCCCCACAGGCATACCCCATGTAGCACACGGAGGAGCTTCAGAGAGGAGAGGGGCAAAAAACCTCCCTGGACACAGCCCTTCTGGCCAGGTAAGCCTGCAGTGGACAGGAAAAAAGACAGAGTGGAAGAGGTGAGAGGGGCTTAAGAAGATTTCCTGTCCAATGCAGTAAGGGGGAGGAGTTAACCCGTTAGTGATTGCTGCCATTTGTGACTGGGGAAAAATCAAAGTCCTCTGTAATTTGAATACATACCCCCACAAACTATATATTCATACATACATGACGAATTCCAGATTCTGTAATCCATATAAATCTTTGCTTTTAGATTTTGTGAAAAAATAAAACAAGACGATTCAAAAGTGCTGTGTTATTTTGAACAGCTTATTCTTTT
Organism: Hymenochirus boettgeri; assembly: GCA_019447015.1. Classification (NCBI taxonomy): domain Eukaryota; kingdom Metazoa; phylum Chordata; class Amphibia; order Anura; family Pipidae; genus Hymenochirus; species Hymenochirus boettgeri. The sequence continues at coordinate 84,350,336 of CM033472.1, read as the reverse complement.
AAAAAAGGAAACAGCCCCGAAACATCTTCAGCTACATAAAAGGTGCCATGCTTTCATACATACATGAATTCCAGATGCGGTTCTTCACTGAAAATCTTTTTTGAAAATCTCCAAAATTTTTCTGGAGGTAATTAAAGAAAAAAATTATACGTGAAAATCTTGTGCAAACCCACATGACAAGTTATAAACCCACTAAATATTAATCTTCCAAGAGTATTTAATCATACGGTATGTTATATCATTAGAGCATCTTTGGGAATGGTAAACTTTGAATATGGGCATAAATGCCAATTTTTCATGTTCAAATCTATTCGGAAAAATCACTTCTCATGAAGTGATTTTATTTCTATGAAGTGATTTTTCATTCATTGGCAAAGAAATAGTTTGGGTATCAGAAGTGATCACCAAATTTTTATCTCTACTACCACCATTCCCCCCCCCCCCCAAGTCTTTGCAAACTACAAAAAACACTATTTGCGAATGAATCACAGTGCCTGCTTGCTATAGCTCATTAGGAAACTGATCGGAACCGGATCGCTGTTTATTGCTGCACTGAACCACCAGGTAGGAAGAGGGGGAAGACCAAAGGGAAGCCTTGGACGTCCAATGACGTCACAGGGTTTCCCTTTCCATTTCATTTCTGCATTGGAGGAAGTTCCGTTACAGGGTGGGATTCCCTATACGGACTGGCACTGAAGGGGTGTTTTTGACCAGATCCCCTCATCAGCTCCTGGCTAAAGGGGGGGGTCGAGGGAGGGCACTTGGAATGTTACCCCTTAAAGGGCTAATGTCTTGTCTTTTGACTGTATTACTGGAGCTTGTGGGTAATTGGTGAACCAGGTTACAATAAAACACAGGAACTGTATTCTGAAGAACAGGCTTTACTGAAGTATTAACATAGAACTTCTAAACAGCAAGAGAGCACAATAAACAAAATGGAGTCCAACACTTACAGCACTAAGCACAACAATGTATCAACACATAACCTGTGACTAGTGGCTCAGTCTTAAAGTCACAGCACTATATATTACATCCTCCATCTTTAATTAAGTTTACCCATCATGAGTCTATACTTAAATTTTTGTATCAAACAAATCTACTCATACTTAGTTCAGTATGTAATCATGTAACTTGACAGGTACTTTCACAGATCTTCCAAAGCGGGTACACTGTTGGACTTTTGTTTGGTGGGCTGCTTGCATCGACTCATCAACTGAATTGTCTTGAGGTACAACCAATGCTGTGGAAGATACTCTGGGGATTATTTCAGAGGTACTGTTGATTTCCTCTGGTAGATTAACTTCATCTTCACCAGCGGGAACAGTTGTGTCATATCTCAAATGACGTTTATTTCTGCGGTAGTTTGCTCCTTTAGCAGTGGCTACTGTATATGACCGTGGTTCAGCAGTAGGTCTTGAAATAACAGCAGGCTGCCATCCTTGGGAGGTTTGCATTCTCACTCTGTCTCCCTGATGAAAGATAGGCAAGTCTTTAGCACCACGATTGTAGTACTTTCTTTGAGATTTCTGCAGTTTCAACAATTGTTTGTGAGCATTCACATAAATTTTAGGTTGAAGAACCCTAGTTGTTTCAGGCAAAGTACTTCTCAACACTCTGCCCATCAGCAGTTGAGCTGGTGCAACGTGAGTGCCAGAGATGGGTGTATTCCTGAGATGCAAAAGGGCCAAATGTGGATCAACACCAGTGCTAAAGGACTTCTTGAAGAGAAGTTTCACAGTTTGAATCATCCTCTCCGCTTGACCATTAGATTGTGGATATCCAGGACTAGAATGAACCAGTCTAATGCCCCATTGGGATGCAAATGTACATATATCTCTGCTGGAAAAGGGCATATTATCAGAAACCATTTCACGAGGTATGCCATGTCTCGCAAACACTGCTTTAAGTTTGGCAATGACAATTTGTGATGTTTTATCTGTAAGTCTCAAAATAGTCCACAATCAGCAAACATGCATGGCCTTTAAAATCAAAAATATCTACAGCAAGTTTAAGCCAAGGAAGTTCTGGTATCTCATGTGACAATAATGTCTCTTTTTGGTTGGCTGGTAGATTCTCTTGGCAAACTGGACAATTTTCTACCATTTGCTCAATGTCTTTGGACATGCCAGGCCAGCACATAGTCATTCTAGCTCTTGCTTTTGAGCATTATATTCCTTGGTGAGCAGTATGAAGTCTTTTTAGCATTTCAGACCTTAAACCTGTGGGGATAACAATTCTATCTCCACACATAAGGAGTTCATCAGCTATGGAAAGGGAATGTCGCATTGACCAAAATGGATACAATGTAGATGGTATTTGTTTCCTATGCTTTGGCCAACCATTCACATGCATATCCTGAACAGCTTTAAGAGTATCATCTTTCTGAGTTTCATTCTTTAAAGCTTGAAGCAGGTCTTGACTTATTGATTCTGTGCACTGCATTGTATAAACTACTTTCTCCTCAAATATATCTTCAACAACATTAGTACTGGTGGCATCAACTGCTCTGGAAAGTGCATCAGCAATCACAACTAATTTTCCTGGAGTATATGAAACAGACAAGTCATATTTTTGCAGCTGTAATAGCATTCTCTGTAATCTAGCTGGGGCTTGACCAATGGGTCTTGATAGAAAAGCTTGCAGAGGTTTATGATCTGACTGTACTTTTACATGAGCTCCATAGATGTACTGATGGAATTTCTTAGTGGCAAATACGATTGCCAGCAGTTCCTTTTCGATTTGTGCATAGTTTTGTTCAGCACATGATAGTGCTCTTGAAGCATATACTATTGGTTTCCTTTCTTGCAGAAGACATGCTCCTAGCCCGTCTTTTGAGGCATCAGCTTGTATTTCAAGTTGTTTGGATGGATTAAAGAAAGTGAGAGCTGGAGCCTTTGTCAGACAGAGTTTTAATGAATTTAGGGCTGTATCTTGTTCTGGCCCCCACTGCCACACAGTATCTTTCTTTAATAGCAGTCTCAGAGGTGCAGTTAAGGTTGCCTCATTGGGAATATATTGAGCTAAGTACCTGATTATTCCGAGAAAACGCATCAGGCCTTTCTTATCCTGAGGTGTAGGCATGCTTAGGACTGCTGAGACTTTAGCATCATCTGGCTTGACACCCTCTGGGGTTATGATGTGGCCCATGTACTTAACTTGTTTCACCAAGTATTGAATTTTTTCTTTGTTGAACTTAATGTTAAGTTTTTTGGCTCGCTCCATCACTTGTCTCAGAGTGTTATCATGTTCCTCTTTAGTAAAGCATCAATTAATCATGTCATCAGCTATAATGTGGATGCCTTCAATGTCTCCAAAAGCCTCTGCATTCTTTTGTTGAAACACTTCACTAGCAGACTTAATTCCAAATGGTAGCCGATTGAATTTGTAGCGGCCCCATGGTGTGTTAAAGGTGCACAGTCGTGAAGATTGCTTATCCAGAACTACCTGCCAGTAGCCATCCTTTTCATCTAAAATGGTAAAGAATTGTTTTCCACTCAGTTTAGCTAGGAGATCCTCAGGTGTAGGAATGGAATAATGTTGCCGCTTTATAGCTTTATTAAGATCTCTGGGATTCAGGCAGACTCTGAGGTTTCCATTCTTCTTTTCAGTTAATTACAAGACTGTTTACCCAGCGGTAGTACAGTCACTGGACACACAACTCCTGTCAGTTGCAGTTCAGAAAGGGTTTGTTTAATTTGTCTAAAATGGTATAGGGAATTTTCCTGCACCCATGTATATTGTGGGACAGTGGAATCAATGTGAATGTGATGTGTCCCAGGAAAATTACCAAGTCCTTCAAATACTTCAGGGTATTGTGATATCAGGTCTTGTTTGGTTGCAAGTGGTTTGGTATCCAGCATATCTATTCTCTTTATGAGCTGTAGATCTGCACACGCTTTCCTTCCTAGGATAGGGGCAGTAGTTTCATTGGTAATGAAAAACTGTAGGTTAAATGTCTGACCTTTTGATATAACTGTAAAGTTGTACATCCTTTTGGAATCAGTTTCAAGCCGCCATATGAACTAAGACAGTGTTGGTGGTTTTTATTAGCACAGGAGTAGACAGTGTTTTAACCGTTGCAATTGGTATTACATTAGCTTCTGCTCCAGTATCTAGCTTGAATTTGACAATTGTTTCTCCAATGGTGATTCTGCATACCAGGCATCTCCTGCATCTGGGAACAAGGTTTGTTTTCGTAAAACACCTATAAACAGAGAGTCTATTTCTTTTGACTTCTCATTTGCTTTAAACAGATTTTTTGTTCTGCAGCATTTGGCAAAGTGATTTTTCCCTCCACATTTATGACATGTTGCTCCATAAGCTGAACACTGTTTTGGTTTGTGCTGCTGTCCACATTGCTTGCACTTGTAAGTTTGTGGATCAGGTGCCTTGAATTTGCTTTGCTTTATGTTTCCTGTCGTTTTATTTTTTGGAAATTCTTTATTTGGCTTCCATTTAGCAAGGACTTGCATGTGCCTCTCAGTGGTGTTTACACCCATGGCTTCAATTTGTGCTTTTGTTGTTTCTTTAATTCTACAGATTGACACTGCTTTTTCTAGGGTTAGATCTGGGTCAGCTAACAGTCTTTCTTTTAAAGTAGAGTTGCTGATGCTGAATACAATTTTGTCTCTGAGCATAAGATCTTCTGTGTCTTTAAACTCACAATCTTTAGTCTTTAGCTTCAGCTCTGTGACAAATCTGTCTATCCCTCCACTGTCTGGCATGGGGTGAGTCCAGAACTGATATCTCTCAAACACACTGTTTTTTCTGGGGTTGCAATGATTTCTTAAGCTTTCCAATAGCTCATTCATTGTAGGGGCATCAGGATCCTCATACCTAATGTTCATAGTATTATACAGCTCTAAACCTTCTTCCCCTATAGTGTGCAGCAAGATGGCTATTTTCTGTTCCTCTGGGAACTCGCTAGCACCAGTTGCTGTCAGGTATAACTGTAATTTTTGCTCCCATCTCCCCCAGTTTTCACTGAGATTTCCAGAGAATAGTAAAGCATTAGGAGGTTTAAACTGCTCCATGTTATTATTAAGCACACACACCAATCTGTGTTCCAGTCCCTTCTGATAAACAGCTACTGGAGCGTGTGGGTAATTGGTGAACCAGGTTACTGGAAAACACAGGAACTGTATTCTGAAGAACAGGCTTTACTGAAGTATTAACATCTTCTAAACAGCAAGAGAGCACAATAAACAAAATGTGTCCAACACTTACAGCACTAAGCACAACAATGTATCAACACATAACCTGTGACTAGAGACTGGCTCAGTCTTAAAGTCACAGCACTATATATTACAGCTAAGCCAGGTATGTAGAACATACGTAGCTGGACAGAAACCGCCCATACAGGTACGTAGAACATACGTACCTGGCACGGAAAGGGTTAAATGTTAAGAGAAGGGTGTGGTAAACATAACATTGTTTAATGGGCAGCATGGGTGGGCCTACCACAAGCTGCTGTTTTTAAACAGCTGATCGCGCATATGAAGAAAACACGCAATCGGCACAGGGGGGTCCTGCAGGAAGAGGTGATTACGGTTCCTTTTTATTGGAGAGCGAGACAAATTGGGGGAACTTTCAGAGAGCTGGGCTCTTTTATGGAGCTTAAGTCACGTTAACGAATTCAATATCTGTTAGCACGACTCCTTCATTGCATGGACTGCACAGGTATCACAAAAGACGCCTGCACAGCCGGTGCAACCTATTTAATATGCGGTTTGAGAATGACCGTGGGATTTACCAACACTTGCAAAACACTTATTGAATCCCTGAAGGGAGGTTTACAGTAAGTAATAACAGCACTGGGTAAATCTCACTGAATGTGTGGAGCAGAGTTTAGTATCAATTGAAGGGGAGAAAATGGAAAGCAGGAAGACCAGAAAGCAGTCTAGACCAGAAGTATAAGATCAAGGATAAGCATAGCAGTAGTCCAGAGAGGAACCTACGGATTTTTGCAATATTGCAAAGAAAAAAGCGCCAGGTTTTAGCAACAAAGTTAATAGGGTTAAAAGAAAAAGGGAGGAATAAATTAACCCTAAGCAACGTGCTGCCTTGATGGGGTATATGGTGGTATTGTCAACCGAAATAGAAATACATACAGGGTGTGTTCCCAACAACCCTTTGAGAAGTGTGAATTATTTAAACATGTTCAAGTGAAGCAAAAGTAACAGCATTATAATATCTTAAAGGGGCAGTGAATGAGAACGTGCATACAAATGCTAATTAGGGTAGAGCAATGCAATATACATGCACATAAAAATATGCCATAAATACTTAAATTGCACATTATAATATTCAAGTGACTGGACGTTACATCTTATAACTAATCTCATAGCTAATAAAAAGTGAATTCATATATAAAAAAATAGATAGAGTTTACAAACATCAGGTAGCTTCTGAATATAAAATTATAGATGTTAATAATATAAGGGATAATGCGCCACTTACAGTGTAATATAAGGATATTACACCACTGAGGAGTTCCCTGACCATATAGAAGCACGAGGCCGTAGACCGAGTGCTTTTATACAGGACAGGGAACTCCGAGGTGGCGTAATGTCCTTATATTATAATTGAAGGGGCGAATTATTTCTTATAATACATAAGTGTTGGATTCCTTCACCCCATTCACATTTTAAATTCTAGCCTTGTCCCTATTTCCACCTTAAATCCCCCAAGCTACCTTCTGTAACTTAAACCCAGTACAAAGGAACATCCCAGCCCAGCATCTATGTGGTTAAACAAATCTTTGTGGAGGAGGAGAGAGACATTGGTTATGAAGTGACAGGAAGCAGCTTCAGCAAGTTCTGTTAGTGAAGTTAAACAATGCCGAGTCGTTGTCCAGGCATGAACACTGAAATGGGCAGAGTAGTGGGATATAAGAAATATAAGAAATGAGTCACTTAGTGACAGAGTGATTTTTATAAGGATATATACCACTGCAGCTCCCATTATAAAATATCACACTTATGTATTATATAAGGGATAATTCGCCCCTTACAGTGTAATATAAGGCTATTATGCCACAGAGGAGTTCCCTGACCATATAAAAGCACGAGGCCGTAGGCCGAGGTCAGGGAACTCCAATGCGTGTGCGCGCCTGGCTGCTCCGAGCGCGCCTGCCTGTTACTTTGATATTGATTTCCTCATGTGCCGTAATGGACGGTAATGCGCATGTGCGCCAGGCAGTTCTGTGCCGTGTATGCATGGCTGATCCGCTCCTGTCCAGCTCTTTGTGGACACTGATTTTGTGAAATGTTCAATTCCGGGGTAGCTGGATAAGAGGTAGGACAATGATTTTTATGTTATATTAAGAATGGAGAGCTGCAGTGGCACTAATAATTGAACTAATCACTCCGTGACATCACTGAGTGATTCTAATAAGGATTCTCGCCACTGCAGCTCTCCATTGAAAGTGCAGAGACTTGTGTATTATAAGTATATATATTCAAAAAAGCATTATGTAAAGGAGCACTATAAAAACAACAGAACACGTTCGTAGTTAAAAGGATAAGTGCACTGTAAAATCAAGTTTGGTTTAATAGTAAAATGCCGCTTTAAAACTTTCCCCCCTTTTTATTTCCCCCTAGGTCCCTCCTGAGCCTCCCTGTGTGGCTGTAAAGGATAAAGGCTGGTGAGCTCCTCCCTCTGTTAGTTGTTTGCTTCCCCTATTCCCTTAGCCTCCAAATCCGTGCGCGTCCGTGTGACGTTGCATGCAATGTCACCGTGCCATGCACGTGCTTGATGTCGAGTGCACTGTGACATCACACAGATACGCACGCACATCACAAGCACAGATTTGGAGGCTAAGGGAAGAGGGGAAGCAAACAAATCACAGAGGGAGGAGCTCACCAGCCTTATTCTTCTCATCCAAGATGTCACCAACTTTACAGCCACACAGGGAGGCTCAGGGGGGACCTAGGGGGAAATAAAAAGGGGGGGGGGGAAAAGTTTTTTTAAAGCGGCATTTTACTATTAAACTTGATTTTACAGTGCACTTATGCTTTAATATGAAGGGTACAATCCCGATCCACGCTTGTGAAGGTTCTCATTCATCCAGGTCATGGTATATCTGTTGTATTCAATTAGATCAACTGGACTTGAAGTTTAGTTCTTGAAGACGTTTCGCTAGTCATCCGACGGACTTTCCAGGGTACATAATTGCCAACAGATTGCTGTACAAGTCATTCTGAATTGAGAAAGCCAGTCGGATGACTAGCGAAATGTCTTCAAGAACTAAACTTAAAGTCCAGTTGATCTAATTGAATACAACAGATAAATCACGATCCACAACTAACTAGATTTCAGAAAATAAGTTCATAATACGGTATTAATAAATGTTGATAAATAGTCAAGTTAAATAGATTAGCTCAAAGCAGTAGTTAAAAGTACAGCTAGGCAAAGACAGGGAAATTATAAAACCTCATAGCTTCACGATGCGCTAACGATACTGCATCCAGCAGATAAATTAGTTAACATATCATGAAATGTGTATTGGTATAGTGTGATATGTGTATTGGAACAAACTTTTTGTAAGGTATGGTGGTGGGTGTAAGACTTTCCCTCTGATGAAGTGACTAATAGTCCAAAAACCAGTTAGGGTCTGCCGCTTGTGTTCTATCCCCCTCTGTTGCAAAGTTTTTTTAAAATAAAGCCTTTGTGATCATGGTAGAAGAGTCGTTCAGCATGTGTGCAAGACTTTCTCTAAATCTGCTCAGCAGCATTCATGTACCTACATATAAATCGAGTTGCGAGATTGAGCCAGAGACAAAGATTTGAGAGACGGTAGTTGTGGGATTGCAAGTGGGCAAGGAAATCAATAACATTATTCAGGACAGAAGTATAGGCATTAACAAGCAAGTGAGGGTCAGAGTGGGACATAAGGGTAGAGTGTAGAGAGGAGAGAGAAGTAGTCAGTACCAGACGTTCTATGGCTCGGGTATTACTGACAAAAATACAAGGAGTATCAGGAGAAAGAGGAGAGTGTTGTGCAAGAAAGGTAATAAGATGTTCAGAAAGTGTTAGTTAGACAAGGGTTAGTTTTAAAAGAGGAGACAGAAGTTTTTAGTAAGGTCAAGATCATTAAAGTTCCAATCCAGATGAGGAATGTAGCTGTAGGAGCCGAAGAGGGAGGTCTGTAAACTACAGCTACAAGTAGAGGCAGAGGTTATGAAATGTAAACAATATGAACCTCAAAAGGACCACCACCTGAAGTGCAAGGTGTATGGGAGAGAGACCACAGAGAAAAAACGTGGCCTCAATAGCAGAGTCATGTTGAGAGAGTCCGGTTTCAGCAAGGGCAAGAAAGTTAAAATTATTAGAGCAAAAAAGGTCATAATAGTGGATTTGCTATTTAGGGACCAAACAATAAGCAAAGCACAGGAAAGGCAGATGTGACGACAGGATAAGATGAAAGGATAAAAGATTATACAACCACAGAAGGAACCAGGGGAGAGTAGAATGAGGTTAATAGAAAACTAAGATATTACAGGTACCAGGAATAGGAGATACATCCCCATCGACACTGTGCACCAAGGCGGCAACCTCTGCCAGAAAGGGAGAGAATTCGGAAAATGCTTATTGAATCAAGATAGACAAAACAAGTTTGAAAAACATGTGATACTACCAAAACTTTTGGCCACAACAAACTTGCAGATTTCAATGGTGTATTGAGAAATACAAATGCACAAGGCTGCAATTATACCCAAGCAGAAATGTCTGTTTAGCTCAGAACAAATGTCTTAGCACTGGGCTCGTCACATTATTACAGAGAGTAAGTCTTGGCCATACTAAGCAGTGTCACTGGACTTGCCTGTATTTTAACAGCTGCTGAGATCCATTTTAAACTCCAAGGTCCAATGTTTGACGGCCAACTGAGGTTGCTGTGGGCAGCCACAGCTTATTGAGAAGTAGAGATGGCCGAACTTTCGAAAGTTCGTTCTGTTTTCGAACCTCTAAAAAAGTTCAAAAGTCCGAAAACGGACACATTAAAGTCAATGGAGGGTAAATAGTTCGTAAAGTTCGAATGAACCTTCCAAAATATTGCAGGGTAAACTTTCCTTACAGGCCTCTGGGACCTGGGAGATGGTCTGAGGAACACATCCGTGCGCGGGGAACCGCATAAACCCTTCTGGGTTCTTACAAGGACCTTTGCGGCACTGATAAGTGCCCTTGTTGGGGGTCCCACAGCTCGAACCGGGACCCACGTCAGCTTTTAAAAGAGCCCTCGGGCGGCGTCTCCTGTCTTCCATTCTGCGACACCAGTTCAGCTGAGGCCACCCACCCCAAGAAGTACCCCTGCGGCCACCAGGGGTACCTCCGGCGCCGGTGGCCTCAACGAGGCCAATGTTACCGGCGTCTTGATCTGACGCAACATCTTCGGGCTAGCGAAACCAACACCACTGAAGTTGCTGATGCCAGCCGACAGTGAACCCGCTGGCACCGCCGGCCTCAGCGGAGGTCATGTTGCTAGCCGCCTTCTTTGTTCTGCGATGACTTTTGAGCTCCACGGAGGTTTGCACCTCTTTATATAAGTTTGCAGAAAACCCTAATCCATTTCGGATGGGTCAATTTTTCAATGCTTGGTTTACATGGTTTACATTAACCAATCAGATTTAGGAAAACCTGATTGGTTACAAGGGCGGGGGAGGGGGGTTCCAGTTCGAGCTGTGGGACCCCTTAAGTCCCAAAGGGCCCTTGTTAGGGCCACAAGGGCACTTCTTTGTGTCGCAAAGGCACTAATAAGTGCCGGGGAGGGGGGTTCCGATTCAAGCTGCGGGACTCCTTAAGCCCCAAAGGGCCCTGGTCAGGGCCGCAATGGTCCTTGTAAGGACCCGGAAGAGGGTCCCAGTTTCGAGCTGCGGGACCCCCGAACGTCCGGCCATGGGATCGTCAACCGTTCGGAAATCCGCGAGCGGCTGCTTTTGCGAATCTGTCAGTTCGGGGGTTTTCGGAAGTGGCCGTTAGAGGCCTACCGATCTTTTTAAAAATAATCGTACTTTCCAGAATCTTTGAATGTTCGAGGATTTTCGACCCCGCGAGCCCGGAAAATCGAACTAGTTCGAACCCAAACTAGTTTGAATAGTTCGAGTTCGTCTGAACTCAAGTTCGGCTGGAACTCTGGTTCAAGTTCTAGCCCATCCCTATTGAGATGGTCTCTTTTTTTTAAATAAGAGCATTCAACTCTTACAACAAACTTAGTCCAAAGAACTAAATTAGTGGTAAAGACAAGAAAGGTTCGAAATGAAATCCATACATTGTAGCTTCCATTTTAGGATCTGTTTATGTGAGAAGTCTTTGGAGCTTGAGATTTTTCCAAAAAACATGATCTTTCATATTTTGCTTTTGATGTTTGATGTTTTGGGGGGACCGAAAAACAAACCAAGAAGTTCAAACAGACTCCAGCAACTGGGACTAAATGCCACAAGTGTTTCTAAGACAGTACCTAGTAAAGCAGAGACATTCTCTGGAATAATATGGCAATCACGCATGCCCAGCTGACCATAATCATTTCAGCTCAGAACAAATGTCTTGGCACTGGGCTTGTCACATTAATACAAAGAGTAAGACTTGGTCATACAAAGCAGTGTCACTGGACTTGCCTGTATTTTAACAGCTGCTGAGATCCATTTAAAACTCCAAGGTCCAATGTTTGACGGCTAACTGAGGCTGCTGTGGGCAGCCGCAGCTTATTTAGAAGGTCTTTTTTTTAATAAGAGCATTCAACTCTTACAACAAACTTAGTTCTAAATTAGTAGAAATGACAAGAAAAGTTCGTAATGAAATCCATACATCGTAGCTTTAATTAGGATCTGTTTATGTGAAAAGCCTTTGGAGCTTGAGATTTTTTCATCCATAATCTAACAAAGACATCTTTTCATCTTTTGCTTTTGATGTTTTGGAGGGACCGAAAAACAAACCAAGAAATTCAGACTCCAGCAACTGGGACTCAATGTCCCAAGTGTTACAAAGACAGCACCCAGTGAAGTAGAGACTCACATTCTCTGGAATAATATGGCGATCACACATGCCCAGTCCCTAAGATCTTGTAAAGTACTGGGTTTGTAAGTTTAGTACAGAGAGTCTTGACTATACTAATTGGAGCCACTCAACTAACAAGACATTTATCAGCTACTGAAATCAATTAAAACTCCAAGATCAGATGTTTGTCAGCTAGCACAGGCTGCCAAGGGCAGCCCCTATTTATGTGCAAAGTCAGGCTTAAAATAGCATTCAACTATAAAATAAATAAATTATGCAAAGTCAGTTATGACCAAATCTCAACCAACTTAAAAAAAAGGAACTTGCCTGATTTTATATGCATTTTTTCATATTCACTTTCAAAAAAATTTTTCTTCACGATCATACTATTTCTCGAGCGTTTGCATTTTATTTTCAAGCTGCCTTCGAAAAATTTTAGAAAATTTGAGTTTTCAAGGAATCTTCGAATTTAAGGAATTTTTGAAAATTTTGTAAAAAAATTATACAGTAACTTACTGTAAATGGCTTTGGGACCTCGGAAATGGTCTGGGGAACAGACCAATCTGATCATAACCAATTCTGATTGAAAAAGAATCTTATTGGTTAGTATACCAATCAGATTCTTTCTGAAATAATGTTAATGTATCCAATTAAAATTGCTTACAAATAGAGTTGCAGTCTTAAAACCCTCCAGCTTAAAGCCCGTTGTTTGCAGCACCATGCTGAAAGGCCACTGACGTGGACCTCCACTAACGGAGGGGAGTAGGTGAACGCTCCCCTTTCTATTTCTATTTTCTGTATAGGTAGCGCTAAAGTCGAGGAACATCAATTTGAACGTTGGATAATTACCAAAATTTTCATTAAAAAAAAATCGATCATTTTCAATCAAAAGTTTGGAAGTTCAAAATCCGGAATATTTTGGGTCAATCTGAACTGTTAAAGCTTGGGTTCAAGTTTGGGTCTAGTCCAGACATAAAAAGGCCTGCATTATTGATAGTGACACCATTGTAAGCTAATTAATACATTCAATTTCTTACCTGTTTTCTTTATGTTAACATTGATCAGTTCAATTTCAAAATTTCAATAAAATGAAAACATTGCTCTCCAGAACATCTTATTGCTTTTTACATTTTTTTGCTTTAAGTTGCCCTGCAAAAAAAGAAACTAGTTATATTTATATAGTGCCCAAACCAAATTCATGAGCTATCGTAATATTATATAATTATATATATATATATATATATATATATATATATATATATATAAATATATATAAATTCATGTGTGATCACAGTAATGTTACTAAAACCCTTTGTTTATAAAGTATGCCAGTGTGCAGATAAAATGATATTGTATGGGGCCTAGGAATGTGCATTGATTATCTTGTCTATGTTTGTATATATATATATATATATATACATACTACATTTAGCGGAAGTGCTAATGATCTGGTCAAACATTTATACAAACAGAAAATATTTTAGTATACATTACTGTGATCACATGAATGAAAAGCCTTCCAACCACGTCAAGGTAACCCCAGTCTGGAAGGTCCTAACTTCTAACCTTTTTAAATTTCTTTTACTTCAATTAAGATTAGCAAACTTTTGCATTTACCATTATCATTCAGCTGTTTAACTAAAACAGTTCCAGATGGGTATATAGGTATAGATGGGTATATGGTCACTAGAAAAATATAGATCAGTAAATGCAGTGTAATGTGGAAAGTATAGTTTCTCTAGTCTTCAACCCTAAAAGTGTTTTTTCCAATGATGTACCTCTTTAAGTACAGGCTATGAAGGCCCTTGCAGTGATACTATCTATATCCAATGAAAATAAAAAAGATTTACAAAAGAAATATGTCTCTAGTCCAGGAGAGATAACACAACATGGTTTACCAACATAAAAACTTTTGTCTTACCATAATTTAATGTGCAATTAATTTAAAACAACTGAACACTGTCAAAAGTGTACAGATGCCTTACGCCTTCAATATGACAAAATGGAAGCCAGTTTGTTTGCCTACCTTTTTAAAACCATGTGGCAGTATTCCTTTACAGGAAGTAGATTTTGTGTTCCAAATGCAGGAAGTTGCTTGCATTCCAAACACAGGAAGTAATGCAACTAAGCATTCTGAATAGAAAATATGAAGTAAATTCAAAGATTGTGATTTTGTTCAGAAGTCATGCAGATTATCTTAAAAGGAGTCACAACTTTTTTTGGATTTATTAGAAAAATGTAAAAATGCTAAATGTATGATTTTAAGATACTATACATTCCAATATTACCCATTTAGGCTAAAACTGGATGGATATTGCTAGGTCACACTAGCATGATTAAACACACTAGGTGTGCTGCGATATGCAATTTTTTGCGCAAACACGGTGCACAGCAACACGCATGTTTACGTGCACATTTCCGGAGCACTTGTATATGCTATAGTGTGGCCTCAGCCTAACTGTTTTGTATTGCAATTCTGGTAATACTCCGAAATCAGAGTGCATGTGATTCACAAAAACTTGCGAACCAAAGCTCATGCAATGTGGTCACTTACTTTGTCATGCACCGGCATGCGTTTCTAGGTATCCCAACCCTTTTCGCGTCCGGTTTTCTCCATGTTGAAATCTGATTGGTTAATGTAAACCGTGTAAACCAAGTATTAAAATATTGACCAATCAGGTAACATCGGCCTCGCCGAGGCCACTGGCGCCGGACGTACCCCTGGTGGCCGCAGGGGTACTTCTCGGGGTCAGTGGCCTCAGCGGAGCTGGTGTCACCGGATGAAAGAAAGAAGACGTCGCCCAAGGGCTCTTTTAATAGCCACTCGCTGGGGGTCCCAGTTTGAGCTGTGGGACCCCTACCAAAGGCACTTCTCAGTGCTGCAAGGGCCCTTACAAGGGCCGGGGAGTGGGGTCTGGGTTTGAGCTGTGGGACCTCTTAAGCCCCAAAGGCCCTTCTCAGGGCCGCAAGGGCACTTGTAAGTGCCGCAAGGGCCCTGATAGGGCCGGGGAAGGGGGTCCTGGTTCAAGCTGCGGGACCCCTAAGCCCCAAAGGGGCTGCAAAGGCACTTGTAAGTGGCACAAAGGCTACCCTTTAACGGTATTGCATCAACTTCCCCTTTAGCACCTATCGCATCAATATCCCCCTTAGCGAGTATCGAATCAACTTACCCTTTAGCGCGTATTGCATCAATTTCCCCTTTAGCGCGTATGGCATCAATTTCCTCTTTAGCGAGTATCGCATAATTTTCCCCTTTAGCACGCATCGAATCAACTTTCCCTATACCACCTAGCACATCAACTTCCCCTTTAGCTTGTATTGCATCAACTTCCCCTATAGCGCGTATCACACCAACTTCCCCTATAGCACGTATCACACCAACTTTCCCTTTAACGCCTATTGCATCAACTTCCACTTTAGCGCGTATCACATCAACTTTCCTTTTAGCACCTATTGCATCAATTTCCTCTTTAGCGCGTATTGCATCAACTTCCTCTTGATACATCACATCAACTTCCCCTTTAGCACGTATCGCATCAAATTCCCCTTTAGCGTGTATCGCATCAAAGTTTTTAAAAGTTGTAAAGTAGCCTATGCTTTTTTCCAGATCCTTATACATAAGTCTACCAAGTCTCATGAAAATTGTCCCAGACGTTTGGAAGTTTTTCTGGCACATACATACATACATTGACTTTTATATATATAGATGGTGCTGAGCTGCAGGTGGAGGATAATCAAACTTGATCTTAAAGGGCATCTATACCGAAAACTAGGTTATTTTAAATTGACCATAAACTGGAAACTATAATTCTTTCCAACCACCACTGTATCATTTTTTTTATTGATCTGCCCCTATTTCTTTAGATATCCAATCTAAAACATCTTATATTTCAGCTGTCAATCAAGTTCCTTGCTCTCAAGAACTATTCTTCTGTGAGTAGTTTTACTGTAGCTGGAATGGTGAGTTTTGACAGTTGGAATGCTGTATGCTGTGTGCAGGCTTGACAGTTGGTTTGTGGGAAAAAAGTCAGGTCGGATGGAAGTGGGAGTGGTTAAAAGAGGGAGGGGGAATACTGCTCCTTAACAAAATGTGTGCTGGATTGAAGGCATGCAGCAACACACGCAGGCTACTTACATGAATCCAAATTAGAGATTACGATAAGGGCCATATTTTTTTCAGTATAGTGTCCCTTTAATGCTTCATTCAATATTGAAGAGTATAGAATACTAATACAATGCTTGTAAGGCCAGCAATATATACATGTGTAATATCCTATTTCATACCCTCCAACATTCCCCTTTTAGGGCTAGGCTACACTACTGCATTTCAACATCCAACATTTTTTTGTGCATCACGCAACCTTTATAATATACACGTCATTGCATTTGCACATTTTACCCGTGGTGGTGTGGCTGCAGCCTTTTTAGAAGCAACAAAGTGCAGAGCTGCATGGGGAGAACAATAAAGTGAACCTATATATCAATCTACATCTATTATTAATAACTGTTAGATAATATGGGGTCATTCACAGAGAGTTTTACCCCTAAAAACCTACTGTATGTTGCCGCAATATCGGCACAAACAAAAAGGGGCATATTTATAAAGGTTTGTTAATTTTTTGCCGCCACCATTAACTTCTCGATGACAAATTCAGAGTTAGCGCAATTTATAAAGCGTCGATAACCACCAGCACAAAGTCTTCACCGCCATGTGACTATAATGGCATTGTTGCATTTAAAATCGCCACATCTGAAATGGCAAAAACAGCTTACTGTATATATAGAGTAAAGTGCCTATATAGCAGCGTGCTATGTGTAGTGGGTTGTGGTGGCTGCTGACAAGGGTGAGTGCCTTCTAGGTGGAAAGGAGGGCTGCTGTCGTTGCCTTCTTCATCATCCTGCTGTCTGCTAAGCCACAGGTTTGCATCTCTTCATATAGTATTGCTGAAATACCAAATCCAAATATGATTGTTTAATATTCCAAACTTTACCAATCAAATTGTAAAAACAAATATGAATATTTTTCTGATGTTTAAGAAGACAGAAGACCGTGAGATTCAGAAGGTGATGATAGCAGTGGCGACAGGGAAGATAAAAAGAAAACAGCAGAGAGCGTGAAAGGTCCTTTAATAGACCAAGGGTGGTCCTGGTTTCAAGCCGCGGGACCCCCTTATCCTAAAGGCTCTTGTTAAAGCTGCAAGGGCTCTGTTAAGAGCCAATGGGGTTCATGTTTTTGAACTGCGGACCCCCTAAGATTCAAAATGCTCTTTCAAGGGCCCTGGTGGGATGCGGGGTCCCTGCCTGTGGAGGTGCGTGTGTGGGGTGACATGCTCCCTTCTCAGCAGCCTTAGCAAACCACTACGCATAGCACACCCTGCTATTTGTTTTTGCAGGCAATTTTTCTTTTCACCTCAATACTGGACTGTCTAGATTCAGCAAAACGCGCTGGAATTCTAACAGTCTTATAAGTAGGACCTAGTGAGAGGCAGAAGCACTGCACTTAATAGCACCTTTTACCCAAAGCAGTAACGGCAACTGATTGGGAAGCTTTAAAAGGTTTTTAACTAGAGTCTACTGACTTGAAACTGCTTTTTACGATTTTATCAAATAAAGCTGTGTTTTACCTTAAAACTGGATGACGTAAGTCTTTTTATATCATTTTTATATGGTTTATAGTATCTTTTATTGAATTGATTGGGACAATAATACTATTTTATTTGATTTTATCTTTTGGGTGAGAGGAGGATCGTGCAGCCATTTTATCACATTAATTAAACGTCTTGATAAGTGGATTATTTGGCTCAGCAGCTGACCACCTGTACTTCATCCATTCAAACAACTCCAAACACACCATAAGCACAAAGGATCTAGTTTATTTAAAGGGCATGTCCACCTGTTTTTTTTTAAAATTTGCTGTAGTGTAGGGCTCCCTCACCTACCCCCAACCGCCATACGTAAAATAACTCTCTCAATCTATACTTACTTTGTCTCTTTCCCCCGACGTTCTGTCACAGCCCTCTGCTTGCATGAAACTGCAAGCAGGGGGCCGGACCGGCAGCTGTGTCCTTGCCAATTACGGACATGGCTTCCAGCTGTGTAGAACGGGGAAACAGGCAATGTAAGTAGGGATCGGGTGACTTCTTTTACAAAGTAACATGGCGTTTGGGGGTGGGTGAGGAAGCCCTACAATACAGCAAAGGGGTTTGGAGGTAGGGGATTGGGAATTTGGAGGGACATTGCAGGGCAGCCATTTGGAGCTGGGATGTAAGGTAAGGATTTTACTACACTAAAAGGGGCCAGTACTACATAGTGGGGCCAGTAGTGGATGAAAATATAGATTTGGGGGTGGGCATGCCCTTTAAACCCCAGGATTAAGGCAATCAATGAGAAGGAGCAGTACTGGGTGGCAGCCCTTATAGATCCCTGCTATGAGGGTTAAGTGTCAGAGTTAATCCCCACATCTCAGAGGGAAGGCAGAATGCAGCACTACAAGGCGGCACTGCTACGTCGCCTCTGTTCTGCCTCCCCAGGTGCTGGCAGACCTACAGCACCTGATGTTGGGGATGAGCAGGGCTCATGTCCCCCTGTGCCTGAGAGGAACAGCAGCATTGGAGGCAGCATTGCAGTTAACTTCAGGCTGTTCTTCCAGCCACAGTTGCCAGGCACAAAATTCAAAAGAAAGAACCAGGCACAAAATTCAAAAGAAAGAACCAGGCACTCAACCACTGTGTGAGACTAAATATAAAATCATCCCTTTTTTGTGAAACTATGGGAAAATAATATGCAACACTGATTATCACATCAATATAAACCCTTAAAAACAATTCTAATCATGTTTTCGCCCCAATTTAAAACCCATAAGTCTTGGACAGCCAAACCGTTGTCACTAATAAGCTAGGTAAATCCTATACTCATCTGTCCACCAGTCACTGACATTCTGAGGAAGTGGAAGTTTCGCAAAACACTTCAGGCCACACACCTATTTCCTATGCTACCCGTGTCCCTATGTGTATGGGTTGTTTGTACATTTTATGGGACTTAATAAACGTTAAGTTTTAACATACTTACCTATGCTTCGATCCTTCTTCGAGGCTGTAGCCTTACCTGCATTGCTTTTTGAATGTTGGTTTGTTCTGGAGGTTGGACCGGACTTCTAGGTACAGAGCTCACCAGACCACGCAGTTGGATAACAGAAATCAGGTGGTTGAAGCTCCCCACAGTAAGTGTGATTTGATTTATATTACCATTGGGGCCAAGGCTGCCTGACTCCTCAACAATGTGCTGGCAAACTGTAGTGGGTCTACTGTACCTCAATAGTGCTGTTTTTATGAAGCCTTTCCCCTTCCCCACTTTCCCTTGCTCTTTGCATACTCTGAGGAAGAGAAGCCAATGGGGTAAGGGGTTCCTCACTTTCCCTTGCACAATGCATACTCTGAGGGAAAGTAGCCAATGGGATGCACTGTATGGCCAGTGGGACCAAGCCTGCCTGGCTCCTCAACAATGTGGTGGTAAACTGCAGTGGGTCTACTGTAACTCAATGGTGCTGTTCCAATAAAGCCATTCCCCTTCCCTGCTTTCCCTTGTACGATGCATACTCTAAAGGAGAAAAGCCAATAGGGTGTGGGAAATGGCCAGTGGGGCCAAGCCTGCCTGGCTCCTCAACAATGTGGTGACAAACTGCAGTGGGTCTACTTTAACTATATGGTGCTGTTCCTATGAGGCCTTTTCCTTTCCCCGATTTCCCTTGCACAATCCATACTCTGAGGGAGAGAAGCCATTGGGGTGGGGGGTATGGCCAGTGGGACCAAGCCTTCATTGCTCCTCAACAATGTGGTGGCAAACTGCAGTTGGTCTACTGTAACTCAATGGTGCTGTTCCTATGACACCTTTCCCCTTTCCTGCTTTCCCTTGCACAATGCATACTCTGAGGAATAGATTACAATGGGGTTTGGGGTATTACCAGTGGGGCCAAGCCTGCCTAACTCCTCAATAATGTGGTGACAAAATGTAGTGAACCAACTCTAGCTCAATGGTGCTGTTCCTATGAATCCTTTCCCCTTCTCTGCTTTACCTTGCATGAAGCATACTCTGAGGGAGAGAAGCCAATGGGGTGTAGGGTATGGTCAGATGGGTCAAGGCTGCCTGGCTCCTCAACAATGTGGTGGCAAACTGCAGTGAACCAACTCTAACTCAAAGGTTAGACGCCTTTCCCCTCCCCCACTTTCCCTTGTACGTTACAGATTCTGAGGGAGAGATGCCAATGGGGTGTGGGGTATGGCCAGTGGAGCCAAGCTTGCCAAGCTTGCCTGGCTTGTCAATAATGTGGTGGCAAACTGAAGTGTGTCTTCTGTAACTCAATAGTGCAGTTCCTCTGAAGCCTTTCCCCTTCCCTGCTTTCCCTTTCACAATGCATACTCTGAGGGAGAGAAGCTAATAGGGTGTGGGGTACTGGCAGTGGGGCCAAGCCTGCCTGGCTCCTCATAAATGTGGTGGAAAACTACAGTGGGTCTTCTGTAACTCAATATTCTTTTTCCTGTGAAGCTTTTCCCCTTCCTCACTTTCCCTTGCACAATGCATACTCTGAGGGAAAGTAGCCAATGGGATGCACTGTATGGCCAGTGGGACCAAGCCTGCCTGGCTCCTCAACAATGTGGTGGAAAACTGCAGTGAACCAATGCAAACTCAATTGTGGTGTTTTCCCTTTCCTCTTCCCGCTTTCCCTTGTATGATGCTTACTCTGAGGGAGAGAAGCCAATGGGGTGTGGGGTACTGGCAGTGGGGTCAAGAATGGTCTGTTCCCCAGACCATTTCCCAGGTACCAGAGCCATGTACAGTTAATAACCATTGCTATTTTAACCGTATTTAATTCAAACTTTTCTAACTATTTGACTCCAATTGACTTTAATGGGTTTGTTTCTGAACTATCGAACTTCCGAACTTTTACTAAAGTTCGGAAGTTTGAAAATGAACTGAACTTTAGTAAGTTCGCCCATCTCTCCTTGCCAAGTATGCAAGATAATCCTGGAGCCTAACTTACAACATATTTGTCAACATGCTTGTGAAAATGTGGACCCCTGGATTGGCAGCTGCAAGGTGTTTCAAGCTTGCTTTCATGACCGTGGTGCTATGGTTACTCATGTTTTGTCTCACATTTTTCTTTTTTCCTATAATATGCCGTCTGTGGGCTGTTGTGGCATGTCTTTTCCTGCATGTCCATGTTTTCTCATACTCATTGGGTGCTAGCAGCTTCCTAGAACACCATTTAATAGAGAAGCCCACTTTGTTTAGGTTACACCAGAGCCACCATCAGAACTATCTGGGCCCCATACTAGATAAATTGCCAGGTCCCCGCCGCAATTTACCGCCTCCTTGCTGTACCACCACTACATTACTGGTTCAGATATGTGGATATCACCTGGGTTACAATCCTCCAGAAGGAAGTACAAGCCTTCACAGAACACATCAATGCTGTAGACCAGAGAATAAAAAAGGGAAAAGTTACAAAACAACACATTGTCTTTCTTGGACTGCTTGGTAAAAGACAGGGAGAATGGTAAACTGGAAGTAGAAGTTTACAGAAAAAGAAACCACACAGATCAGTATTTGATGTTTGACTCCCACCACCCTTTAGATCACAAGCTAGGTGTCATCAGAACCCTGCAAACACAGAGCAGAGAACATCCCCACTACCACAGAGGCGAAGGCTAAAGGAATGAAACATCTCAGAGGAACCCTTAAAACTTGTGGGTATCCAGACTGGGCATTTGTCAAAAGAATTATAAGGAAAAAAAAAAGAACACGAATACCAACAGTGAAGGGGAAAAGCAAGACAGGAGGAAGAACATGGTCATCCCATATGTAGCAGGGGCCTCCGAGAAATTAAGAATTAAAAAAACACTGTATCCCTTTCTGCTTTAAACCAAATAACACACTGAGGCAGCAATTGGTACATACGAAAGAACCAATACCGAAACACAGGAAAAGCGACATCATATACGCAGTGCGGTGCAGTGAAGAATGCTCTGATTTGTATGTGGACCAACGTGTGCACCAACTTATGGCCCAGCACAGAAGAGCAAATTCATTGGGTCAAGACTCAGCCGTGTACCTGCATCTTAAGGAAAAAGGACATACCTTTGAAGATTGTAATGTCAACATCCTTTCAAAGGAACAGGACTGGTTTAAGAGAGGTGTCAAGGATGCCATTTACAAGAAAATAAAGAAACCAAGCCTGAATAGAGGTGTGTGTGTGTGTGTGTGTGCGTGTATGTGTGTGTGTGGGGGGGTGTTCAACACCAACTGTCTGCCATGTACAATGCTGTTTTGACACCTTACCCTGGGCATTCCTATGACATCTCTTAGTCACAATGCAATCACGCCTTGCATTCATATGCAAGTGACTGGTTCACAAAGCTTGCCCACAGTAACTGGTATATATAGCCTGTCCACAGTGACTGGTAAATGCAACTTGCCCACGGTGACTGGTAAATAAAGCTTGCCCACAGTGACTGGTACAAAAAGCTTTCCCACAGTAGACTCGTAAACATAGCTTGCTCAGAGTTAATAGTACTTACCCACAGACTGATATAGAAAGCCTGCCCACAGTGACTGGTAAATAAAGCTTGCCCACAGTGACGGGAAAATAAAGCTTTCCCACAGTGACAGGCATATAAATCTTGCCCACAGTAGACTGGTACATAAAGCTTGCCCACAGTGAATAGTACTTAAAGCTTGCCCACAGTGACTGGTAAATAAAGTTTGCCCACAGTGACTGATACATAAAGCTTGCCCACAGTAGACTGGTACATAAAGCTTGCCCACAGTGAATAGTACATAAAGCTTGCCCAAAGTGACTGGTAAATAAAGTTGCCCACAGTGACTGGTCTATAAAGCTTGCCCACAGTGACTGGCACATAAAGCTTGCCCACAGTGAATAGTATATAATGCACACTGACTGGTATATAAAGCCTGGCCACAGCGACTGGTAAATAAAGCTTGCCCACAGTGACTGGTATATAAAGCTTGCCCACACTGAATAATACAAAAATCTCATTCATAGTGATGCTGTTAGGCTGCCTAGAGTCAGACCCAAAAGCCACATATACACAGCCAAACGATCCGCACTAGTCGGCCTTACAGTGTGACGCTGCACCACGTTACTGCATAACGTCACACCTGAAGCCCAATAACATCCACAGTGTGTACCGGATGCTCCAATCTGCCTACTGCTTTAAACCTTTGGCATCTGCAATAATAATGAAATAATCATCAGCCTGGGGACTCCGAGCCCCAGGAGCCTCATGGGTAGTACCTCCTTTACCCCCCTGATGGTGGCTCTGGGTTACACCCATTTAAAATACCATTATTCCTATTTTATATTGTTGCCTGCAATATTTTGTGATTGATATGGTTAAAGGATTAGTTCACTCAGAAAGTGAACATTTCCGTTTTTGCATTAATTACAAAACGGGACGTAAAGCTATGTCTTATCTCTTATTTTTTAATTAATGTAACAGGAGCCAGGAATGAAGAAAGAAAACTTAGCACCGAGTGCGATCCACCACTGGCTCCTTTTACATTAAAGGGCATGTCCACCCCCCAAAACTATAATGCCCCCAGTAATGGCCCCACCATGTAGTGTAGTGTAATCCTTACCTCCATCCCGCTCCATGGGTTCTCCTGTAGACCCCCCCTAAGTCCCAAAACTGTCCACCAGGAGGCTAGCAGGGCTCTGCCTGCTACCTTGCCTCCGTAGATATTTGTCATGCGTACTGCAGCCCTTCTCCCCCCCCCCTCCCCTCCCGTTCCACTATCCCTCCCCTTAGCGTAAAACCATTTTAATATGCTGCTCCCCCATGTATGGTAGCCCCAACCGCATGTTTAGTATTTCATCAAAAGCTCCCCAACTCTTCTTACCCTCCTCTTTCCTCCGCTGCACTGAATGACCGGCAGCCGCGTCCGTGATTGGCTGCCGCTCAGCCAATCACAGACGCGACTGCGGTCCCGCCTCTCTGCTTGCATTCTCGCAAGCAGAGGGCCGGCAGTGCAGCGGAGGAACGAGGGGAGGTAAGTAAGAGTTTGGGGAGCTTTTGGAAAATACTAATCATCGGTTGGGGCTACCATACATGGGGGAGCAACATATTCAATCATTTTTAAGGGTGGACATGCCCTTTAATTGAAGAACAGGAGGTAAGACATAGCTCCCTTTACCTATGCTTTCAGATTACAGTAACACACTAATAAACTGGAGGGCTGATTAACACTGGCTAATGATCTGGAAGGCTGACAACACTGTCTAATGAACTGGGGGGGGGTGACTACACTGGCTAATGAATTGGAGGGCTGACTACTAGAGATGGGATCTGGGTTAGACTTGGACCCGGATCTGACGCGGGACCCCTCAGTTCTAAAATCAGAATATTCCGTCCGAAACCGGATCATTTTGATTTCGGGACTTTGGAGCACATATGATTATTGAATTTTCAAGGCTATTTTCGATAATCCTCAAAAATAGCCTTGAACATTCGATAATCCTCAAAAATACAAACTGGAGTGAATTGGAGGGCTGACTACACTGGCTAATGGACTAGAGCAGTCTTCCTCTAACTATGACTCTTCAGATGTTGGACGATTAGTTACTGTTGTTTGTTTTTTCAAACCCTTTCTTTACCAGTTACATTTTACCCATTTGCCTTTTTTTTGTCTGGCTGCCCAGATTTAGGAGATACATTAAATAGATACATTCAGGGAGATTCAATAAAAGTTTTTATCGTTTAAAATGGTGCTAATTTTGCCCCAACCAATCAGATCTTATTTAACATTTGAAAGCTAACATCTGATTGGTTGGGGCAAAATTAGCACCATTTTTAATGATTATCAGGGAGATTCAATAAATGTTCTTATCTTTAAAATGGTGCTAATTTTGCCCCAACCAATCAGAACTTATGTAACATTTGAAAGCTAACATCTGATTGGTTGCGGCAAAATTAGCACCATTTTAAACGATAAGGACTTTTATTGAATAACCCCCATTGTCTCTCTGCTATTAATGCAGTAAGCAATTTCTGTTTTAGTAAACACTGCCGGCTTCGGATATGCCACCCGTGTAGATCCTGGCACCCTAGGCCTTGGTCTATGTGGCCTTATGGAAAATCTGGCCCTGTGAATAAGCTGTTTAAATATGTTCACAGCCATGTCTGTTTTCATTACAAGAAGATTGCTCCATGTACTAGTGGAGCATTAATAAAAGAGGTTACATTTGCTATTGTATGTAAAGCCCGGCTGTACGCAGCTGTCAGACCTATAGTAGCTGTATTGCAATTCCCTGCTTTGGTTATGAATAACTGATTGAATTTGCCTTTTGAATAAGTTGATTGCCATGATTAATAAGACACAGAGTCTGTCAGCATTCTGACTTGAACTGTTTCAATTAATTATGGGTTTAATTAGCATACATGTCTGGCATCCAAGCGCATAATACCTCATGTTTAACAGATGATCCAGCAGCTGTAAAATAAAGTGTCATACAGGCCATGTGTACAGATAGTTATTAATAAATTGCTCCCACTGTCTGAAGTCATTAATTATACAAATTAGCAGACTCTACATAATCAACTCAAATTGTATAATTTGTAATAATTGATTTGCATTTCTCTGACCATCGTTTGATGTACAGAGGAAGAAAAATAACCTTATTAAAGTAAATTTAATCCTAACCATAGCTAATGAATCCTATTACCTTAAGGTCAAATTTGAAGCTTTTGCTAATTGTCAGAACCATTTTAAATTGATTAGGGTTAAATCAAATCAATGTAATGCTTAAAAAAAACAATATTTCTAATAGATGTTGCCAAGCTGACCTCAAGCAAACGCATTTATCAAAGGATGGAGAAAGGTGGCTAAACCCATAATTCACAATTGTCTATAATGCTGCATAGGAAATGTCACTATTGCAGCAATTAGTTATGTCAGGTGATAATGATGTTCTGCACTGTTTAACTATTCGCTAATTGAGACCTCATACCCAATATACAATTACCAATATGTAAATCATAAGGCTCAGCTCTGTCATCTTCTTTTATAAGGCCAATTGAGCAGGATGGGATGTTACCTGCTTCATTAATATTAATGACTTATTGTTCTAAGTGTGATTGCTATAATTTGCCATTTTTTAGAATCTCAATATGTTACACCGAATGACTAGACACTGAGTTCCTAATAAAGAAAAAAACATGCAAATATACAAAAATACAGGCCACCCATGGGAAAAAAATGTTTCAGCCACTATGGCTGTCATCAGGATCCTGGATGCAGACCAAATACATCAACCAAAATACTAATTAAATACAAAAGGTAATACAAAATGCGCCTGGGTCAAAAAATAACTTACCTACAGTACAGAAAGACAAATACCTTTAAATACAGTTTCCCCTGGTTCAACACTTGGTCTTGCCACTTCCAAAGTATTGCAACAAAATCCCACATATAAATAAAGCAGGGGGAACCAAATTAATTTTCAGTACTGTTTATAAGAAGATCCAGCTCTACATGTTTCAAACATCAACTCCTTCCTTAGGATGTAATGCACCCAAGGAAGAACTAAAAGGGGACGTTCTGTGCAAATACATATACTTTTAAGAAAAGAGAGCAGTGTTTTTTTCATCCAAATGACCTTAACCTGCCTATTCAGTATTTTGTCTGTGTATAAATAAATCCTTCCAAAATACTGACTTCCTCTTTGCAGGACCTCTAATAGAGACCGTTACAGTCTTGCCCTTGATCCAGTGCCTGGGCTGAATAGTTATTTGGTTTCCCCTGCATTTATTATATGTGGAATTCTACAGTAGTTATAATTTTCCAGCAATAACTACCTTATAATTGTGTGCACTCAAATAATATTTAATAAGGGAACATATTCTAGAGTATGTTTCAAGGACTGATATTATAAGCACTTGGATTGCCACTTGGAGTCAGGAAGAAATTTTTTTCCCCTTCATAAATTTTTTGTGGTTTTTATTTTGCCTTACTCTGGATCAAAAGTTAGGCAGGAAATGAGGATATTGCTAGATGGGTTGGACTGGATGCTCCCCTTTATCCTTTATCTGTAGTGGAGTAATCCCTTTGTAAAGATTGCCACGAGTGCAAGAGCCTGTCATTTTTATCACTCTTTTCAATCCAACCAGACTTTCGACTTAAACTGGGCCTGGGTACACACACACAGTACCAATCTCTGGAAAATGTAATTTTAAAGATGAGAGTACACACAATACCGATCATTCTCCCTATGTACAATATAGGGAGAAAGTTTGGGACTGACATGTTTCCCATGACCATGGCTCCCTACACTTTAGTACAGGGGGCCGACCATGGAAAAGGGAAATTTTATAAACAAGACCATCGTTCCCAGTGATGATGGTAAACATTTGTCTGCGTTGGGAACATTTGTTCCTGTGGTACAGACATCACAAAGAAAGGATCAAATCTGATGCTTTCTCATTCATAAGTATACCCAGCTTTACACTGTTCATGCACTCAGAATAGACATCTCTGATCCCACACATACTATAAAATATTCATACTAATTACATTAACCCATACTAGGGCACCCATAAGTTGCATGGGTAGTCCCCCCACTGGACTCCCAATTCCAGGGCCCTTGTCATGGCTACAAATTACAAAGTATTGAAGGTTGAATGAAGATATATGTCTTTCTACTCCAACCTTTATAGCCTATTCATGAGCCCTACCTAACAGTTAATCGAGAGGAAAGTTATCCAGCCCACTCTTAAAACTTTTTAATGAACTTGCCATTATCACATCTGCTGTAAGAGCAAATAGGGCCCTTGGTAGGTCTGTAATTTGGTATCCTCTTCTTTGCCCTGTGTGTATTGTATGGGCTGTAATATTATTTATTCTTCTGTAGCTGGACCCTTGCAGTTTTCTAGTCCCTGGGGCCTAGGCAGAGGTCTTGGTTGCTCTGGCAGCAGAATAAAGGTGTTGCTCTGGTGTAGGACATCACTGTATTTAAAAAATATTGAACCCAGTATGCACAGCAAGAAGAAACCTTACAACATAACAAAAATGTATGTATACAACCAGATAGGGGCCTGGTGGAGGGCCACAATGTGTTGATCTTTTGGACACAATGAACTAGTGAAAGAAGCCTTATGCGCCTAGTCTTTTCCCTATTGAACAAAACCTGTTTCCATTTTCAAGCTTCAAATGTGAATGTTGTTAGTCCTTCACTTCGGCTGCTTGAAAAAAAGAAAAACTATATCAGAAGGAAGAAACATAATTACAGATTGATCCAAAAGGAAGTAAATAAATCAAATTTTTCGTTTTTTTGACCTACACAAGAGGTCCTCTAATGTCTTTTCAAGCTGTAATATATATTGAACATCAGTCCACTGTAGCGAGCGAACTGTGAATTATTCCGTAACCTGAAAACATTTCTTTAACAAAAAGGACTGACTCCTTTAATATCCTCACCTCCTATTAGATGGACATAATGAATTTTTATTTTGAGTGGAACACGCGGCATTGTCTGAAAATTGTGGTAAAAATGAACCTGGCTGCTTTTTTCTTCTGTCTCCACTGTCATCTCTTGTATATTGTACCTTTTTTTCCTGTCAAAGTCTGCAGAGTTACTTATTGATCTGTGTCTAGTATAAAAATAAAGGTCATTTTGATCAACATGCTACAAACCTAGAAAAAGAGCGATGCTGACATTTCATTACCTGCGAAGGAAAAAAAAAGTAAGCATGTGTTTGAGAATGAAGAACTTCAATATCTCAGCGTGCTGTAACTGTAATTAACAATGGAATCCGTTTGGTAAAGAGAGCGATGAAAAAAAAGAGCAGAGTTTTACTGGCTGCTGCTTAATGTTTTAACTTGGTTGCAGTGATCTTATTGAAGGTTTTGCATTTATTACAAATCAAATACTGGTACTTAAAAGCCTGTGTTTAATGATTGGAATGACTCAGCAATACTGAAAGAAGTCAAAACCCTTTTATTTGTTTCCTTTTTCTACCTTTTCCAGGCTGAATGTGTTTTGTGATCGGAATTTCGTGTTTTTAACACTTTGTGGTTTATGTAAAAAGAGGTGCAACTAATTAATTGTATCAAACTTCATTAGACCAGAAAAAGTAACATCTGATTGGTTTCTGCAGATTAACAGTGCCAACTCTCTTAGACACCGTCAGGCACACACATTCCATATCTGCATGCCAAGCTTTGATGAAGGTATGATGTATATTATCACCACCACAACTGGCACACATGGAAGGGTACTGGTCAGGGGCGTAACTACCAGGGGAGCAAGGGGAGAAATCCCAGGGGGTCCGGAAGCCAAAGGGGCCCCATCTTCTTATTTTTGCTATGACAGATATTGCCTCCTCCCAGGAAACAACTGTAGATGAAGCATGGATAGGGGCCTTGTCATAGTTTTGATGGGGGGCCCAGTGATTCCTAGTTATGCCACTGGTACTGGGCATCACTCCCTCTAAGCTGTGCACAAAGGTTGAAGTGGCGCACACACAAAAATCTGCGGGAATATAAGCACTCCAGTGTGAAACATACAAAATTTTATTTCGTATGCACACATATTAAACATCTACACACACAACTGATATAACATAACTGTGAACATTGATACTGGTCCCCCCGCTGTGTGGTACTGATGTAAATAAGTTTCATTATTTTACAGCAAACATAAAGGCTAAGATGCTTCAATTTGTCAGCAAGATAATCTGAAACTGTAAGTAAGACTATATACATAAACTAATTCAGTGTGGTATTCATCTGTACTTTGTGTACAATGAACAGAGATCTAATGAACTAATATTACTTTTAATAGGCTGAAATATCAGCGTATAACATTTTTATTTTGACCAATGTACTACAAATGAGTAAATTATATGGTACATTTTGGCATTCAAATAAAAGACCTATGTTGACCCATGTGTACCAGGCCAAAGAAAAGGTAAGGAGAAAACCCCCATAGTGAAAAGAATGTGTGTGCACAATGTGGAACCAATGAAAATCTGTCTAATGCTGCCCAAACACCAGAAGAAATCTTACCTCCCGAAATAACCACCTGGCCCAATCATTTTGCGTTTGATATTCAATTTCAGCATAAATGGGCCAGAAAGGGGAACTTCAGGAGTTAAAACAACAAATAAAAAATAGGAAGTAAAAGAACTAATTTTATTATTTCTACTCTAAACCAGAAACCCCGATTCTATGCAGAATGCTAGAATGCTAGAAGACGTCACATGGTCAGTGTGATTGAAAAATTAATTTTTATTATAAATTATATTATTGCAGGACAGATTTATTTTTGCTGCCTTCTGCACAGTAGTTTGCAAGTACTAGACCCACAGGACACACAATTGGATATTGAGAACAAAGAGCTTTCTGTGTTAGTAATTAAACTACCCTGCAAGTGTCAAGATACCATCAGGGAGATTCAATAAAAGTTCTTATCGTTAAAAATGGTGCTAATTTTGCCCCAACCAATCAGATCTTATTTAAGATTTGAAAGCTAACATCTGTGGCTAGATGTAACATAACAATTATTGTATCCCCTTAATAGTGTGCAGCGTATCAACACTAGGGGAAACTGGGATTAAAGGGGGGGGCGATAAACAGCAAGTAGAGGCAAAAGTGTAAAAGTGTAAAGGTAAAAGTGTGAGAACACAATAGTAAAAGAACACAATGTGAAAATTGGTCTGGGTGCATAGGCCCCAGACCCTTCGCTTTTTCAGCCTTCCCCGATCCTAAGAGTAAATGGTATATGAGCAATGTGTACATTAAACATTCTCCGCTGGAGAGGGTGGCTCAGGTGCATCAAGCCCCGAGCCCATTGCCACGGCTCATCCGCAATAACAGTAATTTCACCAAAGAAAACGCGTGCTCACTGTCTTTCAAAGAACCAAGTAAAATCAAAATTCAACTTTATAAATGTTCCATTACATGAGCCAGATCACCTACTAGACTCACAAGTCCTAAACCACTTTAGATCCCGTGGGTATCACAATGGCTCCCATGCCTTTCCACAAATTGCGTTGATTCTCATCTACATGACGGGTTGTTAGCCAAAGCATGCCATCATCAAGTCTGCGATTCAGAAGCTCTGAATCTGGTGTTTAGCATTCAGTGCAATTGTATTTGGCTTAAAGACATGTGCACAATATAAATATATTGTATGTATGTATGTTTATGAAAAACTTCTAAACCGCTGGGCCGATTTTGATAAGGCTTGGCTTGTCACTTTTTCCCACCCCCTTTCATTTCATTTATATTTAAGTTTACTGGGGATGAGATTTGACCTTTGTGCTGCCATCTGTTGGAGAATCAAGTCATCGGCACGTTACAAAATAGCTGAGCCCAATGGCCTCCTCATTTAAATTATTTTAATGCGGTTTAATTTTGTTTTGATGTAAGCTCGCAGTTAAGTTTCATGTTATTTTTAACATTTTTATTAACTTTTTAGGTCCAGGGTTCCTCAAAAGAAAGATGCAGTATGTTCTCTCCCACAAGGTTTTGATTGGAAACTCTGGGTACTTTAGTAAATAGACTAAATAGATTAATAGGGAGATTCAATAAAAGTTCTTATCGTTTAAAATGGTGCTAATATTGCCCCAACCAATCAGATCTTATTATTCAATTTTAATTGAATTTAAACAGCATCTAAATGGCCCAACACCTAGTTAATATGCATTATAAATAACATAGTAATCTGTGGATTTTCCCTGTTCGCTAGTATCCACCTGAGAAGATTTCGACAGCAGAACCCTTTTTTTCAGTTGCTTTACATCTGTGCAGCCACAGCACAGATTTAATGAGTGACAAGCTCTGAATTAGCCCGAAATAATTGTTTCTTCTCCTTACCAAGCAATGAATCCGGTCTCTGACCAACATGTATGAATGGAGAAACAATTTTTTTTTTAAGGGTGAAATCAGAATCTTTTCTCTGCACACATTAAATAAATTGCATGCCTCAATAGCTTTTCTTAACAAAAAACTGGACTTTTACCAAAAGCAGAGTTTTGCCAGCACAGACAATTAGCCTTTGTTGCTTTAACAATAGAGTGACTGGCACATTTCAAACTCAAGCGTATCTTTTTATTCGGCTTCTCAGCCCTTAGCACTGATAAATCCGAACAATAGCTAACAGCTGGGCAAGATACACATTTTACTCTGTATTTTGCAAGCAATAAACATGAACGAAAGCCAGATCACATCATCTTTCTGAAC
Source organism: Hymenochirus boettgeri (assembly GCA_019447015.1). Classification (NCBI taxonomy): domain Eukaryota; kingdom Metazoa; phylum Chordata; class Amphibia; order Anura; family Pipidae; genus Hymenochirus; species Hymenochirus boettgeri. The sequence goes on along the minus strand of CM033472.1, from coordinate 84,318,089 downwards.
ATACGTTTTTGGAAAGAAAAGGGGGGGAAATATCTATCCATATTTTTAATCAAACTTGCCATATTTATTAATGTGCAGCTGTCCTATTGTATACACATCTTGGAAGGCTGTTTGTGGAAGCTGTCACTAAATCACTGACTTTTTAAAAAAAAATAGAATCTTAACATTCTCTTTAACATCGTTCATTCAAACCTCTGCAGATTTTCTTTTTTCCTTTTTTGGGGGGAGATGATGTCAACATGATAAGAAATCTATTTTGTGCATGGGACCCGAATTGTAAGTATTGGATTGCAAGGTGTAGGGCTTTATTTTATGAATGCAAATAGAGTAAAGGACATTGCAGCCTATGTGGCATTTGGGCTTGAAGGCAAGAATAAAAAGAAAAGTAGTTCTTGTGCGTTAATAGTTAACATAGACGGTTTGCTTGGTAGCAAAGGTTTAGCCGTTTATTAAGAGGGGGATTGACCATGTCACTTTCCATTGACAATGAGGTAAGGAGATCACTTTATCATCATTTATCTGATGCTTAGACATTCTTATTCAGCTCAAATGTCATAACTTCATTGTCTGTCAAGTCTGAGATTTTGTTTCTGAATTCCCTGCAGTAATGTAATAATATGCCTTATTTCTACATTCTGTGGTGTAATAATTGGATCACTAGGTTTGATGCACACTCATGGCTTCTGGAAATCAAACAGAGAATACCCAGTGACATAGCTAAAACTATTTCAAAGCAATAACACTATGGCACTTAATACAAATGAGGCTCAGTATTTTTGTTCCTATCTCAGATTACTATTTTCTATATTACATTTATTAAGTATTATGGTCATTTTTATTTTATTTATGATACATCTCAACCACAGCTCAGCTTCCGAAAAGCTTATGAAGGATTCGTGGTGGTCAATCTTTGTACTAATAACACAATGGGTATTGTTATTTCATATAATATACATAGCAAAAATAGAAAGTTTTTAACTTTGTAAAACATATAACTTTCCTATTGTAGGTACCACCATTGTACATTAGTCATGGAAAGTGCAGTTGTTGAATTTGGCATTGCAGTGTATGGTGACACAAAATTCTTCTTTAAAGGAATAATTCTCTCCCAAAGTGAACTATTCCTTTAATGTATTAATTGAAGCCCGGGAGGTTAAAGAGCTATGCCTTACCTCCCGTTCATCAATCAATAGCTCAGGATCCGGGAATGAAGATTCAAGAAACCTACATTTGCACGATCAACCATGGCTACAGTGGCAGGTCCTGACTGCTTTCTTGTTCTGTACAGCTATAGCGCGCATGCAGGATAAGGCTTGCTATAGCTGTACAGAACCAGGATCAGTTGGGACCTGTCACTGTAGCTGTGGTGGATCACGCATGCATGCGTTCCATAGTGGGAACACTCTGATAGCATTGGAAGTAATTATTTTTTACAAATGCACATGCAGTGACAATGGATTCTAGTATTCCACACTACGGCTTCACTGTGAATTTGTAATTGGTTACGATAATACACAGGTTATCATTATATACTGTATATTCATCGAATTTCAAATACAAGTTTCTAAATCTATTTTCAGGTCACAGTGCATTGGGGTTTGTAGGAAAGGGATGTATAAGGTAAGTTTAGCATTGTCCTTTCCTGGTAACTAACACTTTCCAAATATATATTTCACACATTAATATGGTTTATAAAGCATTGTGTTTGAAAGTAAACAGGGAGATATGGTACATTGACGACAGATCATAAGAACAAAGTAGGGAATCACAAATTCCAATCTGACTCCCAATAGACCTTAAGAGAAACCAGGAAAGGGTGATCTCATAGACAGCATAATACAAAGCCCGGGAAAAAATGGGTTAAGGAGATAGGACAAAGATAAATACATTTCCTACCACTCGTGAGTGTGCTGTTCTCACTACAAAAAGTGTAAATCGTTAACGCTTAATTTACCTGATTTACCTGATTGTTCATGTTTAAAATGTTCCGAACGATAAGCTCTCATTCAATGTTGTAAATCACTATAAAAGAAATGAAAACAATAAAAAGTTATGGTATAAAAAAAAAAAAAAAGAAAGAAAGCAAATAAACTTTAAAGAAGACATAATAAACTTGAACCTTGATGTCAGGAGGTGCTCCCTTTAGTGGCCATACTGAGCATAACTCCAATTGCTGCTTACACACTGGGGTTTCTCTAAAAAGTGGAAGTATGGAGCAATCAGTAGGAGTAAAATATGGTCTGAGCTAATCACATTAAAAAGAAATAGTTTTTTTCATGACAATACTTGTTAGATTGACAATCCTGATCTGAGTAGTATTTTTTTATGCACCCCTAACTGCTGGCATTACAGTTTTTCATCTGTCCTGTCAGTGTTAATTGTAGTTTTTTTTTAATGAAACAGTAAAAGAAAGTATGTACTCAATGGTGTCATGTATGATCCATGATTCTTTAATACTGTACATCTGGTTTTTTAGATTTCCCCTTTAAAACACAACGTTAAGTTTACTGAAAGTTTCTCCTTCCTTTAAAAGCCAAACAGCACTTTTTGCAGTCAGCGCAAATTAAGAAGTTACCAGAAAAATTAGTTTCCTCCTGTTTTCTACCTGCAGCTGGAAACATTTCATGTTGAATGTGTCTCTTAAACTGCAGGTGTGTTGGCTAATGTTCAAAAATCGCCTATGACCAACTTCAACAAAAGTACCAGGAACAACACAGCATGGTCACCTATATCACCTAAATATTAGTTAGTCCTTTTTATCCTATTGAGTTAAAGGGCAAGTTTTCCTTCAACTAGACTTGTATCTCATGTCTGTCATTTTATATCTAAATAAAATAGCTGTTCTCCTTGTTCTGTAGTTATTTATGACTCCTCAACAGTAAGTTGTAATATGATTGAAAATATAATAAAATATGTGAAAATGTCTTGTTAATACTGATTTTCTGCTAAAATACACATTTTTTCTTTAAAGAACTAGCTATACAAAAAAAACCTATAAATAAAATCTACACTTGGACTGTCACATATTTTCAAGGTTATTGTGATAGGGGCATCCAATATATATGCTTCATCTGCATAGCAACGCTTTGGAACTCTGGTAGCAGAAGCTAATGTTGTTGCACAAGGAATGATAAGGTCTCCAGTCTTCTTCTTGCTTTATCATATGATTAGGGGGAATATGTAAATTTCTTGCCACTTCCCAAATAATACACATTACGCCTGCATAGTGTTGATTCAAAGTGTAAAATTGATTAATATTTGTTTTCAAAATGACACAGGGTGATGTATGGACCCTTTTTACAACTTAAATTAATACCTTAAAGAGATGAATTGCCTCTACAAAGAATGCTAAAGTTCATGCTGAGGAATTTGCATATTTATATTACAGGCGACTGATAATAATTGTCGAAACAGATTGTAATGTGTTCCGTTTTTCATTTTAATCTGGTTGCACTCCAACAGCAAGATCTCATTAAATTCCAGTAACAGGGACTGCACTGTCATTCTCTTGACAGGAAGTTTGGAAGGATCCTTGACATTGTCATTGTAATAGTTACATGTTTATGCTTCAAACTACTTCAATTCTGTGAATGAAAATTTTGATTTGTAAAATGCTTTTAGCTGTGCTAAGATATGCAGACAGAATTCTATTTTCTTCCCTTCATAGCTGTAGGCTTAATTGATCCTCTTCGAGATTCACCTTTCTTTTTTCTTCAATAACCTACTTAATATCAGCCTTCAATGTTCTTTTTAATTTACCTGTCATAAAGAATCTAGATTAGGTCACAAGACCATTACAAGTTACTGAACCTCAACTTTTATAAACAGATATTTTTAAAAAATTTTGGGTTTTTACTCGGATTTAAAATTCTGTTTTAAAATATTCTGTAATATGAGTTTTACAAATTAGGCTCCAACTTTTTTTGATTCTAGGTTTATAATTTAGTTATAAATATAAGAGTAGAGTGCTTTGTGATTTCTTTGATTATCCTTAAAATATTGATGTATTATTTGTATTTTCTATTATTTTGCATATAAACAGGGTTATTCAATAAAAGTTCTTATCATTAAAAATGGTGGTAATTTTGCCCCAACCAATCATGTGTTAGCTTTCAAATGTTAAATAAGATCTGATTGGTTGGGGCAAAATTAGCACCATTTTTAACGATAAGAACTTTTATTGAATCTCCCTACTAGTTTTTTAGTAATTGTTAATAATCATTTCATTCCAACATATTATATAACCATACATATTATTTAATTGTGTAGATTTAGTAATATAGCATGATTAGGAACTCTCAAAGTGTGAGACAATGGACGTCCCTACAAATGTTGCCAGCTATTAACTTATGGGATCAGTCACAAGTATCATCCCAAGTATAGATCATCCAAAGTATATTGGAGTTCAACAGGGAAGTTCAACATGGAGATTAGCTCAAAGAAACAACAGATGAAGCTGAGGAACCAATTTCAACCATGGGGCATATTTATATACTATTGCTATCGCAGGACATCGCAATGACAAATATTGCTATTTTCGACTTATTTATAAAAAAGCTCATTTTCGCTTTCGCCTTTGCGGAAAAATATCACTGAGGCGATGTTTGGCGATAGTTTTCGCCTTATTCATTGCGTTACGTGTGGTATCCCTGCAAAAAGAGATTACTGTTATTTCAAAGCTATTTTTGTCACTTTTTTATTTAAATCTATTTACAAATAGGTGAAGTTTCGCCTTTTTGCCCCTTTTCTCCTTTTTGTTGCATTTTTTTGCAATGTTACCAGAATTTTCGCCAAACATCATTACTTACTGGTTCGCTTGTGAAGGTTCTCATTCATCCAGGTCATGGTATATTTGTTGTATTCAATTAGATCAACCGGACTTGAAGTTTAGTTCTTGAAGACGTTTCGCTAGTCATCCGACTGGCTTTCTCAATTCAGAATGAATTCTCTGAATGAGAAAGCCAGTCGGATGACTAGCGAAACGTCTTCAAGAACTAAACTTCAAGTCCGGTTGATCTAATTGAATACAACAGATATACTTACTGGTTCCTTTAACATGACTATTTCTTACACAGCACTATGGTATGTTCCCATATTAATGTACTGGTTTGGTACCGTATATACTCGAGTATAAGTCGAGGTTTTCAGGCTGTAAAAACAGCCTGAAAACTAAACCTCGACTTATACTCGGGTCAGTCACTAACTTGTAAGAAAATCCGGCTGCCGCATCTCCTGATAGTCGCATCCACTGACGTCACTACTCGGCGCCGGGATTAAGACAGGCGCCGAGTAGTGACTTCAGGATGCGACTATCGGGAGATGCAGCAGCCGATTCTTCTTACAAGTTAGTGACTGACGTGGATGCGAGATAAGGAGATATGGCAGCATGGTTGGACTAGCGTACTGTGGAAATCCCCTGGGCCCAGGACCTTGGGGGGCCTTCTACCTCACTGCCGAGACCACAGCAGGCAGCCTGCTTCTGTCAATATTCCCAGTGTGAAGGAGTCCATGAGATCTGAGCTGGCATCCAGCCTTATACTTCAGAGCAGAGGTACTTTATTAAAAGTCTTTGGGCCTCTAGGGTTGGGGGTATGGGGTTATGGTGGGGATTAATAATGGTGGTGGGTCTTAAAGGGCTTCTGTATAGGGAAGAAGGGTTAGGAGTATGTGGTCATGGAGGCTGCTGGGGGATATGGTAATTGTCTAAATGGGCTTCTGTATAGGGAGGGGGTTAGGGGTATGAAGTCATGGGTGGCTGCTGCTGGGGGATAATAGTGGGGGTCTTGATGGGCCTCTGTATAGGGAGGGGTGGTTAGGAGTATGTAGCTATGGGGGTACTGCTGCTGTAAATAATGTTGTTGTGTATATTTGTGTCTGTGGTGTTAGGGGGTATAGAATTATGGATTACTGAAAACAATACAGAATCAGGAGGATGGTAACTATTGTTAAATAGATTGCCTTCTGATTCTGTATTGTTTTGAGGCTTTAGTTGCCCTTTAAATGGAAAGCAGAATTCCCATACAGTATTAGCCATACTGGATATGGTTATTACTCTGAGACTACTGTATGGGAATTCTGCTGTCCATTGAAAGAGCAACTAAAGCCTCAAAACAATACAGAATCAGAAGGCAGTAGTGGTCTCTTTCAATGGACAGCAGAATTCCCATACAGTAGTCTCATAGAGTAATAACCATATCCAGTATGGCTAATACTGTATGGGAATTCTGCTGTCCATTTAAAGGGCAACTAAAGCCTCAAAACATACCATCCTCCTGATTCTGTATTGTTTTCAGTAATCCCTAATTCTATACCCCTTAACACCACACAGACACAAATATACACACATAAACAACATTATTTACAGCAGCAGTACCCCCATAGCTACATACTCCTACACCACCTCCCTATACAGAGGCCCATCAAGACCCCCACTATTATCCCCCAGCAGCAGCACACCATGATTCATACCCCAACCCCTCCCTATACAGAAGCCCATTTAGACAATTAATACCCCAGCAGCCTCCATGACCACATACTCTAACCCTTCTTCCCTATACAGAAGCCCTTAAGACCCACCACCATTATTTATCCCCACCATAACCCCATACCCCCAACCCTAGAGGCCAAAGACTTTTAATAAAGTACCTCTGCTCTGAAGTATAAGGCTGGATGCCAGCTCAGACTCATGGACTCCTTCACACTGGGAATATTGACAGAAGCAGGCTGCCTGCTGTGGTCTCGGCAGTGAGGTAGAAGGCCCCCCAAGGTCCTGGGCCCAGGGGATTTCCACAGTACGCTAGTCCAACCATGCTGCCATATCTCCTTATCTCGCATCCACGTCAGTCACTAACTTGTAAGAAGAATCGGCTGCTGCATCTCCCGATAGTCGCATCCTGAAGTCACTACTCGGCGCCTGTCTTAATTCCCGGCGCCGAGTAGTGACGTCAGTGGATGCGACTATCAGGAGATGCGGCAGCCGGATTTTCTTACAAGTTAGTGACTGACCCGAGTATAAGTCGAGGTTTAGTTTTCAGGCTGTTTTTACAGCCTGAAAACCTCGACTTATACTCGAGTATATACGGTACCAAACCAGTACATTAATATGGGAACATACCATAGTGCTGTGTAAGAAATAGTCATGTTAAAGGAACCAGTAAGTATATCTGTTGTATTCAATTAGATCAACCGGACTTGAAGTTTAGTTCTTGAAGACGTTTCGCTAGTCATCCGACTGGCTTTCTCAATTCAGAGAATTCATTCTGAATTGAGAAAGCCAGTCGGATATGAAGCGAAACGTCTCAAGAACAAACTCAAGTCCGGTTGATCTAATTGAATACAAAAAATATACCATGACCTGGATGAATGAGAACCTCACAAGCGAACCAGTAAGGAATGATGTTTGGCGAAAATTCTGGTAACATTGCAAAAAATGCAACAAAAAGGAGAAAAGGGGCAAAAAGGCGAAACTTCACCTATTTGTAAATAGATTAAATAAAAAAGTGACAAAAATAGCTTTGAAATAACAGTAATCTCTTTTTGCAGGGATACCACACGTAACGCAATGAATAAGGCGAAAACTTCGCAAACATCGCCTCAGTGATATTTTCCGCAAAGGCGAAAGCGAAAATGAGCTTTTTTATAAATAAGTCGAAAATAGCAATTTGTCATTGCGATGTCCTGCGATAGCAATAGTATATAAATATGCCCCATGGTTGAAATTGGTTCCTCAGCTTCATCTGTTGTTTCTTTGAGCTAATCTCCATGTTGAAATCCTGTTGAACTCCAATATACTTTGGATGATCTATACTTGGGATGATATGTGACTGATCCCATAAGTTAATAGCTGGCAACATTTGTAGGGACGTCCATTGTCTCACACTTTGAGAGTTCCTAATCATGCTATATTACTAAATCTACACAATTAAATAATATGTATGGTTATATATTGTTGGAATGAAATGATTATTAACAATTACTAAAAAACTAGTAGGGAGATTCAATAAAAGTTCTTATCGTTAAAAATGGTGCTAATTTTGCCCCAACCAATCAGATCTTATTTAACATTTGAAAGCTAACACATGATTGGTTGGGGCAAAATTACCACCATTTTTAATGATAAGAACTTTTATTGAATAACCCTGTTATATGCAAAATAATAGAAAATACAAATAATACATCAATATTTTAAGGATAATCAAAGAAATCACAAAGCACTCTACTCTTATATTTATAACTAAATTATAAACCTAGAATCAAAAAAAGTTGGAGCCTAATTTGTAAAACTCATATTACAGAATATTTAAAACAGAATTTTAAATCCGAGTAAAAACCCAAAATTTTTTAAAAATATCTGTTTATAAAAGTTGAGGTTCAGTAACTTGTAATGGTCTTGTGACCTAATCTAGATCTTTATGACAGGTAAATTAAAAAGAACATGAAGGCTGATATTAAGTAGGTTATTGAAGAAAAAAGAAAGGTGAATCTGAAGAGATCAATTAAGCCTACAGCTATGAAGGGAAGAAAATAGAATTCTGTCTGCATATCTTAGCACAGCTAAAAGCATTTTACAAATCAAAATTTTCATTCACAGGATTGAAGTAGTTTGAAGCATAAACATGTAACTTTCAATGACAAGTCAAGGATCTTCCAAACTTCCTGTCAAGAGAATGACAGTGCAGTCCCTGTTACTGGAATTTAATGAGATCTGTGTTGGAGTGCAACCAGATTAAAATGAAAAACGGAACACATTACCATCTGTTTCGACAATTATTATCAGTCGCCTGTAATATAAATATGCAAATTCCTCAGCATGAACTTTGCATTCTTTGTAGAGGCAATTCATCTCTTTAAGGTATTAATTAAGTTGTAAAAAGGGTCCATACATCACCCTGTGTCATTTTGAAAACAAATATTAATCAATTTTACACTTTGAATCAACACTATGCAGGCGTAAGTGTATTATTTGGGAAGTGGCAAGAAATTTACATATTCCCCTAATCATATGATAAAGCAAGAAGAAGACTGGAGACCTTATCATTCCTTGTGCAAACAACATTAGCTTCTGCTACCAGAGTTCCAAAGAGGTTGCTATGCAGATGAAGCATATATATTGGATGCCCCTATCACAATAACCTTGAAAATATGTGACAGTCCAAGTGTAGATTTTATTTATAGGTTTTTTTTGTATAGCTGTTCTTTAAAGAAAAAATGTGTATTTTAGCAGAAAATCCGTATTAACAAGACTTTTCACATATTTTATTTATTTTCAATCATATTACAACTTACTGTTGAGGAGTCATAAATAACTACAGAACAAGGAGAACAGCTATTTTATTTAGATATAAAATGACAGACATGAGATACAAGTCTAGTTGAAGGAAAACTTGCCTTTAACTCAATAGGATAAAAAGGACTAACTAATATTTAGGTGATATAGGTGACCATGCTGTGTTGTTCCTGGTACTTTTGTTGAAGTTGGTCATAGGCGATTTTGAACATTAGCCAACACACCTGCAGTTTAAGGACACATTCAACATGAAATGTTTCCAGCTGCAGGTAGAAAAACAGAGGAAACTAATTTTTCTGGTAACTTCTTAATTTGCGCTGACTGCAAAAAGTGTGTTGGCTTTTAAAGGAAGGAGAAACTTTAGTAACTTAACGTTGTGTTTTAAAGGGGAAATCAAAAAAAACGATGTACAGTATTAAAGAATCATGGATCATACATGACACCATTGAGTACATACTTTCTTTTACTGTTTCATTAAAAAAAAACTACAATTAACACTGACAGGACAGATGAAAAACTGTAATGCCAGCAGTTAGGGGTGCATAAAAAAATACTACTCAGATCAGGATTGTCAATCTACAAGTATTGTCATGAAAAAAACTATTTCTTTTTAATGTGATTAGCTCAGACCATATTTTACTCCTACTGATTGCTCCATACTTCCACTTTTTAGGAAACCCCAGTGTGTAAGCAGCAATGGAGTTATGCTCAGTATGGCCACTAAAGGGAGCACTCCTGACATCAAGGTTCAAGTTTATTATGTCTTCTTTAAAGTTTATTGCTTTCTTTTTTTTTTTTTTTATACCTAAACTTTTTATGTTTTCATTTCTTTTATAGTGATTTACAACATTGAATGAGAGCTTATCGTTCGGAACATTTTAAACATGAACAATCAGGTAAATCAGGTAAATTAAGCGTTAACGATTTACACTTTTTGTAGTGAGAACAGCACACTCACGAGTGGTAGGAAATGTATTTATCTTTGTCCTATCTCCTTAACCCATTTTTTCGGGTTTGTATTATGCTGTCTATGAGATCACCCTTTCCGGTTTCTCTTAAGGTCTATTGGGAGTCAGATTGGATTTGTGATTCCCTACTTTGTTCTTATGATCTGTCGTCAATGTACCATATCCCCTGTTTACTTTCAAACACAATGCTTTATAAACCATATTAATGTGTGAAATATATATTTGGAAAGTGTTAGTTACCAGGAAAGGACAATGCTAAACTTACTATACCCCTTTCCTACAAACCCCAATGCACTTTGACCTGAAATAAGATTTAGAAACTTGTATTGAAATTCGATGAATAACAGTATATATGATAACCTGTGTATTATCGTAACCAATTACAAATTCACAGTGAAGCCGTAGTGTGGAATACTAGAATCCATTGTCACTGCATGTGCATTTGTAAAAAATAATTACTTCCAATGCTATCAGAGTGTTCCCACTATGGAAGCATGCATGCGTGATCCACCACAGCTACAGTGACAGGTCCCAACTGATCCTGGTTCGTACAGCTATAGCAAGCTTATCTGCATGCGCGCTATAGTGTACAGAACAAGAAAGCAGTCAGGACTGCCATGTAGCCATGGTTGATCGTGCAAATGTAGGTTTCTTGAATCTTCATTCCCGGATCCGAGCTATTGATTGATGAACGGGAGGTAAGGCATAGCTCTTTAACCTCCGGGCTTCAATTAATACATTAAAGGAATAGTTCACTTTGGGAGAGAATTATTCTTTAAGAAGAATTTTGTGTCACCATACACTGCAATGCCAAATTCAACAACTGACTTTCCATGACTAATGTACAATGGTGGTACCTACAATGAAAGTGTATATGTTTACAAAGTTAAAAACTTTCTATTTTTGCTATGTATATTATAAATAAACAATACCCATTGTGTTATTAGTACAAAGATTGACCACCACGAATCCTTCATAAGCTTTTCGGAAGTGAGCTGTGGTTGAGATGTATCATAAATAAAATAAAAATGACCATAATACTTAATAAAAGTAATATAGAAAATAGTAATCTGAGATAGGAACAAAAATATGAGCCTCATTGTATTAAGTGCCATAGTGTTATTGCTTTGAAAGTTTTAGCTATGTCACTGGGTATTCTTGTTGATTTCCAGAAGCCATGAGTGTGCATCAACCTAGTGATCCAATTATACACCACAGAATGTAGAAATAAGGCTATTATTAATTACTGCAGGGAATTCAGAAACAAAATCAGACTTGACAGACAATGAAGTTATGATTCAGAGCTGAATAAGAATGTCTAAGATCAGATAAATGATGATAAAGTGATCTCCTTACCTCATTGTCAATGGAAAGTGACATGGTCAATCCCCCTCTTAATAAACGGCTAAACCTTTGCTACCAAGCAAACCGTCTATGTTAACTATTAAACGCACAAGAACTACTTTCTTTTTATTCTTGCCTTCAAGCCCAAATGCCACATAGGCTGCAAGTCCTTTACTCTATTTGCATTCATAAAATAAAGCCCTACAACCTTGCAATCCAATACTTACAATTCGGGTCCCATGCACAAAATAGATTTCTTATCATGTTGACATCATCTCCCCCAAAAAGGAAAAAAGAAAATCTGCAGAGGTTTGAATGAACGATGTTAAAGAGAATGTTAAGATTCTATTTTTTTTTAAAAAAGTCAGTGATTTAGGGACAGCTTCCACAAAAAGCCTTCCAAGATGTGTATACAATAGGACAGCTGCAATTAATAAATATGGCAAGTTTGATTAAAAATATGGATAGATATTTCCCCCCCTTTTCTTTCCAAAAACGTATGTTCAGAAAGATGATTGATCTGGCTTTGTTCATGTTTTATTGTCTGCAAAATACAGAGTAAAATGTGTATTGCCCAGCTGTTAGCTATTGTTCGGATTTATCAGTGCTAAGGGCTGAGAAGCCGAAAAAAAGATACGCTTGAGTTTGAAATGTGCCAGTCACTCTATGTTAAAGCAACAAAGGCTAATTGTCTGTTGGCAAAATCTGCTTTTGGTAAAAGTCCAGTTTTTTGTTAAGAAAAGCTATTGAGGCATGCAATTTATTTAATGTGTGCAGAGAAAAGATTCTGATTTCACCCTTAAAAAAAAATTGTTTCTCCATTCATACAATGTTGGTCAGAGACCGGATCATTGCTTGGTAAAGAGAAGAAACAATTATTTCGGGCTAATTCAGAGCTGTCAATCATTAAATCTGTGCTGTGGCTGCACAGATGTAAAGCAACTGAAAAAAAGGGTTCTGCTGTCGAATCTTCTCAGGGGGATACTAGCGAACAGGGAAAATCCACAGATTACTGTTATTATAATGCATATTAACTAGGTGTTGGGCCATTTAGATGCTGTTAAATTCAATTAAATTGAATAAAAGATCTGGAGTGGTTGGGCAACTAAAGCCTCAAAACAATACAGAATCAGAAGGCAGTAGTGGTCATTATTTCTACCCTCGACTTATACTCGGGTCAATCACTTTTATTCATTTTTTAGGAAATATGTACCTCGACTTATACTCAAGTATATACCGTAATTAGCTGCAGTTTGCTGAAAATAAGCAATACTAAAAAATGTGTCCTATAAATAAAAGAGAAAATTCACCTTTTGAGCTTTACACTATTATCCTATTAAAATAGAGAAAATTCGCCTTTTGAGTTTTACACTATTTACCATGTCCTATTAACAATTTTTTTTGAGTTTTACACTATCATCCTATTAATGAAACAGAGAAAAATCGCCTTTTGAGTTTTATACTATTTATATCTTTGGCTGAAAAAAACACCTACAGGGTTATTCAATAAAAGTTCTTATAATTTAAAATGGTGCTAATTTTGCCCCAACCAATCAGATCTTATTAAACATTTGAAAGCTAACATCTGATTGGTTGGGGCAAAATTAGCAGAATTTTAAACAATAAGAACTTATTATTGAATAACCCTGCAAATGTGTTAGGCTATTTTTAAATAACAAAGATAGGTGTTCTGTGTGTATTAACCAATTTAATACTACTTTGTGAAAACCACCAGGGAGTATTACCTATTTACAATCATATGTGCTGAGCTTTTTCAGCATTATTAGTGCTACTCTTTGCTAGATAATTTTCGCTTTTGATGAAAATTCGCCTTTTTAATAACTTTGATGAAAGGAAAAGTAGGAAGCTTTAAAAAAAAAAAAAAAAAATCTATAAAAGGGGAAAATTAACCTTAAAAAAGCGAAATCTCAGATCGTATTTCAGTAAATGCTGAAAAATAGTCTAACACCCCCCTGAGTACTTATTGGTATAGAGAAACACTCCACAATGTACTGACACCTCCATGGACCCATTGGCAGGCTAAATAAATGGCCACTTATGCGTTTTCGCCACCTCAAACTTGGCGAATTGGAATGGCTGAACTTAACTCAAAAATACACTTTTTGCCATTTTATAAATATGCTTGAGCGGTTACTGCAGCTATGTATGGCGAAAAGTGAAATGACGCGGTAATGAGCTTTCGCCACTGGTTATCACTGCTTTATAAATAGCAAAAAGTTCAAAGTAGGTCCAAAAAAGGTTACGTTAAAAAGGCGAAAAGTTTAACGAACCTTTATAAATATGCCCCTAAGTCTTTATATCTGCCTATTCTGATTATAAACATTGTGTTTATACTATGGCTGGGTCTCACTGTTTTCTGGACCATGTTCCCTAAATTGTATTTGTATTCTACCCCTCCTCACCAATCTCTCAACTCTGTATCTCTCCATCTCTTCTCTCTACCCCCTCTTACTGCTTCCATACGCTATAGCAGCTCCTCGCTAACACTGCTCATCCCTCTCGTTCAAATACAGAGGAAAAAACACTTACAAACCCGCCTCCCACTTTCTGTCTCTGTTTGTCCTCCTACTTCTGTCTGCTGGTGATGTGTCCCCTAATCCTGGACACAGTCGATCATTCCCTCCAGATACTTCACTCCTTGAGCATTCGGAATAAATTGCCATCCTGGTTTCTATCCTATCTCTCTAAATGAACTTACTCTGCATCTTATGCTAAGAATACCTCTTTTACAGTTCCTCTTAGTGTGGGGGTGCAGCAGGTGTCTGTTCTTGGACCCTTATTGTTCTCCCTCTACACTATTTCCTTGGAAGAAATCATTAGCTCTTTTGGCTTCAAGTATCATTTAAATGCAGATGATACACAAATCTACTTGTCCACACCTACGTTAACTCCTGACATCCAATCACGTGTCTCGGACTGCCTCCTTGCCATCTCCTTCTGGATGTCTAAATGCTACCTCAAATTAAATATTTCTAAAACTGAAATGATCATTTTCCCTCCTAAACCTAGTCCTGTCCCATCTTTCTCTATTTCTTTTGACAATACCCTAATTTTTCCCATCCAATTGGCAGGCTGCCTAGGGGTAATTATTGACTCCTTTCTCTCCTTTTCTAACCACATTAGATATGTTGTGAAAACCTGCCACCTTTTCCTTCATTATAAAGCCCAAATCCGCAGGTTCCTTTCTCTTCTGACCACCGCTATGCTTATGCATGCTCTCATCCTATCGTGCCTGGACTATTTCAACCTACTATTTAATGGTCTTCCTGCTTCCCGCCTCTCTCCCTTTCAGTCTATACTTAACTCTGCCACACGTATTTCGCTCTCTAATAAACAGGATCCCAAATCTTCTCTGTACCAGACAACAACCTGGCTCCCCATTAAACAGCGCTTTGTATACAAATCATTCTCCTAACCTTTAAATCCCTTCACTATGCTGCTCCTCCTTATATTTCCTCTCTACTGTCCCCAAATGTTCCTGTCTGTATCCTCCGCTCATCACAGAACCAGCTCCTGCACAGACCCCCCACGTGTACTGCTTCCTCTCGCCTTAAACCTCTCTCTCTTGTGGCCCCCGTCCTCTGGAATTCTATTTCTCTCTCTCTACATCAAGAAACCTCTATTAGCAGGTTTAAATCTAGCATTACATCCTACCTATCTGGTAGCCAGCACAGTACTCATTCCATTGTATTTGTATGTTACCCACCTAACTAGATTGTAAGCTCTATGGTGCAGGGACCTCCTTACCTCTGTGACTAGTAAGTGACTGGTTAAATTATAGGTCATTTAGTTATAATTGGCCTACTGCCTTTTCCTGTGAATATGCCAAGAATGTTGCTTGCTGCTTTAACTTTCTTGCTCATCCTGTGTCTACCTATAATAGCTAATCACTGCAAAACACCACCCTATGGTAGATTGATATTTGTGGATCCAAGAGGCATCTGAAAGAGTGAACTTGGTCTATCTGTGTGTCAATTGTCTAAAAAAATGGTGCTAAAATGATTAAGAATGTTTCTTCAATAAATCATTCTGAAAGGCCTTTATGTCATATAACTAGATCACATCACTGTGCTGCTTTTAATACAAGAGAATTAGGTATAAATAAAGGCATATATATTACAATTAATCTGGTCCAGCATATGGCAGTTAATGTATTTGCAGCAGGAGTACAGGGGGAGTACAGCAAGTGCATATACATATATTGTGTAAATATAAAAATATAGATCCATCTAAACCTATATTTGGGAGTTGAGTGCCTAAATGAATGCCTTAGATGAATATTGGACCCTGGTGCTACCAAATAAATTAGATGAATACTGTGTTTATAGTTCCAGTGCACTCAGGGATTTTTATATATATACCGGTACACACACACTCACACACACACAGACACATATTGAACTATTAATAAATTTCACGTGTTCCATAAAAAGAATTAAAACTAAAAATGATTTCACTATTGTGAAACATACAGCTGCATGGCTACAGATTATCTAAAAATCAGATAAATTTCTAGGTGTTTTCCATCCAAACCTTTTAGTCAATACAAGTGATCAAGGATGTATCATGTCAGAAAAGAAGGCAGAAGATCTGGGACTTGTCAACTAGACAATGTTTAATGCATAGTTCTGAAGCTCTACCTAGAGACCCATTCACACAGAGCAACAAATCAATGAACAAGCCAGAAGTCTTGATGTAGTCTATTGTTACTCTCAGGACTTGATATTATCAGTTATAATAGAGAGAGATGTCATTTCTCTGACTTTAGCAAATCCAGGTCAGGAGGGATGCCATGCCTCACTTCACATTGATTATTACATGGAGCAGGTTGTAAGGCAATTCCTGATGATAGTCTGCTTCAATAAATAATTATATAATTATTCTGAAAAAAAGCTTTCAAATAAATACAGTTTTTTACCCTTTCCATTCTTTCAGTCTGTATTGGAAATATCCAGCGATTTTCACTGAATCTGTTTAATGCATCATGTCTCAATGATAAACTCTGAAAAAAACAAAAAAATTCTAAAACATATGAATCCTGCTACTATTTATGGGCCATAGATACAAGTACTTTGTAATGCAGCAAAAAAAAAAGAAGGTGGTTATAGATGTTACTCTTCATCTTTTACCCATGCTACCCTTTGTATACACTAATCATTAATGTAAGAAAATCTGGATACTAATTGGGCCTGATAACAAGGGACAGGCGAGAACCTCTTTTTTCAACGAAGTAAAAAGTATGGCTCTGTATAAGTGCCCTCTACTGCCGGTGTTTTAGATCCTAGGAATGCAAATATTAACCTTTTAGCCAGTGAAAATGTTGCAGAGGAGTGAGTTGGGGGGGTTGAAAAGAAAAAGCAGGATTTTGATTAGTAGTAGCCAATAATCAATACACATTTTATCCTTATTATATGTTTAACCTGTGGTTCTTCTGCCTTTGAAAAGTAGGAAATGCACAAATTGCTGGAGGCTGTTCATCAAAGAGCAGATCAATAACCACAGTATTCATGGCACAGACAGAATTTTCTTGTTTTCAAGTGTTTTGTCCAGAACAGTTTTAAAATTATTTTTCTAAATATTTTGTAAATAACAATGTCCATCACCTGTTGCCAGCCAATGATAAGCAATGATAAGCAATGATGAATAATGTGAGTTCAAGGCCTCTATTTCTTTTGTAGACTAAAGCCATACACAATTGAAATTCTTGTCCTTGTATGGCCCAATTTACACTAATGAGGATAAAGCACAGTTAACTCTCAAAGTGGCTATAAAACACATATTTTGTATGTGAACTGGAGAAACGAGAAAACGCAAAAAATACTAAACATTAAAAACTTGAATTAAATGGTAGCTAACATTCCTCTTTCATGCCTATGCCTAACATGAGCATAAACAAGGAATGTTCAGGTGCATGTGAGGACATTATTAAAGGGTAAGTTCACCCACCCACACAAACCTTTGGTATTATGCTAGCTGCCCCCCAAAACCTTGACCTCGCAAGGTGTAAGGAACATATCTTCTCTCCCGGCCCAACGTTGGTCCGCTAGGGCGCGTTCCTGGACTGGTGACGTGAACGGCGCAATGACATCACCACACATTCGCGCCACCTGGCACGAACGTTTAAATAAGTCATCCTCCCTCCCACGGACGCCCGATTATCAGTTGTTTTTGGCATCCATGGGCTTACAGGTTTCTCAGCCCTCCTGAGTTCTCCTGTCTCCAGCGTTGTTCCTGTTTCCTAGTCTCCATTGTTCCAGTTACCAATCCTGCCTGTTCCAGTTCAGCTCTCCATTGTTCCAGTCTCAGCTCCTGCATTGTTACAGTTCAGCCTCTCCATTGTTTCAGTCACAGCTTCTGCATTGTTACAGTTCAGCCTCCATTGTTACAGTCACAGCTCCTGCATTGTTACAGTTCAGCCTCTCTATTGTTCCAGTCACAGATCTGCATTGTTACAGTTCAGCCTCTCCTTGTTCCATTCACAGCTCCTGCATTGTTACAGTTCAGCCTCTCCTTGTTCCATTCACAGCTCCTGCATTGTTACAGTTCAGCTCTCCTTTGTTCCAGTTACCACTCTTGCATTGTTACAGTTCAGCCTCTCCATTGTTCCAGTCACAGCTTCTGCATTGTTACAGTTTAGCCTCTCCTTGTTCCAGTCACAGCTCCTGCATTGCTACAGTTACAGCTTCAGCATTATTCCTGTGTCCAGCTCCAGCATTGTATCCGTTCCTGTACAGTCTCCTGGACTCATACTTCCTCCTACTTCCAACTAAAATATCAGTCTCTCAGGAACTTCCTCCCCGGGAAACCATTACAGTACAATCGGCCCATGGAGGCCCCTGAGGAAGTGATGCCTGAACTATCTAAGACTCTCCAGGCGGATGGATGTATTTGAACATCAGCAAAATCGTATGGCACAGTTTATGGACAGTTTATGGACCTGCTGTGAGTAATCCTCCTCCACCCCCGCCGGCTCCAGTTGTCCAGAGTGGTCCTGAACCTCGTATTCCTCCATGATATGATGGCAATCCTCAAGGCGGTAGGGGATTTTTGAATCAATGCCAGATTCATTTTGACTTACAGCCATTCCAGTTTCCTTCTGACCGGGCTAAAGTGGGTTATATAATCGCCTTGCTGGAAGGGGGTGCCCTAGCTTGGGCCTCTCCTCTTTGGGAAAAAGAGGATCCTTTGACTTGCAATATTACTAATTTCCTTAAATTATTCCGAAAAGTATTTGACGCTCCTGGACGTAAGTCTGGTGCCTCCAACCACCTAATACAACTCCAGCAACATGATATTCTTACTCCTTCTCTAACTACTCCGTTCTGGATCCTTGCCATTGACAACTGACCATTAACATCAGAATTTGTTACTCAAGTCACTACAGAGTTATTCATCCAAACTGGGGCACTTCATAAGGAGAACTTATCTTTCTTTGTCATTCATTGCCCCTTTACACCTATTAGTCTTCCCTGGCTGCAACTCCATAATCCCTCCATAGACGGTCTTCTAGTGAAATTACAGCTTTGAGTTCTAAGTGCATTACTAACAGTCTGTCTTTACCAACCCTTCATTGTTCTACCCTTTCTTCTAATAAAGACTCTCCATCTCTTCCCGAAGCTTACCAAGATTTCCAAGATGTTTTTTGTAAAAAATCTGCTGAAACCTTACATATTCATCGTCCCTATGACTGCCCTATTGATCTTCTTCCTGGAACCATGCCCCCTCGTGGACGTACTTACCCCTTGTCTCAACCAGAAACTGTAGCTATGAGAGAATATATCCAAGATAATCTCTCTCTGGGTTTTATTCGTCCTTCCTCCTCGCCTGCTGGGGCTGGATTATTTTTTGTTGAAAAAAAAGATGGTAGTTTCCATCCTTCCTTCCTCTTCATCTTATCACAGAACATTTTGATCAACTGAAAGGAGCCACCATTTTTTCTAAACTTGACCTTAGAGGAGCCTACAATTTAATCAGAATCCGTGAGGGTGATGAATGGAAAACAGCCTTCAATACCCGTGAATATCTGGTCATGCCATTTGTGTAATGCCCTGGATGTATTCCAGGAATTTCTCAACTACATATTCAGAGACTTGTTGGGCAACTCCGTAGTTGTCTACCTGGATGATATATGAATTTTTTTACAAGACTTACCTACTCATCGTATTCATCTTCGTCAAGTCCTTTTCAGACTACGACTTAATCGTCTGTATGCTAAACTGGAGAAATGCCTCTTTGAAGTTTCTGGGATATACGGTATCATCTCTGCCCAAGTTTTAGAAATGGATTCCTCTAAAGTCTCTGCCATTCTTGATTGGTCCCTTCCTTCCTCCACTAAAGCCATTCAAAGTTTCATTTGTTTTGCCAATTACTATAGACAATTTATCAAGAACTTTTCTTCCGTCATTTCTCTAATCTTGAATCTCATCCGTAAAGGGGGGAAACCCAATGCTTGGACTAAGGAAGCTCTGGAAGCCTTAGAAAAACTTAAAACTGCATTTGCCTCTACCCCTGTTTTGGTCCACCCTGATCCTCAATTACCCTTTTTCATCGAGGTTGACGCCTCTGACATTGCTGCTGGAGCAGTTCTTTCTCAGAGACATAGGTTTAAAGAAAAACTTTATCCATGTGCTTTCTTTTCTAAGAGAATCTCTCCTTGTGAACAAAACTACGATATTCGCTATTTGTGAACTTTTTGCTATTAAACTTGCTCTTGAAGAGTGGCATCATCTTTTGGAAGGCTCTATTCAACCAATAACTATCTTCACTGACCACAAAAATTTGGAGTATATTCATTCAGCCAAGAGACTTAATCCCAGACAAGCCGTTGGGCACTTTTTTTTCCCATTCACGCTTTGATTTCATAATCACCTTCCGCCCTGGAACAAAGAATAAAAAAGCAGATGCTTTATCTAGATCTTTCTGTTCTCAAGGATTCTCTACTCCTGATAAAGGTCCTATTATCCCTGGAACCAAAATTCTGGCACCCATATTTCCTCTGCTATCTATAAAAATCCAATCTGCTCAGGACTCGTGCCCTTCTTCTACTCCAGTCAACAAAGTCTACATTCCTTCAGCCTTACGTATGCCTCTACTCTCTCACTCATGACTCTAGACAAGCTGGTCATCCTGGAGTTCAAAAAACTATTTTTCTCCTGTCCGGTTCTGTCTGGTGGCCAGATTTAATAAAAGACGTCAAAGATTTTGAAGCCTCTTGTTCCACTTGTGCCATGTTCAAGTCTCCTCGTAATCTTCCCTGTAGACTTCTTAAACCTCTACCCATTCCGTCTCGTCCTTGGACGCATCTTTCCATGGATTTTATAGTGGATTTACCTCCTTCAAAGAAGCATACAGTAATATGGGTAACTATTGTCCGTTTTAGCAAGATGGCACATTTTGTTCCTCTACTCAAATTGCCCTCTGCTTGCTCATTTATTTGTTTCTTATATTTTTCGCCTGCATGGGCTACCCATCGAAATTGTTTCCGATAGGAGGAACACAATTTGTATTCAAATTCTGGAGAGCATTGTGCAAGTCTTTAAACATCAAACTTCAATTTTCTTCTGCATACCTTCCACTGTCTAATGGTGCTGCTGAACGGATTAACCAGTCTCTAGAACAATTTCTCCAGTGTCACATCTCTATCTCTCAAAATGATTGGTCTGACCTTCTACCATGGGCAGAGTTTGCCTACAACAATACCTCACATTCTTCGTCTGGTACCTCTCCTTTTTTTTGCAACACTGGACAAAATCCAATATATTTCCCTCAAGACTTTCTTTTTTCCAATAATCCTACTGCCGATGATATGCTTTTTCACATGTCAGCTATTTGGGACTCCACAAGGAACACTTTACTTAAAACCTCCCTACTTCAGAAAAAGGCAGCCGACAGAAGACGTAGACCAGCTCCCCAATATGCTATTGGACATAAGGTTTGGTTATCTTCCCGGAATCTTCATTTACACATTCCAGCACCCAATCTGGGCCCCAAATTCATTGGCCCTTTCAAGATCTACTTTGAAGATCCCCAATGTCTTTCATGTTTCACTACTCAAGCCAGTTATTATCAACCGATTCTCTAGTCCCAATCCTTCTTCTCCTCCAGTTTTGGTTGACGGACAACAAGAATTTGAAGTTCAGGAAATCCTTGTTTCTAGATATTTTAGGAATTCTCTTCAATATCTTGTTCACTGGAAGGGATTTGGTCCTGAAGAATGCTCCTGGATTAAACTAGTGGACATCCATGCTCCCCGTTTAATTAGAGTCTTCCATAAGAAATTCTCTTTCAAACCTGGATCTAGTGGTCCTGTGGCCCCCCATGGAGGAGGGGGTACTGTAAGGAACTTATCTGTTCTCCTGGCCCAACGTCGGCCCGCTAGGGCGTGCTCCTGGACTGCTGTTGTGAACGGCGCTGTGACGTCACCAGCGCCCAGCCCTCCTGAATTCTCCTGTCTCGTTGTTCCTGTTTCCTGGTCTCCATTGTTCCAGTGGCCAATTCTGCCTGCTTAAGTTCAGCTCTCCATTGTTCCAGTGACAGCTCCTGCATTGTTACAGTTCAGCCCTCCATTGTTACAGTTACCACTCCTGCACTGTTACAGTTCAGCCTCTACATTGTTCCAGTCACAGCTCCTGCTTTGTAACAGTTCAACTCTCTATTGTTCCAGTTACTACTCCTGCATTGTTACAGTTCAGCCTCTCCTTGTTCCAGTCACTGCTCCTGCATTGCTACAGTTACAGCTTCAGCATTATTCCTGTGTCCAGCTCCAGCATTGTGTCCATACCTGTACAGTCTCCTGGAATCATACTTCCTCCTACTTCCGACTAAAATAGCAGTCTCCCAGATACCTCCCCTCCAGCAGTACCGGGAAACCATTACACAAGGTTCTTTTTTTAAACCTACTTACCAAACTTTGTTCCCCTGGCGTTTTTCTGCTTAGCTTCATTGCACAGAAGCTGCAGAAGCGGTCGGACCGGCGCCTGTTATTGGCTGAGATGTGTGTACACTATAGTGATTGTACCAATACAAATAAAGTAAAAAATTGTACAGCTAGAAAACCGATTACTTGGTTTTCTTTTGCCGCTTCCAGGAAGTCTCCTGCTTTACTGCTGATCTTTAGTCATTCTTCCTGTCACATTAGGTGTAAAAAGTGCAGTTAAAACTGGTGTGAATACCTATGGTGGGATGATCACAATAAGTGCTAGGTGCTTGCTAATCATGTGATATTATGAACTGCTTAACACAACAGCACTAAATAGACATCCCTGGCAAAACCTTAAGGCACAGGGATAAATTGCAGACATAGTAAGGAGAGGAAGGGTTAATAATGTGTTCATGGGGAGCTGAAGGGTGGGGTGCAGGATATATGTATCAGAAAAAGGAAGGGTGGAAGGTGTCAAGGTAAGGACAGGATGACTGACAGAGTGGGGGGTGAATGGGCTTGAGGGGAGGGAACATTAGGGACATAAAAAGAGGGGAAAAGGGTTACACAGATAGAAGGAAAGCAGCACAAGATTCATTCACCCTCCCCATACACTTTTGTGCTAAAGTGCTTCGCCCTTATCAGGGTGTTTTGTTTCTTAACTCTAGCTCTTTTCAGAGCTAGTTATCCTAAGTGTTTGGGGATATATTTTACTCACCATGTCTGGGTTAGAGGACCTGCTTAACCAGCTGCGGGCAAAGGCTTCCTCCCATGGTGACCAATGGCTCCAACAACAAGTCCAGCAGCTGATGGACTCTATGGAAGAAACGGCCTCTCGGGCTTCCGCTAACCTCACCAGAATAGAAGGAGAACCCGTCTGCCAGAACGCTTTAACCCTGACCATTCTGCACAAGGAGTAAAGTGGGATCATAAAGACATGGGTTTATGGCTAAAACTTATGTGCCCTAGTAGACCAGACTCCCTAGTATGTGCCCTAGTAGAACAGACTCCCTTTCAGGGCGGGGTCAGCCGACCCCTCCAACTTCAACAAATAGGAAGGGCTATTGTTGGGCAACGAAGGCCAGTGCAAATTTGGAGCAGCCTGTAAATTCAGACACAAATGCTCTCATTGTGGAGGAAGTCATGGTTTCCAACATTGTTTCAAAAGGGGTAGGTTCATGTCTCGATTTCCAGAACATAATTCAAAAGGGGAAGACTCCAGTGACCATATTCGCGATGGCCCCCTTTCTAAAAATTTATAAGAATAGACACGTGGCAACATTCTTGGAACAGGGTTTTATAGAAGGTTTTCATATCCCATACAGGCACTGCACTTCTCCCTTGTGATCAGGTAATCTCAAGTCAGCTTTGGAGCATGCAGGGGTGGTCGATGATAAGTTAAAAAAGGAAGTCCAGCTTGGAAGGATGGCGGGCCCCTTCGTAACCCCTCCTTTTCCTAATATGAGAGTGTCCCCCCTTGGGGTGGTCCCCAAGAGGGAGGCCGGTAAATTTCGCCTTATCCACCACCTCTCATTCCCAAAGGGTCGATCAGTCAATGATGACATCACCAGGGAACAGGGCAGTGTAACATATACTTCTTTTGACCAGGCTGCCGTGCTGTTGAAAAAGGCAGGACAGTGTGCTTTAATGGCCAAGGTGGATGTTGAGTCTGCTTTCCGCCTCCTTCCGGTCCACCCAGAGTGTTTTCATTTGTTGGGTTGCATGTGGAGGGGACATTACTATGTAGACAAATGTCTGCCCATTGGATGTTCCATCTCATGTGCCTACTTTGAAACCTTCGGAACATTTCTGGAGTGGGTGGTCAGGTAGGAGGCGGGGGTGGACTCGGTCATCCACTACTTGGATGACTTCTTATTCAGAGGCCAGCAGGGCACTCAGCAATGTGAGCTACTCATGAGAACTATGGAGAGGATATCAGCCAGGTTTGGAATCCCCTTAGCTGAAGGAAAAACAGAGGGCCCAACTACATTGCTTACTTTCCTGGGCATTGAATGCGATTCCCAGGCTATGGAGTTCAGATTACCTGATGATAAATTAAGAGACCTTGTTTTGTTAGTTAATCGGGCCGCACATTGCAGCAAATTGCCCCTCAAACAGGTTCAGATGTTACTTGGCAAGTTAAACTTTGCCTGTAGGGTGCTGCCCATGGGACGTGTTTTTGTCGTAGGTTAGCAATGGCAACCTCAGGGGTCACCCAGCCTCATCATTTTGTTCGCCTTAACAAGGAGGTCTGAGATGACCTAGCAGTATGGGCCTCTTTTCTGCAGTCATACAATTGCAGGTCCTTATGGCAGCACACCATGATTTCAAGTGAGGACATTCAGTTATTCACAGATTCGGCAGGCGGAGTGAGATTTGGAGCCTTTTTTCTGGGACATTGGAGTGCTGAACTCTGGCCCACTACATGGCAGGCCCTCGGACTCACAGCCAATCTAACCTTCCTGGAGCTTTTCCCAGTTTTAGTTGCAGTTGAAATGTGGGCAGATCTTCTACAAGACAGGAAGGTTAGGTTGCATACTGACAATCTGGGTGTGGTACAGGCAATTAATGTATTATCTTCCTCCTCTCCACCTGTTATTAGACTCTTGAGACACTTAGTTTTACGCTGTCTGCAACTGAACTTGTATATTAGAGCCCGTCCCATTCCTGGGATCCATATAAAATTTAGCGGATGCTTTATCTCGTCTCCAGATCTCCAGGTTCCGAGAGTTAGCACCAATGGCAGATCCAGAAGGTTGTCCATGCCCCAGTTTTCTGTGGGAATTGGGAGCCGGAGACTGGAAGAGATGGTAAAGTGATCTGTAGCACCTTCTAAGGTGCTAATTGCCCGATAGGAAAATTCTCCTATGGTGGTTGGGCTATTTATATGACACTGGAGTGGCTATCAATAAGGTTTTGGGCCTTTCCTTCCTGTTGCGTATGCAGGGTTTACCTGATTGCACAGGTATCAGATACACACAGGTATTAAAGGGCTAAAGAAAAGGTGCTGCCTCTATGGATAGCAGAAGACTGGTTTCATATACACAGCTCATTTCCCTTGGTCAGGCCCTTGAGCTTATTTGTTCTTCCACTTTTGAGGTTACCTTGTTTAAGGCGGCATTTTCCTTAGCATTTTTTGCTGCCTTCCGGATTGGGGAACTAGTGGCTCCTAACAGGCACAGTTCGGGTGGCTTACAAGCTAGCGATGTGAGGTGTGAAGGTTCAGGCCTGCAAATTTGGTTCCACTGTTCAAAAAACTACCAGCTGGGAAAGGGAACACTAATTACTATCCATGAGGCAGGGGGTCCAATTTGCCCAGTGGCCTGTTTTCTAAGTTTTCAAGGGATAAGCCCACAGAAGGATGGTTCTTTATTTCATCAAGATGGGTCTTTTCTTTATAGATTCCAATTCCTGTCTATTTTCCGCAAAAGTTTAGTAAGCATAGCCCCCCCCCTCTGAATATGGTACACATTCTTTTAGAATAGGGGCTACCACTGAGGCTATCCAGCAAGGGCTGGGGGAGGAGGTTGTCAAAACGTTGGGTAGGTGGAAGTCTCAAAGGTTCCGCTCTTACATAAGACCCAATAGACTGTTGTGTACAGCCAATTAGGGATTCAGGGGTGGCCTGACAGATATAGTGTTGCGTCCTTTCACTCCCCTCCCTTTCCTGTCAATTTTTCTTTTAATAGGGTCTGCAAAGAAAATGGTGTGGATCATGGGACACTCCTACATTTTGCATGTGGCCAGCCGTGCTACAGTACGGCCCAATGGGGCGCAGCTGGGTTTGGACGATCATTGTGTGCACTGGTTTGGCTTCCGTGGTATGTTATGGCGACAATTTCTTCCCACATTCCTGGATATTGCTTGCCATCAGGGTCCCCCTAATGTGTTAATTATTCACTTGAGAGGGAATGACTTAGGGACTACACCTTGTAAAATCCTGATAAAAGATATCAAATGTGATATGTTACGCCTGGGGTCGGCCTTTCCTTTAGTGCATATTGTGCATCATTCCTCGTCTGCACTGGAGGAACTGCCGGTCTCACCAGGCAATTGAGCGGACCAGGGTCAAACTCAACAAAGCAATTTCAAAATTTGTCAACAGGATTGGGGGCTTTGTCATCAGTCATAGAGATTTTGACATAGATAGGGAGGTATGGCAAACCATACCAGCACTGCAGAGAGTCTCTGATGCATCCCCAGTCCTTTACACCATGCAAAGGAGGGTGGACCCTTCGGAGGCTGTCAGAGAAGCCGGCGCTGGAGCGGGTCCGCAGGTAAGTTTAAGACCAGAATAACGGTGACTGTGTGGGTTTGAGAGCTTAGAGTAATGCAGAAGGTTAAGTCCCTTTCGGGATTTAACTAGAGACGCATTGCCCAGAGCCAAGCAATTGCGGCCCTGGGTAAATTGTCTGATATGTGTTTTTATTTATGTTCATTTCATGAATAGGAATATGATATAATTGAAATGAAGGAGGAAATGAAATATCATCTGCAAAGGTCCAAAAATGAGCTAAACCCATGCTTCCCGATGTAATATTGGGTTAGCATGGGTTTAACTCATTATTTTTTGGGGCCAATAGTGGTACAGGCACTTTATGCAATAAAGAAACCGGTTTTTAATATTTATTTAATTGCGGAGAAACAGAGGCGTTCCTGCGATCCTTGCATGCCGGGTTCCTACAATGCAGTTCATGCAATTCATGCTGCATCGCAAGAATCCTGAAGGAAGAGGAGTGCAGAAGGTCTGTATTGCATCTCCCCCTAAGAGTCTAACCTGAAATGCTGCCTGATGTTCTCTCTTTATGCTTCCTCATTCTTCCAGTTAGCAGCTCTCAGTCATGGATGTAACAATTGACATCATAGCCAATGATTAAATGTTATTCACCTAGCTACCTCCTCTGTGCACACTTGCAACGAGCTCTGAAAGTTTGGACAAATAGGGAGAGAGCATCATTTTCTCCATAATAGAAAATCCTTACATCTATTGTTTTTTCTTAACCATTTTGGTTTTGGATTTTGGGGAATGATTTATACAATTTTACATTTGAGGGATGAACATGCCCATTAACAGTTAAGGGACAAGAGACACATTTTACTGTGCAGACAAATATAAATACAGACAGACAAAAAAAACATTAGAGGTGCTTTACTTAAAGGGGAACTAAAGTCTCCAGACAACATTGTCCCAATAGACAAAGTACATTCACAAACATACAACAAGCTGTTGTCTCACCTCTACCTTTGTTGTGGCCATTGGGTGATTTATGAAAATAACCTGTGAGTACTAGGGGTCAGCTCCCACAACCCCCCAGCTAAGTGTCTGCATACAGGCACATGCTCTTTAGAGCTCAACAGATCAAAACATGGAAGTTGCAGCCTTGCTTCCTAGAAGCTGACAGCCAATCACATTATAGCACAGAGACCCTCCCTCTCCCTGACAGAAAAGGAATTTCCATTTTTTGTTTTCAAACACATTCAATGCTCCTGTCCTAACAATGATATAATCCTTTACTTTTCATACAAAAAGATAAGTAAGCTTTGCAGTGAATTTCAAAGATAGCATGGATGTAAGAAACAGAATAATACATTTCAGCAAAAATAAAATTAAGTCTGGGGAATAAAACCTGCAACTTGTACATTTACTCTGCCTTGCTAAAAGCAGAGCTCTTATCTCTAGGCTAAGAGAGACATGACATAAACCATTGGTACATGTATAATATTGTACTAGGAACATAATGGAAACAAAAAATAAAGGTAAGTTTGGAGATTCAAACTCATGACCTTTTGAACTGTGTGGGGTGAGCCACCTCTGAATAAGCTGAAAGCCTGGCTACATTTCAAAACTTTATCTTTTGCATGGAATATCATAGAAACAAAAACAGGTATATCTGGGGTATTGAATTTGTGACCTTCTGAACTGCATATTTTTTAAACCTGGTGCTTTACCCGGTGCGCCAACACAAAATAAGCAGAGAGTC
This sequence comes from Hymenochirus boettgeri, assembly GCA_019447015.1. Taxonomy (NCBI): domain Eukaryota; kingdom Metazoa; phylum Chordata; class Amphibia; order Anura; family Pipidae; genus Hymenochirus; species Hymenochirus boettgeri. The sequence goes on along the minus strand of CM033472.1, from coordinate 84,289,571 downwards.
CAGCTACATTTGGAAGCTTTATCTTTTGCTAGGAAAAGAATAATTAAAAAAAAAATGGAATATGGAAGTCCCTGATAAAATTTGAAAGCTGCTTTTTACCCTTCAGTTTATTTTCCAGCAACTCACACTGACTGGTAAATAAACTGCAGGGTAACAAGCAGCTTTCAAACTCTTCCATATTGGTGTGAATACATCTGTATAGAAAACACTTTGTACATAGAGACAGTGAATACTGGTGTCAGGGGGCGTGGTTCTTTGATGATTTCATGGGCTGTGGGTTTTACTGGCAACAACATGGAAGCCTTCTTATTTACATAATTTAGTTCTCTTATATAATAAATGCAACGTACCAGAGAAGAATCTTACAATGTATAGGTGTTCTGGGGAGAAAAACTTTCACATTAGGTTTTAAAAAATTCAAGGAGAACCCTTTAATTTATTTATTTATGCTAACAGTTTTCAAGCAGAAATGACCAATCCTGCAGCAGACATTGATGGTTTGGGATTGGTTTAATTCATATACCCAGCTAATAATTAACAATATCCTTCAGCTTTAAGGGGGTAAGCCATTTTTTGTCCTGTGTAACTTAAAAATGTGCATGGAAATCTAAACTGGAAAAAGGTTTGGTAAGTGTGATAGAGAAGACTGGCAACACACATAGTACAAGCATCAGCAAGCAAAGTTCTGGACAGGAAATACAACAATAAAATAATAATAATCACATCCAATTTTCCAACCCACCTTCTTGATTTGTCTCCTCTTTTCTTTTTTTCCCCCCACCTCTTGATTCCCTGAAATGTATTATTTGGCACATTTTTCTTTTGCTCTTCCATTCATTCTGTTTTTGTCACGGTTTTGCTCAAACCGTAGACAACTATTATAATTGAGAGGTATGCATATTAAATGGTTTGTTTATGTTTATGGACAGGTCTTATTGTGGTCAATTTTGGCACTGAGGGTCCTACTTCTAAATTGCTAAAAGCAAACTGGCCAGGTCATTGAACAGTTTCCAATAATTCCTTATGCACAAGAACACTGAATGCCATCGTTATGTGAATGATCATCCATCCACAATTTCAACTTTATTGGACAGTGCAATTGTTTTGCTAAAGGGAGCAGTAAAATAATTTTAAATACATTTGCTTCTCTCTGCAAGGCTTTACCCACTAAAATAGATAACAAAACATGACAGCAGAGCTCTTTCCCTCTTTTGTTCCAGCCTTTGAATGGCTTTACTATTGCTTTGTTTTATCTATTGCCAGATACATACAAGGGTGTCAGAAGACAAGGCTTCAGGACTTCCATTTGAGAGATTTTGGCAAGGTCCAAGGTCCTTAGTTAATGCTGAATTAAGGTGTCACATCCATTTTCTATATTAAGGCCATAGTGATAAATGTGCCTCTTTTCCTGCCACTCTTGACCTGAATAGAGTATGGACAAGGTCAGTAAAGCTAAATAGGGAGCACTCACTTGTCGTAAGCCTATTTTCTCTCTTAAGGTTTCCATACTTACTTAGTAATAATTCTACAAAGAAGAATTTGGAAGGATGTCTAAAATGATTAGAGGGATGATAGATGGTGCCATAAAAGGCATTTTTAAGAATTCAAGTGCAAGTCAGCAGCTGTTTAAACTGGCCTAAATTAACCTTACAACTTAACTGATGGATATTTTGGTACCAAATTTTATACATCAGATAAACAGAGAGATGACACGTATAATGAGCAGGTGTGCAACCAGACACCTCTGGACTCACTATCATTAACAAAATATTGATAGTAGTTTATGTAACAATAAGTTGTTATATAATGCACTTTAGTGAGTTTATATAATGCACTTTAGTGTGTTGCCAGCAGCGTATCTATGTTAAACATTCGGGGAAAGTGCCCTGGATCTTTGGCAAAGTGCCCTGAATGTTTTAACATAACTTACCTGAAGAGGTGCCCGAATCGTCCGTTCCCAGTAGTACCTCGTGGCTGCGCGGTGACGTCATCGAGCCGACCGCGTTGTGCTAATGCTGCCCCTGCACTCCTCTGCAAGGCTTCCGGCCTCCAGCTGCTCTGCTCCACACAGGTAGGTATAGCCCTATTAGGCTATTACCTTCCCCATATGCAGGGCAATACACTCATTAAGTGGATTGCCCTGCACATGGGGTAGGTAATAACCTACCCCAGTATATTTTTACATGACCAGTTTTCTGTTATTTTGTGAAGTGCCCATGGCTAATAGTATGTAATGAAATGGCTACCAGTATGTGACTTTATTCCCATGGCTAACAGTATGTAATGAAATGGCTACCAGTATGTGACTTAATTCCCAGGTTTAACAGTATGTAATGAAATGACTACCAGTATGTGAGTCCCAAGGCTAACAGTATGTAATGAAATGGCTATCAGTATGTGACTCCCATGGCTAACAGTATGTAATGAAATGGCTACCAGTATGTGACTCCCATGGCTAACAGTATGTAATGAAATGGCTACCAGTATGTGACTCCCATGGCTAATCATATGTAATGAAATGGCTACCAGTATGTGACTCCCATGGCTAAAAGTATGTAATAAAATGGCTACCAGTATGTGACTCCCATGGCTAACAGTATGTAATGAAATGGCTACCAGAATGTGACTCCCATGGCTAACATATGTAATGAAATGGCTACCATATGTGACTTAATTCCCATGGCTAACAGTATGTAATGAAATGGCTGCCAGTATGTAACTCCCATGGCTAACATGTAATGAAATGGCTATAAGTATGTAAAGAAATTCCCATTACTAACAGTATGAAATGAATTGGCTACCAGTATGTAATAAAATTCCCATGGCTACTTGTATATAATGAAAATGCCAGTTTGCTACCGGTATGTACTGAAATTGCCAGTTTGCTACCAGTATAATGGAATACTGTTCCTCTGTGTCATTAACTTGTTTATCTCTGTCTACACCTTATCTCTGTCTATCTATTTCTCTCTTTCTATTTATAACTTCTGTGTATAGATATAGATACTGTGTATCTATACCTCGGTTAATCAATGTTTGTCTGTTTGTCTCTGTTTATCCCTATTAAGTACTTAGTGGTTGTGGCTTAATTAGGACGGGAAGGGGTGTGGCCTAAAAATATTTCGGTGTGCTACACGCGGCACATAGAGTGCCCAAAAGTGACCCATATCTTCTCTGACCCTAGATATGCCCCTGTGTGTTGCTATATAGTGCACTTTTAGTAGGCTGCTGTTCTATAATGCACTTTTAGTGAAAAGTATATGTGAATGGTTAATACTGTCTCTGCACTTTAATTTTGTGATGTCACTATTAGGGGAGGGGTATAGGTTATGTGATTGGGTTGTTTCCACTGGCAGAACCATAGCTTGAGAAAGGTCTAAGACACAGACCGAAACTTCGCTATCTGTTTGCTGCACATGAAATAAAGTTGAAACTTCTGCACAAGTCCTGTGAGTGCTCTGCAATTTACTATATGGTTGGATATTTAAAGTATCTACAATAGCACACAGGCCCTCAAATCACCTGAAGGTAGAGTGCACACTATTCTATTCTATTGGATAGATAGATAGATAGATAGATAGATACTCTTCAAAAAATTAGCTGCCTGTCTATCTAGCTGCCTTGATCTAACTGAATACAACAGATGTACTGTACCATGAATTGCATATGCATTATCTATTTATCAATGTACTGTGCACACATAAGTGAGAATAGGTGTTTGGCTATTTGGTGCTTTGTATGGGAATTATCAAAGCACTTTAGTGTATGGTACCTCATGTTATTATTATTATTATTACTATGGATTTATATAGTGCCAACATATTTTGTGGTGCTTTACAATATTAGAATCATACATTACACACAAGGGTTTTACATATTATACAAAGTTGGACATATTACATACAAAGGTAAAACATTCATTATAGGTAAGTACACAGCATGATGAGTTTTTTTATAGCAATACCCTAATACAATAGGAAAGAGGACCCTGCCCAAAGAGCTTACACTCTAGAGGTCATATAGAATATACAGAGGAACTGTGATCTCTGGTACATTAGGATAATAGAGTAATGGGAATGGTGTATCTTTTACACCAATAAAAAAATATGCTTTAGTCAAATTTAGTAGAGATGCACTTGAGTTGGATATAATCAATGCATTTAAGTTGCAGGAAAAATAGTTCACTAAAATGTATAACTGAAGGATGAGGGGGTGGCTACCAGGTGCACAATACAAACATATATATTTGAGAATATATATGGGACTGTAAGAGAGTGGGCCAAGGGGGGCCTGCAACTGGAGGGACCATGGGGTCCATGAGTGGGAGGGACCAGGGGGGGCTGCAAAGGGGAGGAGGAGACAGGGCAGATTGACTGACATGGTTTCAGAGCAGGAAGCAGGAAGTGCAGGGGACCTGGTGATGCTGCTGCCATATCACACACAAATATGTAAATATCTTCAAAACTATGCAAAATAAACAATGAAAATATATTGCAAAAATTCTCAGGAGAGCAATTCCTATCAATTTACCTAAAGTCATTTTTGGCCCACAGTTTCCCTTTAAATGCTTGTAACACAGATAATGGTAAAATGCTTTGTACACAGACCACTGGTGAAACAGTTGGCACACAGACTGGTAGTTTTGGAACCTTAGCACAAAATGGGGCCCCTTCTTGGCCAAGGGCCCTGGTGCGGTTGCATCCCCTGCACCCCTGGTAGCTACGCCCCTGATTAGCATCTTAAACTGTAACATTTGCTCTCACATTTCCCCTGAATGTATAGTAATACAACTGTTTTAAAAGTATTATTATTTTACAACTCCTAGGTCCATTGATCCTAATGTTGGTGTTAAATCCATTGCATTCATTCCAAATGCTTCTGATTCAGCCCAATCAATAAAGAGTCTCGACAGATAGAGACTGGAACAGAATTTCTCGGGTGCTGAATAAATGACACCTGTGTTAGGTTACAAACTACTGATTTTAATGTACACTTATGGTTAAATATAAAAGCAGGGTTGAGACTTTATGATTCAGCTGCAGATTTAACTAGTTTCTTTTATTTAAATACATTCTACCTTTTATTCTTGCTTACTGCAACCATCAAGATAGCGATAATCTAATTATTAGAATACGAAGAAGACAAGAGAAAAAAGTTATCTTTGAATGGGGATTTCGACAAACTTGGGTTGAGGGTTTATCAGATCAGATCTAATACAAATCCATAACATCTCTGTATAAATTGGCGCTATATAAATCAATAAAAATAATAATAATAATAAAAGGGCTACTTCACACCAATGCATTATGATCTATGTGATCAGCTGCACAAACTTCTGTCCGTTAAGAATTTTTTAATAATTTAAATTACATGAACTGGCATACGCACGCAAAAACAGACAACAAGAAAATTGCATTTTAATTTTCGTGAACAAGGCATTATCTATAATTACGTAAAAGAAATAGTATTTATTTTGTTTATGCTGGTCATTCATCGAGGTTCTGGTATATCTGTGGTATTGTTAGATCAGCTGGACTTAAAGTTTAGGATGATTTGCTTGTCATGGAATGTGTCCCAATCTCCTGAATGTATGGTGTGATTGCATTGTTGCTAAGAGCAATTATCAAAACTGCCCATTGTAAGACATCAAAACAGCATCCTTGACACCTCTTTTAAACCAGTTCTGTTCTGACCACAGTTGCCCTTTAAGCTGCTCTTTTTGGTTTCAAATCAAAATTTTGTAGGTAAATTCAATTGAAAATGTTTTTTTCAAAATTGATCCCTTTGATCTGTTCAGGTTCAGGTCAAACTACAGAAAATCACTATTAATTAACATGCATTAGTTTTAAAGTGCGTTTTCCAGTAGTTTACAGGTGCAGGACTTACAATATGAAAAAAATATAAATAAAGCACAATTTTATAAACATCAATACTAAATAAAGTAAAAGCTTATTGAAATATTAATAATAATAATCATCTAAAATGGTTTTCTGGGGGGAACGGACGTTCATTCGGGGATCATCACCCGATCCGCGAGTGGATCTCCGAACATGGGCTGATTATTGCCCGAAACAGCCGTTCGTACAAATAATGGGTCGTGGGTCGGCACCCGTGATCGCACATGTGTATGAACCTTAACTTAATAGTCATATAAACTACTTAACGTATCTCCTGTATGTTTTCTCCTCCTCAGGTATTCACATGCAGATTCTCCTCTGAGCATTTTCCTCCTGACTGTTGGAAACCCTGTAGGGAACATAACATTTGTAGAAAGCTGATTGGGGTCATGTTGTGAGGTCAACAGGATTACAGCCAATGTCAACACCAATCCATGGAACATCCCAAAGCCAATGTAAGTACAAATCTGTTGTGGCAGTGGGAGCTAGAGGCAATGGATGAATTAGGTTCAAAATGCAGTTGACCTTGCTGGGCTCTGCTTGATAGGTTATCTACAGGATTATCATAGGGTGACTTTCAAAACTGAAAGATGCCCATGACATACAGTCTGGAGCTATATAATGGAAGATGCCTTGCAGGCAAAAACCTAACCAAACTCATTGAATGAGGATAGCAAGTTAAGCCAGATTTCTAATCACATAGAAACATATTAACCATAAATCTCTGCATATATGGGAATGTTTGTATTAGGACCCAAACAACCGTGCTGATCCATGAGTTGGGTTTATTTTTTGTAAAGGCGGCACAATGTGAAAATTGTGTATTGTCTACATTTTGTAAATTTATTCCGGTTTGCATGTATTTTGTATCATATTATCTGTGTAGTTTTACAAAATATAAATATATTTACAGCCATGATCACATTTTTATGATAACCCGTGGTATCACAAATTTGCAAGTTTTTAAATATGCCCCATAGTTTTGCAGTGCTGGAAAATATTTCATCCAGACTGATCTTAGGCTGGGTACGCACAAGCAGATTTTTCTGCCCAACCAGCCGATATTTCTGTGTATCGGGCGATTGGTCTGAAAAATCAGCTGTGATTTCACCAACTGCAGCAGCCAATGGACAAACAGGATATGTGGGTAAATTACTGCAATAACTTTTGCCGCGAATGAAGGTGATTTTGGCCGGAACAAAACATCCCTCTGTGTGTACCCAGGTTTACAGCCCACCGAAGACCTTACGATTGGCCCTGACCAGAGTATATACCCAGATTTAGGCAGTATACATAACGACAATAGTCTTGTTTCAGCCAATTTCCATTTTTTTGCTGCAATGTTTTTATTTGGTGCAATAGTCCCATAGAGATAAATGGAGATTATTTCTGAAAATGTTTAGTTGCAGCTGTTTAACTACAGACATGTTTCTAAACTGATTGCAGTCTTGATTCAACAGACAGAATACTTGTACCAAATGTACCGAATTGAATCCTGATACAATACAAACAAGTATTCTGTAGAGATGTAATGTGGGTTTGAATAGAACCCAGTTTCGAATCTGAGGGTTTCAAAGTCCCGATGAAACTGTTCGGAACTACCGGAATTCGCAGAACCCAGATTTTTTGAATTTTTGGTTTTTCTTGAAAATCCAAAGTGGACGATTATCAAAAATTGAAAGTAGACGATTATCGAAACTGAAAGTATTTATTATTTATTATTATTATCGAAAACTCGAATCCTCGAAAGTAATCATCCATTTTGGTAACTCGCGAAAACAGCCCGATCGTGAGGAAAGATAGTTTTAAAATAAGTTTTTGTTATATTTACGGATTCCCCAGACCATTCCCCAGTTCTCTGTGTCATTTACAGTAACCTACTATTACTATGTGTCCCTTAAAATGGACAGAAACTTTCAATTTTTTTTCTCCCATAGACTTCTATGGGTCCGTTTTCGAATCTTTGAATTTTCCGGAAAATTCCAAAATGGAACGAAACTCAACATTCGAACATCTCTAGTATTCTGCAAAACCCTTTGGACAACAGGGCTTTTACATATAGGATTCACTGATCTTTGTCACATGTAGAGACATGGGTGAAAGATGGATGATCACTAAATAAAGAATGAGCATTAAGCAATGTACTAGTTTGCATTAAGAATTATATCTGAGGTTGAAGATGTCGACATTTTTAAAAATACAAAATAACCAAGTGGTTAAGAAAAAGACTATTGCCTTTACATGGAGACTAATATCCCCATGGCACACAGCTACATATCCCTGAAGCAATATACATCTGGTAGAAGATAATATTTGTTGTAGATCAGACAAAAAATGGAAATCCGGTGATATGCAAATAATATTTAATTACCATTTACAAAAGCTACAGTGGTACATAAAAACATACAAAACAGGGGCCAAACATATACAAAAAGGGTACAATCCAAAAATGTGTGCAATCACACACTATATAACTCCTAATAGGCAGTTTATAAGGGATAATACACTACCTACAGTGTAATATAAGGATATAATGCCACAAAGGAGTTCCATGACCATATAGAAGCACGAGGCCAAAGGGCGAGTGCTTTAATACAAAAAGGTGAAGTAAATCTGTATATTACACTGTAGGTAGCGTATTATTTCTTATAATACATAAGGCCAGACAAACATCAAAAAAGAACAAACAAAACCCAGCACAGACACACTCTCCCCCTTCCCTACCACTGTATTTCCCCTCCCTGTATTAGTCATTTATATAGGAATCCCTATTTATTGTATAAATAGTTAACTACCGTTCCTATTGAAAAGAGAAAGAAGGAGCGAAAATTGTCTGTCAACTATAAACAGGGCATCCTATATAAAGGATTAATACAGGGAGGGGAGAGACAGGGGGAGGGGCAGTGGAATACGGAAAGTCACTTAGTGACATCACTGAATGATTGTAATAAGGATTCTCGCCACTGCACCTGCCCATTCCAAATACAGAGCCTTATGTTTTGTAAAGATATCAATAGCTATTAGTACTCGCATCCATGGAGTAATCCAGTCCTATCCCAAACACTTGTTAGGAAGCACGCTGTCTATGTGATATTATTAATATGCAATCCCGTCCCAAACACTTGTTATAAAGTTAATGATATATATTAATAATATCACACGGACAGAGTGCTTTCTTACAAGTGTTTGGGTTAGAACAGCATATTAATAATATATCTTTATTATCCTACTTTACGAGCATTATATGTGTAAACTGCCTATAAGTTGTCTAGTGCTTGATGTGATTGCACACATTTTTGGATTGTACCCTATTCGGATATCTTTGGTCTCTGTTTTATATGTTTTTATATATATCTGGGTATTTGGATGTCCTAGCTTTCGTATATGGTAATTAAATTTTGTTTGCACATCACCAAATTTCGTTTTTTTCTCAGGTCTACAATTGAGATTATCTCCTACCAGACTGAAGTATATTGCTACGGGGAAATGTAGCTGATTGCCATAGTGCCATTAGTTCCCATGTATAGGCAGGAGTCTTTTTTTTTTTTTTTTTATTAAGTTCTATAAAATACAATCTTGAATAAATCAATCATGTTCCATTACTAATAATCTGCAATTCGTGGGTCTTTACATAAAGCCATTTAGTAGTGTTATTACAGAAAGGTAACTGTATTGCTTTTAAACAGGGATGTCAATCTGCAGCTCGCCAGATGATTATAAACTACAACTCTCAGCTTTGCAGCCAGGAAATACTGGGAGCTGTCGTTTTCAAACATCTGGAGGGTCGCAAATTTGACATCCCTGCTCAGGTGCTTAATCTGCCAAAATATACATAGTCATTTGTAAACAAGCCACTGTGTAGCCATTGCTATAGAATAATCAAATAAAATCAAAGGCCACCGGAAACAAAAATATCAATTATATTCAATAATTTAATCATTATTGCTTGCTTGTCCCCTTCCTTTTGCTTCCTTGTTCCCTTTAGTAATGTAACTGTTAATTTACACATTCTAAAATACGTCACACAATTTGTAGACACACTTTTAGGTGTTACTTTTTCCATTTTTAATTCATGCAAATTCTACAATCCTACAAATATAAGTACACTGTGTTTAGTTAATCTTTTTGTGTTCATTATTTCTAAGCATGTGTACACACCAGAAAATTTGAGCCTCTGTTAATGTAACAAGCGTAGTATTAATGAGATTGCGCTCTAATTGAACCCACTTCAGTGTCCCTCGATAATGAGTGTATATTAATCTAAATTTGCACATCCATCATACTTGGGCAAACAATAAACATTAAGGTTGATTACCTTGGTTCTTCTAAACGCTCTGTTAATTATTTGAGAAATAAAATTTAAAAAAAAGCACTCATAATTAAATCTTTTATAAAATGATGCAATACTCAGAGTCTGCCACTATGTGGCAGCATGGGCAAGTAGTTAAAATAAATAATTCAGTTGTTTGCCTGTGAGAATATTGGTGGGAGTTTGCTGGTGTTGGGCTTTTGGTGGGGGGTGGAAAACGGTGTGAATTTCAGTGCAGGATGACTCAATGTTATGGTAAAAAGGTGCGCTTACATCGATCAAATACATGCATTAATAACGCAACCACACAGGCTATCTATCCTTCCAAACACGAGCTGGATAAACAGAAGTGTACAGTTTCCAAAGGGAAAAAAATAATCAGTTCTGTCCTGAAACAGCTCTGTTACAATAACACAGGGAGCACGCTGGAAAATCAGCATCACTAGACAGGGCATGATAACCCTATGTTAGTGCTACCGATTGCCTTTAGATTGAAAAGATTAATGGCACTGAATTTAACTTTAAATGTTGCTGATTTAAAAGAGATTCAGGGTTATTCAATAAAAGTTCTTATCGTTTAAAATGGTGCTAGTTTTGCCACAACCAATCAGATGTTATCTTTCAACTGTTAAATAAGTTCTGATTGGTTGGGGCAAAATTAGAACCATTTTAAACGATCAGAACTTTTATTGAATAACCCTGTATCTCTTGATTTTTCCCTCACATCTATGACTGTGTCACAGACTCTACTTAAGTAATATGGCATGAGTAATATTTGCAAAGATGTACATTTCAACTAAAGTATGCCTGTACATTGCACTTAATGGAACACATTTCCATGTGTATACAGCCCCCCTCCCCCAAAAAACAAAACAATCAGGGAGGTTCAATAAAAGTTATTGTTAAATAAGGAGCTAATTGTGCCACAACCAATCAGATGTTAGCTTTCAAATATTAAATAAGACCTGATTGGTTGGGGCAAAATTAGCACCATTTTTAACAATAAGAACTTACATTGAATCTCCCTGATGTCTAATGTGCCTGCTGTAAAACACATTCAGTGGCAGAGTAGACAGTCTGAAAACTTAATATCCTGATTGACATTTTATTAAAGAAGAGGGAAAAATGCACACATAGAAACGCATAAACCCAAAAATGCACTTAAAGGGCATGTCCATAAAATTTTTTATATAATATTCCCCGTCCCCCCAGCCCCAACCGCTATATTTTTATTATTAGAAAGTGCCCCAAACTTTACTTACCTTCCCTCTTTCCTCCACCACACTTCCAGGCCCTCTGCTTGCGAGAAAATGCAAACAGAGGGGCGGGACCGGCAGTCGCATCTGTGATTGGCTGAGTGGCAGCAAATTACGGACGCGGCTGCTGGGAGTTCAGTGCGGCGGAGGAAAGAGGGAAGGTAAGTAATGTTTGGGGCACTTTCTAATAATAAAAATATAGCGGTTGGGGCTGGGGGGACAGGGGGAATATTATATGGAAAGGATTTTACGCTAGGGGGAGGGATCGCAAAATGGGAGGGAGAGGGAAAAGGGCTGCAGTACGCATGCCAACCTTCTCCCGGAGGCCAGATAGGAGGCAGAGTCCTATATGGACTCTGCTATCCTCCTGGTGGGCAGTTTTTGGGACTTTGGGGGGGGGATTACAGGAGAACCATATGGAGCTGGGATGTGAGGTAAGGATTTTATTACACTACATGATGGGGCCATTACTGGGGGGGATTATATATACATCATCTCGCTCCCTTCCCCGTGCACCAGCACCCCCTGCCCTTCTGCCGCCATTGTCACCGCCGGGGGGATCCTGGCTATTAATATGAATTTGTGTTATGATGGTGAAAGTATACTTTAATAAATGTAATAAGCAGGGCTGTACTGATTGCAAACTGATTGAATTCAAACTGAATAAAGCTGGGTACACCCATGAATGAGAAAGGGACATTCACCATGGGCATTGGCATCGCTTGTTACGTTTGGAAAATTTCCCTCAGCCATGATCGCCCCCCCTGTACTAAAGTTTAAGGAGTCAGCCATGGTTGTGGGAAACATGTCAGTCCTTAAAGTTCTCCCTATGCTTTATTGGGAGAACACTCTGGACTGTGTACCCAACTCTTTGAAAAATGTTATTCAGAGATTGGTACTGTGTGTACGTGACGGTGCATGCGACAAGATTAATGTCACGTGCGCACACGTCCAGGCACACACTGACGTCACATTGTGTGCGCGCTATGGCTGTACAGGAGAGTGAAGCGGTCGGAGATTCCAGCTTGGCCGCGGTGGATCGCGTAAAAGGTAAGTTAGCTCCCATCTTCGTTCTCGGGCCCTGCAATACTGATTGAATATCGGGGGGTAAGGCACTGCTCCTTAACCTCCCAATCTTCAATCAGTATATTAAAGGAAAAGTTCAATTCGAGAGTGATCTATTCCTTTAATGTGTTACTTATAATGCTTTAGCGTTACATGTGGGTAAAGAATTTAAATATTTCACTGGTCCCTAAGGAACAATGGGGAAGATGCAATAAATTTCTCTATAGCAACTGACCTGCACTTTTTTCTGCAGTGTAGTAACTACTACAGTATATAAGTCGATCCGAGTATAAGTCGAGGTACCTATTTTTACCTGAAAAATTTGTAAAAACTGATTGACTTGAGTATAAGTCAAGGGTAGAAATTATCACCACTACTGCCTTCTGATTCAGTATTGTTTTGTGGCTTAAGTTGCCCTTTAAATGGACAGCAGAATTCCCATATATTAATCCCAGACAATAATAGCCAAATCCAGAACCAGTAACCCCCAATTCCTTGGCACTCCAGATGTTTGGAAACTACAACCCCCAGGGAGTTGTAGTTTCTAAACATGTGGAGTGGCAAGGTTCAATAAACTTTTAATTAAGCTTACCATCATTTACAATTCTCCTGACCCCCATATAGTAAAGGGCACTCTGACCCCCATATAGTAAAGGACTCTCTGACCCCAATAGTTAAAAATGTCACCTGAGAGTTGTAGTGTCAAGCTGTCATTTGCACTGGCAGTAGCAAGCATTTTTTGCCCCAAACTGAGAAGACCCATCAGATTTACAGCATCCAGATGAGCAGTGACAGTGCTGAGTGAGTCCAGCAGCCAGACTACAGGAAGCAGGGAGGAGTCTAAAGGCAGATCAGCTCCTGTAACTTTCTACGCAGGTGAAGTTTTTTTTTAACACCCCCCCACCTACTGGTTACTATCCGCAATTGCAGCATTTGAATCTAAATTAGGATTTGTCCCGAGTATAAGCCGAGGTTAGGTTTTCAGGCTAATTTTAAAGCATGAAAATCTCAGCTTATACTCGAGTATATACGGTAATCACTTTGCGACTGTTATTACATCGTGTGAATGCGAGTTGTAAGTTGTGATCTTTTGCACAGCTTTGAAGCCACAATTGAATATGCTTTAATTTTGGTGCAAAAATCATCGCTAAACTTATTGTATCGCTTGCACAGTGCTATTTCCAAAAATCTTTGGAAATGGCGCAGGCAATGCAAAAAGAGTACAAAACCCTTGCTAACAAGATATTACCTCAGTTAGCATGGGTTTTGCACTTATTTTCCCCCTTATGATGCACAGAATATTGCATCTCCCTGTAAGCACATGCTTTATGAAACTCCTACATGTATTAAGAACAGACAGGGAGATTCAATAACATTTCTTTAAGTTCAATAAAAATGGTGCTCATTTTGCCCCAACTGATCAGATGTTAGCTTTTACATGTTAAATAAGATCTGATTGGTTGGGGAAAAATGAGCACCATTAAAATTTCTAGCTTATAAACGGAAAATGTGGTCCAAAAATGACTTTAGGTAAATTGACAAGAATTGCTTTCCTGAGTAGGGATGGCCGGTTCGCGGATCTGAACCTGGATCCGCCGTGGATTTATCCGGATTCTCCACCTTCCAAACTTCCGATTCACGGATTTTTCGTATTTTCGAAAATACGAGGATTTCTCTTATTTTCATAAATACGTATTTTCGAAAATTTTCGAAATTACGAGGATTACTTGTATTTTCGAAAATACTAGTGTTCTCGTATTTTCGGAAATTTTTGAAAATACGCGAAAACCCGTTCAGACATCTCTATTCCTGAGTATTTTTTACAATTTATATTAATTTTTTTTTTTACATAGTTTTGAATATATTTACATTTTTATGTGTGATATGGTAGCCAGATCTTCCTGATTTCTGCTCTGAAACCATGTCCCTCTTCCCTGTGTCTCCTCTTTCTCGTGGCCCCCTTGGCACTTTCCCTTGCAGCACCCTTGGCCCTTCCACTTTTGGATCCCATGGCCCCTCCCACTCATGGGCCCCAACCTGGTCTTCCCTTGCAGCCTCCTGTAGCCCTTCCACTCATGGGTCCGGTGGCTCCTTCCTCTTGTATACCCAACTTGGTCCCTTCCCTTGTAGCTCCCTTGGCCCTTTTCCTTGCAGCCCTCTGTGGCCCCTCCCACACACAGGCCCCAATGGCCCCACATGCTCAAGCTTATAAAAAGCTCATTGCCAGAATGGAAAAGAACATCTCATTAAATATCTGGTTACAAATGCATGTAACTAACTGGTAAAAATATCAGTTGGAATTGCTAGCAGGTAACTAACAAGTTACCAGGGTGGACATGCACTTTGAGGCTTAAATGTTTTACTGGTTAATAGTTTAAAAACTCCCGATGACTTTCTATGTGGTCTCCTCACATCAATAAAGCAGAGAAAAGTTAGAAAACATTTTCCACAGTTTGCCCTCTAGACGCTTTCTTGTTGGCTCCATCCCTTTTCTAGTGGGTACAGGCTTACTCAGATATACAGCAAATATAAAAAGTCTGCACACATCTGCAAAACAACAGGGTTTTGTCTAGTTATAAAAAAATAATCCAAGCACACAAAAACACGCAGAAACATTATTACAAACAAATATGAAATATACAATCACAGACCACGAATATTCTCTTATTTGTGAGTCATTATTGATTTTTTTTTTAGAAGGGCTAGTGAAATCTCAGTTCAACAATGAAACCCACCATCATTAAAAATGTCAAAATCGTGGTCATTTAGCCTTTACAGCTCTCAGTGTTCTCATCAAACTTTTAGTCACTGTAATGCAGTTATTATTTATTTCTTTAAGAAGTAAGGCAGGACACGTCTCTGCTTAATTAAAGCTATGACCCAGAAGTAAATTGATGAAATGTAATATAGGCATTCATTGGCATCTGTTACAGGAAAGAAGATGCACAACAAAGCTTATTTTTTATTTAAGGATCTCTCCTGCCCATAGTGAGAGTGAGTCATATAAGACAATATTACTCTTCATCATGTTTGAAGGTTTCCTGCAGAATATGACACATCCAAATATAGTTCATAAACGTAATACATGCTTTTCTTTTATATTTGGGGAATAATGTTGTCCAAAGTTGACATTTAGTGCTGACTAGACAACCAAGGCTCATGGCAGGAAGTTGGTCATGTAGCCACTGCACCTGTATCACTTAAAAAGTGTATTTAGTCTGTCAGTGTCAGTGAAATAGAAGTAATGCTCTGATTTGAGGGAGAGGGTAGATCCCTCGAAAGCTTGTTTACTAAAATAAACTGTTAGTCTATTAAAAGTATCACAGTACTCTACTTTTTACTACATATATTGGACTAATACGGCAAATTTTTACCAGTGAAATAGAAGGTACCCATTTTAAAGACATGTGATATTGCATAGCTACACTACTAACCTAACCATGCTCCCACAATTCAGTAACATTTTAGTTGGTACTGAATTAGTGGGTCTGGTAAGCAGCGTACCTTTAAAACCCCTTTTCTGCCCATTCAAACCGTGTTAAATTTCCCTCTAAGTAGTAACACAAAACATTTAGTGCCCCCAAAAATGCCTGAAATAACAGAGGACCCACATTAACCAAATATCACATTGGATAGTGCACATTTTCCTCTGTTCCCCCACCCCGTTCTATATTACATCTCCCTGTAAGTTTCCCAAACATATACATAAAGCTAGGTATACACTCACAGATTTTGGAAAAATGACAGACAGGATCTGCAAGCGTAGGGAGGATTTGTGTTTCCCTAAACCACAGCCTACTCCTCTATAGGGGGTCCACCATGGCTGAATTAACGGTCTTCTTAAAGGGTATGTCCACCCCGAAAATCGATTTTTAATATTCTGCTCCCCATGTCCCCCAGCCCCAAACGCATGTTTTTTTTTTCAAAAAGCTCCCCAAACTCTTACTTACCTCCCCTCGATCCTCCGCCGCACTGCCGGCCCTCTGCTTGCGAGGACAAGCAGAGGGGCGGGACCGGCAGTCGCGTCTGTGATTGGCGGAGGCAGCCAATCACGGACGCGGCTGCCGGTCATTCAGTGCAGCGGAGGAAAGCGGAGAGGTAAGTAAGAGTTTGGGAGCTTTTTTAAAAAAAACATGCGGTTGGGGCTGGGGGACATGGGGGAGCAGAATATAAGGGGGTTTAATGATAGGGGGAGGGATAGTAGAACGGGAGGGAGGAGAGGGAGGGAGAGGGAGAGGGAGGGGGAGGGAGGGGGGAGAAGGGCTGCAGTGCGCATGGCAAATATCTACCGGAGGCAAGATAGCAGGCAGAGCCCTGCTATCCTCCTGGTGGTAGTTTTGGGACTTTGGGGGGGTTTACAGGAGAACCCTATGGAGCTGGGATGTGAGGTAAGGATTAAACTACACTACATGGTGGGGCCTTTGTGGGGACGTAGTGGGGGATTTATAGTTTTGGGGGTGGACATGCCCTTTAAACGATTGAGGACTTTATTTGTACTGTGTGTACCTATCTTTAGTCATCTACACCCAGCAGCAATATTCTGGTGTAAGGCATTTAGGGGTTGATACCAGGGGGAGCAAACGCAGAAGGGCCCAGGAGCCAAGGAAGCCCCTTCTTCTTATTTTTCCAATGACAGATATAGCTTTCTCACAGAAAACCACTGTAGATGAAGCAGGGATAGGGCCCATCATAGTTTTGCTTGGGGGGCACAGTTATTCCTAGTTACACCAATGGATGCAAAATAGATGCAAAAATATTCTTGTGCTATTTATTAGCAGAAGCCAAACTGATGTTATCTAACTGCTATAACCCAGTAAAAGGCTAACATCTTATTGGCTGTTGCAAATAAATAGCACAGATTTTTACACCTCTTATTGCATCATGCTATTAGTTAACCATCTTGGAGACAGACTCATAATAGTCAATCAATGATGAAAATCATGATATATTTACTATATTCAGCCTTTACTATAACAAAGAAAATCAGAATAAATTTTACAAAACATTTAAATGGCATGTCCATGCTAAAAATATTTTCTTATAAATGCAGAGCACCCCCTTAACCCCAGTTTTGCATTAAATAGAAATGCCAAAGATGCCCCTAAAGTTACTTACCTGACCCGGTCCCTCGCCGCCATGGCGTAGCCCCCTGCTCTAGTTTCGAGCTTATTTCAAGCAAAAACAGGAGCAGAGAAGCTCTGTGCTGACAGCCACTCTACTTCCTGGTCACGGCTGTCAGGTAATTGGATGTAATGTCATGTTGTGCCATAAGTGACAGCTGCGACCAGAAAGTAGAGTGGCTTCAGAGTAGAAGAGTTGGGGCGAGTGACCAGGTTAAGTAAGTCGCTTCAGGGGCATCTTTGGCATTTCTGTATAATGCGAAACTGGGGTAAGGGGGGGTTTCTCTGCATTTATATTGATTTTTTTTTGTCTGGACATGTCCTTTAAATAAACTTTAGAGCTTTTTTTTGTTTTAGCCACAAATATATATTTAATAACATTTCAATAGTTAAAATAGTTAACGTTGCGGTCTCCAGGCAATTAGTGGGATGGTTTCAAAGAAAACAGAATAAATACACTTAAGTTCATACACATAATAACCATGTTTACAACCAATAAGAGAATAAAAGCAACACATGAAATCCCTCCCTCCAGAAGTTAACCGCTGATGCACTGGAACAATCTGCATTGATTGTATTCTACCAACAGCACAAAGAAATAGGGAAAAATTGAGACATTGGTTCAAAATGATGTTTTAGTGCTAACTTTGCTCTAGTTTACTTTAATGCGTGTACCTTCTATGGGTTATATATAAATAAAAAAATTTGAAGAAGATTAATTCATTATACAATATGTAATTACATCCTTACCTAAACAGCAAAGAGAAATGCTGCCTTAACTAACAGATCAGGGAGGATTACAGAAAGAAAATAATCTAGAATGTGTGTAGAGGCCCTTGAATATAATATGCTTATGCACTCCATTATAAGCACAGTAAGGATATTGAAATCCCGCACAGTTTAGAGAAAAGCAGCTCATTTCTTAAAGACTAAAATTGATTTTGTTAACAGAATCAGTGGTTATCAGATCTGAGCAGATTGTTATGTCTTCCTATTGCAGATAACAAAACACCAATGTCATTGTCCTGTTATGTGAAAGGCAGAATGTGTAGGCACTTAAAAACTCAAGTAGATATTTTAGGTATCACTGCTTCTGATAGGTAATCTCTTTGTAATACTATCGCATATTAAAGGTCTGTACAGATGTCTGATCATGGGGCCAACCCACGACGCACGACTATAAATATGCCCATTTCGGCCAACTATCTCACAGTGTATGGCAACTCAGTCAGGCAAAACAGCAGCTTGGTCGGTCATTGTTGATAAAAATCCACAGGGTCGGATCATCAACAAGGCCGGACGGAGCACCCAAACACTAACTGAAACTCGGACGAATTAACCGTTCTCACCATTGTGCATCGTGGATTGGCCCAATGTGTATTTAGTTTTAGTTTTTAAAGATTGTCCACGGATGACAAATCAAAAAAAAGTGGATAAAAAAAAAAAAAATGAAAATGAATAGTAAAAAACTATCATTATGGAAATCAATTTTTGGTCTTCAGCTCTGCGTGGCTTCAATTATTATTTTTTTTAAAATTGTGCCTGCTTTTCTATGGTTTGTCTTGTAAAGCTAGGTACACACCTAGCGATTTTTCCTCCTGACCGACCGTTCGATAATTTCGAACGGTCGGCCAGGAGGAAGGACTGTCGGTCGCGGCAAAAGCAGCCGCGTCCGATAGTCACCGCGACCGATCGTGCGGTCCATAGAGGACCGCACGATCGGACGAGGTTTTCCACCTGTCCGATCGTCCTTTCGTCCGATTCGGACGAACGGTCGATCGGACATGGGCAAAATCGGATGCGATAATTTCGGTCCGATCGACCGATACACTGAACTATCGGTCGATCGGACCGAAATATCTCATCGTGTGTACCCAGCTTAAGGGATATACTATTGTCTTTTGCTTGTCTAATCTACTTTATCTTTTTACAATTCTTCTCCTACCAATTTGATGGGAAGGCATATTCTAATGGAATATGGTGGTTTATGCATGTGACATAGATGTTTATTGGTGGGTATTAGTTGGTTAGAACACCTGTGACTGAAAACTGTGGGGAATTTGGTGGTCAAGAACAAATCCTTACATTTAGTTGTAGGCTGTCTAAAAAGAAAGCATTTTTAAACACATTTATTTAGACAATATATTTAACAATAATTTGTAATTATAATATGTTTGGATTGGATGTAAAACTCGCAACAGTCTGAATGTATCAACATGGGCATCCACATAAAGGGGCAAAGTGGGGCATAAGCCTCCAACACCCCCCACCTCTGGAATTTTGCCCTTTTTTTCTTTTCTTGTTGCCTTGTCTATGCCCTTTATTGGCCACCTGCTGCAGCATACTCTCTCCCAATAGCCGGCATTCAAAAGAAAGGCTACAAACGAGCAGCTCTGAGGCTGTAATGTAAGATAGCAATACAAAACACCAAATGTTATTGTCAATGAATAATTGTATTGTATTTATTTTGAAATATAGCACTAAAAATGGGCCAGGATGGGGAACTAGTTGGATCAGGAGCTTAAACCTCCAGAAATTAAGTATCCCTTATCATACATCACATTTGTATAATGTCTTTTAGGTGTGTGTCCAGCCACCAGCATAAGTGCCCTATAAGTATCTCTCAGTATGTCTTGAGGATTGTGGGAGAACCTAGTGTAACTAAAGAAATCCTACACAAGCCCAGGGAGAACATAAAAACTCATTGTAGATTTACCTAACGGTGGATTTGAACCTAAAACACAGCTCTGGAGAAAAATGATAAAGAGGAGAAGCCACGAATAAGAAAAAAAAATCACAAGAAACAAAAGCTGTGGCAAATGTTAAAATATAGTAACATTGTTATCAGAATTGAAGACATCACCAACTTTTTTGCTTTACACACTATTCCTACCTATCAAAGCGTAAAAAAAACAATGTATACAGTATACAAAACGAAAAGTGCATTGGAGAGAACAGGAACATAAAGCTACAGGATACACACCATCCAATATTTCAGCCCCGACCGACCGATATTTCAGTGTTTTGGTCGATCGGGCTGAAATATTGGATGCTTTCCAAGCCTGGCCGCAATCAACTGTCGACCATTCGTCCAAATCGGACGAAACACAATCAGATATATTGGAAAATCACAACTGTTCGTGCAGTTCCCTATGTACACACGCTTGGTCGCAGCAAACTGTCGGACATGGCAGGTCATGGCCAACTTTTGGGCGGGGCAATTTGTCGGCGGCCATCAGTTTTTCGCCTGGCTAACCGGCCGGAAGAGGCAAATAGTTGGTCAGGACGAAAAGGATTGGCACGTGTGTACCCACCTTAAGGGATGTAAGATTTAAACACTGTCAAACAAATCAAAAATTACGATATCTCTGAATATTTGGTAAATGTTGTTTTTCTGTTTCTGTTCTATTTCTTATTTTACCTCTCTGAGAGACGTAAAATAAACAATAAGACCCTCATTGTTCAAAAGACTGCCCGAAACCTATTAACTCACCTGCCATAAAATAAGTTTTCAGATGATAATTTGTTTCCCTTGAGATCCTGCTGAAAGCCCCCGAGTTTCCGGAAAATCCTGTACTTGTAAACCAATGATACGACAGAGACAGATAATAAGAACTACATACTTTAGGTTATATAGATAGAAAACAGGGAGAAAGAAGATTAAGATAAGTAGGAAAAATAAACAAAGACAAGCATGGGAACATTGGTGGTTCTATGATGTTGGTAACATCTGTGCAGGCATCCAGCCACAGCACTTGGAAATGGTACAATGGTTCAGACTAGGGCAAGGAGGGGAGCAAATTGGAATGGTGATGTGAGTAAAGCGGGGTACACTCATGTCAGATGGTAGACAAAACAAAGAAGGGAAGTCTGTTGTATTCAATTAGATCAACCGGACTTAAAGTTTAGTTCTTGAAGACGTTTCGCTAGTCATCCAACTGGCTTTCTCAATTCAGAATGACTTGTACAAGAATCTGTGGCAATTATGTACCCTGAAAATCCCAATTAGAATATCACAGAATATCAAGTGTTAACCAGTCACGTTCAAGAGAGGTGTTAAGGAGGCCATTTATGTGAAAACAAAGAAACCAAGCTTAAATAGGGGTGGGGGGGTTCGACACCAACTGTCTGCCATGTACAATGCTGTTTTGACACTTTACTCTGGGCGTTCCTATAACACCTCTTAGCCACTATCCAATCACACCCTTAACACCTGGCTGTGATATGCTAATTGGGATTTTCCAGGGTACATAATTGCCACAGATTCTTGTACAAGTCATTCTGAATTGAGAAAGCCAGTCGGATGACTAGCGAAACGTCTTCAAGAACTAAACTTCAATTAGATCCAGTTGATCTAATTGAATACAACAGATATACCATGACCTGGATGAATGAGAAGCTTCACAAGCAAAGAGGGGAAGCCAAATAAAAAAAGACGGACAACAAAAATGTTAATGGAAAATAAGCAGAATGGGGAGAAGAATGGCAGAGAGAAAAAAAGAAACAAAATGGATGAAAACATGAAAACAAAGTTGAAATGGGTAGGAATAAAATTAAGTAGGAGAAAGAAGTGATAAAAGTAGAACATACCAAAAAAAAAATACAACCCCCCCAAATAATATATTATATAAATACCAGCAACCCCCCGATTCTTTTAAAGGGCATATCCACCCCCAAAACTAAGATGTATCCCCATACTGGCCCTACTATGAAGTCTAAAAAAAATCCTTACCTTACATCTCTGCTTCAAATGGTTCTCCTGCAGTGTCATTTCAATGTCCAGGGAAGTGAAAGTTAGAAGCTGTCAGTGAGTCATCTGGTGCCTGTTTCTTCATTAACCCCAACAAGGTCTGTGACATGCGCAGGGGAGCCCTTTACACCCCCCCCCCCCCCCCCCCTATCCCTCCCCCGCGGCTGTGGCACCTAGCATGATTTTAGGATAAGGTATGTACCCCCTGCCCATCCCTAACCGCCAAAATATTTCTTTAAAAAAATGTTTAGATCGATACTTACAGCCCCTTCTCTCCTGCGGCGCCTCCATTGAAAGCAGCTGCGTCTCTTATTGGCTGCCTTTCAGCCAATCACGAACGCGGCTGCTGGTCTGGCCCGTTTGTGACTTGCCCAAACAGAGAGCCAGAAGGAGACGCCACAGGAGTATAAGGCTGTAAGTATCGATCTAAGCATTTTTTTTGGGAAGAAATATATCGGAGGTTGGTTTTGGACAGGGGGTACCTTCCTTATCCTAAAATCTTTTCGTGCTAGGTGCCTTGGCCGAAGAGGATAGATCTGGATGGTGGGAGGGGGGGGATAAAGGGCACCTATCTTATCCTAAAAGTTTATTTTCAGGGTGGACATGTGGTTTAAGAATCGTTCAAACCTCCTCCTCTAACCCATCCTCCCCGTCTCTCAATTTACGGGCCTTCTCTCCCTCTCCTCCACACCCCCTGGCTGTCCATTTACCTTTAAGGGGCCTTGTTTTCCTCTCTAGGGTGCGTGCGCGGGCGCTGCGCCAGCAACTCTCCTCCCACTGCGAAGTGGTGCATGGACAGTGGGAGGAGATTGATGATGCGGCACTCAAGCTTTTGTGTCCGTGATCCATATGCTTTACCTTTGTCTTTTAGTATATAGGATAAAACATAAAAAATAAAAATAGAATGTGTTTCGCCAGGTACTTCGGCCGACATATTTAGTGGGTGCACCAAAAAAGAGGACATGGTGTGGACAAGAAGTAGGTTGGTAATGTTATTCTTTATACAACGAAATACATAGAAAAAAAACAAAAAAATTGTTGTATATGACAGTCAGGAACTATTGAATTCACATGTTAAAAATATTTTAATTTTGTCTTTAAGCACCAAGGGTTCTTTAAGTGTTAAAACTACTTAATTCCATAATAAACATAAAATAAATAGCTGCATTCACAGTAACTCTTTCCTGTACAATACTTGCACATTGCAATTACCTCTAGGCTATTGTTAAGATCTTAATCCACCAGCCTAAGAAACAGTGAAGCTTTCCTCCCTAGAGTTTCCACTTCACTAAGAACTTCCTGTACCCTGGGATCCCAACTACTACGGTCATTATCTGTATAGCAGCCAGATGTAGGATCACATACTCAAATATTTTTTATTTGTACAAGAGTTATTTTGGGTGAAATAGTTTAAGGTCATAAAGGCTGAGTCCACAATACAACGCACCATAATCACGCACACATTGCAAGCGTTGATGCACTCGGTGGTTTGTACAATTGTGTACGTTGCCAAGTGTTTGCACATGCAATTTCACTATTTTCCATTATAGAAACGCATGCAATTGCGTGGAAAAATGGTGATCGCATGCGTTACCAAAAATCACAGGAATTTTTGTGTTCCCACGATTTCCATTATATTTTAAAAAGTCGCATGCGTAAACGTGAGAAAATCACCCCCCCAAGTTTGGTGGGGTGCAGTAAAGGTCCAATCGATCAGCTGTTTAAAAAATGGGTACTGAAGTTTTAAACAGCTGCTGGCGCATACCTTTACAGCATATGCGCAATCAGCTATTTTTAAACCCTCTTGTTGTATTGTTGTAAAAGCATTAGATGTGCCCTCCTGATATCTAGTGCTTTTACCTAGTGGCATGTTCACCATTTCAAACCAATATATTCAGCAAATTATTAGATGTCTTACAAGCAGATATTTAAAGGGTATCTCCACTGGTAAAATACATTTTTTGTATTCAGTTTTATTGAAGAACAGGAGGTAAAGGAGCTGTGTCTTACCTCCCGTTCTTCAAAAAAAATGTACAGGAGCCGGGAACAAAGTTAGAGAACTGTCTGGGACTTCTCAGAAGACGCAGCCAAGGAGCGAGAGTTCAGGTAAGTTACCTTGTCTCTAATGGGTGTATTTTTACAACCATGATCATACAATTATGATTGTGGTGGCAAAATCAAGATCGCCATCGTATAATTAAAATCGTGGTCATACAATTACTATCTCAAATCGTACATTTATGATTGCCTATACAAAAACATTGTGGTAGTCTAGTACCGCATAGGGGCATATTTATAAAGAATCGATAATATCGCAAAAAAATTACCGCCGCACATCGCAGCCGCGAAAATAGCGCTATCGCTGTATTTATAACGGCGAGCGCTATTCCCGCGATACCTATCGCGGCCGCGATGTGCTGCGGTAATTTTAAGCCCCTTCGCGGCGATACTGTATAGTATCGCCGCAAAGGGACTTAAAATCCCTTCCCGACGCTGCTCCTACCCCGCCCACACCCCCCGCGGCGGCAGCGCGACCACCCGCCGCCGCCGCCACTTCCCAGCAGCCCCTCCCAACCCTTCCCC
Source organism: Hymenochirus boettgeri (assembly GCA_019447015.1). Taxonomy (NCBI): domain Eukaryota; kingdom Metazoa; phylum Chordata; class Amphibia; order Anura; family Pipidae; genus Hymenochirus; species Hymenochirus boettgeri. Next base: position 84,264,591 of record CM033472.1, on the reverse strand, counting down.
GTTCGCGGCATCTCGGAACGGGAGGCTAGGAGGGGCTGCCGGGAAGGGGCCGCAGCAGGTGGTCGCGACCACCCGCCGCGCACCCCCTCCCCGGCAACCCCCCAAGCCCCCCGCCCGCCCCTCCCGGGGAGGGGACGGGGGAGCCGCTGGGGGGGTGGAGGCTCCCTCCAGCGGGGCCCTGAGAAGGGCCTTTTGGGGCTTAGGGGGTCCCGCAGCTCGGGGGTCCCGCAGCTGAAACCGGGACCCCCAGTGCGGCTCTTAAAAGAGCCCTTGGGCGACGTCTTCTTTCTTCCAGTCCCGGCGACACCAGCTCCGCCGAGGCCGCCGACCCCGAGAGGTACCCCTGCGGCCGCCAGGGGTACCCCCGCGGCGGCCGGCGACCTCAACGAGGCCGATGTTGCCGGCGTCTTGATCCGACGCGACGTCTTCGGGCTGGCGACACCAACCCCACTCAGGTCGCCGATGCCAGGCAGACTCACTGCGGCCGCCAGTGAGCCTGCTGGCACCGCCAGCCTCAGCGGAGCCGATGTTCCAGCCGCTTCTTTCTTCAGACCATCTACTGCGATGGCATCTGAGTTCCGGCGCGGAAAGCTCCTCTTTATATAGGTTTGCAGAAATCCATAATCCGTTTCTGATTGGTCAATTTTTTAATACTTGCTTTACATTAACCAATCGATTTCTGGAAAGTTCTGAAATCTGATTGGTTATGATGAAACATTATTAAAATTGACCAATCAGAAACGGATTATGGATTTCTGCAAACCTATATAAAGAGGAGCTTTCCGCCGAGGAACTCAGATGCCATCGCAGTAGATGGCTGAAGAAAGAAGCGGCTGGCAACATCGGCTCCGCTGAGGCCGGCGGTGCCAGCGGCTCACTGTCGGCCGCAGTGAGTCTGCCTGGCATCGGCGACCTGAGTGGGGTTGGTGTCGCCAGCCCGAAGACGTCGCCCAAGGGCTCTTTTAAGAGCCGCACTGGGGGTCCCGGTTCGAGCTGCGGGACCCCCGCCAAAGGCACTTATTAGTGCCGCAAGGGCACTTGTAAGTGCCGCAGGGCCCTTACAAGGCGCGGGGAGGGGGTCCTGTTTCGAGCTGCGGGACCCCTAAGCCCCAAAGGGCTCTTATAAGAGCCGCAAGGGCACTGTCAGTGCCGCAAGGGCCCTTATAAGGGCCGGGGAGGGGGGTCCCGTTCGAGCTGCGGGACCCCTTAAGCCCCAAAGGCTCTTGTCAGAGCCGCAAGGGCACTTGTAAGTGCCGCAAGGGCCCTTACAAGGGCCGGGAGGGGGGGTCCCGGTTCGAGCTGCGGGACCCCCTAAGCCCCAAGGCCCTTCTCAGGGCCCGCTGGAGGGAGCCTCCCACCCCCCAGCGGCTCCCTCCGTCCCCTCCCCGGGAGCGGCCGGGGCGGGGGCTTGGAGGGGTTGCCGGGAGGGTTGCGCGGCGGGTGGTCGCGACCACCTGCTGCGGCCCCTTCCCGGCAGCCCCTCCTAGCCTCCCTTCGAGATTGCCGCGAACGGGAACGGGTTGGGAGGGGCTGCTGGGAAGTGGCGGGCGGCGGGTGGTCGCCGCTGCCGCCGCGGGGTGTGGGCGGGTGGCGTGTCTCCCGGGGCGGGTGCGACCACCCGCCGCGGGTTGCCTGCCCATCCCCGCCGCGGGAGGTTAGTATCGGCTGACTTCGCCTCCTTCAAGGTGGCGAAGTAAAACAGCCGATTAGCCGAGCGAAACCAGTACCGCCGCTTTATAATAGAAGCGGCGGTAACAGGTAGTATCGGCGCGAAAGGTTAACGCTTCGTTAACTTTTCGCGGCCGTTTTCGGACCTTTATAAATCGCGGTAAACGCGATTTATGCGTTAATGCCGCGAAAACGGCCGCGAAAAGTTAACGAACCTTTATAAATATGCCCCTAAGTCTCACAATATTCCAATAGAAGAAAAAAGGATGAGAGAAGCACACTAGATAAGTGTCTTTTTCTTTATTGTGAAAGCATACGTTTCGGATAGCTGAGGAAGGGGGACAGTGGAGCCAACAAAGCCATGTATGCTTTCACATAAAGACAAAGAAAGTTTGATGCATTTGGGGGTTTAACAAACCTTCTGCCACCTACACCATAATTAATTCTGTGCCAAGTGAATCTATAATGGAAAAAAATTGGGGGTTCTGGTAGATCACAGACTTCATGTAGTAAATGCCAGACAGCAACGGCTACAGCTAGCAAGATATTGTCTTGTATAAAGAGGGAAATAGATTCAAGGGAGAAAAACATTATTCTCCCTTATTACAAAGCACTGGTAAGGCCTCATTTGGAATATGTGGTGCTGTTTTGGAATTCCATATACAAAAGGGACATCTTGGAAATGGAAGTAGTTAAGAGAAGGGCAACTAAAATAATAAAGGGAATGGAGGGGCTTGACTATGCTGGCAGATTAGACCAGTTAGGGCTGTTTACATTGGAGAAGTGAAGTTTCACTTTATACAAATATATTAATGGGCCATATAACTCTCTGGTGCATTGTTCACTAATTGTGAGAACTTTGAAGCTGTTGAACTGTCTTTCAGCAGATGTGGTAATGGCAAGTTCATTGAATAGCTTCAAAAGTGGTCTGGATAATTTGGATAAATATTGAGAATACCCGGTATTCCTTTTTTTTTTTTTTTGCTGTTTTGTTTTTTTTTTGCCTTCCTCTGGATCAACTGTAGGTAGGTTTAAAGGGGAGGGAAGAAAGGTTGGACTAGATGGACGTATGTCTTTATTCAACCTTAAAGGGACTGTCCATATATTGTAGATTACCCCCGAAATGCTCCCACATTGAGTTATTATACTTACATACTCCTCGCTCCACCGCAGCTTCCGGGTTTCTCAGTCAGTCTCCACCGTGGCTGTTCTGTTCTTTTTGTGTTCTTGAGCAGCCGCAGTGGAGACTGCCCCGGGAATGGCAGTCAGTGATTGGCCGTGACGTCACTGTCACGGCCGACACTGACTGCCTTACCTGGAAGTGCAGAGCCGTGGCAGTGGAGCGAGGAGGAGCATGTAAGTATAATAGCTCAATGTGGGAGCGGATTTACAGCTTTAGGATAAAACAATCTTTAGGTTTTGGGGGGTATTCTACTATAGATACATTTTTGAAGAAAGGGGTGGACATTCCCTTTAATTACTATGTATACGTAACTGCACATCATATCTTCACCAAATTAAGATCTATTCCAGGTGGATGAAATCATCACTGAGAAATAAGCAGCATGCATAGTGTATTTTCAAAATGCATGTTCAAATGCAAAAAATACTATATTTATATATAAATACTATATATAAAATGTGTGTTTGTATACAAAAGTGCAAGTAAGCAGGCAAAGTATTTTTCCAGTGTATGGATAGATTTTTTTTACTATCCATAGAAATACAAACGTAAACAACACTGTACTAACACTTTCATAGTATATTTGTAAAAACTGTGAAATTGTAGGCAGTGTCTCATACTTTTTTCTTCTATTGACACTAATCTATGCAGAGCTTTGGAAACTTCAAATGATGTGCACTTGCTGTAAGCAGACCTAGATATATTATCAAAATTGTCTCTCTCTCTAACAATTGGGAAATTAAATCTCCTCTCTGCCGCACATCTACCTGGCTCCCCATTAAGCAACGCATTATCTACAAAATCCTTCTCTTAACATTTAAATCCCTTCACTCTGCTGCTCCTTCTTATATTTCTTCTCTTGTGTCCCCAAATGTCTCTGCCCGTACTCTCCACTCATCACAGAACCATCTCTTATACAAACCCCCACTCACACTGCCTCTTCTCGCCTTAAACCTTTTTCTCTTGTGGCTCCCATCCTCTGGAATTCTATTCCCCTCTCTTTATGTCAAGAAACCTCAATTAACAAGTTTAAATGTAACCTCTCATCCTATCTCTCTGAGCACAGCACAGCACAGCATAGGACTGTTGACACTGCACCAGTTTTTACTTTAACACTTCCACCCTTTCCTTTGTATCTGTATGTTACCTCTTTCCTCATATTACATGTTTCAAACACTCGTATGTTTCATGATGCCCATACTTATTTTTTATGTATCTATTTATTGTCCTATTTAATGTCCCCTTGTACGGCTTTTTGTATTCTATATTGTACAGCGCTGCATCCCCAAGTGCTGCTATATAAATAAACATATACATACATACATACAATTTAAAAAGTGAGAATTTGTAAGAATTCCAACATTAACATGATTTGTTGAGGTTATTAAAGTCCAAGCCTGGAAACCATTGATTTAGATAATGGCTGCCAAGAAACAGCACTATACAGAATAAGCACCCTCTCACCTACGTGCACCCCCCCCCCAAAAAAAAAGAAACTTGGCCAAACTACAGCTGGGTTTCTTCCTTCTGACACTGTTCACTGCTGCTGTTCGCTGTTCTTTATAGTAGGAACGCTTTACTAGCGGGCGTGTATACATACGTTTTTCCCCCAGAAATTGTTTCCAGCCAGGTAGGGCAGAACAGAGAAATTTAATGAGATCTGAGATGTTTAACTCTTTTAATGCCAGCAGATTTTCCATTATTGCCATTAATAATTTCAGTGCTAGCACTTTCCCAGAGTATTGCCATTAACACTTTCAGTGCCAGCAGAGTATTACCTTTAACCCTTTCAGTTGCCAGCATTGACATGATATACAGTATGTATCTGCTTTCCATCCCTCCTCCATTGAATTGTTCGATCCTCACCCACTCCAAGTTCTAATTGGAGAGTTGGGTGGAAGGAAGAAAGAGGTAGGAATAGGGATCTCATGGCTGCTAGTCACAGGGGCCACTGGTAAGTCTGCAGCAGCTTTTACCTGGCATTTTATAACTGTTCTCCTCATTTCTATTAGCTGAGCTCATCCTACCCACTCCTTCCTTCTCCTTTAGTTCATTTGCAACATTAGTTGCTAAGTAGAGTGTGTGGAGTTCAGGCTCTCACTGCAATGTTGCAAATTACTGCTGCAGGATAGCAGTTCTGAAACTGAAAGTAAAAGCTGACAGGGAGGTGCTAGGGAGAAGAATAGGCACTCCGTAATCAACATAGGCACCCTAGTACTTTGCCTAGTTGGCCTATGCCTAAAAATGGCCCTGTGTATATATTTATATATCTTCTGTGTTTTCACCCAATATAGGCTTCAAAAGAACCGTACCTTAAGGTGGCCATACATACGAACGATAATAAGTAAATTCCGTTGTTCCCTGTTCATGTGTAGGAGGTTTCCCCGACCGATCGGTGTACCGACGATTGACCATAGTCACCAAAGTTCAAAGTTCAGCCCGAACTCAGATTCGGGTCCATCACTAGTTTTGGGCTGGGTACGAAGCATGAAGGAACAGAGCGCTCTCATAACCAGCTCCTCCGGGAATGCACAGTCAGCCATGACAGTTATGGTGATGTCATGGCCAGGACAGACAGTACATACAAGTAAGTGTACAGTATCTCAGCTTGGGAAGTCAGATTAAGGTAAGGTTAAAACACATCTTAGGTTTTGGGGGTAATAAGGTTAAAAACACAATTTTGTGGCTGGACCTGCCCTTTAAAAATTATTGGAATTCAACAAACTCTTTTCCTTTCTCCAAAACAATAGGGATCTGATACTGCTTACAGTCCATAATTAGCATTTTCTGGCTTCCAGATTAGAACATTCCTGTCTTTGATGAAATGCTGTATAAACTTGTTTATATGTGACCCTTTCTGTAATTGTTGAAAATTTAAAGTGACATGAAATATAAGTATAGACTCATTAATTTTATTAGTATTCATGCTCCTAAGGTGACCACTGTTAATTAACAAACACAGTATTCTGCAAATGGTAAAAATATACCAAAGGTGTATTTGTCTTGCTGTTTTTATTTGATCATGCACGTTATATTTTAAAACTAATTCTGGCCACAAAGTTAGGAAGTAAGGAGGGAGGAACCAGGTAACCAGAAAGTAACCAGTAAGTTAGGAAGTAAGGGGAGAGGAGCCAGGTAACCAGGAAGTAACCAGTAAGTTAGGAAGTAAGGAGGGAGGAGCCAGGTAACCAGGAAGTAACCAGTAAGTTAGGAAGTTAGGAAGTAAGGGGAAAGTGAAGAGAGAACCGGTATGATAAAAAGTGACTATGATAAAATAAATTAAAGAAGGAAACCCATGTCAGGAAACTACTTTTTAGCAAAGACACAGGTCTCCTGTAGCATCAAACAAGACTATAAATACTAAACTTCTATTCTGTGATGGGACAGGACCAGGTTTAGGTGTAAAAATGATCAGTTGAGTTTTAGAAAGTTTTAATTAGAGGTAGCATTGAGACATCCAGGAGGATATGGAAAGGAGGCAGTTGGAGACACGTGATTGGATGTCAGAAGTTAGCGTAGGGGTAGATTTGTGTACCGTCTGCATATAAATAATATTTGAAGCCAAAAGAGGTAATAACATCTCCCAAGGAAATAGTGTAGAGGGAGAACAATAAGGGTCCAAGAACAGACCCCTTGCAGGACCCCCACACCAAGAGGAACCAGAGAAAAGGTATTGCTAGCATAAGATACAGAGTAAGTTCTGTCAGAGAGATGGGATAGAAACCAGGATGCCACTTCATTCCGAATGCCCAAAGAGTGAATTATATGCATAAGAAGGGAATGATTGACTGTGTCGAAAGCAGAGGAGAGGTCAAGGAGGATAAGAATAGAAAAGTGACCATTGGCCTTTGCAACCTGCAGATCATTTATAACCTTACACAGAGCCGTCTCGGTGGAATGTGCAGGACGGAGTCCAGATTGCAAAGGATCCAATAGGTTATGAGTATGAAGATAGTTAGCGATACTGGAGAAGACTAATTGTTCTAGCAGTTTAGAGGCTATCGGTAAGAGAGAGACCTGGCGGTAATTGGCTAAACAAGAGGGGTCCAGCGAGGGCTTTTTCAGTATGGGCTTAGCCTGGGCATGCTTAAAGACAGAAGGGAAAATTCCAGATGTTAGGGAGGCATTGAATATGTGAGCGAGTATAGGGGTAAGAACATGATTACAGTGCTTCAGTATAGTATAGTATAGTATTTGAGGTTGAATAAAGACATACGTCCATCCAGTTCAACCCATCTAGCAATATCCTGAAGGGGGAAAAAATTCCTTCCTGACTCCAAGTGGCAATAGGAAATTTCCCTGGATCAACTCTACTTTATGTATCATACCAGTAACTTGCAACATTCCTTGTTTGCAGAAACTCATCCAGCTTTTTTTTGAAACTGACCAATGAACCTGCCATAACAACGTCCACTGGAAGTCAGTTCCATAGCTTTACCGTTCTTACAGTGAAAAACCCTTTCTAAGCTTGAAGCCTAAACCTTTTTTCTTCAAGTCTTAAGGGATGTCCTCGTGTCCTTTGACATGTTCTATTCGTGAACAATGCCCCAGATAGTTTATTGTATGGCCCGTTAATGTATTTATACACAATAATCATATCCCCACGCAAGTGCCTTTTCTCCAGCGTACATAATTGTAACTTTTCCAGTCTCTTGTCATATTCAAGCTCCCCCCAATCCCCTTATTAATTTAGTTGCCCTTCTCTGAACCCTTTCCATTTCAAAGATGTCCTTTTTGTACACATGATTCCAAAATTGCACTGCATATTCCAAATGAGGCCTTACCAATGCTTTGTAGAGAGATTACATTTTCCTCCCTTGAATCCATACCTCTCTTTATACAAGACAATACCATGCTGGCTCTGGCTGTTGCCGCCTGGCCAGGGATGTCGGGAGATCTATGGATCTAGTATTACGGACAGATGCACAAGATGGAGGGACAGGAGGAAGAAGAGGGTGTTGAGCCTGAAAAGTAATAAGATGATGATCAGAAAGCAGGAAGGGGTTAGATTGAAAAGACGAGACAGAGAGGTTTTCAGTGAGGAGGTTAAGTGTAGGAAGCGAAAGGGCCAGGAGAGGGAGGAGTCATTAACGTGATAGTTGAAGTTCCCCAGAATAAGAACAGGACAGTCAGCAGAGAGAAAGAAAGTAAGCCAAGTTTCATAGTCAGAGAGGAATGCAGACGGAGACGTTGTAGACGGCGGTCTGTACACCACAGCGACTCGGAGTGGCCCAGGGGTTCGGGAGCTGAATTGAATGAGCTTTAAAATTTTTGAATGAAAGGTCAGGTGGGGAGGTAATGTTAGTAAATCATGTGAAAAACAGCAAAACACAATGGGAAGCATATGAGAAATGAACAAGTGTGTCCTAGCCCTTTATAAATATGGCGATAATAACACCTTTTGACATTGCATCCCTATATCTCCTGGACCTGATTAAATACACCAACGAGTTTTTAAGTTGTCCACACTGCAAACTTACCTACTGATGTGTCGTGCCCGATCTTTGTGACTGATGCTATGGCTGTAACTTACAACCATAAACCAAACCATGGACCAGTTGGGAAATATTGCAGAATGGTCGATAAATAAGAACCACCATAGCACTAATGTTATGATCAATTCAACATCATGACCTATAGTGTAATATAGTGCACCAGAGATCTGCCTGCCACTTATTGCTTTCCACCATCTCCATTTATTTAAGCATTGGAAGGGTTTGCAAGGTTTGATAAATAAAATAAAAATGGGGTTTAAAAAATAAATAAGCTGCTTATACTATAAATGCATCTTTGCTAGGTGAATCTCTGTTAAAAAGCACTTACGTAAATCATGCCATACATAGCATCGATATTTTAACAAATTTGATGAATTTGATTAATTTGGTCAACCTACCAACAGCATTTTGCTGTGTTTTTGATTGTCTGTCTATCACTGTAGAATACTTGATTAAAAAAATGAAGAGCAGGTCAGGCCCCATCTTCTAGTTCTTATCATCTGCAGGTTTCAACCTCCTTACTATACTATACTATACTATACAATGCTATACTATACTATAATATCTCCATGAACAATTAATTACATAATTACAAAATGTTTTTTAACCAAACTTTGTAAGCCAATTTTTAAACTTTACTGTCCAATTAAGAGAAAATAATTATTTTTATAAAAGGTAATTAAAATTTAATTAATTAAAATAAAAATTAAACTTGGATTTTTCCAACCATTTTTCAGAAATGACCCAATCAGAAAAGATTTACAGATGTCAAGTAGCTTCCTCTGTACACGATTGCTGCAATTTGGTGTTCATCTTTTAAAGTGCAGCTCTCGGGATTCTCACTTTAGGATTGTCTGAGAGTGATCGAGGGCCAATATGATTTACATTCTAGAAATGTTTTTTAAAAAGGCATTTGCCAAATTTTCCTTTGCTTAAAACAATAAACCAAGTCAGAATTTTGAAACTTAATTAGATTTTGTTTTACGTAAAACCACAGCAATTATGACTTCTGAATAAAAAGGGGATTGTTATTTCGCAGGGTAGCCTAAGCAATGCACATAATTATTATAATTATTGTGTACCTAATGATATCTAATAAGAAACAACAACACAAATAAATGCAGTGAGTATTCAGCAGGGTGGCCTGAACGTTCTCAGGGAAACAAGAACAGGGTAGGTTCATTAACTTGCAGATGTGTTTCTATTTTATAGGATCACTGTTCTCAGCAACACTTGTAGCTGAAGATTAGCTGTATTAGAACCCAACAGACCAGATATAATCCACAGTAATGGTCCATGTCTCTGCTCATCACAGCCGTGCATTAGATTTTCTAAATCTTCCTAGCTAGTCTTCTGACACATATAATATTACTTATTCTATATTTAATATGTACCAATGCTGTTGGCAATGGTAAGTCTAGCCATAATGATGCAGTTACTTGCTGTAGAGAGAGCATAGAGTACAATATGATTAAAGGATGAAATTGTGGTCAGTCTATATTAGAATACAAATTTAGATCCCAAAATGTTGTCATGGAAAACATTGACCATTATATAATTCTTTAATTCTGGAACAAGAAGCTAAGAATGCCTATACAGGAACATATTATGGAATATCTATGGAAATGTCACTAGCATGTCTCATCCCTTATCTTGTTTCATTGGTCTTTGATTGGTCTAAAATATTTTCAGGGTGGATAAAATATTGTTGGGTTAAATAAGTCAAATCCCCTGTCTAAAGTCAGACTACCTTTTAGCAGATCTACTTTTTGATGGTCCCGCAACATTCCCAGTACTGGCCTGTTCATTTGTGATCAAAAGTTGACTGCAAAATATATTGGGCCAGGCGGTTGTCAGAATGTTGAACATCACAGGAGGTAAAAATGCTAGCCTATGGCTATCCTCAGTCAATATTAACTGGTAACAATGCATGAGAAAAGATCTTGATAGATCTCAAAATTACCTGGTAACTAAAGCTCCAGGGTTTTGTATTAGATTTTGGACATTAGTAGAACTGCATGCTATTGGCTTTGTTTCAGGGCCTAAAGTACCTAAAACCAAACGCCTAACCAAACACATAAACAACTCAACTGCATACCCAGTCCTTCCAGAGTAACGTCCCGAGCAGAAAAACACTATCTAGTTAACAAAAAAGCTTTACATTTACAGCAATTCATTGAGATAAATTGCCCTATTCTCAGGCAATCCTTGTAGTGTCAGACTAGGTGCAAATGCTCATCAGGAAATTCCAGACCCACCAGAATGTATTAAATAATTGCCCACTCACCAATTTTCTTGTTCCATACTCTGCTTATCTCAATTCTCCTAACCCATTCTCCCATATTCAATTGTCATTTCTTATTAGCGTTTTGCACTATACCTAAATTTTAACAGTTGGGTAAATGTTGTACACATGTGACTGGGGTCACTGGGGTTTTCCTACGTAACCTTGTAGGAAAGTCTTCCTAGCATTTAAGGCAAGGCATGTTTGCCCCCAAAACACTGTGGTGATATTAGCAGTGCACAAATTGAAAATTGCATTTCTGGTCTTATTTCTAGGACTGCTTTATTGGCAGGACTTGACTTCATTGCTCTTCATTGATCTTCCTAGATAGCACAAATGAAAATTCTGGACTATATACATTATTCACATTTAATATATTAATTTTATGCTTTCCTACAGTATTGAATAAATCTAATATTTAAATCCAGATTTCAATGTAAAACAATATATTATAAATGATTTATGAAATTTACCTTTTTAATATTGTTTGAGGTATTTAAATCTTCCCCAAAACATATCTCTGCACTAATCCATATTTCTTATTCTTAGCTAAATAAAATATTATAGATCAGTTTTCTAAATGGATTTTTTTCTCCATGATAACAAACAGATTATACGCTATGTAGCTCTATGAAATATGACCTGTATACACAAACTCAATCAGATTTTTTACATCAGTTTAAGAGGTTTATATTAATGCAATGCTTTCAAACAGAGATTAAAATATATAAAGAATATTATTTATGGGCAAAAATGTATTTGATAAAGAAGATGTTAATCTAGACAGGAACATCAGCAGAACAAGCTTCCATCTGCCTATTTGTATGTAAAAAAATATTACTAAGTGAAAATCAAAGATTATCAGACTGTTTATTATCCATACAGACTCAGGTGATTTTGCCTTTGATGAACAGAAGTCAAAGATCCAACATTTTTCTTCATATTTTAAAGTCATGTTCATCTTATAACATTTCTATTTTGATGTTTCATAAAGCAAAATTATACATTTTTAAAGAGAAATTTTAACTACATGCATGAAGGTTGTTGGTATAGCTTCAATCTTAATGCTGCAGATGTTGACTTCTCTTAGTGAATCAAGGAATATCCATATGCTACATCATTGTCTGATGTTTGACTTATTTATTTTAATTTCTTCCTTAAAAAAACATGTTGCACTTCCATTTCTAGTATTAATCCTGACCTTGGTGCTAGTCCCTAAATATCAGTTTGCTTAAAGTGTGTTCAAACCCTATTTATTCAGAACACCATAAAAGTTATTTCCAGACATATATTATGTTGATCATAATATTGTTGGACAGGCCCCATATTTTCAATACCTTTCAATCATTCATGAACCCATGAAACACTTGTGTGTGTGAGTGTGTGGGGGAACATATTCTATATTATTATTTTTCTTCCTTTCAACATAATTCACAAAGATATAACAGATATCTACATGGGTAGATCTGTACAATACATTCACTATAGCTTGAGGACCCCTTAGCAACCTTTCAGGGAACCATAGGTACATCGGAACCCTGGTTGAGAAACACTGACTTAGAGAAACCTTAAAATCAGCATTTATCCCAGAGAGAGCACCAAAAGTTGATTAAAATGGTCCAGATGCTATATAGTATCGTACAATCATATAATCATATATCTCTGTAAATAGGAAAATAATTTATTACTGATAATTCTCTCTATGGATATAATTCACGCGTATCTTAATTCTGAGCTAGCTTCATTTGACACACCCTTACTAAAGAATTTAATTCTAATGCTAATTTTAATAGTTTATTTTTTTAATATAAACGTTTTAGGTCTGCTTAGTACTTTGGTAACTATACATATACACATATAAGCCTTACCTGTGCCAGGATCCCGCAGCACCTCTCGGCTCCTGGCGCCCGCTTCTGCTGTCTTCACGGTCTCTTCTCACGCACATCCATTCGTGATCGTGCCCGGTCTTCAGCCAGTGCTGTGTGGACGCGCACAGGCACTGGCTCTTACCTCATCCGCTCCTCCACATCGGCTATTGGACGGAGGAGGGCTTGTTTATTCAAATAAACCTATCCCTGCACCTCACTCATTATTCTCCTCTTCCCATTGGTTCCTCTGTGTATTTAAACCCCTCAGCCTATTCTGCCCTTGCCCGATATATCGGTTAGTTTACTATCTTGCTCGTGGTGTGATTTTCTTGTGCTTTTCTTTTACTGACTCTTGCCTGCTCCTAATCTGTACTCCTTTGTATCTCTTCTTGTGCCTTGCCTGTCAGATTTTGCTTCGGACTTCTCGAGTATTCCCGCCCTTAGTTCGAAAACCTTGCACTCTAAGTCCAGGGGGCAACCGTGTTCGGTGAGGCACATCTAGCCTCCCGGAAAACAGGGGCTTGTCTATTGTTGAAGATAGTGGTTGTAGATTGGGGTATTCAGACTGAAGGAATCTGGAGCGTTACACTCCTATTTTTATTTATATTGATCCTTCCTCCACACAGCTATATGATATTTGACAATATTATCTAGTTTTATTTATAGGCTTAATATATGTGTATGTATGATACGGATTAGTACATATATAGTTTTATTATCTAATATTTACACAATTTATTAAGTATATTGAGTTACACTTTTTCATATATGTATATTTTTCATATTTTTTCATATTTTTTTAACTATATTAGTGATTATTTGATCACATTGACACACTATAGATCACAATAGTATTATTAATATTATATTTTTATACACATTCTATGTATCTGTTTAATTATCAATATGCACTGATAGTCATATGTATTTTTATTATAACTACCTTCTGAGGTTGGTTTGGGTAATGTCTGTGGTTTATTGATGATAATAATGTGCAATATGAATTTCATGTTTTGATACATACATCTATGTTTTCACTTTTAATGGATAAATATTATCTAATATGTTTACTATTTATTCACTATATTTTTTCACTATATGGTATAAATTTGTTTGTTTTTGATACATGTAAATATTTAAGGTTTTTAAATTCACAATTAAAGGATATTTGGTGTTTCTACTGCTCACATATGTGTTTTTACAACTTATTTGGATCTAATAGTTTATACATCACCTTTAAGAGTTGCACTTTACCTTTAAGAGGACTATTTAAGATGGAGATGGGGGTTGGGTTCTTTTATCCCTCTGATGAAGTGACAAGGAGTCACATTTTTTGCACAAGATAGAGGACTCAGCCCACTTTATGTATATTGTTTTGGAGCCCTCCGGGTCATTTGAGGTTACCGGTGCTTCTTGGTGTTTGGAGTCCTCCGGTGCGCACAGACGGTAGCACCCGAGAGCAGGTATGACATCCTTCTTATCTCTTCAGATGCTAATAGCAGGTAAAAATAAACATGCTCTGGCTAACCACAAAGTACATGCGGATACTCTAGTATTAGTTTTTATAGACTAGCACATTTTATTACAATCAAATAAGTATTATTTACTTTTTGAGGACAAACTGTAAAATTGAAAATGAACTGTTGCTATTCTTAAACTGACCACTGAAAACGAAAAGAACAAACCATTATCTCTGATTTGTAAAAAAACCTCTAGAATCTGAACATAAAAATAGAGCAGGACTAGAGAAGAGCTTAATTATAAATAGTATTTCATGTATATGGCTCCTAAACCAAATCATATAGAGAAGTGGGCTCAATTAAATTGGTCCTTTTTGCTCTTTCTCTGCAATTTAATTAAACAATTAACCTCAGTCCCAATAAGACTACACAGGGTTAGGGCCTAAACCCCTGGGTTTACCTTTAATAGCTGGAATTGTGTACTTCCCTCTTCCTCAAGTCAGAAAGAAGGAACCTACCCCCATGATGTTGGGATTGGATATGGTGGGATCACAAAAATGTTTCACTTTTAGAGTGTGACTGAAAATGTTCCCTTATCTGTGAGGCATATATTTAACATAGTAATGGATGTTGACTAAAGACATATATCTATCCAGTCCACTCATGAGTCCTACCTAACAGTTGATCCAGAGGAAGTTACTTACATGGGTTGTTGACGAGTTAGATTATTCTACATTTCCATTGACCAGTAAGATGTATCCATTGTCAATCAATCACAGAGCAGCAATAATCAATGTATGAATCTTTACTGATCAAATTCTTTACTGTACCAGTTCTTTACTGATTATCCAACAAGCGTACATATTTGTTAAAATGACTGAACAGAAACTGATTGAAAATTCCCAGATACAATTGACTGAAATTTTCTAAAATTACTGATGATCCCTTTTAGTCGAGTAAATGCAAAACATTTTTTATGCGATCAACGGAAAGAATTGCATTACCTATCTATTGAATGGAAAAATCAACTTGTATATGTCTTGTATATGCAGTGGGGGTGGTGCGGTGGTGTGTGCGTGGGGGGGTTGTTTACTGGACACATCTGGTCAAAATAGGCTGCTCTGCTTTTTTATCTTGTCATTTTTTAATCTCCTTTTTTTGTCTTGCAAGAAAGTAAAAGTGACAGACTTCCACTTCAACAATCTATGTCACATGCATCACAATAGTTAACTGCCACTTGCACATGCTAACTGTGACTATAATCCAAAAGGGACCAATCAAAATGTAGAAGCCCAAAGTAAAAACATTAGCCAGCCACTAATCTCAGTGGGCTACTTTAGCATATCTAATTATTACCAATTGAGCTGCATTCAGTTTCAGTTTCCATTTTCATTACATAAATTGCTATATCATGTTCCTCTTTCAACAAAAATTTATGTATCCTTTTACTTTCCCTTCATGAAAAAAGCATTGCAACGCCATGACGGGCAGATTGTGTGCTGTCTTGACATTTGACACTCTGTGGGAAACAGACTTGCTAATCATTAGATTAGTACTGAAACCTATTTTCTTCTCTTGCATTCTCCAAACCCAGGTGTTAATGAAATCAAACAGAATGAAAACTGGGAAAGCATTTGAATCATACACCTACACAGTTCCACACCTCCCTAATTTTCAGCCACTGTTCCAATAAAAACCTGGAAAAAACGTATGTCTTCACTTTGTAAGTAAGAATGAAATAGCCGACAAGAGTTTTCTTGTTAAATTTATTTAAGCAAAAAAAAAAAAAAAAACGTTTACCAACAGGTGTTGGTGTAAGGTTCCACTTACTATACAAAGTTGTACTGAATTCAATTCATTTTTTAGACCTGCCTTCTGTTTTTTCCACATAAAAAAAGACAAAGGGCCTCATTTATCCAGTGTCCCTGGGTGAATTGGAAAAAGGCGGTGCCATTTGCGGACTTTAAATGCCTGCTTTTAGCTGGGGTTTTGCAAAACCCGTGCAATAAGAAGAAATTGATTTAGTTAGCATGACTTTGGAAAAGTGTGCACTGCCCCTGGATAAATGAGCCTGAAAGTTTTTTTCTAAAGGTTAGTACACACGTGCGATCGTGGGTTCGGATGCACGATGTGTACGAACGTTCATTTCAGCAGATAATCTGTCCATGTGTAGGGTCTTTATCAGCTGAAACGGATGCTTGGTTGGGGACCGCCGAATGACCGACTTGGTGGATCCCTGAACGACCGTCCATTTCAGCCGATAAAGGCCCTACACACAGGCTGATTATCGTCCGAAACTAACGTTTATACACATTGTGCATCGCAGGTCGTGACCCGCGATCGCACGTGTGTACGAACCTTAAGGCTGAGGCCCCACTGCAATACAAAAAAAATGCCAATTATTTCGCATGTGGTTTGCATAATAGTTTTCTGATCAACACATCCCTATTGAATCACAAAACACAATCTGAATTGCAGCAGTGTGACCTAGCCATAAAGATGAAAGAGTAAGCAGTAAGAAACGGATGTACAACATACCATGGAAAGGGATTTTGGAACATGAATATTATTAACAGAATAACAATAATAAGCGAATATGCTTGTGAAGGTTCTCATTCATCCAGGTCATGGTATATCTGTTGTATTCAATTAGATCAACTGGACTTGAAATGTAGTTCTTGAAGACGTTTCGCTAGTCATCCGACTGGCTTTCTCAATTCAGAATGACTTGTACAAGAATCTGTGGCACTTGTCTGCCATGTACAATGTACCAACTGTCTGCCATGTACAATGCTGTTTTAACACCTTACTCTGGGCGTTCCTATAACACCTCTTAGCCACTATCCTATCACACCCTTAACACCTGGCTGTGATATGCTAATTGGGATTTTCCAGGGTACATAAGTGCCACAGATTCTTGTACAAGTCATTCTGAATTGAGAAAGCCAGTCGGATGACTAGCGAAACGTCTTCAAGAACTACATTTCAAGTCCAGTTGATCTAATTGAATACAACAGATATAAATAATAAGCGAACATATCTATAGGTATACTTTCCAACTGTCGTATTTTGGAACAGTCCAGTTTCTATTGGCCTTTGCTATTTACCTGTAAGAACCAGCCTTTCCCTGGGGCCTGGACAAGGGGCAGGGACCTCTTTCGTCATGTGACATGTTTTAAGCACTTGTATATTTAGTGATGCTCATACATTTATTTATTTATTTACTGTCCCCCTTGTATGACTTTTTGTATTCTATATTGTACAGCGATGCGTCCCCTGGTGGCGCTATATAAAGAAACATATACATACAATTCAGATTGGGGTTTGTTCACGGAGAGTCGGGACTGTAAGACTGTAAGGAACGGACCATAGGAACATTGTTTGTTGTTTTCAGGGGGACCGAGTATAAGCGTGTCTTATTAAGATTAGGTTCACTGCATATTATCTAGCTACTTTAGGGGGCCAGTGAGATTAGCTCTGGGGATGCTCAGAATGTTTTATATACCTATATGACATTTTATGGTGATTTTGTAATGGGTAATGTTGAGGGTGTATTGTGTTACTAATAAAGTTAATTGATAGAGTACCCTGAAGTGGTTGTGCTATTTGGAGGGTCTTTTTCTAGACCTTTTTGGTCATAGTTTGTTTGATATATAATAGTATATCCTCTGAGCACCGTACTATGGTTACGTTCCACAGGGATATATAAAATATGGTGCACCCACCTACACAATAACACTAACACCTAACCTACACAATAACCTAACACTTTTGTAATTTTTTTTTATTTCAAAAGGGTTACCCTGTAAACATTTTGACTGGCTAACACAGTACACCACCTGTTCCTGCCTTTAAATTGTTTCCAAATCCTGGAAATGAATGAGAATTACCCCATGATATTTGGATGTTCTCTGTATCATTTCCTTTTGCTCTTCCAGTTTTCTTTCTGCTGTAAAACATTTAAATATGGACTTTTGTTTTTATGCTAATAAGACATAATGGGAGAGGACAAAACAAAGAAAATGAAGATACCATTTGTAAAGAGGTAATGGATTCTGTGTTATATAATAAATCATTGGTAACTTCAGACACAATTAATCACACCCTATGCTACAGGCGGAACACGTCCTGCCTATATATTGGATTAGGGCAGCACAGGAAGATGTCCCTTGTAAAAGCAAATAGGCAGTTTATTTTCCATTATTTTATTTTGCTATAAATGTGGCATACCGTCAGTGTACACAAATCAGGCAATATGTTTTAGGTTCTTCTCAGTTTCTAGATATTTCCCCAATATATTTAGGTGTTTGAATGTTGTACAACTGAAACATCATTGCCATCATAGACCATCTATTTAGCATTCTCTCCTTTTTCTCCTTATTCTTTTTAAGTTCTTGCAATAAAGGTGGTTAATAGAAAAATCTCTGAGCTGGTGTTTGCTGTAATAAACCACTGGATACTTTAAAGGTGAACTATAGTGTTTATAAAGTTTTTTTTTTAAAACATTTAAAATGAAAAGTACTTGGAACAGGTATACAGGAAATGTCATTGCTAGCTCCCAATATTGTTTCCGTGAGGAGCACCAACCCAAAGAAAACTGATTCTGCCAGTGTTCTGCCTCTTTTATAAAGGACTAGTCCATGGCTAACCTGGCAAATGAAAACTGTACGTGCTACTCAACAAAACAATATTATGAGGTAGAAATGATCAATCCTACCTCCTTGCTCCAGGCTATTTTTTATTTTTAAAATGTTAATTCAAAGTATAGTTATCCTTGGAAAACAAGTTCAAATCTAAAGAACCCTCTCCACATTAAATTATAAATGTAGACAGCCCTAAATGTGCTGTCATTACCTATGTTGTCTCCACAATGTAGAAGTACAAGGTCTGCCTATATGGTTCAGTGCAGAGTGTATATCCTTAATATGGGCATCAAGCATGTGTTTAGTGTCAGAATATGCCTTGTCATTAGCTCCCTTGTGACTATGGAAGGAGCGGTAACCTGCTTGGACCACGCTCAAAATAGGTTTTGTAATTTCTTAATTGTGAAGACAACATCTGTAATTATCAGGAATGTAATTTGCCTTTAAAATTGAGTAAACAGGACTGATCATTTTAGAGAATTTACAAGAAAATGCTACATGACCATTACAGTAACAATTTGCTTGCTACTGGAATTTTAACATTCCTTAGGCTAGACATTCACAAGCCAGTATATAGTTAATTGCCAATTAGTTGGTAATTTGGGCATATTTTTTATGTTGGACTGTGTATGCCTAGTATTATATAGTAGGGTGCCCCATATCTATGTATATGATTCTGTTTAGATTAAATCGTTAATTAAAGGAGAACAAAAAACAACCCCCCAAGCTATAGTAGGGAGTATAATTGGTAGTTTAAATACTTATGTTCCCACTTCCCTTTCTTACTTTCCTGATAGTAAAGGGGTGAAGTCTGGCTAGATGGCCCAACCAATATGAGGATATGCTCTGTTAAAAGTGCATCCTCTCATTGGTGGCACATGGGAAGGGGGCAGGTTCAAACTGGAGTGGCAAGGGCATCCTATACTATTTGATTCTTCTCAATAAAACTGAACTACTTTCGAGGGTTAGCAAATCTACTTCCAAAGGTTACTGAATTTACTTTTGAGGGTTATCTACTTTTGAGGGTTACCAAATTTACTTTTGATGGTTAACAAATATACAAGGCAACTTTAGAAGGGTTACCAAATATAAGACGAGAAATGATTAAACTCTATATAATGTCTATATTCCATAAACACATTACCCATGGTAGTATAACAAAAGTCATCTTACATTAAGTCCCAAATGTTAGATTTAAAGGGCATGTCTGCCCGCAAAACTATAATCCCCCCAACTACTGGCCCCATCATGTAGTGCAGTTTAATCCTTACCTCACATCCCAGCTCCATAAGGTTCTCCTTTAGTCCCCCCCCAAAGTCCCAAAAACTGCCCACCAGGAGGATAGCAGAGTCCATATAGGACTCTGCCTCCTACCTGGCCTCCGGGAGAAGTTTGGCATGCGTACTGCAGCCCTTCTCCCCCTCCCTCCCCCTCCCTCTCCCTCCCTCTCAGGATTCCCTCCCCCTAGCGTAAAACCCTTTAGCTATATGATTCCCCCTGTCCCCCCAGCCCCAACCGCTCTATTTATATTCTTAGAAAGCTCCCCAAACTTTACTTACCTTCCGCTCAGCCAATCACAGACGCGACTGCCGGTCCCGCCCCTCTGCTTGCATTTTCTCACAAGCAGAGGGCCGGCAGCGCAGCGGAGGAAAGAGGGGAGGTAAGTAAAGTTTGGGGCACTTTCTAAGAGTATAAATAGAGCGTTTGGGGCTGGGGGGACGGGGAATAATATATGCAAAATTGGTTTTTAGGGTGGACATACCCTTTAAAAAGTTTTTTACTTGACAAAAAAAATCAAGGTATCCCCTTGTTCATGTGGACAATTGCCTTCTTCTTGGTCCTTACTAGTTCGTAGTGTTTTATAAAGTGGGCGACTGTGTGGGCACACAGAGTGATGTTACAACAAACACCGGATATTTGTTGCCTCATTTTCAATATCCTTGCATTACATGGCCAACAAAGGGTCACAAAAAGCAACCATTCACAAATATTTGATTACAATTTTTTCGTGTCACTTTTTGTAACTTCCACTTTAAAGGAGAACTAAAGTCCCCAGAAAACATTGTCCCAATAGACAGAGCACATTCAGAAACAAACAACAAGCTATGTCTCATCTCTCTCTTTGCTGTGGATGCTGGGTGATTTATGAAAATAAATCAGCTCCCATAATTCCCCTTACCTGAGAACACCCGCTAAGTGTGCTCAGTACACATTTACAGGAAACTGCAGTCTTGCTTCCTGGAAGCTGACAGCCAATCATGTTACAGCTCAGAGATCCTCCCTCTGACACAGAACTTAGATTTCAGAGCAGTTTTTTTGTAAACACATTAGAAATGCTCCTGTCCCTAACAATGATCAATTCCTTTGCTTTTTATACAAAAAAGAAACGTAATCTTTGCTGTGTATATCTTTGCTAGCATGGATAAAAGAAACAGAACATTTAACAAATAAAGGAAAAAATTAAAGTAAGTATGGGGAATCGAACCAGCAACCTGTGTACATGTGGAGTCTTTATCTTTTGCTAGACACATAATAAAAACAAAAACAAAGGGAGCATGAGGAATCGAACCTGTGCCCCAGTAGTGTATTTTTTTACTAACCCAGCACTTTAGCAGAACCCGTCACCAGTGAACTTGCAATAAATAGCTGTACATTTCAGTAAATGTCAGTAAAATTAGTTCACTATTTTGTATTGCTACTGGAAGACTGTCATCAATTCACGCTGGTGGTAAATAAATAACAGAGCTGCTATATATAAAGTTTGTACACATGTAGAAACTTTATATTTTTTTAGAAATATGGAAACAAACAAAAAAAGCAATAAACTCAGAGAGTAGACTATGTTATATTGTTTCATAAGTAAACTCAGGAATTAGAACTTGTGACTTCTTGGTCTGTATGTTCCTAAAACCACAGCATTTACATGGTGCACCACCAGAAACTTAACTGTGATCACAGGTACATTTAGAAACTTTATCTTTCGCTTGAAAAAGAAGCTAGAAATTTTGTGCATAGAGACAGTGAATCCTGGGGTCAAGGGGCGTGGCTCTTTGAAGCCAACATAGGTTATGAGTTGTACTGACAATAGCATGGAAGCCTCCTTTGTTACAGAATCTATTACTTATATCTACTAAATGCAAATCACTAGAGAAGAATCTTTCAATGTATAGGTGTAGAGATGTTCGAAACTGTTGAAGTTTCAATTATCGACAATCGTCTACTTTCGATTTTTGAAAATAGTCTACTTTCGATTTTCGATAATTATCTACTTTCGATAATCATCTACTTTCGATTTCAATAACTATCAAATTTTCGATAAAAATTTAAAACTCGGGAAATTTGAGTTTCGTAAATTCCGGGATTTCTGAAAGTTTCGTTGGGACATCGAAAACCTCGGATTTGATTCGAAACTGGTTTCTATTAGAACCCACAGTACATCTCTATATAGGTGTTCTGGGGAAAATAGCTTTCACATTAGGATTTAAAAAAATTAAGTTTAGTTCTCCTAAATGATTTTGTAAAATCACTATAATAAGTGCTTCCCACAATCACAATATACATGCCATTTATGCACAAAAGTCAATATACTGTATATTATTCACCTGAAAGTGCAGATACTTGCAGATTTTAGTGGTGTATAGAGGGGTAACGTGTATGCATCTTGAGAAAACAATTACTGTCTTGACCAGGGATGTCAATGTGTGGCCCTCCAGAAGTTTGAAAACTATAACTCCTGCTAACATCTGGTGTGACACAAGTGTGACATCCTGGTCTAAACAAAAAAATGTTGTAATACAATCAAACAACAACTAATACTGTAATATCTAATAATGTAATATTTTTTAAAACCAGACTTGTGTCCATCTAAAACAACAATCCTACATTAAAATTTGAAGGAAACCCTACTTTATCTGGTAATGCGTCGTTGTATGAGGTGCGATTTCATGCTATTATGTGTATAAAATGGGAAGAAACTGGTTTTCATTAAACCTGACTTGCTTCCCAATCATTATTAATGAAGCTGAATATTTGTTGATTTAGCGTGAAAAAAGCATGACTTTTGGAAGATTCATCTTTAAAGCTAATTGACATTATTAGAGGCAGAAGCAAAATACCTAATGGTTTGTTAACCATTGATTTTTTTTTCTTTTAAACCACTTTCTGTAGCCATGGAGATTAACTGTCTCATCTTTCACCTATATGTGAAGTAAATGATTGGATGTGGTAATTGCATCAAGGCAAAAATAATACATAACTCTCTTATCAGTAAGTGGGAAAACATTGCAGGAATTTTATAAGGAATAAAACAATTTGCCCCCTACCATAAGTGTGCAAGAAAAATACTAGAGCTGTTCACTACTAGCACTTTACAAAACTTTTGATAACCTTTTTTTCCATGCATGTACTATTATTTAAGATTTTTATGATCATTGATACAATTGTCTTTACAAAGATGTTAATCTAATTTAAATCTAATAAATTAATCTAATTATGTGAAATCAAGTCTTCTAGACACTCCTAATCCCTTCATTCTAAGCCAGAATATGCACAGATATGCTCAGTAAGCACCACCTATTAAGTGATAGAATTAGTAGTGGGGGAGATGATAAAAATAATTGCAGGCTCAGCTATGTATATATATGGTATGTATATATATATATATAGTAAGAGAGTCCCATGCACTCAGGGATTTTCCAAACGAATTAACTTTATTGTGTTACATAAAGGCAACGTTTCGGCTCAGGTCTAGAGCCTTTCTTAAGCCTATCCAAACAAACACACTTCTGTGAAACCAATAAATAAGGTGAGGGAGACTCCTCCCCTGTACGTGACATCAGTGAACATAACATGTGATCAAGCTTCCATGACACAAATAGTAAATGGTTAAAGTGCTACTAGTGCAAAAAAAGATTTTTCAAAACATTGAAATCTTAATAAATAGTGTAAAAAAGTTAAATACTAAAAAGTAAATCTAGGTGTACATTATTATAAATCTGATAACACATGATTAATGAATTGTAAAAACACAGTGTATACATTGTATTAAATATCAGAGTGCAACATTCAAATAGATAATACTAAAAGGGACACAATATAAATATATAAAGTAGAAATCTATAAATACCAAAGTGCAACATTCTACCAAGTAGTATCACAAATGTGGGAGAAACAATTCTAGACCTTGTTAACCATTTACTATTTGTGTCATGGAAGCTTGATCACTCACATGTTATGTTCACTTATGTCACGTACAGGGGAGGAGTCTCCCTCACCTTATTTATTGGTTTCACAGAAGTGTGTTTGTTTGGATAGGCTTGAGAAAGGCTCTAGACCTGAGCCGAAACGTTGCCTTTATGTAACACAATAAAGTTAATTTGTTTGGAAAATCCCTGAGTGCACGGGGCTCTCTTACTATATTTATCTATTTGATCTGCTTGTAGCACCAGGGTATCTTGTCTCCACTTACCTGTTTCCGCTGGGAGTGTGCCTGACATTTTTTCATGGATTATATATATATATATATATAAAAAATATATATATATATATATATATAAATATTTGTAAATTAGCCTAATTGGAGTGCTTCCACCATCTTGTTTGTGTATATATATATATATTATATATATATATATTATATATATATATATAAACACAGTCTAGGAGCCGCACTCTTATGACCCCGCTCATCTACCTGGGTGCCTCCCAATGGAACATATAGATTATATGGAGGAAAGAGCACTCCGGGACTTTTCAAACAATTTTATGTGTAAACATCGACGCGTTTCAGTCTATATCAGATCGTTCTCAAGACCGTTCTCTTGAGAACAGTCTGATATAGACTGAACACGCATCAATGTTTACACAATAAATTGTTTGAAAAGTCCCGGAGTGCTCCTTTCCTCCATATATCTATCTATCTATCATCTATCTATCTATCATCTATCTATCATCTATCTATCATCTATCTATCATCTATCATCATCTATCATCTATCTATCATCTATCTATCTTCATCAATCATCTATCTATCTATCATCTATCTATCTATCATCTATCATCTATCTATCTATCATCTATCATCTATCATCTATCATCTATCTATCATCTATCAATCATCTATCTATCTATCACTATCTATCTATCTATCTATCATCTATCATCTCATCTATCATCTATCTATCATCTATCTATCATCTATCATCTATCTATCATCTATCATCCATCTATCATCTATCTATCTATCTATCTATCATCTATCTATCATCTATCTATCTATCATCTATCTATCTATCTATCTATCTATCTATCTATCATCTATCATCTATCATCTATCTATCATCTATCATCTATCATCTATCATCTATCATCTATCTATCATCTATCATCTATCTATCTCTATCTATCTATCATCTATCTATCATCATCTATCTATCATCTATCTATCATCTATCTATCATCTATCTCTCTATCTATCTATCACTATCTATCATCTATCTATCATCTATCTATCTATCATCTATCTATCTATCATCTATCTATCTATCCTCTATCTACCTATCTCTATCATCTATCATCTATCAATCATCTATCTATCATCTATCATCTATCTATCATCTATCAATCATCTATCTATCATCTATCATCTATCTATCATCTATCACTATCTAATCTATCTATCATCTATCTATCTATCATCTATCTATCTATCTATCTATCTCTATCTATCTATCTATCTATCTATCTATCATCTATCTATCATCTATCATCTATCAATCTCTATCTATCTATCATCTATCTATCTATCATCTATCATCTATCATCTATCTATCTATCATCTATCATCTATCTATCTATCATCTAATCTCTATCATCTATCAACATCTATCTATCTATCATCTATATCTATCTATCTATCATCTACATCTATCTATCATCTATCTATCATCTATCATCTATCTATCATCTATCATCTATCTATCTATCTATCTATCTATTATCTATCTATCATCTATCTATCATCTATCTATCATCTATCATCTATCTTATCTATCTATCATCATCTTTATCTATCTATCTATCTCATATCTATCTATCATCATCTATCTATCTACTCTCTATCTATCTATCTATCATCTATCATCTATCTATCTCTATCATCTATCTATCATCTATCATCTATCTATCATCTATCTATCTATCATCATCTATCTATCATCATCATCTATCATCTATCTATCATCTATCTATCATCTATCTATCATCTATCTATCATCTATCTATCATCTATTTATCATCTATCTATCATCTATCTATCATCTATCTATCACTATCTATCAATCATCTATCTATCTATCATCTATCTATCTATCTATCTATCTCTATCATCTATCTATCTATCATCTATCTATCATCTATCTATCATCTATCTATCTATCATCTATCTATCATCTATCTATCTATCTATCTATCTAATACTACAATCTATCTATCATCTATCTATCTATCTATCATCTATCTATCATCTATCATCTATCTATCTATCATCTATCTATATCTATCATCATCTATCATCTATCTATCATCTCTCTATCATCTATCTATCATCTATCTATCATCTATCTATCATCTATCTATCATCTATCTATCATCTATCTATCTATCATCTATATTCTATCTATCTATCTATCATCTCTCATCTATCTATCTATCATCTATCATCTATCTATCTCTCATCTATCTATCATCTATCAATCATCTATCTATCTATCATCTATCATCTATCTACTATCATCTATCATCTATCTATCTATCATCTATCATCTTCTACTATCATCTATCATCTATCTATCTATCATCTATCATCTATCAATCATCTATCTATCTATCTATCATCTATCTATCTATCATCTATCTATCTATCATCATCTATCATCATATCTATCATCCTATCAATCATCTATCAATCATCTATCTATCATCTAGCATCATCTATCTATCTATCTATCTATCTATCTATCTATCTATCATCTATCATCTATCTATCATCTATCATCTATCATCTATCTATCATCTATCATCATCTATCATCTATCTATCTATCTATCTATCTATCTATCTATCTATCTATCTATCATCTATCTATCATCTATCTATCATCTATCTATCTATCATCTATCTATCATCTATCTATCATCTATCTATCATCTATCTATCATCATCTATCTATCATCTATCATCTATCTATCATCATCTATCTATCTATCATCTATCTATCATCTATCTATCTATCTATCATCTATCATCTATCATCTATCTATCATCTATCATCTATCTATCATCTATCATCTATCTATCATCTATCTATCAATCATCTATCTATCTATCATCTCTATCTATCTATCTATCTATCTATCATCTATCTATCATCTATCATCTATCTATCATCTATCATCTATCTATCATCTATCATCTATCTATCATCTATCTATCTAATCATCTATCTCTATCATCTATCTATCTATCATCTATCTATCTATCATCTATCTATCTATCCTCTATATCTATCTATCATCTATCTATCATCTATCTATCATCTATCTTATCATCTATCTATCATCTATCTATCATCTATCTATCATCTATCTATCAATCATCTATCTATCTATCATCTATCTATCTATCTATCTATCTATCTATCTATCATCTATCATCTATCTATCCTTCTATCTATCATCTATCTATCTAATCATATCTATCTCTATCTCTATCTATCATCTATCTATCTATCTATCTATCTATCTCTATCTATCATCTATCTATCATCTATCTATCTATCATCTCTATCTATCTCTATCACTATCTATCTATCTATCTATCTATCTATCATCTATCTATCATCTATCTATCATCTATCTATCACTATCTATCACTTCTATCATCATCTATCTATCATCTATCTATCATCTATCTATCATCATCTATCATCTATCATCTATCATCTATCATCTATCTATCTATCATCTATCCTCTATCTATCTATCATCTATCATCTATCTATCTATCATCTATCTATCATCTATCAATCATCTATCTATCTATCATCTATCATCTATCATCATCTATCTATCATCTATCTATCATCTATCTATCTATCATCTATCATCTATCTATCTATCATCTATCATCTCTCATCTATCATCTATCATCTATCTATCTATCATCTATCTACATCATCTATCATCATCTATCTATCTCATCTATCATCTATCTATCTATCTATCATCTATCATCTATCATCTATCATCTACACTATCATCTATCTATCTATCATCTATCATCTATCTATCATCTATCTATCTATCTATATCTATCTTCTATCATCTATCTATCATCTATCTATCATCTCTACATCTATCAATCATCTATCAATCATCTATCTATCATCTACAATCATCTATCTATCTATCATCTATCTATCTATCTATCCATCTATCTATCATCTATCATCTATCTATCATCTATCATCTATCATCTATCTATCATTCTATCATCTATCATCTATCTATCTATCTATCTATCATCTATCTATCTATCTATCAATCTATCTATCATCTATCTATCATCATCTATCTATCATCTATCTATCATCTATCTATCATCTATCATCATCTATCTATCATCTATCTATCATCTATCTATCATCTATCTATCAATCATCTATCTATCTATCATCTATCTATCTATCTATCTATCTATCTATTATCTATCATCTATCTATCATCTATCATCTATCTATCATCTATCATCTATCTATCATCTATCTATCATCTATCTATCATCTATCAATCATCTATCTATCTATCATCTATCATCTATCTATCTATCATCTATCATCTATCTATCTATCATCTATCATCTATCATCATCTATCACATCTATCTATCATCTATCATATCATCTATCTATCTATCATCTATCTATCTATCTATCTATCTCTATCATCTATCATCTATCATCTATCATCTATCATCTATCTATCTATCATCTATCATCTATCATCCTCTATCTATCTATCATCTATCTATCTATCTATCTATCATCTATCTATCTATCTATCTATCTATCATCTATCTATCTATCTATCATCTATCTATCATCTATTTATCATCTATCAATCATCTATCTATCTATCATCTATCTATATCTATCATCTATCATCTATCTATCATTATATCATCTATCATCTATCTATCTATCTATCTATCTCTCTATCATCTATCTATCTATCTATCTATCTATCTCTATCTATCATCTATCTATCATCTATCTATCTATCATCTATCTATCATCTATCTATCATCATCTATCATCATCTATCTATCATCTATCTATCATCAATCTATCATTATCTAATCAATCATCTATCTATCTATCATCTCATCTATCTATCATCTATCTATCTATCTATCTTACATCTATCTCATCTATCATCTATCTATCATCTATCATCTATCTATCATCTATCTATCATCTATCAATCATCTATCTATCTATCTATCTATCTATCATCTATCTATCTATCATCTATCATCTATCTACTATCATCTATCATCTATCATCTATCTATCTATCATCTATCTATCTATCTATCTATCATCTATCATCTATCATCTATCATCTATCATCTATCATCTATCATCTATCTATCATCTATCTATCATCTATCTATCTATCATCTATCATCTATCTATCAATCTACTATCTACTATCTCTATCATCTATCTATCTATCATCTATCTATCTTTATTATCATCTATCTCATCTTCTATCTATCATCTATCTATCATCTACTCTATATCTATCTATCTCTATCATCTATATCTATCATCTATCATCATATCTACTATCATCTATCTATCTATCTATCAATCTATCTATCATCTATCTATCATCTATCTATCATCTATCTATCTATCTATCATCTATCATCTATCTATCTATCATCTATCTATCATCTATCTATCATCTATCTATCTATCTACTATCAATCATCTATCAATCAATCATCTATCATCTATCATCTATCTATCATCTATCTATCATCTATCTATCATCTATCTATCTATCATCTATCTATCTATCATCTATCTATCATCTATCTATCATCATCTATCATCATCTATCTATCATCATCTATCTATCATCATCTATCTATCAATCATCTATCTATCATCTATCTATCATCTATCTATCTATTATCTATCTATCTATCTCATCTATCTATCATCTATCTATCATCTATCTACATCTATCTATCTATCTATCTATCTCTCTATCTATCATCATCTTCTATCTATCTACATCTATCTATCATCTATCTATCTATCTATCTACATCTATCATCTATCTATCATCTTCATCTATCTATCTCTATCATCTATCTATCATCTATCATCTATCTATCATCTATCTATCTATCTACCTATCTATCTATCTATCTATCTATCATCTATCTATCTATCTATCTATCATCTATCTATCATCTATCTATCTATCTATCTATCTATCTATCTATCTATCACTATCTATCATCTATCTATCTATCTATCTGTCTATCTATCTATCTATCATCTATCATCTATCTATCATCTATCTATCATCTATCTATCTATCATCTATCTATCTATCATCTATCTATCATCTCTCTTCTATCTATCAATCTATCTATCATCTATCTATCATCTATCTCATCTATCTATCTATCTATCTATCTATCATCTATCTATCATCTATCTATCTATCTATCATCTATCTACTACCTATCTATCATCTATCATCTATCTATCTATCTATCTATCTATCATCTATCTATCTAATCATCTATCTATCATCTATCTATCATCTATCATCTATCTATCATCTATCTATCATCTATCTATCTATCATCTATCTATCCATCCTATCTATCTATCTATCTATTATCTATCTATCATCTATCATCTATCTATCTATCTATCATCTATCATCTATCTATCATCTATCTATCATCTATCTCTATCTATCATCTATATCATCATCTATCTCATCTATCTATCATCTATCTATCATCTATCTATCTATCATCTATCTATCACTATCTATCTATCTATCTATCTATCCTCATCTATCTATCTATCTATCTATCTATCTATCAATCTATCATCTATCATCTATCTATACATCTATCTATCATCTATCTATCTATCTCATCACATCTATCTCTATCTATCTATCTATCTCTATCTATCTATCAATCATCTATCTATCTATCATCTATCTATCTACTATCTATCACATCTTATCTATCATCATCTATCATCTATCTATCATCTATCATCATCTTCTCTATCATCTATCTATCATCTATCTATCACTATCATCATCTTCTATCATCTATCTATCAATCATCTATCTATCTATCATCTATCTATCATCTATCATCATCATCTATCATCTATCTATCATCTATCATCTATCTATCATCTATCATCATCATCTATCTATCATCTATCTATCTATCTATCTATCTATCTATCTATCTATCTATCTATCATCTATCTATCATCTATCATCTATCTATCATCTATCATCTATCTAATCATCTATCTTCTATCCTATCATCTATCTATCTATCTATCATCTATCATCTATCTATCATCTATCATTATCTATCATCTATCTATCATCTATCTATCATCTATCTATCATCTATCTATCATCTATCTATCATCTATCTATCATCTATCTATCAATCATCTATCATCTATCTATCCTATCATCTATCTATCAATCATCTATCTATCTATTACTCATCTATCTATCTCTAATCTATCTATCTATCTATCCATCTTCTATCTATCTATCATCTATCTTCTATCTATCTTCTATCTATCATCTATCTAAATCATCTATCAATCATCTATCTATCTTCACATTATCTATCTAGCATCTATCCTCTATCATCTATCATCATTATCATCTATCTACATCATCTAGCTCTATCTACATCTATCTATCATCTATCATCTTCTAACGCTATCATCTATCTATCATCTACTCGTATCTATCATATCTTCATCATCTATCTACATCTATCTAGCAATCATCTATCTATCTCTATCTACTTCGTATCATCTATCTTCTCTAGTTCATCTATCTATCATCTATCTATCATACTATCATCATCATCTATCATCTATCTATCTATCATCTATCTATCTATCTCTATCTATCTTCTATACTATCATAATCATCTACTATCATCTATCTACATCTAATCATCATCTATCTATCTATCATCTATCTTCTATCTAATCTATCTATCATCTATCATCTATCATATCCTCTATCTATCTATCTATCTCTATCTATCTCTATCTATCATCTATCTAATCATCTATCTATCATCTTCTATCATCTATCTACATAGTATCTATCATCATCTATCATCATCTATCTATCAATCATCTATAGATTATCTACATCTATCTATCATCTATCTATCATCTATCTCATCATCTATCTTCATCATCTATCTATCATCTATCGTATCATCTACTATCATCTATCATCTTCATCTATCTATCATCTCATCTATCTATCATCTAAATCTATCTATCTATCATCTATCTATCTATCCTATCATCTATCTATCATCTATCTATCATCTATCTTCATCTATCTATCATCTATCTAAATATATCATCTATCATCCTATCATCTATCTATCATCTATCTAATCATCTATCTATCACATCTATCTACATCTATCTATCAATCATCTCAATCTATCTATCAATCATCTATCATCTATCTTCTATCTATCTATCTATCATCTATCCTCTATCCTATCCTCTATCATCTATCTATCCATCTATCATCTATCTATTCTATCTATCATCCTATCTATCCTCTATGCTATCTATCCGCTATCATCTATCTATCTATCTCTCTATCATCTACATCTATCTATCTATCTATCACTATCTATCATCTATCTATCATCTATCTATCATCGATCTATCATATCTATCAATCATCTATCTATCAATCATCTATCTAATCAATCATCTATCTATCAATCATCTATCTATCCATCTATCTTCATCTATCTATCTATCTATCTATCTATCTATCTATCTCATCTATCTATCTATCTATCATCTATCATCTATCTATCATCTATCTATCTATCTATCTATCTATCTATCATCTATCTATCATCTATCTATCTATCATCTATCTATCATCTATCTATCTATCTATCTATCTATCTATATCTAATCTATCATCATCATCTATCTTATCATCTATATCATCTATCATCTATCTATCGCTCATCATCTATCTATCGTCTACTATCTATCTATCTATCTTCTATCTATCTTCTATCATATCTACTACTCTATCTATCTATCATCTATCTATCATCTATTATCAGCTATCATCTATCTATATCATCTATATCTATCATCTATCTCATCTATCTATCTTCTATCTATCTATCTATCTCTCTATCACTATCATCTATCTTCTATCTATCATCTAGCTACTATCTATCTATCTATCTAATCATCTATCTCATCATCTATCTATCTATATCTTCATCTATCTATCTATCATCTATCTATCATCTTCTATCTATCTATCTATCTATCTATCATCTATCTATCATCTATCTATCATCTATCTATCTATCATCTATCTATCTATCATCTATCTATCATCATATCTATCTATCATCTATCTATCTATCATCTATCTATCATCTATCTATCATCTATCTATCATCTATCTATCATCTATCTATCATCTATCTATCATCTATCTATCATCTATCTATCTATCTATCTATCGTATCTATCATCATCTATCATCATCTATCTATCATCTATCTATCATCGTATCTATCATCATCTATCTATCTCTATCTACATCCTATATCATATCTTCTATCTATCTATCTCTATCTCATCAGCTATATCTATCATCTATCTATCATCTATCTATCTATCTATCTATCTATCTCTGCTATCTATCTATCTATCTATCTATCTATCATCTATCATCTATCATCTATCTATCTATCTATCTATCATCTATCTATCAAATATCTATCAATCATCTATCTATCTATCTATCTATCTCTGCTATCTATCATCTATCTATCTATCTATCCTATCTTATCTATCTATCTATCATCTATCTATCATCTATCTATCATCTATCTATCATCTATCATCTATCTATCATCTATCTATCTATCATCTATCTATCATCTATCTATCATCTATCTATCATCTCTATCTCAATCTCTATCACTATCTACAATCACTCATCTATCAATCATCTATCTATCTATCATCATCTAGCATCAATCTATCAATCTATCTATCCTATCATCTCATCATCTATCTATCTATCATCATCTATCTATCTATCATCTATCTATCTATCATCTATACTATCAGCTATCATCTTCTATCATCTATCATCTATCTATCATCTCTCTATCTCTATCTATCATCTATCTATCTCTATCTATCATCTATCAATCTATCTATCTCTATCATCTATCTATCATCTATCTATTCATTCTCTATCTATCATCTATCTATCATCTATCTATCATCTATCTATCATCTATCTATCATCTATCTACTCAATCATCTATCTAATCAATCATCTATCTATCATTACATCTATCTATCATATCATGCTTCTATCTATCATCTATCTATCTATCATCTATCTATCGATCTATCTATCTATCTATCTATCTATCATCTACTTATCTATATCTATCTATCATCTATCTATCACTATCATATCTACTATCATCTATCACTATCTATCTAGCTATCATCTATCATCTCATCATCTATCTATCATCTATCATCTATCTATCATCTATATCATCAAAAATATATCTATCATCTATCATCTATCATCTATCTATCATCTATCATCTATCTATCATCTATCTATCATCTATCTATCATCTATCTATCATCTATCTATCATCTATCTAGCATCATCTATCTATCTATCTATCATCATCTATCTATCTATCATCTATCATCATCTATATCTATCTATCTAGCTTATCGATCTATCTATCATACTATCTATCTATCTTATATCTATTTAACTATCCTTATCGCTCTATCATCTATCATCTATCTATCTATCATCTCTAGATCTATCATCTATCTCTATCTATATCTTATCATCTAGTCATATCATCATCTATCTATCATCTATCTAATCTATCTATCATCTATCCTATCATCATCTATCTATCATCTATCTATCATCTATCTATCATCATCTATCTATCATCATCTCTATCTATCTATCTATCATCTATTATCATTATCTATCTCTATCTATCTATCATCTATCTATCATCTATCTATCATCTATCTATCATCTATCTATCATCTATCTATCATCTATCTATCATCTATCTATCATCTATCTATCGTTAGGAAATGTAAAGAAAAGTGTTACACCATTGCAGCCAACTGTTTCTGGCCTTAAAGTAAAGCTTAAAGTCAGAAAGAAAATGTAGGGTAGCCTTAACTTCTCCTTTAACAAACATTTGTGTGCAGTGTTCCATTCATAGAATGTAGTTCCTTGGCAAGGAAACACTTTGAATTAGGTACTCTTAAAAGGATTTGTGTCCTATTTTTTGTGAATCCTAAGAAAAATGATCATTGGATCAATTGTCAATGATTGGTTTAAATGATTTTATGCTACATGTGTATGTAACTTTATGGATGTCATTATTATGGGGACCTTGGGTGTTACAGTCACTAGTTGCAAAGCTGATGATGAAAAGTAGAGATGTAATGTGGGTTGGATTAGAACCCAGTTTTGAATCAAATCTGAGGGTTTCGAAGTCCCGACGAAACTTTCGGAACTCCCGAATTTCACGGAACCTGAATTTTTTTTATCGAAAGTAGATAATTATTGAAAATTGAAAGTAGATAATTATTAAAAATCGATGATTTTTAAAAATCGAGAGTAGACTATTTTCGAATATAGACGATTTCCAAAAATCGAAAGTAGACGAAAATCGAAACTCAAACTTTCAAAATTTCCGAAAATTTCAAAAATTCAAAAACGAAATGAAACTCAACACTTTCGAACATCTCTAATGAAAAGGGATGGATAACCACCCAGAAATATTCTAATATGCCATATCCAAGGTTCTACAATCCCATTGTTCTGACATACTAGATGGTCTTGGAATAAGTGTACTTGCTAAAAGTACTGTGTAAGGTTACATTCACATTAGGCATTTTTGTAACGCAGCAGAACATCTCGTTTGCTATTTTGTTCGATATTCTGCAGTGCTGATGCCCTCCATTATTTTCCATGGCAAAGCTGTGTCTTAACACACCAAACTGCTGCATAAAGTGCATTGCATTTACATGTGCACAGCGTTTTGGTTAGAGCACCTAAATGTGCTCTAGTGTGAATGAAGCATTACCTAGCCATATGCTTTATTAAACTGACCAGGGTTTCTATATGCATATTTAAATACTGCTGCACTGACTTATCTGACATACTGTGGATATTATCCCCATAATAAGAACATGAAGGCAGTGGCGTAACTCGGAATTACTGGGCCCCCCACCAAAACTATGACAGGGCCCCTATCCATGCTTCCTCCACAGTGGAGGAAACTTTATATGTCATAGAAAAAATAAAAAAAGATTGGCCCCCTTGGCTTCTGGTACCCCCTGTGGTTGCTCCCCCTGGTAGTTACACTCCTGGAAGAATATGACTAATTAGAGAAGCCATCTGTATCACAAATCCACATCCACTCTCCAAAAAAGTGCAAAAAAAGGGATCAAAGTACAGGGGAGGACATTCACAGAGAATTCTTATCACTAAAATTGTTGCATACTTTACGCAAATAGCTTTGCACATATTTTTGTCAGTTTTGAGGCATTGCAACATTTCCAATAGTGACAATGTGGTGCCTTTTAAAAATATAGATTTTTTTCGTGCAAATATTTAGCACTTGCAAGAGACCTGGTCTTATTTCTTAAAAGAGCAATGCAATTGTGCCATTGCACAAAAACCAAACCCCATTCAATACCAGCAACAAAGCATTTAGGGGGTGATGTAATATTGAATGCTATATGCCCAAGTCAGTGCAAAACCCACACTATGCGATGCATTACCGGGTTAGTGTGGGTTTTACACTGAGTATGTGGTGCCTGCACCATTTACGGAAGTATTCAGAAATAGCAAGTTTTGCGCTATTATGTATCACGAAAAAGAATGCGTTTGAATAGGAGGTGTAAGCCGATGCAGTTATTTGTCCGCAATCCTGTGATGCACTAAATCTCGCAAAGGGATTTTTGCATTGCTGGTCCTTGGGCAGGTAAGCTGTATAGACTAATCATATTGCATCACCCCCTTAATGAATACGATTTTTGGGTCTAAGCGATTTTAAAGTTAGTGATAAGGACCCACCACTCAATTTTTTCGCAACCATTTTTTTAGTCAGATATGCTGCCTTTGGGTCTGCATTTAGTAAAAGATATATTTAAAATATACTATATTTTATAGTAAAATATTACAGTATATTACAATT
This sequence comes from Hymenochirus boettgeri, assembly GCA_019447015.1. NCBI lineage: Eukaryota > Metazoa > Chordata > Amphibia > Anura > Pipidae > Hymenochirus > Hymenochirus boettgeri. The sequence continues at coordinate 84,227,338 of CM033472.1, read as the reverse complement.
AATAAATACTAATATCTAAAATAATACCATACTGTATGCAGATAAACATATGACTAGATCTTTTACAAGTACTAGAAAAAAAAGTGTTAAAACAATATATTAATTTTGTTAAAACAATATATTATGTCTGCACAATTATCTATATAATAACATTAAATCAACAAACGATATCAGCTTTACTTTAGTGCTGACATTATATGCTATCCATTTATGCACACACTGTTGAATTGAAATGTTCACAGCCATTGCTGGGATCTATAATTCCATTAAATATTGTGTTGTTTGGTAAGGCAATTGCTTCCTGATGAAGTGTATCATATGTACACATAATGACTCTCACTGTCCAATAAGAGTAATTATTATGACAGCAAAAGGCCTGATGGAATCATATATCAAACATCCACCATTTAAATCTAAGTACTGTGTATAACAGTCACACCAAATTTACACTGAGTACTTAATAATGTTATATTGTTAAAGTGTATACATAGCACTAGAGAAAATGGCCATTAAAAATGGCAACTGATGATAAATATTTTAGAAGATGACAATTAAGGGGCATATTTATAAAGCAGTGCTATTAAAAAAAAAAAAAAAAAAAGAATACAGCAATTTCTGAGTGTTACAGATCAAAAGTAATCAGTTAAAATTTTACAGTAAAATAGCAGTAATATGTACATTGTAATACTGATTACAACTGAGGTTGTCTTACTGGCTGCTTGGCTTTTTAAGGCTTGGACTGAATAAGAAACTGGACCTGAATAATTAACTCAGCTGCGTCCTAAATAACATGTATAATAAAACACACTACATAATCAAATAGGTTTAAAGATGGCCGCAGCTTTATTGGCAGATAACAAAATATGCCATCTGTGAAGCCTCGGGCCTGACAGGCACGAATCAATATATATATAACTGGAGTATCAGCACCTTCCAGGGGGTACGGGCTACTTTTGTCTTGGGCTACCGGCCTTTCCCCCCCTTCCGACACTCAACTCACCAACTTATGCAGGTTCCCATGCATATCACCCCACCATTCTTAGCTGCGACTGTGAAGAAATAATTGTTAAAACAAATGCAAATAACAAGTAACAGAAATAAACTGGAGAGGGAAAATAATGCCCTCATTGACTCATTGGGTGAGTTCCCACCAAAGGCGCCAAACTGTGACTCAAGGGGTATTTAAGACCTCTTGTATAACTCCTCCCCTTATACTGAATATCTAATATATCTAATAGCTTATACTATGGTAAGGAACCTTACTAGAAGCCCCCCTGTAGGCCAAGACCTAACCTGGCCTATTTTGCTCTGTCAGGTTCCTCTTCTATTGAGCTAGGAAATGAGGGATAGCCTGAATCCAGGTCTTGTTAACAAGATTTTTTCCCCGTTTTTTTTAGGAAGATACGTAAGATATATCGTCTATAGTAAGATGCTCTATAATTCCTAATAAGCAAGTTTTAGTGTCTAACTCTACTGGGGAGCCCATGTGGTGACGCAAGAATTTGATCAATTCACTCTAAAAGCCTTATGGCCATATTTATAAAGTTTTGATAATGTTTCGCCACCATTATTTACATGCATAAAAAGTATATGGTATAGAAAATATGCCCTTTAGGCTATTTAAAGGAGAACTATATTGCATATAAAGTTTTCAGAAACAGTTAAAATAAAAAGTACATGGGGCAAGGTACTGATTGCAGGTAGGATTGATACTTTTTAGCTCCCAATATAATTTCTATGAGGAGCAGCAGCACAAAGAAAACTGCTTCTAGCAGTCTTCCTGGGAGCTTCAGCACTATCTTTAATTTTGAAAGGCCCAGGGCACTAACCTGGCAGATAAAAACTGTATGTGCTATAGCTCCTCAACGAAACAATATTGGGAGGTAGGAAAAATTAATCCTACTTCTCTGCCCCAGGTACTTTTAATTTTTTAAAAGTTAATTTTTACAGAATAGTTGTCCTATAAAGACTGTAAGATTAAGATGGTATTACAACATTCTACTAATGTTACTAATGACACTAGCTGAAATATTAACAGGGTAACCCTTTTGAAATAAAAAATAACAAAAGTGACATAAAGGTGATACCTTTATTGGCTAACTAAGATAATCATAGCAAGCTTTCAGAACATTCTTGCTACTTTTGCAAGGAACTAAAATTGTTCTGAATGCTTGCTAAGATTACCTTAGTTAGCCAATAAAGGTATCACCTTTATATCACTTTCGTTATTTTTTATTTCAAAAGGGTTACCCTGTTGACATTTCGACAGGCTAGCATGGTACACCACCTGTTCATGCATTTAGCTAAAATATTGAAATATAGTTGCTCTAAAACAAACACTGAGCACTGACAAAACACTACACATGTATCTATAGAGACATTTTTGCTCCCAAAAGATTAGAAACAGCAAACATAAAAGTAATGATGTCCTGAATCCCATTTCTTGCACAAGTAAAAACTCTGGGGGAGATTCAATATGGCCCAAATCCATATAAACCCCATGTTAACCTGAAGACATTTCGGGTTAACATGGGTTTTAGATGGATTTTTTTTGGGGGGGTGACAATCTGGGCTATTAACAGGCAGCTGCAGCGCAGCCATTCATGGCTTAAAGTCATGCTAATCTATTTGCCATAGGTTAGCATGACTATTACCGGAATAGTGGCATCTGCATGGGTTGATGACTCTGGGTAAGTCCCCAATAACATCTATTTAATTAGGCTTTTTACCCTAAGTATTATAAAATCAAAATGTAATTTCCTTTAATGGTTGCAGAAAATGTTTGTTGCACACATCTACAGTACTCATTAATTTAAAAAAAAACTTACAGGTTCTGGTGGAATTTGTAATTTTTGGTATTAGAATATTTTTGAAGATCTTCTAAACCTAGGGTTAAGCTTTGAAGGGTTTCCTACTACTGAGAGCTAATTGGCACCTGGGTGTCTTGTGTTAAAGGATCAATAGATGAACCAACCGGTAGTCTGTCAGTCAGTAGATTTCAGAAATGTTGGCCATGCCTCTTTAATCCATGGAAGAATACAGATCGGTTTATAAAATTTTACCAACAATCATTGTTTTTGACTAGTTATTCCAAGAAATGTCAAGAATGACACATGCAGCATGTCATATTCACGTCCTTTTGCGGTGATGCACAGATAGATGCACATGGAAAAAAGCCTTGCAAACTAACTTGCAGCCATTGAGGTTGTATGGCCTTTTTTTTTTTTTTTTTAACTGCAATAGGTGTTTTGTTTTTTACAACCAAATTTGTATATAATTTTACACCTCCGGGATCCTCTGAAAATTCAAATATGCTGTGCTGAATAGAGTAGTGCAGCTATTAAAATCTCAATTTTGAATGAAAAATCTCAATTGTATAGTTCCGTGAATCCAGAGGAAGATAAATCACACTTATGTAAGGGCAGCTGCCAAAAGCTGAGACCAGTTCTAATCGCTAACCATCTAGGGAGATCTTCCTTTTATCTAACTAAATGCAAAACTGTTTGAGCAATTGGTAATATTGTTGAACAATCACAGTGTTCCCTTTTTTACATAAATACCAGCAAATTGTAAGTACATTCTGTTGACGAAATGTAATAAAACAAAGGGGGGTTTCTAATATGTCCGATCCCAAGAGCTTCAGGGGCCTCGGTTTTTGTTTCTTATTGTATGCCATAGAGATAATAATGTTTGCTTTTATCTGTCAGAAATCAATATTTCAAACATCAAGATAAAAGAAGAAATTGGACTGGGAATAGTCTGAAGTGCTTTAAAAACTTCAAAGCACAATTATCAAAAAGCACTTAGTGTATTTAATAGGAGATATGTATAAAAGTGAACAAATTTAATGTCAGCCAGCTTTAACGAGACCTTTCCTTCTGCTTTTTGAACTGTATGCAATGTCATTTTAGCACAGAAATATCCAGCAATAGAACTGAATACCCCAAGAGTTTATTCACAATTCAGCTTGTTGTTTGGTAGAGAATTAAATTATGTTGGTAATGGGATCATATTTCCATTTAAAGTGCATGTCCAGCCTAAAAATTACTCAGCCTTAAAATGATTATTACCCCCCCTAAACCCCACTTTCGCTAACTTTTCAGATTTCCAAGATCCCCCAAGAATTACTTACCGGATCCAGTCCTTTGCCGATTCTGCTCCGCGGCTGGTGCTGACAGCCGCTCCACTTCCTGGTTGGGGCTGTCAGCTAGGGCGCGACGTGATGTCATGCCCAATTGCCTGACAGCCGTGACCAGGAAGAGAAGCACCTTTTAGTGCAGAAGTCCCCTGCTACTGTTTTTGCTTACAACAAGCTCGAAACAGGAGCAGGGGGCGTGGAATAGCCAGCGAGGGGCTGGGTCAGGTAAGTTCTGGGGCATCTGTGAAATATGAGAAGCCAGCGAAACTGGGGTTTGGGGGGGTAATAATCATTTTAAGGCTGAGTAATTTTTAGGCTGGACTTGCCCTTTAATGCCTAAATTAAGATTTACAGGTGCACAACAAGAAACTGAAGCTACAGTACATCAAGAAATGAAAGCATTAATGAAGGGAAAACTTCTCCATGTTATTATTTCACAATGTGCACAATTTAAATATGTCAAACAAGCAGAAGCCAGAGCTCTCTGAAAACCTGTGTGTAACTATATGTGTAGATTGAAACTGATGGGCTCAGATGTGGTAGAAAAAATTGGTTATTATTTATAGAAATTAGATCCTTTATTTAATTATATGGCCAAATTCAAACAGATATTGATTGCTAAGGATGAGCGCTTATAATTGCTGTTACACACCATCAGATGCCACAAGTAAGTTTGACTGACCAAAGGACACTGCGCTATTGGATGTGATTAACTGGCATGTATGATTGACCATTGCTGGCCAAACGGATGGCCAACATCGGTCATGGCCGCTTGCAAAACACTGCTGATTTTTCTGAAAAATTGGTTGGCTGGCCTGAAAAATCTGCTTGAATGTACCCACTTATGACTGAGCAAATCATCTAATAATTCAAATACTTAATGAATAAGCTACCCACTTCTGTATTATATAAGGAAAGAAGAGGGAAGTGTAATGTCCAAAGCTGTACCACTTACCTAACAATGATCCAACATCACAGCAATTGCAGCAATTACTGCACTGATAGAGCAGGGTCAGGTTAGTAGCTCCAGCTTTCTAAGCTTTTAATTCCCGATCTAATTGCAAAGCTTTTAACGGGGGATCCAATACCCATTAAGTTTTGCACTACATTATCATAAAACTAAAATGGAAATGCATGGGGTGCACTGTACTATTTACAAAAAGATCTCTGGCCAGGCTCCAAGATTAATTTTAATATCCTAATATTTTAAAGGGCATGTCCACTCCAAAACTAAAATTTAACCCACTACTGGCCCCACTGTGTAGTGTAAAAAATCTTTACCTTACATCTCTGCTCCTTATGGTTCTCCTGCAGTGCCTGTTCAAAGCACTGTTTTTCACTTTTGAAAAAAGTGAAGAGTAGGTGCTGTCTGTGAGTCATCCTGTCCCTGCTGCTTCCTTGTCTTCTGAAAGGTTTTAGAAGACAAGGAAGACAAGCTGTTCCCCCTTCCTCCCTCCGGATCCCTTCTGTCTGCTGCACCCCCTACCTATAAAATCTATTTACTATCTTTATGGCACCTCAGCCCACCCCCAACCACCGATTTACTTTTGTAAAGCAAGCGCCAGAAAGATACTTACAGACCTGTAAGTCCATTTCTGGGTCTTTTTTTACAAAAGTAAATCGACGGTTGGAGTGGTGTGAATGGATGCCCTACACAATTTAAAAAGTTAGAGATACCCTTAGTGGGGGTACATTATTTCCTATAATACAGTTTTAGTGTGTCATGTGACACTGATGACATAATAGGTATTTATGGCTCTTCTGTGTTAGGACACAAACTGTAAAACTAGCAATGCACAGGGTGAAAATTTGATTGGCAGAACTAATTTTCAATTTCCTACCTTGTCAATTAAAAAATTGTCAAACTGCAAGTGGTATTTCGTCCAATTTGATAAAATTTTGTAAATTTGACTAAATATTGCGGCGGTGCAATTACTTTCTGTCATCAATATCTATATTTGCATGTCCACACCCAAATCTAAACATTTCCCAAGTGCAGGCCCCGATGTATAGTTATTAAAAAACCCTTATCTTACATTCCTGCTCCTTCTGGTTCTCCTGTAGTCTTTGTCCAGGAAACTGAATAGCAGTGGCTGTCTTCCTGTCCAATCTTCTCTGCCTTCTGTGATGACTCCGGGAGGGATGCTGACATGCGCAGGGGAGCCCTTTCCCCCCCTCCCTCCGGATCCCATCTGCCTGCACTTCTTCCTACCGTAACAGGCTTTTGCTATAATGTTCTTAAAGGTTTCTCCACCCCCAACCGCTATAATAAAACTAAAAAAAAGTTTCAGATATCTACTTACAGCCCCTTCGCTCCTGCAACTTCTTCTGCCAATCACAGACGCGGCTGCCAGTCAGGCCCATCTCTGCTGTTTCCTGTTAGCAGAGAGGGAAGAGAAGACTCGTGGGAGCGAAGGGGTTGTAAGTTGATATCTGAAACTTTTTTTTAAGTTTAATTATAGCGGTTGGGGGTGCGCAACCCTTAAGATCATTATAGGAAAAGTAAGTTTTTCAAGTCGACATGCCCTTTAAATAGGTAGTATAATAAACAGGTGAATGTTTGAGGTATAAAGGATAATGTAACAATAAATTTGATTGATTGCCAAATTTAATCAAACCGGGCAAAATATTGTTGGCGGTTTCCATTTCATTTGATTGATACTGTTGGACCAAGCATTTGATTGATACTGTTGGACCAAGCATTTGAGGTTCTCATCCTGGGTACATCAGAATGGAGGGGATGGTTTGATGGAGGTAATTTGCCCTTTTTTAGTATTGTTATTAATTTGCCTGTGGGGGAAATCTGTAATGCATATAAGGCAGTACTTTCCTTTTCTGCCATTTCCACTATTAAATATATACTGTACTGTACAGTAATTAAATATTATCTTCAGTGCCACAACATTTCTTATTGGGCAAAAGACCTCCATAGAGGGAGTTCAGAATTGCAGCTAGGCCTGAAACCCTGAATTGTCCAAGTAGAAAATGTAATCACACTTTAAAAGAATGATGAAAAAAGAAAAGGAAATTATTTAAAGCAACACAAACAGGATATATAGGGGATCAAAATAAATTAACAAAAAAAGGAAATAGGTTACTATGCACAGAATTGTTAGTTATTAAGCTAACTGCATGCTGGGTTTTATAAAAGGCCTAGGTCCCTTGGTATTTTAGAATGTCATCCAAGTTTTCATTTTTAAAAAATAATGGATGCCATTAACTTGATTGTCTGTTTTAAAATATATAAATGAGATTCAGACCATAGCTGATTGCAAGGAATCCACAGGCTTGGCCTAGGAAGATCAGTAAATTCAAATTATTGGTTAAAGGGTCATTTTGTGCTTTTACCGCTACTGTAATAGTCTTTATTAGACCTTTAGAAAATGTGTTGTGAAGATCAACAATTTCTGTTCATTTGTTTGCCTGTTAAATGGCAACCAAAAGGGTTGAAGGGGAATTTAATATTTTCCCCATCTAGAATGTAACCTCATTCAGACAGGGCCTTCCTTCCTACTGTATCACTATATTGCTGTAGCACACACACATAGTATGTTAAGATGTTGGATAAAGACACACGGCCATCTAGTTTTATTGCAAGTTCAAAATAACGCATGAGTGTTGTGTTAAGCAGTAATAAACCATTTGTAAGCATAGACCTGCATAGAGTGTCTTCCTGCAATACTTAGGGGCATATTTATAAAAGAGCGAAAAGTAGCGAAATGTTTTCGCATTCGCTTTTCGCATGGGTTTTCGCCAAAAAGACAGTTAACGCTATTTATAAAGGTAGCGTTAACGAATGGCGAAACCGTTTCCGCGAGCTATCGCTAAACCCTTTTTAGGCATAACGCGATTTATAAAAGAACGAAAGGTGGTTTTTGCGTTAAAAAGAGCGAAAGCAATGCAGTCTTCTTAGATGCGTTAAGTTTTCGCTGCAATACTTTTCGCTCTTTATCGCGCCTGTTCGCCTTTTTCAGCCGCGAAGTGTGTTTTTCCGCTTTTTTTTAAATAAGGCGAAACGAAGCCCCAAATGGCGCTATTTTCGCTGCGATGTGCTGCGCTAATTATTTGGCGAAAAAGACAATCCTTTATAAATATGCCCCTTAGCCTTCGTTTCACCTTATTTATACAAAAAGCGAAAAAACACACTTCGTGGCTGAAAAAGGCGAACGGGCGCGATAAAGACCGAAAAGTATCGCAGCGAAAACTTAACGCATCTAAGAAGACTGCATTGTGAAAACCATTCGAAACCAGAAAAGCCCACTAGAAAATGATGCCAAGTTCAAAATGGCCACCTCACATTTACCAAGAAGTCAGCCATGTCTTAGTTAGTCAATCTTCTTAGAATTTCTCAATTGGAATACAATTTTCTTTTGCACTGCACATTCGTCTTTCTAATGCGCGTTCGCCTTTCTAATGTGCGTTCGCCTTTCTAATGTCGCTTTTCCAAGGCATATTACTCTAATGCGCGATCGCCCTTCTAATGCGCGTTCGCTTTTTCAAGGCATATTACCCATTAGAATGCCTTTTCGCTCAAACAATGACTTTTCACCACCTTCAGGGTCGCGCTAATCTTTCGCTCTTTTTAACGCAAAAACCACCTTTCGCTCTTTTATAAATCGCATTATGCCTTTTTGCTCCTTTTTCGCTAAAATTACCATTGCGAAGTAAGGCGAAAAGGGTTTAGCGATAGCTCGCGGAAACGGTTTCGCCATTCGTTAACGCTACCTTTATAAATAGCGTTAACTGTCTTTTTGGCGAAAACCCACGCGAAAAGCGAATATAAATATGCCCCAATGTAGCTTAACCTTTTTCCCCTAGCCATGATCCAGAGCTTTGCATTTTTTTGTATTATTCTTATCATTTAAAATGGTGCCCCAAATTTTTGCCCCAACCAATCAGATCTTATTTAACATTTAAAAAGCTAACATCTGATTGGTTGGGGCAAAATTAGTACCATTTTAAACAATAAGAACTTTTATTGAATAACCCTGAATGTATTTTATATATTATCTTTTTTGTACCTTGTATGTATGTGCACATACTATTTATCAATGTAATACAAGATCTAGATATACATTAACTATTATAATGCTTATAATAATATTAATACTAAGAGGGTAATTACACCAGTCCTTTAAATGTAAATGCTATGCAGGTTTAATAAAAACCCATCACATTGTCAGAAGGAATTTCATATTCTTATTTAACATACCAAGTGGGACTTTGCCGATTAATTGCCAGAACAGCAGCTGAATGCATCTTTGAAGTGCTTTGTGTCTCTTTTGCAGGCAAGGAGTCAGCACACAAAGGGAACAGCTCACTGTATTCAAGCCAAGGACTTCTGCAAGCATTATTGTGAATGGGAAATAGAGTGTAACATTGAGTGGGGGGGAACAGCTAGACCTTAAAACCTTTGTCTGTACAATTATTTCTTTCTTTTTTTTTCACTACAGCCAGGTAATGTAACATATGTTAAGAAAGGCAGAGTCTCCCCCTCCCAGCATATTCTTTCAAATGCCCTTTTCATGTTGTAAACTAAACTGATTGTTTAGTTCTTTGAACTGCTGCAGGTAGCAGATGCCTGGCAGGGTGAGAAGAGCCAGTCACCTTCTCTGCTGTGCACTACTTAATGAAATGACTTGTAGAATAGTTTGATTATTGTCACCGCTGAATGCTTTTCTGAGCGGATGTGTGCAATGCATCCGGGCAGCTGAATTACAACCCTGCCTCACACCTGGTTGCAAGAAGGGTATTACTTTCACCCAGGGCCTGTGAACTTCTATCAAACAGAAATCTACTAGTCTGTTAACCCTCTACATTCACAGGACAATGTAAAATTGATAATTTATTAGCATGCATAGGTATAAATATTTCTAAGAAAGAAGTGTAACATGGTAATTGAGGTTGAATAAAGACATACGTCAACCAAGTCCAATCTTTTCACCATCCCTTTTGAAAATAACAGCTAAAAAAAGGGGGGGGGGGGGATTATCCCTGGATCAACCACAACTACAGTACATGTATTAATACCAGTAAGTTTTTTTTATTTTTTGGGTAGACATTTTCTTTAAAAATGTTTCTGCCCAATTCAGACCTCCACATTCCCACCACATAATGATCAATATTGCTTTGTGATTTTAATCTGTATTTACTGATTACAATAGCTGAACCATCAATTATAACAGAATCTTGGATTAATAATTCAGGTGTATGAGTCACCACCATTTAGCAAAAATGTGGTTAATTCATGTTGATGTAATAAACATTAGCATAGGTTCAGTTTTTAGGGTACAAATACTCACATGCTAATATAAAGGACCATCTTCCTTCTCCTTTAAAAACTTCTATCTGCTTCATTGCTTGATAAACCAAGACTTCCTGAAAAATGCTATTGTGTATATACTATGCACACATACTGTATATTTGAATGCATGTGCTTCTTTAAATGCATATTCTACATTAATAATAATTGATCTCTTTAATGTATATTTTTTCTACAGCACAGATAATTACACTGCTGTGCACTGGATTTTCATGCATAGCTTATGATCCATACTGGGCCTGAGGCACAGGGACATTAAAAGGGACTTGCCCAAGGCATAACGTAGTTTATTCAGTGGCTAAACTCAGCTGTTTTAAGTATACATGTATGTGCTGTGTATGTGTTTAAAAGACATTAGTGCACAGTGGAACAAATCACGTCATGCAAAAAATAGAATTCTAGTGCACAAACAATTCTAATTGCATATTGGCTACCTCCATAAGGTTGCTACTACAAACAGTCTGCTAAACCCTGGATAAATAAAAACAATTAGTTCAATAAGTTGGCCAAATTATTTTAAGTCCAGTCACCACATCAAGGTTGCTTTCTTTAACTGGGTCCTACTTGCCTTTTTGGATACACGAGCTAACAGCTTCTCCTGTGTGGCCTGGATGCTTGAAACTGACTCTCTAGTTTAAAGTACTTTGCTCAAACAAGCACATGACCTAACTCTGGGAAGAGTTCAATTTTCCAGAAGGCTTGGTCAAACCTTCAATGCAACACACAATATATAGAAAATAGGGCTGTTGTACATCCATATTAAAGTGCAACTAGAGACCAAAAATATAATACCATACAAAAAAATAGAATTCTTTTGTGCACTAGAATTCTATTTTTTGTATGGATGTACAACAGCCCAATTTTTTATATATTGTGCAAGTTACTTCATTAAGCACATGTACTGTACATATGGCCCTTTTCACTCTCTATCTTTCCTTTTTCCTGGTTCTCCATTTAGTGCTGCTATCTTGATTAGCTTAAACATTCTGACAGGGTTATTCGCTAAAAGTTCTTATCGTTTAAAATGGTGTTAATTTTGCCCCAACCAATCAGATGTTAGCTTTCAAATGTTAAATAAAATCTGATTGGTTGGGGCAAAATTAGAACCATTTTAAACGATAAGAACTTTTATTGAATCTCCCTGCTAGTGTCTTATTTTAACCACAACAACATTAGATTTGCATGCTGTCTGTGACCCCAAAGATCATCAGACAACATTGTACTATTACAGGCCAGGAGGCATGTGCAGGGGGAGTCTCTGCACATGCATCAGCCTAATGGGGATTGAGTGGGGGTATCACTAAAAGACATTACGCACTGCATGCTACTCCTTAAACAAAACAGTTGTGCTATCATAGAATTGTGTCATGCAAAATCAATAGTTTTGTTGGTAACCTTTTTGTCCTTGTTTTAGGTGATTAAATATCTAAGGTCTAATGATGATGTGTTGGCATCTACTTCTAGAGCTTACATTACTTCTAACCTGATCATGTTAAGGGGTCCCCAGAAATGGAAAAAAGCTTTTTGATATCTGGAAAAAAAAGAAATTTGCACTTTTACCCAATGCTCTAATTATAAAATCCAAATTGTTTATAATTATAAAATCTCTCTCAATAATATAGTGATCTGAAAATGCATGACACGTTCTAAGACGAGCAGACAGACCAAAATAATCTATGAGAAAGAACAATTATTGAGGGCGGTGCTGGAAGATATGTATCATTTTAATGAAAACTTTTTATGTACATAACATACTGGAAGGAACCCATCAGTATTCAATCTTGCCTGAAAAGGATGTGCCAAGGTCAGTAGGCAGAGGATTGCACCAATTAAAGGGCAAGTCCACCTCTAAAACCATAATTAAACCTACTACTGGCCCCACTGCGTAGTTTAAAATGACCCCTACCTTACATACCAGCTCCTTATGTAAAAAAAATAAATCCGCGCCCATGTGGCTGATTTCTGATGTAAAGAGGGACATGGAAAGGAAGAAAAAGGCATTTAAAACCTTTAAGGCAGAGGGAACGGAAAGGGCCTTTAGGGATTATAAAAACTGTAACAAGGAGTGTAAGAAAGCAATCAAAGCAAATTACTGGTGTTGATACATAAAGTAGAGTTGATCCAGGGAAATTTCCGATTGCCACTTGGAGTGAAGGAATTTTTTCCCCTTCGTAAATTTGGTGATTTTTTTTGCCTTCCTCTGGATCAACAGTTAGGCAGGAAATGAGGATATTGCTGGATGGGTTGGGCTGGATGGATGGATGTCTTTATTCAACCTTAAATACTATACTATAATATACTATACTTATGGTTATTCTGCAGTGTCTTTCCAAAGTACAGGAAACCGAGGAAATGTAGCTGTCTTCCTGTGGGAAAGGTTTCTGCCTCTGATGCGTCATCTCAGTTATTTCAGTGATGTGCAGGGGAGCTCTTGCTCCCCTCCCTCCCACCATCCAGATCCATCCTCTGCAATGGAGATTTCTATTGTTCAATCCTTTTAGTATAATGTAGCTCCCCCCTGCCCAGACCAAAATGCTGTATTATTTTTAAAAAAAAATCAATCTGAATCATACTTACATGCCTTCATTCCTGTGGCGCCTCCATTGCCGACAGCCGCGTCTGTGAATGGCTGCCTTTCAGCCAATCACAAACGCGGCTGCTGGTCCGGCACCTGTTTTCAACTTCCTGCAAATAGGGAGCTACGATTCGGATTTGATTTTTAAAGAAATAATAGAGTGTTTAGGTCTGGGCAGGGGGGAGCTACATATTAATAGTTTGATTTTGGGGTGGACATGTCCTTTAAAGTATAAACTACTATACTAGAGATGTTCGGGACTGTTGAGTTTTGTTTCTTTTCGAATTTTCGAAATTTTATAAAGTTCAAAAATTCGATTTTCGGTCGTCTACTTTCGATTTTTGAAAATCGCCTACTTTCAATTTTCTATAATCATCTACTTTTGATTTTTGATCATTATCTACTTTCGATAATTATCTACTTTCTCTTTTCGAAAATTGTCTACTTTCGATAATTATTTACTTTCAACAATCATCTACTTTCATCTGATTCTGCCAGTCTTCCTCCTGGCTTCAGCACTATCTTTAATACAGGAATAGACCAGGACTAACCTGGCAAATTAAAACTGTTAGTGCTGTAGCTCCTCAATGAAATTATATTGTGAATAATCAATACTACCTACCTGCCCAATAGATATCCTTTAATCCTTACATCTTCATCAGGAATAACGTTTGAAATGTCTCTTTAAAACCATGATTCAAAACACTTGTGGCATTTGTGTTCCATTTGCTGTCTGTTTGTAGTCCAGCAGCCATTTTGAATTTTTTCTTCTTTATAAAGTCTATTTTTGCCCTTTAAAGTTAGTTTTAAATAGTTGTTTTTCTATATTCAACCTTGTCCAAAATATATGTTGGTTATAGCAGTAGAGTTGAAACAAAAAAGTAGTAATGTGTGAGAGAGAATAATAATAATAATAATAATAATAATAGATATCTGAACTCTCAGTACAAAAAAATATTTTTCTTTTTTAATTTTCCCTTCACCATTAAAATGTATCATTTGTTCACAGATAAGGTTATTATTATTACTGTTATTATTGTGGATTAAAATAGCGCCAACATCTTCCGTATCGCTTTACAATTACATGTATACATTCACATCAGGCCCTGCCCCAAAGAGCTTCTAAGCACATTTATTTGACACTTACAACCTATAAGTATGTCTTTATGATTGTGGGGGAAACCAGAGTGCCTGGAGGAAACCCATGCTTATCTTTCTATCTTACCTTATCTGCAAAATATAATTCTTGTGTAAAGGATGGGGCTCCAGTACACTGGGTGGAAGTTACATTTGTGTTCGATACCGATATCAGACATTCCACCCTGCCCCTTCAGGCTTCCTGGCAGGGTGGAAAAAGGGGGCGTGATGTCACATGGGGCATGGCCAGTGTTCTAGGGTGGTGGGAAGCGGGGGTTAAGGATGGGTTGGGGGTGTTCCCGGGGCATTCTGGGGGTGTGACCTTGCTAAGTGGGCGTGACTGGGGAGGAGACTTAAGTCTCCTCTCAAGTCCGGTCTGGGGTGGTCTCACAGGAGAATGGGAGACCACCCCAGAATGAGGGAGACTCCCCGACAATCTGGGAGGGGTGGGATACCTGTGATATCGAAACCGTTATCGAAACCAACATTGAAACTGTTATCAAAACCAATATCAAAATCAATAGTGAAACTCCAAGAACAATTATTGTTTCATCCCACTATCCATGACACCTGACTTGAGTTGTCCATTTACAGGACTGGAAGTTTCCCTTCCCTGTAATGGATAGAACAATGCATTATCCACTTTCTGGTTGATAGGAGCAACTATTTCTACCTCTTTTTTTTTATTCAGTTACAGAGAGATCAGCTTTTAAAATCTCAAATCCACTGGCACTTGCAAGTTTCTCCGCTTTTATCTCCCTGCTTTTCTTCTTCTAGCACATGTATACTGTATGCAAACTAAAGGAACAATTTGGGAAAAGTCAGGAGTGGCATAGAACAGCTGTGAGCATACCAGAAAGAAAACGTGTTCCTATCTCCCATATTGTTCATCTAGTTCTCCTTTAATTATGTTTAAAAATGGAAATGTATCTGTCTACCTACCCTTCGGTCCCATTATCTGAAGTTTTTTCAGACCGCATACACCTTCCTCATTTTGACAGAATTAAAATATAAAATTCCCCTAAAGCAAACAGAGCTGATTACTTATTTGTGCTGTAAAAGAGCAGAATGACATTAGCAAGAGAGATTATTGTCTAAAACATATTGAAAGCCATTGCCTCCAGACTGTATGTCTCAAGGAGAAATTGTTGAATAAGAATTGTAAATGTGAATTGACATAGTTAAGAGCAAGCTGTGCTGCTTGTCCTGTGAAAGGCTCAGTGGTTACACTCCAACCCCAAAGCTGAATGAATCGGTATCTAAAAACAGCAAGTGACATTATCAACTCTATTGGAATAAAGCAATGGATTTTCCATGTAGATGTTGCAAAGAAAGTGCTTAATTTTATATATAACATGACGTAATATTGCACCATGATGAATGAAATTGATAATAGTAGAGGTTAATGATCTTAAGCTAGATCACAGAGGAACTCATTTCATAATACATGATGGATGAAACCATGTAACTGCTGGATATATACATTAAAGACAATGATCTTTCTGGCATGTTAAATGGCGAAATAAAAAGCACTTTTAGTAAGTTATTTGATTAATTGGTCTGCCCTTTTAGTTAGTTACTATGATAAAGTAAAATGTGTTTCTACTGGTCAGTTCTTCAGCAATCATTCTTACCCATACGCCATAGTCTTTACAGTGCGCAATTACAAGATCATACTATGCCTGTGTCATTGTTAAAAGTCATTGCTCCCTCCATTTGTTAATTCCCTTCTTCTGGTTTCTATGTGCTTGCTTGCCATTTATCAATCCAAGACAAATATGTTTATGTATCTCAGCTTAAGTTTAAGTTGAAGGGGTAACCTAGAAGACCCCCACTCAATTTGGAAAGTCGAATATTCGAAAATCACCAATGGACAAGAATATTCTCTGTACAGACCATAATGTATTAATACCTTCAAGTGACCTATTTCTGGGGTTGAACTTCACGCTAAAAGTTTTGTTAATTCCTCACCTTACTGGGAGAACTAAATACCAAAAATTAGATCAAGCTACAAATGTTTTATTTGCATAATTTAAAGGGAATGTGCACTCCACACCCAAAAAATTGTGCCACTGTTGGCTCCAATGTGTAGTGTAGTAAAAGGTCCTTACCTTTTTCTTCTGCTCTTTATGGTTGTCCTGCAGGTCCTGATAAAGTTCCAAAATGTTGAAAAATAGGAGCCTCTCAGTGTGTAATCTGTGCCTGCCACTTACTGCTCCTCTTAAAGGACACTGGCATGCGCAGTGGAGCTCACCTCCTCGGCCTTTTCCAGATTTCTCAGCAGTGGCATCTTCTTTAAAAAAAAAATCTTCTAAACCCCCAACCCCAAAAGCGAATGGTTTTAGGGGTTAGTGTTGGGGGGGTGGGCGGTGCCTTACATTGTAAGAAATTTTAGGTTTGGTGGTGGAGATACCTATTAATGTGATATCCAAAATCCCTAGTAGCAAAAGATAGCAATAGGCTGTAAGCTGTAAGAAGGGTAAGCTTCAGAATAAAAAAAATCTGATTTTAGAGGTAAGAAACATAACTGTTAGAAATTAAATAACTTCTTTATATCTTAGCTTTAGTTCTCCCCAATATTTAATATTAAGGATCTAAAGTGAAGTGTCATCTTAAGATAAATAGTAAAGGATTAAGTTTCAGAAATTTGATGGCAAAATGGCAATACACTTCCACACAACCATCTGCATTCTTCCCCCAAATGCCCTGTTGCAAGCCCTGTTGTCCATCCTTTCTATTGATCATTTTGATATTATTATAATTATTATGAAAAATGGACAAAATACAAACACGTTCCTGTGGTTAAAAGTAACTGCCTCAGTGCTTAGTTCCAAATCCGATAATAATGCCATTTGTCCTTTTATAAAAATCCTTATAAATATGTAATCATTAAGTAATTATTTCATTGCTCTCCTACACCAACAACCAATATTTAATGAATGAATTAAAAACAACTCAAATGGAAACAGTCAATGACTAAGGAACAAATTCTACCCCATCTTATAAACAGAACCCTGAGTCCTACAGGCAGAGGTAAATGAATTCCTAATGTACAATGAAAGAAACAGGAAATGTATTGCCTGGGTCAATAATTCATTTAGCAGCCTTTTTCTATCTATCATGTGTAAAAGAAACAACCAAAAAACACATTTGGTACACAGGACTCTACTTATAAAGGCGTTAACATTGTTTTATTCCTACATCAAAGGCATTTCACTGTTTCCATCAATGCAGAATATACCTATTAAGAAAGCAGTAAATTATTTCTCAGTGTTGGAGAGAAGAAAATTAAAGTCAATATTAAAAGTTTAGATTTATTTGTAAAGCAAATAGGGCCACTTTTGTTTACTGTACATGGAAGGAAGGCATACTTTCAGGTCTTGTATAATGAAAAAAAATGTTTATTACGGCATATACAGCGCCCAACTGTCATGTTCTGATATTAATAATATTAGGGAAAGCACTGAGGCTGATATGCTGGAGTGCTGACCAACATCATTCTGGATGCATATATATTAGATCAAGACAATCTGCTGGGTTTAGCTTGACAGTGATTTTGCAAATTTTGGAAATAATTGAAAATTTTGAGGGTGAAATGTACTAAAATCTATTGGAAGCGAAATTTCAGCACTCGTCAAAATTATTTGAATACTTTCTAACAACATAAAATTTTTAAAAAAAATTATATGTACCAATATATAACATACTTTCTGTACAACCCCTTGATTCTTAACTCCCTAGTATATGTTCATAATACTGTAGACTAAACCTCATTATGCATAACATCGCCCATGAGGTTACGTCTACAGTATTATGAACATAGACTAGGGAGTTAAAAACCTAGGTGTTGTACAGAAAGTATGTTTCAATGTTGGAAGCCTTTAATATCTGGAGGGGTTACAGATTACAAGTGCAAACCGGGGAAGATACCCCTACAGTAGGATTGCTCAGCAATGATGATGTCTTTACTAGAGGTGCGCCGATGTAGTGATATTCCCCCTGGTGGGTGATGCAGGAGGGGTGGTTCCCTCATGCCACTATGGTGAAAGAGAGTGTCTGTGTAGATAAGTCACACTGAGCAATCGACAATGAAGTGAGTAGTGCATAGCAAGTGATTATACATATTGATTAGACATGGGAACCCCTCTGATATGATGTTAACAATATCTTGAGACATATTTATGTTTTATTGATGTATGTTTTTTAAAGGGGAAGTTCAGTGCAAATACATATGCTTTTCAGAAAAAAGAGCAGTATTTTTTCATCCCAATGACCTTAATCTGCGAATTCAGCATTTTGTCTGTGTATAAATAAATGCAGCTGAAATACTGACTTCCTGATACTGCCCCCCCCCCCAAATAGAGACCGTTATGGTCTTTCCCTTGACCCAAGGGATTCAGTTGCTCAGTAGAGATTTGAGCATCTTTGACCCATCCAACAGCCAATCATTAGAAATTACTGTTAGGAACATTCCAAGGATGTGGTGCATCCTGGGAAGAAAAGGACCGTTAGAACCTGAAATGTCAGTTAATGTCAACAGCAGGGAACAGCAAACCGTATGAAATCAACTAATTATTCAAAATGGGAGAGAATATGTAGAATAACTAAGAAGGCATTGCACAAACTAACAATTTATCAAATATTGATCATTTCCACTGAACTGTCCCTTTAATGATGTGCACTGAGGGGCTGGGGTATGTGGGAGGTTAAAAAGGGAGTAACTATCACTGTGGGGGTGTGATTCTGAAGACGGCTCCTGTGCAAGAGAAAACTCGTCATTGTTTTAAAGCTGTAATAAAGATTGTTTAAATTCTCTCTCTTGGCAGCAGGGAAAAAGAATATGGCTTAAAGGGTGTATATATCACTGCAGTATTTATTTATTGATCTGTCCCATTTCTTAAGGCTGGGTACACACTATTCAATATCTGCAGCCGACTGACCAATATGCGGCACTATCGGTCGGAAATATCGCAAGGTATGGGTGAGTTTTGCTGCAAGCGAGTTCAACCGGACAAACCAGATCGGACAAACAGGCTTGTTGATAAATAACGTCCGATCATGCGGTTCCCTATGGGACAAACTGCCAACCGCAGCCACTATTGACGTGACAGACTTGTCCTGGCTGAGCGCTCGCTAGTAGCGTGTGTACCCAGTATTAGATACTAAAGCATCTTACAATTCAGCTGTCAATCAAGTGCCTTAATATCATAAGCCCTTCTGTTGTGTACAGTTTTGCTGTAACTGAAACAGCGACGGTTGGTATGTGAATTGCATGGTGGTAAATTCAATCTCCAAATTACTGAGCATGCTTTCCCTCACAGAAAGCCAGGTCAGATGAAAGAAGGCATTGGTTAAGAAAGGATGGACGTATACTGAGCCTGAGCAAAGCAAGTACTGGATTGAAGGCGTGCAGCACATACTCCTCAGTTAATGCTGCTTACTGTATATATTTGTAGAGTAAGATGAGGCAATGTAATATTTTCAGAATGCATACCCTTTAAATTCAAAAAAAGAGAATTGCACAACTTTAACAGCTGATCTGTCCTTAAAGAATTCCAGATTTAAGTAAGATTAACCTAAACAACTTCATCTACAATTCTATTTAAGATTTGTGAGTTAAGCCCCCCCATACATGGGTTCGACATTTGACAAACATCGAAAACTGCTTTCCCATTGACCACTCAACAGTTTTCCACTGATCTTCAGTTCCCATCTCTTGGTGGCTCAAGGTGGGAGGCTTTGAGTGGTTCTTCTGATTGGATTTCCGATTGTTGCATTCGATCGGAAATCTGATCAGAAGAACATCTGCCCATTTGGGAACTATAAAATCCATTCAATCTAATTTACATTTTAGCACTAGTTCACCTTTAAATCTAAATGCTAGTACATCTTGTGGTTCAATTTGTTTTAGTATGTATTGGGCTTCCATCTAAAGTCATCTGGAGGTTCAAAAAAAATAAAGATAACAAAAGGACTTTACAGTTATTTAGACTATCCCTCCTTTATTTTATTTTTATTTGTTATTTTTTTTACCTACTCCAGCATCTCTTGGTCAGCAGAAGACAATCTGACAAGCCATTAATCTAGAAGCCAGAGTATCCCTTGTCATTATCTGTTGAAATGCAGAGATGTGCATGAGGCGTAATCTTACTTCATTAAACTGAAACGCCACTGTGTTCTCTTTGTCTTGTTAATCTGTTTCTTATAGTTTTCCGCTGTCACGGCCTTGTTTTATGTCTCAGTAAGTTGCAAGTTATGCCTGTAATTTATGGAGAAAACAAATCACCAAATATTCTCATTGATTATCCTAAATTGTCTAATCTCCGGTATGTTTTTTCTTTAAAGAGTTGATTGGGTGGTATTTACTGATTGCTTTCATGTCATTTAAAAATCAATCAATAGTTACAAAGAGCAGCAGAAAATAAATCCAACCGATCGCTGAATAAAACCTCCCAGAAATATCATTCGACACATCTGTTTTCAATCAGATTTGTGGGATACTCTAATACATAAAACAGAAGCTTTATTTCTGTAGCATATCATCTGAAAATTGCTCTATAGTACGCCATCCTGCCGCTATTGTTGACTTAAGTTGATTCTCCCCTGCTAAAATGGCCATATTTCACTACAATAAAACTGTAACAAACAAGAAGGAATGGGCATACTTTGGTTTAAAGGCACTTTTCTACCCAATAACATTCATGTATAATAGAGAAAATTACCATAGCATCAGTTATGTTGTTATAACTACCTACCACTTCTCTAAAGATTTATAAGGCTTTTTTCGAAGGGAAATGCATTTTCAATATTCATTAAGCATATTTTATGCACGGACATTTCATGATGGATGTGAACAGAGAAAAATAATTAGTTCTTTTTTTCCTCTCTATAATTTCAGCAGATTGGCATATTTATACGGCATTTTATAAATTAGGTGAATTGCATCTGTTACAATAGAAAAGACTTTTAAGCTGCGGATTCTAACTGCAAGATAAGTAAGTAGGAAATCATTTCACATATTAAGAGAATGATGCCTTTCACATTTCCACAATTATTTGGTTTGGATATATCAAATCATATCAGCTGTTTATTGTAGTTTTCATAGTGATTCATTAAAGGGACACTAAACATTTAAAGGCATGTTTACCTGTAAAATTATAAATGTCTCTATACATGGGAGTAATGATGTCCTGGAAAAACAGAACACTGGTAATAAATTGCACAGAAAATGCTACATAGTTGTATTCCGCTATTGTAAAGTCAAATCTAATATGTAAAGGGAAAGTCCACCTTCACACTAAAATTAGTTAATTTACCTCCAAACTGCAATAGTTACAAAGCTCTTACCTGTAACACTAACCTGTTTTGTCTTTTGGTCTCTGTTCCTTCTATAATGATTGCCATCTCTCCTTAAAGGGCAAGTCCACCCCTCCACAAACTTATATACTTACGTTCCCAACCCCTAAAAAACCTTAAGGTCTTGTTCACACTAGGAATGGACAGAAATGTATTTTTCTGTGCATTTCTGTCAGTTTTTGCATGTATTTTTGTCCATTTTTTGCAATGCTTTTTCCATATATATATATATATAGAAAACGGATGCAATAGCGCACAGAAATGCACTCAGCAGTGCGTTTTTTTAAAGTAAAGGACCAGAACGCAAACGGACACAGTTGGATTGCAATAGTGTGAACAGTACTATTGAATTCTATGTGTCCTGTGTTTTTTTTTTAAACTGTCTGTTAAGAAAAATGCACCACAAACTGACCTAGAACAAGCCCTTACTTTACAAATCTTCCTTTCCTTCCCAGAGATACTCACCCTGAACTTCCCTATGCTCTTCCTAGGTTGTTGCTGCCTACTCTTAAATCTGTGCAAGTCTGTTAAAAGCATACATAGAGGAAGCAGCCCAGTCTGACTTTAAGATCCCTCATATTTGAAAGCTCTCTGCCTCAAACTCTGAGTCTGGCAAACAATTGTACAAAAAGAAAATAATTGATTAGAAACAGCCAGTAACCACAAATTCAAATCTTGTAAAAGGAGAACTAAAGCTAATTTATAGCTGTAACTCTTAATACTGAAAGTAGCAGCATTGTGGAATCACCTGTAATTCTCCATTTATATGATTTCTGCAGCCCTCCCTCATTGTAGGTAACAACTGGTTTTCTGACTGTTCAGTCTTTATCAAAGAGAAGACACATCTGGCCACAGAGTAGTTGCTTCTAGCAGAGGAATTAAAAGAGAAAAGGGCTAGATTATGTGAAGTTACAGTATGTATCTGGCCCATGACCCACACCTACCTAACAGGGTTCCTATTAATTAAATGAGGTAGTAAGCCCCACTAAAATTTGCCTTTTCTTTCTTTCCCCTTGTCTCTGTATCTTAATTTTAACTTTCTCTATTTTTATGTGTGAATGGTAAGTGGGAGTTTCCCCCATATCCTGGTGGGCCAGTCCAACTCTGCCCAGTGCATACAGATAATATCAACCAGTCTGTATGATATTACGGTCAATAGAATTTAACTAATGATGAACATTTTTACAGGATTTTGTCACCCGAAAATTTGATCAAACAGGTTGGTAGATTTTGCCCAATTCTGAGGTTTTTAAAATTGGTGGACAGCATTTTTTTCTGACTGGCAGATTATCGAACGGTTTATTGATCGGTTTATTAAATAGTCTGAAGAATAGGGTGAAAATTGATTCATTTTTACTAGGCATTAGTCTGAATGATGGCCACTAAGATCTAAACACTAATCATTGCAGAAAGAAGAAAGACGGAACATTTTCCATAAATTTTAAATTAAAACCATGGGACATATAGTATAATTATTGTTCCTGGGTTTTAAAGAACCACCAATGAAGTTACATAAAGCAAGGCAGAGCCATTTCAAAGCTTTAGGTTATTTTGATCTACTGATATTTATGATTTCATCCTGTGTAAGGCAGCATTTTTATAGGACTTGAAAGGCCATGCATATAGAATAGTTATTCTGCATACTGTATTTATATTGATAAATATAAGATGTCGCAAACAATTCTCTAAGTAAAAGAGAGATCTTCTAGATGTTATCTTTTGTGTTTGGTCTTGCCACGCACAACTCTTCTTCAGTCTTTTTGTTGCCTGTGATCTGTCCCAAAATGAAATGCATGAGACACAGGGAGATGGTAATAGACTTAAGATGGTAACTAGGTAGAGCTCATTAATGTATATATTGGGAACAATCACATCAATTTTTATTATGGCTATATGCCTGCTTAAGGGTTGAATCATGATCCGCTACAGATCTTTTTGAACTTGTTCACATCTTTAGGAAAAGCCTTAAACTCTTTAACTAAATGATTTCAATTAAGCTAACATTTTTTTCTACGACAAAAATCCTATATTATAATCTTTCCATTTTCCATGGAAATCTACTGTCTTTAACAAAGCTCAGATGAGCCGAACACAAAAACCTACAGATATAAAAAAAGAAAAGAAAAAGTAATTCTGATAAATCTAGACTCTGGGAAACAATTTATACCCCAATGTAATGTCTTGAAAAATGTATCATTGTAACAATCATGCTCCTTCAATAATCTTTGTTGCCCAACAAGATAATGCATTTCTCACATCCATAGCTGAAAACTTAATATCCACAAACTGTACAGAGAGTATGACTGTTTAATAAAAAAGTGACATTTTGAAAATATCTCCTAGCCAAGGGCGCAGTTAGTGTGACATCTGTACACTTGTCATTACAACTCTGCTCGCATTATTCCCATAAATATGCCATCGGGATACAAAAGACTGATATCATTTATATCAGATTGAGAGGTTACTGTTGTGTATCTGCGAACAGAACCTTAGAGAAAACACTCTCCATGACAAAATAGATTTGGTTACTATACTGAAGGTGGCGGGTCATTATTTAAAATGTGCCTAGACGAGGGGGCAGTGAGGACATGTATTTTCTCTCCCCCCCCCCCACCATTGCAGGTGTTTTATCCTTTGTAGGAAAGATACATAGAGACAAATGATTGTGCTTGGCATTTTTTACACAGCGGAGATTGCTTATCGATCCAGATCAGAATATTCAGCGTGGCCTTGGGGGAAAAAAGGCAGAGTATTTTCTGAGAGAGTTAATAACCTGGTAGTTGAACTGTCTTGTCCAATTCACTGAATCCAGGGCTCTAATCAGGACAGAGTTTCTTATTTTGAGAAATCTCAGCCTATGCGTGTGCAAAGCTTACCTTCCACTCTATTGGACTTGTGACAGTGATTGAAATGACACAGACCGTGGAGGGATAAAGAGAAAAGGACCCGGTCAGCCCAGAATATCAGATTAAAACCCTTTACTTTTAAATAAGACACAGACACGCTTTTTGGGTTACAACATCGGCCACGGCTTTTTTATTAAATATTAATTTAATAACTTAATTTTTAAATATGCCCTTTGCATATTTCCAAACTGTACACCCTTGCGTGCCAATAACCATACTTGTTGTTAACCATCTCCAGCCGTAGAACACAGCTTGAATGCCAACCTCTGTCTTGCCAGAGGCGCATGTAACGGCTCCATCAATTTCCAGCAGGGTGTCACCCAGCCGCGTGACTCCACAAATATCAAATATAATAACACAACATATATACATAAAACATAGGGAGGGCGGGAGGGATGAGCTGTTCCTAGGTCACCGGCTGCACTGTAATGGCGCCGGTGACCGCGTGCACTTTCTTATATACCAGACGCGGCGCGGCGTGATGACGTCACGCCGGCGCCGCGTCTCGCGAGACTACGCTCGCTCGTACACAGCAAGGGAGGGGGCGGACCTAGAGGGAGCTACTCTGCCTGCAGCTCCCTCCACGGTCAACCCCCATCCATAACCCGTGGCGGGCTCTCCCAGACCGTGGAGGGATAAAGAGAAAAGGACCCGTCACCCAGAATATCAGATTAAAACCCTTTACTTTTAAATAAGACACAGACACCGCTTTTTTGGTTAAACAATCGCACGGCTTTTTTATTAAATATTAATTTAAATAACTTAAATTTAAATATGCCCTTTGCATATTTCCAAACTGTACACCGCGTGCCAATAACCATACTGTTGTTAACCATCTCCAGCCGTAGAACACAGCTTGAATGCCAACCTCTGTCTTGCCAGAGGGCATGTAACGGCTCCATCAATTTCCAGCAAGGGTGTCCCCGCCACTAGAGCTCATGTACCCCTACACTGAGCTCCTACGCCACTCAACAAAAATAGGCTTGGTCAATGCCGTCTTGTAAGCCTGATAGAAATATATCCAAGCCGATCTCATTCAGGTGTCATCCAATGGCCTCATCAGTGACTATTGTCACCCTCCAATTGCCTGTGTCTTATGACCACTCCACCCAGGAGCGTACGAATCTGGAGATCCGTGTGTTCACTACCCTCCTAGCCCTCTCTATAGCTGCGCCGGGTCCCTGGCACCCTGCACACCACCCGGAACAACCTCCGACCAAACCAGGACTACCTCATTGAAGAATCCTCGGATTCTGGATATATCCGCCCCTTCATGAGTGTCATGAGATCCGATAGTCGAGACCTGCGAGATCGTTCCCGCGGCTGGTAACTAACACCAAGGCCCTCGATCTCGCCTGCTAATCTCCACTGCTTCCGGCAAAACTTGCCACCAAGACATCCCCCTGATGCCCTTCCATTCCAGCGCCGCCGCAGTAAATCCCAAGTTCCTTCCTCCGGGTCGAATCTCCGCTCTCCTTGCCGCCCAAATAGATATGAGTGCCCGATCAGCCATACGACCACTTGTTTGTTTCCTAGAACCAAAACATCAGTTAATAGCTAATTCCGGTCGAATGTAACGTGCCACACAGCTCGATCTCCATCTCCTAAACGCTTAACCTCCTGTTCGGAAAAACCTAAATTATATGCCTCTGTAGCAGCCCCTATTCTAAAGGAATGTGTGCAAACTCCTTTGGATTAAGCCCAATTCGACACAAGGATCCCTTCAGAATAGATTCAAACTGATAGCGGGTGAGGGGGGCCCCCCCCGAGATGGGACAGAAAGAAAGGTGAAGGAGCCCTACTGGCGCAAAATCTGTTATCGTTGAAACCGGGCAGAAACCCCCTTTTAACGGAAGGATCGAAAACCAAGCTCCAGCACCAAAAACATCCTTTTCGATCTGTTGATGTGAACCCTAATTCAACCATTCATTCCGCATACGTCCTCCTCTCGTAAACCTCCCGTTCCCTTCGCCCCAGGGGAAACCAGCTCACCCACCCCATGGCTCCGAAAAATGCTAAGGAAAAACCAGCCTTGCAAAGAGATGCCTCTTACGAGGATTTGCAGACAAAAGAAAGGGCCTCAATGAGCCTAATCAGGACCTGAATGAAATTGGACGCCTGGCCTCTTTTGGTGTATATCCTTTTTCCAACCCCTAAGGATTGACTGGATCAGGAAATCCTTTGTTATGTCCTGCCAACCCAATAGCCGAAAGAAAAGGAAATACCCTGCAATCTCCTCTGAGCCACTAAACCGAGCAACGGGAATTTCTAAGGTTCACTAAATAGCCTAATAGAACTCGCTTCCTAATGCTGGGTACCTCTTGGACATCTCTTTCCCCAGCCATAGCTACCCACTCCTTCCCACCCTTACCATGATTCAGCCACGTTGAGGGTGCCACTGATGCCTGTACCATGGCCATCAGCTGTGTCCGCTATCCCCACAAGGAAATTGGGCAATGTGTCCCCTCCAACTCCGCCTCCGAGCCAACCGCGGAAGTCTTCTCCCACTGAAAACGAGAAAGAGAGTCGCAATCTTGTTTTCAATACCAGGACATGCTTGGCTCTAACACCAGATGTTAAGCTGCAAGCAGCGGAGAACCAGATGACGCATAAGAGCTAAAACAGGAGGGGAAGATAAGATTGTTTGTTAATTACCTGGACCACGCTTTCATTATCAGTCCAAAAACAAATGGCTTTGTTAGCCATCCTGTCACCCCACAATTCCACTGCCACTATGATTGGGAAAAATTCCAGCAAAGTAAGGTTCCTACAATTACCTGAAGCCATCCAGCTACTGGGCCACTGCCCAGCACTCCAAACCTTCCAAAGATGGCTCCAACCAGCGAGCCAGCTGCACATCGGTGTATAACTGCAGCTCCTCACTAGACTGCTCTGCCTTCTGGATCAGCGATTTCCCATTGTAGGACCCTAAAAATGCCTCCCATACTTTCAGGTCTTCTTTAAGCTGCCTAGTCAACCTAATGTGATGGTGAGGAGCTTTTGCCCCACATGTGGCCAAAGATAACCGCCTACAAAAACCCTTCCCTAGGTAATATTCTACAGGCAAAGTTCAGGGAACCTATAGGGATTGTAATTGCCTGAGGGTAATCTTATTGGCCATTAGGCAAAACCTAATACCCTTCAGTAGATCTGACAGCTTATCAGCTGGGAGTCTGCATTCCATTTGATAAATCTACTCATACCCAGAAATGAAAGAGTGGTCACCGGGCCTACCGTCTTCTCACCGACAGAGGACTCCAAACCTACCCATCAGGTACCTGAATGACTGTAATAAAAAGGAGCATTGTTCAGAATCTTATAGTCCCAAAAAAGAAAATCACCAGTAGTGAAGGACACATTTGGAGCCCGTCTCCCAATTGAACTACCACCACTCAAGGAATGTACTGAACGTTTCGAAAAAGGCACAGAGATCGCACACCCCATGGGAGACACATGTCATAATAGTAAAGCCCATCCAGGCTGCAACCCAAAGATGAAAACAGTCCCTATGCACCGGTAACAGGCGAAAAGCGGCCTCGATATCCGACTTCGCCATCAATGCTCCTACTCCAACTTTTGTACTAGCGATGCCGCTCTGTCGAACGATACATAGATACCGACGCTGCTTCGAGGCTTATGCCATCATTAACTGATTCCCCTTTTGGGTAAGACAGATGATGTATTTCTGACTTACCCGGTTCCTTCTTTGGTACAAGGCCCAAAGGAAACCCGAATATTGGGGAACGGTGGGTCGAAGAAAGGGCCCGCCATCCGCCCCAATGGACCTCAGCCTGGAGTTTTTTGCCTCGCCACCTGAGGCGCCTCCCTAACGGACTTCAGATTTCTTGAAAAAACTGGGGAGGGGAAAAGGAAAGGGGATAAAAAAAACCATGTACAAAACTGTTTCTTAATAACTCAGCGGCCTCCCTTCTTGGTACTTATCTAACCACGCCCATCTCGCCCACGTTCACTGGGGTCCTCTGGCCTCCTAGTACTAGGCTT
Organism: Hymenochirus boettgeri; assembly: GCA_019447015.1. NCBI lineage: Eukaryota > Metazoa > Chordata > Amphibia > Anura > Pipidae > Hymenochirus > Hymenochirus boettgeri. The sequence goes on along the minus strand of CM033472.1, from coordinate 84,198,902 downwards.
CTTGGCTGATGCCTTCCCTTTTTTGAAACATTTGGCTGCAGAATGCCCTGCCCCCCACCAAAAGGAACATTCGTGGCGAAAACGGCAGCTGCCCCAAACTTACATTGCCCTCATTGAAGAGCCAACATGACCTGCTTTCTTGGCTAATGACGGGGTACCGTAACTGACACCCCAGGGTTACTTCCAAAGCTAGTGTTCATCCCTGAGGCCTTCTGTGACATCATGATCCTAATCCATAGTCGGTGGCCTTAGTGTTCCAACCTACCTCTGGGTGCACTGCCAACCTACGACGAAACTCCTCGTCATAATGCCACCGAGCTGCTCCCCCATACACTTTATATGCCCCGAAGATGGGGTCAAGATAAATAAATAGGTCGGAACATTTTGTGGAAATTTTTTACCAATGACCCCTGCCAGAACGGCGAAAGCCTGCACCCAATTACCAAAGGTTTTAGCCACCTTGGTTTTTTCTCCTTACCCGTCTCTGTTCGGACATATTCCTTGTCTACCGTCACCATGTCCGTATTGATGAGGGACCAAATTTCCACATATTCATTCCTCCAAATCCTTCCTTTACCTCCTCCGATACATGCACCCCGAGTGGACTCACCACACAGAAATAAGTGTCCTTCAGGGCTTCCGCCCTGCTAACCGCCGACACGGCTGGAGCCCCCTGTCTCCACCTGGAGAAAAACTCCCTGCAGAGCCATGAGGCATAGCCTCAATTTTTCCCTAAGTGCTTTAATAGCCTGCACCAATTCACCTCTTTCCCCAGCCCCCGCTGCCGCCCCCCAACGCGCCCGCACATGACAACTCACCACTGGCCTGTTGTCCCGAGCCGTTGCATCCCGCCCCTGGTCAGCGGTCAGGTGCTCGGTCAACGACAGCCTGCTCCCTCTCATAGATGTCCTGCTGTGCCGCCTTGAATCGGAATGGGATCTGGTGCTGGCGATGTGCTAATCGTGGGACGATGAACGCCCGCGCCTCCTGGACCCATGCCGTCCTTTGTGCCTTTTATCGTGTGCCTTGACTGGCTCCTAGGACTCCTGTGGCCCCTCCTCTCCCTCCGCCTTTTTCGTGAGTGGCGAGCGGAGTAGCTGGATTCTGACTCCGAAGATGAGCGTCTGCGACCACCCCTATTCTTTCCCCGGTCTCCGCTGCCTCTTCTGCTAGCTCTCTCCACCGGTGTTCCCTATCATCACTCTGGCCCCTAAACTTCCTCGACTAGGTGATGCTGCCTCTAACGCAGATATGCACTCCAACCCTGCCTCCCCATACTCCGCCTCCTCTGAGCATCCCTGGGCCTAAAGCTGCCGACCCTGCTGGACGTTTACTCGCCTCTCCCTGGAGCTCGACCTGGTGGCCGCTTCACCCTCTCTACTGCCATAAGGGCCTGCCTGGCCTGCCCACTGGTCCAAATCTCTAACTGCTTCTTGCTCTCCTGGGCCTCCCTGTGCTACTTGCTCTGGGGTGGGATCCTGTTCCTGTGAGGTTCCCTCCCCTGACCCTCCATCTGGGTTGGATGACGTGAGGCCTCCTCCTCCTGAGGCCTAGACCTGAAAATAGCACTAATGCCCTACAAGCCCCTTCCTCTGGGCTCCTGCCTTTTTTCTTGTCCCTTTGGCTGGGGCCTTGCCCCCTTTCGCTTTTTTGCAGGATCGGGAGGACTACCTCAGCCGTTCTGGTGGGCGGGATGTGTGCACTGGCCTAACCCCAGACTCCCAGCCGGGCGCCCTGCGGGGGAATCCCCCCCCCTTGGGAAATGGATGCTGCTCCCCCCTTGGCAATAGTGCCTGAAGCCACCCCGCCCCCTCCCTGCTGATCCTCTCCCTCACCTGCTGCATCAACTCCTCCTCCATCTCCCCCGCTTTCCGGAAAGGCTATCTGTTTATTTTCGCGTGCTTTGTATTTTACAAGCTCCGATGAGCTGTTCCTAGGTCACCGGCTGCACTGTAATGGCGCCGGTGACCGCGTGCACTGTTCTTATATACCAGACGCGGCGCGGCGTTGACGTCACGCCGGCGCCGCGTCTCGCGAGACTACGCGCGCTCGTACACAGCAAGGGAGGGGGGACCTAGAGGGAGCTACTCTGCCTGCAGCTCCCTCCACGGTCAGACGCCCCATCCACTAACCCGTGGCGGGGCTCCCACAATAGATAGAGGCTAATCAAATTGTTTATTATCAGCCTAAATCAATATGTATAGATTTGTTAGGACATCACTGTCATGCCCAAGATACTAATACTTCTGTGGCTGCAGATGTAATTCAAAGGAATATTTCTTGATCTGGAATTACATGTGGTTTTAAGAGAAAGAAAGCAATTACACAGAGAGAGGAGAAAAGGAATAAAGATACACAGGTTGATGGGATGAAAGTTCATTCTTTAATAAGTTTGGCTGGTAAGCGTAGAAACTGATTACAAAGTCTCACAAGAAGATTCACTTCCTCTGTATCAGATTATTGATTTTGGTTGTGCTTATGGCAGCCATTTTGTTTGATTACACAAGACCATTTCATTGTAAGGGCAGAGTCAATTTTAACTAGCTCATCTGAATCCGTGTATCTTCCTATATCCTAATAGCTAGAGGAGTCCTTACCCTCAAATTAAAATAAAGCGAAGAACTGTATGTAAACAGCTACAATAAAATCTAAAAATATAAAGAAATGTATAAAAATAAACAGTTAAAATGCAATGTAAACAGCTTATTTTAACCCTTTCATCTATGTACATACCCTTTATACATAATAATTCTCTAGACTGACCTTATCTGTTTTTTTAAAGGAACGAAAGGCTCTCTGAAACACAGTAGTGCTCTCTATATTGAGCACTAATATATACAAATACTTTCAGTAATGAAAAAGTAGGTTTAAACAAAAACATTAAAGGGTATATACATTTTTTAATATGAATTATTTTAATATTAAATGAATACATGTAAGTAGCACATACTCAGAGGTGTGTGTATTGATGCACACCTTCAGTTCAGTACTTGTTTTGCTCAGGCTTAGTGGCCCCCTTCCACCCTTAACTGATGCCCGCTTCATCAGACACAACTCTCTGTGATGGCAAGCATGCTCAGTAATCACTATAAGCTAGCACTAGGAGAGGGAATTTCCCACAATTCATTTCACATATAACAACTGTCACCTCTAGTTTATAATAATAATAAGGCACTTGATTGACAGATGAAATGTTAAGCTGGTACACACCATGGGATTTTTTGGCTCCGGCTACTAAAGAGCAAAAGTAACTGAGACCAAACTTGCTTTCCATAGAGGGCCACACGATCAGCCATTGTTTTCCAGAGCATCCAATCACTTGTTCCTCTGGTTTGAACATCCAGTGGTTCGGAAATCCGTCGCCAGATGCCTTAAAAAACATCCAATATTTTGGGCACAAAATATTGGATGGTCTACCCAGCCTAAGGCTGGATACACACGAGGGGACTATTTGTCCCAACCGAGCATTCGCTACGAGCGAGCTCTTGGCCGAGACAAATGTCTGTCAGCCGGGGCAATAGTGGCCACAGCCAAAAGTTCATGCGACCGATCGTGCAGTCCCATAGGGAACCGCACAATCGGCTGTGATTTACCAACACATCCGTTTGTCTGATCTGCATGAACAGACGGCTGACATCGGTCACGCTACAGACGAAAGCGGTACAAATTTTTCGGCCCAACCAGCCAATACACAGAAGTATTGGCCGATTGGGTCAAAAAATCTGTCCGTGTGTACCCAGCCTATGATGCTTCAGATTCAATAGCTAAAGAAACAAGGGACAGACAAAAAATGTTTCAGTGGGGGGTTGGGAATAATTATAATGGGAAATCATTTCCCCCCCTTCAGTTTAGAGACCCTTTCAAACCATCTAACAACATGTTAATACATACTGTATATGCTATTCTCCCTCACCAGGCAAAGTAACTTCTACAGATAGTAAAGTGTTAGTACAGTCACCCATCTACCATGTCAAGGAAACTGGAGGACAGCAAACAACAACATGTAAATGAGAGGGAGAACTCCTGAGACAATGGAATTGAGATTATAAGAATAAATTCATTGTGTCTGTTGGTGTGTGCTTATATTATCATGCTTGGCCAATTGGTGAGAAAAATAACAATGGGATTGGCCCTATATCGCTAATGTGTGTACCCAACTTTTCGGCCTCGATCATTCGTTCGTCTGGATTGGACGGTAAATTCCGATCGATCGTACAGTTCCCTATGGATCGATCGGTTGCAAATTCGGCTGCGGGCAAATTTGCCACGACCGTTAGACATTTGTCCCAGCCGAGCGCTTGTTTGGGACAAATAATACGATAGTGTGTACCCAGCCTTAGACTATGCCAGATTTACAGTTTCAAGATTTCTTTTCACTGTAAAATCATGTAACAGTAAAGGAGCAGAAATTGATGACATGTAGAGTGCTATAAATCACACAGGGATTCTTGTCTCCTTCAGCAGTAAATCCTTAACATGAGGGTTTACACTACCAGAAAATGGCAGGGCAGATGTTGCAGGTGATGTCACAAAGCCTACAAGAAGCAGTAAAGAAAAACCCTTTCCACTGTTTCTTTTGGCTGCCTGGACAGTTGCTTAAAGGGGAAGTTCGGTGTAGACTTTTGCTGTACCCTGCTGATGTCATTAATGAGCTGCAATTTCAGGTTTTTCAGGATTTGGTATTTTTTCCCAGGATGCTCATTTCCTTGAAATTTTTTAAAGTATTTTTTTCCTCATTGGCTGTTGCACTTTAACCTTAATGGGTAACTGTAAACTCAAGCCTGAAAAAGCATTGCATAATTTGAATATTTCCCCCCAAAACCCCAGTTTCGCTATATTCTTACCCTTAGCAGGCACTCCCATGCTGAGGAATTAGAACTTACATAACTGTGATCTTTGCCTGTGTTCTCTCTGCTTCCTGGTAATGGCTGTCACTCATGGCGAGACTGACAACCAGCCAAGAGAATGCAGCACTAGTGGGGTCACTTACCAGTGGGCGCTTCAGCCATGCAGCGCTCTTTTATGCAATTAAAGTTGCACTGATTGTAAATCGGTTAGTGCGACTTTAATAGCATAAAAGAGCGCTTGTTTGTGTCGGCTGCGCGAGAACTGGAAGGCACTCTCACAACCACCGCAAACCTATTTACCAGAGGTTGCCTGACTGTGCATACATGAGTATTTAACACCAGCTGATAGCTGGCGTTAAATACTTACATGCGGGTGAGATCGACTCAGAGCCATGCAGCCTCTGGTAAATCTGCTACAGGGGATTTGCCCAGAACAAGTGCTGCTCTGGGTGAATTTTAATGCCTTATTTCTATTGTTATCAATTAAAAGACTTTAAATAAAAGTAAAGCAAGTCATAATCTATACATTATAACTATAACATTAAAACAAATGTTGAGTACATACAAGCAGATTGTTCGTGGGGGACAGCTGGCCATTTATTGGTTGGCTGGTGTTTTCATGACTGCCCAAGACAGATGTCGGTCAGTTGTTCATCAAACGGACGAACAGGTGATTGGACATTCTGGTAAATTACCACTGATCGTTCGATCTCCTTTGGAGCCCACAATTGGTCATAGTAAGCTGTCGGCCACTGGTACTTTTGCTGCAAACTGACAGTTCTTTAGGGCTAGACCACACTGCTGCGTTTTTTGTGCGTTTGCGTTTTTTCAGATCATTGAAAACACAGCAACGCACCAAAAATGCGCATTTTCGGGTGTGCTGCGGTTGCGATTTGCATTCCACATTTTTAATCGCAATCGCATGTGTTTTCCTATACCTAATGTAGAAAACGCATGCGCAAGCGCAACAAAATTGCATATGAAATCGCATGCAATTCAGTGTGGGATTGCATTTGCGGCACAGTTTGGCTGTGCCCTAATTCTTCCCAGTCAACCACTCGCTAGTGGCAAGCGGTCGGCCTGGAAGAACAATCGTATGTGGGACCATTAAATAATGGAGCTGAGGTGGTTGTAGAGGATGCCGAAAAGGCTAATCTGCTAAACCGTTTTTTTACATCGGTTTTTACTGTTGAGAATCCTTATAGTAGGGATTGTAACAATGTGCAGGGAGGAAATGAAGAGTCTTCACATTGGATAACAGAGGATATGGTACGGAATCAATTAGACAAAGTTAATATCAATAAAGCGCCAGGACCAGATGGATTGCATCCTAGGATTTTAAAAGAGCTTAGTTCAGTTCTAGCAAGACCACTGTGTCTCATCTTTTCAGATTCGCTTTTGTCTGGGGATGTGCCGCTGGATTGGAAAAAAGCCAATGTAATACCAATATTCAAAAAAGGTAGTCGTTCACAGCCTGGTAACTATAGACCTGTAAGCCTAACATCAGTGGTAGGGAAGGTGATGGAAACTTTGTTAAGGGATCATATCCTTGACTTTGTCTCCAGAGATCATCTTATTAGTAGTAGTCAGCATGGATTTATGAGAAATAGATCATGCCAGACAAATTTAATTGGTTTTTATGAAGAAGTGAGTAAGAAGTTAGATTCAGGCACAGCTGTGGATGTGGTATATTTGGATTTTGCAAAAGCCTTTGATACTGTGCCACATAGGCGACTAATGTATAAACTGAGGACTGTTGGCCTGGAAGAAAACATTTGTTCATGGATAGAGAACTGGTTATTGGACCGCAAACAGAGAGTGGTGGTTAATGGAGCTACATCTATGTGGGCTAAAGTTCTAAGCGGAGTTCCTCAGGGTTCTGTACTGGGGCCGCTTCTGTTTAATCTGTTTATAAATGACTTAGAAGGGGGCATTGAGAGCAAGGTCTCTGTGTTTGCTGATGACACTAAATTATGCAGAGCTTTGGAAACTTCCAATGATGTGCAAGTGCTGCAAGCAGACCTAGATAGATTATCAAAATGGGCAGCAGAATGGCAGATGAGATTCAATGTTGATAAATGTAAGGTGATGCATTTGGGATTTAATAATCCCTGTGCCACCTACACCATAAATAACTCTGTGTTAAGTGCATCTGAAATGGAAAAAGATTTGGGGGTTCTGGTAGATAACAGACTTAGCTGTAGCAAACAATGCCAGGTAGCAACAGCTAGAGCTAGCAAGATATTGTCTTGTATAAAGAGGGGAATGGAATCAAGAGAGAAAAATATTATTCTCCCTCTTTACAAGGCACTGGTAAGGCCACATTTGGAATATGCGGTGCAGTTTTGGAATCCCATATACAAAAGGGACATCTTGGAAATTGAGGCAGTTCAGAGAAGGGCAACTAAATTAATAAGGGGAATGGAGGGGCTTGAATATGCAGGCAGATTAGACAAGTTAGGGCTGTTTACATTGGAGAAGCGGCGGTTGCGTGGGGACATGATAACCTTATACAAATATATTAATGGCCCATACAGTGAACTCTCTGGTGCATTGTTCACTAATAGGTCATATCAGAGGACTCGTGGACATCCTTTAAGGTTGGAAGAAAAGAAGTTTCATCTTCAAGTTAGGAGAGGTTTCTTTACAGTGAGAACGGTGAAACTGTGGAACTGTCTTCCAGCAGAGGTGGTAATGGCAAGTTCATTGAATAACTTTAAAAAAGGCCTGGATAAGTTTCTAAAACTAAAGAATATTGAGAATTACTGGTATTAATGCATATAGATCTGGTTGATCCAGGGAAGTGAATAGGTTGGACTTGATGGACGAATGTCTTTATTCAACCTTAATTACTATGTTACTATGTTACTATGTTACTATGTATGCTGTGTTCCCAGCATAAGATTATGTTTGCACATTTATTTCGCAGTAGATGACTCCCCCCACACACACAAAGTCTTGCCATCACATGGAAAATACTGTCAAATGTGTCAAAAAAATTCTAACTGGATTGTAGCCATTCACACTATAAAATGTGGTGGTGGTAGAATTAGAAATTAAATTGTGGAGATTATGTTTTGTCTGAAAGCAGAAGCTAAATTGGAAGTTTGTCTTTGTTGTCTTTCAACAGGAAAAATAAAATAGATTAATCCAAAAAGCTTTTTTTTTTTAAAAAAATTCAAATATCCATTCAAATATCTTTATATGCAACTCTTACCTATTTTTCCATTACTTCACAACTGCTTAGCTTCTAGGAAAGCCCTAACAATGGCATAACAGTGGTATAACAGAAAAGATACACCCAGGTGGCATGAAATCTAGATTCTGCTAGGAATTTGGACTATTTTCTCGCCTTGGCCAGCTAACTTGTTGCCCCCCCCCCCCTTTATGCAGTATGAGTATAACAGGGGCAAGTGCCGGAGGATTTTCAAGGGAGGGATTCCTGAAAGGGTTATCATGGGCAGCAGTGAGTGCATCGCACCACTGATTTTAACCCCACATCTTCCTTTTTAAAGGCCACTCCTTTTTAAAGTATTTTTATAATTTCCCCTCCCCTAGATTATTGTATAATTCTTATCTTTATTATAAAATGTAAGGATATTAGAAGTCACCAAGGAGTCACATGACCATATAATAGTATGAGGTATGTAAACATTGTTCTATCCTTTCTTTTAGGTGTAAACCTCATTATAATAAATTGGTAATACTTGTAAGGATGAAATTCCCATTTTTGTTACTATGTGGCCTCTGTCATCGTCTATGTGATCACTTCGCCTCCGCACTCCCCTTTAATGGTGAGACAACATGCTGGATGCTGCTATAAAGCCATAGCCAAAAGATCAAGCATAGATAGTAAAAATATAGCACACTCCAGTCTTAGATAAATCCACTGTATTTATCTAAGACTGGAGTGCGCTATATTCTTACTTTATATATGCGATCATTTCACACATCTCCCCAAGCAAATAACACTTGCTCTTCATGTTTGTGTTTTGGCTCCAATTGGTTTAATCCTCTTTTGACATTGCTTGTATTTTCTGATGGCCTCAAGATGCCACAACTGCAAATAATTATAAACCAGCAGAATGGGGGCGATCCTGGGCATTTGAAACACACACACACCCCAAATATGCCTATGTATATTATTGGTATTAAGCACACCAATAACAAGCTAGCATTTAGAAATATTAGCCCAATATGAACAGTCAGTCTCCAGAAGAAGAGGAAAGGTTGCAGACTGATTGCTTTTTCCTTGCCTTCAAGAGATTAAAGGGTATGTACACCCCCAAACTAAAATTTGTATATTACCTAATTAGCCCCCCAAACCTCACATGGTTTAAACTTACCTATGATGTTTTTAAGTATACTTCCCATCCCTTGTTACCTTGGTTATCTTCTGCTGTTGCTGTGTGCCTATTCCGTGCCTGGCAGCAGCAGAATGGGCCAGACTGGCTGAGGCAACAGTAATTGGCTAAACATTGTGTTATATACAAATTTATATAATACCTGATCTATGGTGGTTCTGTTACAAACATGCCATGTTGGACTCATCAATCTATCACCTGTTTACACATTTCTGTCAATCCATTTGTTTAATTTCTATATCAATGCCTGTCTATCATCATTATCTTATCTGTAAGGGCCCTAGTCACATTCTGACCTTGGTCACATTCTGCAGCCTTTTTCCAAGTGCAGCATTTTCTAAGTGTAGGGCTGAATTAACACCGTGACCAGAATTAACTAGGGCACCATCAGGATTACTTTCCATATTTCCTGACGCAATCTTATTGTCATTACAGGTATGAATCTGCTGTATCATAACTCTCCACTGTGCATCACTTCATTTGCTTGACTGTATTTTTACTGGTATGAATCTGCTGTCTTATCTCATAGTCTAGTCTGGTTGTTTATTGGGGCATTCTCCATTTGTTTGATCCTCACTCTGTTTTCATTTAATTTGTCTGTCTCCTTTTAGCCCCTCCCACTTCAGCTGAATAGAATAACTAATTATAGTTGTAATCAAGCCTGTTATATCTGTAAGGGCCCCCTAGTCACATTCTGCAGCCTTTTCCAAAGTGCAGCGTGTAGGGCTGAAGTAACACCAGAATGTAACCTGAAGTGCCTGACACTGAACTCTGATCATTGAACCCTTCCCATTGTATTATTACCCCATCATGTTCCACATAACCTTGCCCTTACCTGCCTGGTTACCTACCTACTCAGCTCCATCACCTTATTGCAACACCCCACTGTTAGTAAGTCTATTACATCACACCCTCCATTTTATCCTCTCCCCTCCTTACCCACCATGGACTCCTTTCCATTGTCAAACACCGCCCAGCCTCCTCCACTACAAGACAAACGCACGGTCCATTTAAATCCCACTCTCACCTCCTCTCGTTCTCTCTCCTGCTTCTACTTGCAGCTGGTGATATCTCCCCTAATCCTGGCCCCACTCCCATACCGCACCTGTATGATCAACCCATCCCCACCCTAATGTCTACTGCCCATAACGCTCCTTCATCAACTCGTACCCTAAACACACTTAATATCACTAATGTACATCTCCTTTCCCTTCCCCCTGCTCCTATATCTGGGGCCTTGTGGAACGCACGGTCTGTTTGCAATAAACTTGCACATGTACATGACCTATTTATCTTTAACTGCTTCACTTTTCTTGGTCTTACTGAAACATGGCTGTCACCCTCTGTCTTCACCTGATAAAGGGGTTGTTACCCCAAAACGTTGTTTGATTTGCTGATGTTTGGCTGTTAATAAACCGTTCACCGTTTGGAGTGCAAGTCTACCTTGATATTTTCTAGTATTTCGTTCCCTTTGAAGTGGGGATATTGGACTGTTTGCACCCGCCCGGGGTTAGTGTGCATATGGACTTCTCTTTTCTTATCTGTCTCACCCACTGCGCTCTTGTATGGTGGCCTTCACTTCAGCCACACCACTAGGCCCGATAATAAATGTGGTGGGGGAGTTGGTATTCTTCTCTCTGAGTGCTGTACTTTCAAACCCATCACGCCCTTACCAGCCCTCTCTCATCTATCTTTTGAGTTCCACTCAGTCCGTGTTTACTCTCCTCACTTCTCTGCTTGGTTGTCCCTCTTTCTATTCACTGACATAGCCTCAATTATCTTAGGGGATTTCAATATCCCCATTGATACCAACACCTCTGCTGCCACTAAACTTCTCTCTCTTACCTCCTCCCTTGGCCTTACCCAATGGTCCTTGCACCAGACCCATTGTAATGGGCACACATTGGATCTAGTCTTTACCCGTCTCTGCTACATATCTAACTTCTCCAACTCTCCCTTTCCTCTGTCCGATCATCATCTTCTCAAATTTAATCTTGTGTGATCTGTCCTGGCCGTAACCCCTAACAACCAAACGTACAGATGCAGGGACCTGCGTAATCTCGACCCCCATTCGCTTTCTGTCCTTCAACAACTTAACTCTATGACCCTAACCTTGCACCTGTCCACTACCATAACACTGTTTGCAATGCCCTTGACTCTATGGCTCCCTTATCCACCCATCATCATAGATGCAAGAAGCCACAACCGTGGCTTACGGACTAGATTAAAAAGTTGAAAAGGCAATCCTGTATAGCCGAGCGACGCTGGCACAAGAGTAACAAAAATATCGACTTTCTCGAATTTAAAAGTGCCCTTTGTCGGATCAGAGATGCTTTGTCCCTAGCCAAACAAAACTACTTATCTTCACTCATATCCTCCCAATCCCATAACCCCAAACAGCTCTTCAAAGTATTCAACTCCCTGCTCTGTTCTCCACCTCCTCCGCCTACCCCCCCTCAGTCTATCGGCTGATGAAATAGCCTCATATTTTTACAGAGAAAATTGAAAACATCCAAAGTGGTTTTCCTGTGCGCCCTAGCTCCTCCCTACAGCTTCCAACCACTACCATTGCTCTGCCCAATCTCCCTTCCTTGCTCACCCCCTCCATCTCTACCCCTACCACTGCAATGTCTAGCCTCCCTTCATTGGTTAATCCCTTTACTTGCCCCCTAACGAGCTTTACCACTATAACAAAACAGGGTCTTTCATCTCGCCTATCCAGGACACGTCTTACCACCTGCCCTCTCTACCCCATTCCCTCTCATCTTATTCCCCCGCTCTCCTCTTCCTTCATTCCAGCCCTAACCTCTCTCTTTAACTTGTCCCTATCCACTAGTATTTTTCCCTCTATATTTAAACATGCCGTTGTATCCCCTACACCTAAAAAACCCTCCCCTGACCCGTCTGCTCTTTACAGCTACTGGAATGTCTCCCTTCTCCCTTTTGCTTCCAAACTACTGGAAAGACATGTCTATGCTGACCTGGTTAATCACCTGTCTGTTAACTCTCCCTTTGACCACCTCCAGTCAGGCTTCCGCCCTAACCACTCGACGGAAACTGCCCTTACTAAAGTGACCAATGATTTACTAAATCTAAAGGTCACTACTATTTGCTCATTCTTCTTGGTCTGTCCTCTGCTTTTGATACTGTTGATCACCCTCTACTTCTTCAGATCCTGGTCTCCTCCAGGTATCCAGGACACTGCCCTTTCTTGGCTATCCTCCTATCTCTCTGGTAGGACCTGTAGTGTTTTTCACTCTGAAACTAGCTCCACTCCTCGCCCCCTCCCTGTGGGGGAGGCTCGGTACTCGGTCCTATTCTTTTCTCCATCTACACCCATGGCCTTGGACAACTCATTAGTTAATTTGCATTCCAGTATCACCTGTATGCGGATGATACCCAAATTTACATCTCCCTACACTGACATCCCAGGTCCCCAACTGCCATCTCTGCCTTCATGTCCTCCCGCTTCCTCAAACTAAACATGAACAAGACTGAACTTGTCCTTGTCCAACCCTCACGATATGTTCCCCTTCCTAGCCTTACTATTAACACACCCATCTCCTCATGTCCGCTGCCTGGGAATAACGCTAGATTCCGATCTTTCCTTCAAACCTCATGTAAATTCGCTTGGCAACTCCTGTCGGCCCTTCCTCTCCAAGGAAGCTACAAAAATCCTAGTCCATGCTCTAATCATATCCCGGCTAGACTACTGCAACACACTCCTGTGTTGTTTACCAAACAACCACCTGGCACCCGCCTGGCACCGCTTCAATCCATTCTCAACTCTGCTGCCTGGCTCATTTATTTCTCTTTTCACTTCTCTAATGCCTCTATTCTCTGCCATTCCCTCCACTGGTTGCCCATCACGCAAAGGATCCAGTTCAAACTGCTTACCTTATCCTATAAAGCACTATCCAACATAGCCCCTCCATATATCTCAGAGCTGATCCAGCGATACCGTCCCAGGCACAACCTCCGCTCTGCAAATGATGCCCTCCTCTCATCCACTCTGGTCACCTCTTCCCATGCCCGCATTCAGGACTTTACTCGTGCTGCCCCTCTGCTCTGGAACTCCCTTCCTCCGTCTGTCCGTCACTCATCATCCTTTAACACCTTCAAATGTAACCTTAAAACCCACCTCTTTAGGCAAGCATATAACCTTGCCTAAACATTACCCCGTTACTACCCAATATGATCCAACCCGCCTTTCACGCTCCACTGCCAATCTATTTACAGCCTACCGATTCCGGTCACCTTATGTCTCACCCCCATATCCTCTAGTCTGTAAGCTCTTTGGGCAGGGTCCTCTTTCCTATTGTATCACGGTATTGCTGTAAGAAACTCCTCACTCTGTTTACTTATATTATGTATTACCTGTGTATGTAATATGTATGACTTTCTATAACATGTATTACCCTGTATGTAATGTATGACTATGTAATTGTAAAGCGCCACGGAAGATGTTGGCGCTATATAAATTAATATTAATAATAATCTTCTTCTATCTATCTGTTTTTAAAGGTGGCAGTGATGGCATAATTCTAAGAATGTTTCAGGACTAAAACACAGTATATTTTTTGCAGCATATTTTTTATCTTAAATATTTTTTATTACTAGAACAAACATGGATAAAATACTTAAACTTAATTTAGATTAGACTTCTCTCTGGTTCTCAGTTATTTGCATTTTTAAACTATTTGTATTCTAAGACTATTGATTCAGTACCTTGGCATTGTTTAAATTTATGTTTATGCCACTTTGTACCGAGATTTATTTATCAGAAAACTACTTAATTATTTTATAAATGTCAGAAAAGGTCGTTGTTGCATTTATATATTAATTTGGATGCCGTTTTTATAAAATGGGATTTCAAATTTTCAATTTATGTCTAACAAAAGTAAAAATCTTTAAAGAATTTAATAGGTTTTAAAGGGCAACTATGGTCTCCAAACAAGCTAGGGTTAAATAAATTTCCTTCTAGGTAAAATTTCTAAAAGGTTATATTGATAGAAAAGGTTTAGCAAAATAACTTCCTGAACACCAGCTTGTAGCCATGTGATCAGCCTCTGCCTGCTTTAATAGCCACTCACCCTTTCAACTGGAAATTCATTTTTAAAGTCTGTGCAGGTACTTCCTGTCTTTCCCAGTATTAAGTGTAATGTGAACATGCTCTGACCATGGTGCAGAGGGTCAGGTAATGTCACTCAACCCACTGCACTGAAAGCAGGAAATTTAAACATTCACTGAAATATAATTTCTCACAGACTTCAGCCTGATCCAGGGCTAATTTTTAAAGAAAGACTGCAGGCTTTTGTTAAGCCTTAACTTTTTTAATGACCACAGCTGCAGTTTAAGTCTAACTTATTTAAATAATGACATTTTATTGTTTGGTGAAAGTAATATTCTAAAGACATATTTATATAGCAGAAAATTCTCTCTGCAATTAAGCAATTTTTTACTTAATACTATTATTAAATGGTGTGGCCATAATGATATTTTTACCAACTCCATTGTGACATTAATAGCTTTGTAAAGTAGTTCTAAAGTGGTGAAAAGAAATTTAGTTGCATAAATTAAAATCATTCTGCCAAGGGCATTTTTGGGGATTATCCTGACCTGGCAATAGGATATTATGTGTTATTATTAATAACATAATAATATGTTATTATGCACCTACATGAATATTGCTGAAAAATTGTGGAACTTTGCAGAAAAATCACAGGTTAGTGTTAGCCTATTGAACATAACTTTCTGAAAAGATGCATGGGTAAGTTCACCTATTTAGCACAATACAACGTCAGTTTCACCCGATTTATACAGTATAGTATTTGAGGTTGAATAAAGACATATGTCCATCCAGTCCAACCCATCTAGTAATATTTAACATAACTGTACAAAGTCTCTAAGGTGTGTTTTCAAGCTAGAGAAAAAAAATTCGGTACACATAGGAGAAATGTGCTGTTATCTAGATCAAGAATTCTTGAAAGCGTTCTAGAGTTACTGGCAAATTTACGGACTTTTCTTGCCCATAGACTTTAATAGTCATGTATCGTTGTCGCAATCAACACCAGCCTCATAAGTGCATCAACTATGAGCACATCATATCATCACCAACTAGCAGCTCCTTGATTTGATTCACTTGTAAGTAGTGCTGATCAGCTGCCTCTTTCCTGTTTCGATTGTCTATAAGAGATGGGATCTGGGTTTGACTTGGACCTGGATCCGATATGTAACCCCTCAGTTTCCGAAAAACAACCAAAACTGGACAGACTGTATTACAGAATGTATGAGGTTATTTTCAGTAACCCTCGATAATAACCTTGGACGTTCGATAAACGTCAAAAATACGATCAGAAACTGGAAAGTAGTTTACAATTGTATTTTCGAGGGTTAGCAAACATTCAAGCTTATTTTCAAGGGTTACTGAAAATAACCCGACACAGGTACACACAACTACTGATCTACTTATCCATTACTGTGGCAGCCATACTTAAAGGGTAACTAAAGTCAAATAAAACTAATTTTGATCAATAATTTAAAAAGTTTGTTTTTTTAACCCCCACGGGGCATAGGTACACACACATACTGACCTACCCCTCCATTACTGTTGCAGCAATACTTAAAGGGTAACTAAGATCAAAAAAATTTTGACCATTCTTCAAAAATGTTTGTTTTTTAACTTCCAACCTGATCCAGGTAGACACGCCTACTCATCTACCCTTCCATTTTCATGGCAGCCATATTTAAAGGGTAACTATAGTCAAAAAACTATTTTGACTAATCATCAACAAAGTTTGTTTTTCTAACCTCCAACCTGGTACGGACACCTACTGACCTACTCTTCCATTTCTGTGGCCGCCATACTTAAAGGGTAACTATAGTCAAAAATAAATTTTGATCAATAATCAAAAAGTTTGTTTTTTTAACTTCCAACCTGACACAGTTACATACACCAACTAAGGTACCTATTCATTCATGTGGCAATCATATTTAAAGGGTAAGTATAGTAAAAAAAACATTTTGACCAATCATCAAAAAAGTCTTTTATCCCCCAACCTGACACGAGTACACACACCGACTGACCTGCCTTTAATTCATTTGACAGCCATATTTAAAGGGTAAGTAAAAACAACAATGTCCTCATCATTGGCATTATTGGGTTTTAAAATATGCAGCACAAACACCCACATTCCCTTCCAAAATGCAGTCTTTCAAGCCAAATTCAAAGTTTATACTTAAACGTTCCCTTTCTAGTTTAAGACTGTTACCTTTTATTATATAAAAAAAACTATTTTTTTAAATATCTAGTGTTGCTAATTTTTAAAAAATATCTACCATACAAACATATGTAAACTTAAAGAAACTCAAGCATACTTTCCCTTGCTATGTTATTCTTCGCACAAATACATCAACATGTGTCTGTATGGGAAATGCTGCCATTGATTCATTCCCAAATGTCAGTGCAAACATCAGTTTAACTAATATGTACTAGATAGCTAAAAGCACTGTATTGAAAACTTTGCCCTTAATGGAACATTCAGCTTTGGATACTTACCTTGGTAACTCACACTTGTCAATACATTATTGTATTTCTAGGATGACTCATTAAATACGAGACATCTTTAGATACAATTCACATTTATTAAAGTTGTGTTGTGGTAAGTCAGGCAGAGCATTTTAAAGGTAAATTTAAAATGGAAACAAAGAAACTTTTTTTTCAAAAAAATACTTGCAAAAATATATTTTATAAACTAATATGTCCATTTCTGAATTTACAATATTTGTCTACCAATGAATAAACAATTGGCAGAGTTTACCACTGCAAAAACCTGTAATGAAAAATAATACAATTAATTTTATTAATAAAGTGCTGTCAATTTCTAACTACAGGGAGGTTTCATAAAATCTGTTTGTAAAATAATCCTAATACATAATTCCTAATACTTTCAAAAGAATTGCCACGGGATTCCCAATAATATCATCCTAGGTTCTTATTGGATTGTCCTTTATTTCTGCCTCAATAAGGGTCAGAGGAAAAACATTTCCTCCTCACTGAAGCCACAATTATATAATGTCACATTTATGGACTTAGACCTGAACCTAAACCCGAGTTTAATTTGAACATTCATAGTGGAAAGTTCGGGTTCACTAATGTGTCAGGTAGGCTGGGGGTGAAGTCTCAATGGCGAGAACCACATCCCTTGCTTTCCTGAGCCTGGGAGCACGCTGATAGTGGTCACAGGTGGCTCAGGACTTAGTAAGGCAAAAGTGCTAGGGAAACTGATGGGCGACACTCATCTGCAGGTTGAGATGAGTGGTGAGGCGTGTAAATGGGAGACCAGGAACAGCCTGAAGTGGAATATGAAGAGTAGCCACAGGAGACCAGGAACAGCGTAGAAATAGAATATGGAGTGTGGCAACAAGAGACCAAGAACAGCTTTAAAGGAGCAAGGCAACAGGAAACCAGGAACAGCATGGTGATGGAAGTGTGGCAACAGGAGACCAGAAGTAGTGTTGTAATGGAATATGGAGCGTGGCAACAGGAGATCAGGAACAGCATAGAAATGGAATATGGGGCATGGCAACAGGAGACCAGACGTAGCATTGTAGTGGAATATGGAGTGTGGCAACAGGAGACTAGGAACAGAGTTGTAATGGAATATAGAGCGTGGCAACAGGAAACCAGGAACAGCGTTGTACTGGAATATGGAGCGTAGCAACAGGTACCCAGGAACAGCATTGTAATTGAATATGGAACATCTGGGAACAAACACAGGTGAACAGGAATACAGGAAAGCAAGAGCAAACATGAGCAACAAGCCAAGGATAAAGAAACAAGCTTCAGCACTTGCGGGTATAACGTTATCCGGGTATGACGTTATCGTTCACATACACACAAGAATGTGCGCAAGGGCGCGCGTGACTTCGCTACCCATGCAACGGCTGCCCTGAAGCCACCTATTGGATAAAACAGCTGGCCAGTAAGTACCCCCAGAAACTCCTCACGGTCGCCTCCCATTGGCTGAGGAGGCTGACCGGGGAAGAGCCGGAGCAAGGTCCTGACATGTCAACAGCAGGGAATAGCAAGGGGTATAAATTCAACTAATTTTCAAACAAGAATTAGAAAATATGTAGAATAACTAGGTATGCATAATATAAACTAAAAATTTTAAAAACAGAATATATGTATATTTTTTTAACTTTTATCCCCTTTTGTTGAGGTACGCAACAAGGAAGCCTTGCCACTTCATGCTGGGCATGATTCCTCTTGTTTAAAAATAATAACCTCTTTTTAAGAGATTCAGAGCGAAATATCGAATATTCTAGACATTTTTAATTTTCTAGAAATTTCTAATTCTCAAAAAACGTTGAATTTTCAGGATAATTATTGAATGCGGAAGCTCGAAAGTAGCGCATGAGTGAAGGAAGTTATTCATTTTATTTGTACATGTTCCCCAGACCATTTACCATGTCCCAGAGCCATGTACAGTAAGTTACCATTGCTATTTTAACTTTATTTTATTCAAACTTTTCAAATAATTTTTTTCGAATTTTTTTACTTTGTCAGAAGTTGGAAAATCCAAAATCATTTTTAGATCAGCCATCTCTTAACATGGGTAGTTCGACAGGATAGAAATGTAAAGAAATAGATCACTACCAAAGTATTCCTTTAATGCATTGATTGAAGACCGGGAGGATAAGGAGCTATGTCTAACCTCTCATTCTTCAATCAATGCAATTGGAGCCAGGAACAAACTTAGATTAAGCGATCCCCACAGCAGTCGGACATGTCCCGATAACTTCTGCGTTCTGTACAGCTATAGCGCACATGCTCGCTATAGATAAACAAAACCCGGGAGCGATTGGGAATTTCAGTGCTGCTTACCTGTGTAACAGGTAAGTTTTCTCTAAGTTCGTTCTTGGCTCCACTTGTATTGATTGAAGAACGGGAGGTAAGTCATAGTTCCTTATCCTCTCGGTCTTCAATCAACGCATTAAAGGAATAGTTCACTTTAGTAGTGAACTATTCCTGTAAACCTAAACTAAATGATATAATTAAGCAGCGGGTGCACTGTGATAGTAAATTTAATAAACGTGGCTGTGTTGTCCTCATATATCGAGAACGATGCTGGGAGTACTATAAAAAAATTGGACTCTCTCCATACAATCCCTCACAAGCTGGAACTGTCCCCGACTTATGCTAGCAGTGAATGGTTTCTTTGTGAGCTAGCATATTTAGTAGCAGGTTGGATTAATTTTAGTAGCAGTTGCTACAATAGTATTTATGCATGTAACACTTTACAATACATGTTATTCATGTTATGATACATATGACAAATGCTTTTATGGTATATGCTGCTAAGGTATTTATGTTTTATAAATGTTGGTAAGGTGTGTATATATTAAAACACTCTTTTTTGCATGAACCAAGAATCGGGGAGTGCTACTGGGGGCTTTTGAGCAAAAGGGGCCTATCTCCTTTCTATTTATTATTTCTAAACTAAATGATAATAGAACGGACTTATAATAAACGTTTTAATTATCCAATATCATATAGTTCAAAGGAAACAGAAGCTAAAACTTTGTATAAGCAAAGGAAATTTCTTTAAAAAGTATTGGTGTCTGTGTAGAAAACAAAGTATGTATCGCTAATGAAGGTGTCTCTGAACAGATGGGTTTTCTTGTCTTAAACATGTCGCATGCCTTCCTTGACAAAGAGAAAGTACCAAGATGCAGAGAATAAAGAGTTAAAAACACGCAGATTTGCAGTTTTATGGCCCAGCATTCCATTGTACCTTTCTGCTTTATCTTTTAGGTATGATCCAGCATAACTTATGCAGAGTTCCACATTAATCATTTCTAGTCTTGGCTCACAGAAAGGAAATCTTTATTTTCTCCCAACTTAATAACATCCCTTTAATGTAATGGCATATGTCTGTAATAAATACTAACAATGTCATTGCCACTAGCTCTTGTAATTCACAGCGATATGTTACATTATATTTGGGAAGAGTCTGTTATGTTATGCTTTTTTGATAACGAGATATTTTAAGGATAAGAGCTAATGAATATTTTTATATTATTATAAAATATCCTAGACTTAAGGAGATTATATAATATCCTAGATTTAAGGAGATTATATAATATCCTAGACTTGGAACTAAAAAAAAAAAAAACAGAATGCTTTGGAACAATTCGAATGCTTTAACATTTTATTATTTTTTACATGTATATTTATATTACTTGTCTACCAATTTAACAATCATTTTCAGGGGTTGAAATTAGAGATGGACCACACCCGAACCTGAGTTCAACCCAAGCTTTAATAGTTTAGACGAACTCAAACTCTTCTGAACTATCTGAACTATGAACAAGTTTGTTTTTTTTGACCTCGCTGACTTAATTTCGATAATTATAGAAAATTTTATAATTCTCAAATTGGTAATCCTCAAATGTATCCTTTGATTCCGGTAACCCTCGAAGGAAATTCTTTGATTTCAGTAACCCTTGAATGTAGCATCTGTTGTATTCAGTTAGATCAACTGGACTTAAAGTTTAGTTTTGAATACATTATGCTGGTCATCCGACTGGCTTTCTCAATTCAGAATGATTTGTACAAGAATCTGTTGGCAATTAAAGGGGACCTGTGGCCCAAAAATTACTTGAGGTTAATTGATAGGAATTGCTCGCCCGGAAATTTTTGCAATTTATTTCCATTGTTTATTTTGCATAGTTTTGAAGATATTTGTGTGTGATATGGCAGCAGCATCACCCGGTCCCCTGCACTTCCTGCTTCCTGCTCTGAAACTGTCAGTCAATCTTTTCTGTGTCTCCTCCTCCCCTTGGCAGCCCCCCTGGTCCCTCCCACTCATGGACCCCATGGTCCCTCCAGTTGCAGGCCCCCCATGGCCAATTATCTTACACCCCATGTAGCCCTGCCCACTTGCGGGTGCCGTGGCCCTGCCCACCTGTGGGTGCCTAAGCCCCACCCACTCGCAGATGTCCAAACCTCGCCCACCCGTTGGTGCCCAAGCCCCACCCACCAGCGGGTGCCTAAGTCCCACCCACTTGCAGGTGACGTGGGTTACTCAGACCCCCCCTACAGAAAACTGTGGAATCAGGCAGTGAGAACTCTGCCTGAAAAGGCTATTTTCACACAGTGAAAGAGAAGGGCTGTAGATTCCCTTACCTTCTCTGTCAGGACTTCAAACAACAGGAGGAGGAGGAGGGACTTCCTGTCTCCCTCACACACTGAGGGAGTCTGAGGCTGTGTTCGCCGGCAGCACTGTGCAGGAGAAGCCTCCCACCTATTAACTTTCTGGTGTGTCATTTCTGTATATCTTGGGCTGTGGAGCACGTAGAGAGGTGGTTGATAAAGGCAGGAAACTGGCCTTTCATTTAAACTTAACTTTAAGTCCCAAATAGCATATGACCACCAGGTGTTAAGGACCTTCTGAATAAAAGGTGTTGATTGCATTGAGGCTGAGAGGTGTTATAGAAACTGCCCAGGGTAAGGTTTCAAAACAGCATTGGGCATGGCAGACAGTTGGTGTTGAACACCCCCCACCTCTATTCTTTTTTTCACATAAATGGCCTCCTTGCCACCTCTCTTGGACCAGTCCTGTTCCTTTGTCAAGATGTTGACATTACAATCTTCAGTGGTATGTCCTTTTTCCTTAAGAAGCAGGTACATGGCTGAGTCCTGACCCGAGGAATTGGCTCTTCATGTGGCCCAGCACAGGAACATAACTGGTTCAAGAGAGGTGGCAAGGAGGCCATTTATGTGAAAACAAAGAAACTGAAAACAAGCCTGAATAGAGGTGTGTGTGTGCATGTGCACACCTTGCATTCAGAAGGTCCCTTCACCTGGCTGTGATATGCTAATTGGGATTTTCCAGGGTACATAATTGCCACAGATTCTTGTACAAGTCATTCTGAATTGAGAAAGCCAGTCGGATGACTAGCAAAACATCTTCAAGAACTAAACCTTAAATCCAGTTGATCAAATTAAATACAACAGATATACCATGAATAGAGATGGCCGAAACTGATGAGTTTCGTTCCGTTTTCGAATTTTCGAATTTTCGGGAAAATTCGAAAATCTGAAAACGGACCCATAGAAGTCTATGGGGAAATTTTTTTTGAAAGTTTCTATCATATTTAAGGATTAAATAGTAATAGCAGGTTACGGTTAATAGCAAAGGGACCTGGGGAATGGTCTGGGGAACTCGTAAATATAAGTAAAACTCATTTAAAATCTATCTTTCCTCACGATCGGGCTTTTTTCGAGCATTCGCGGGCTATTTTCGAGGGTTACCGAAATCGAACACTACTTTCGAGGGTTACCGATATCACAAATACGAGAGTTACTGAAATCAGCTTGTACATTCGAGGGTTGGCGAAATCGGCACAAACATTCGAGGGTTACTGAAATCGATCGCTACTTTCGAGGGTTGATGGACTTACGATTTCGAGGGTTACCTGGATTCGTACAATTATCGAGGGTTACTGAAATCGATCCCCACTTACGATACACTTTTTCGATGTTTACCGAAATCGATCCATGCTTTCGAGGGTTACCGAAATTGATCCCCAATTTTTTTTTACACTTCGATTTCGATAATCATCTACTTTCGATTTCGATAATTATCGAATTTACGATAAAAATTGAAAACTAGGGAAATTCGAGTTTCGAAAAATCCGGGAGTTCCGAAAGTTTCGTCGGGACTTCGAAACCGCCGGATTCGAATCGAAACTGGGTTCTATTAGAACCCAAAGTACATCTCTAACCATGAACTGGATGAATTAGAACCTTCACAAGCACCTCGAATGTAGCCTATGATTTCGGTAAACCTCAAATGTAGTCTTTGATTTCGGTAACCCTCCAATGTATCGTTAGGTAACCCTTGAATGTAGAGTTCAATTTTTGTAATCTTCTATTGTATCTTTCGATTTCGGTAACCTTTGAATGTATTGTTTGGTAACCCTTGAATGTATCGTTCGGTAACCATCGAAATTGGCCATAACCCTTGAATGTAGCATGTGGAAACCCGAATATTGCCGATCGTGGGGGAAGGTAGTCTTCAAAGGACATGTCCACCCTAAAATCAAACTTTTAATATAATGTAGCTCCCCCTGCCCAGACCTAAACGCTGCATTATTACTTTAAAAATCAAATCCAAAGCATACTTGCATGCCTTCACTCCCGCGGCATGCTCTTTGCGGCTCCCTGTTGCAGGAAGTTGCAAACCGGGATCAGACTGGCAGACGCAACTGTGATTGGCTGAACAAAGGCATGTAAGTATGATTCAGATTTTTTTGAAAAAAAATAATGCAGCGTTTGGGTCTGGGCAGGGGGGAGCTGCATTATACTAAAAGGATTTGGACGCTAGAAATATCCATTCCAGAGGATGGATCTGGATGGTGGAAGGGAGGAGGGAAAGGGCTCTTCTGCGCATGCCCAAAACAACTGAGAGGACGCATCAGAGGCAGAAACCTCTCTCACAGGAAGACAGCTACTACTCCTCAGTTTCCTGAGCTTTAGAAAGCCACTGCAGAAGAACTATAAGGAGCTGGGATGTCAGGTAAGGATCATTTTAAACTACACAGTGGGGCCAGTAGTAAGTTATATTATTGTTTTAGGGGTGGACATGCCCTTTAAACAAGTTTTGGTAATACGGACATGTTCGTCAGATCATTTCCCAGGTGCCAGAGCCATTTAGAGTAAGTTACCATTGCTATTTTAATTGGATAAATTGTATCTAAATATTTCTCCCCATTGACATTAATGGGTTCGTCCATCTCTAGTCATAAGTAATGAGTGCCCTTGTCTTCTCCAATACTACCATACAAACCTGCATAGCAATCAGATACAATGGAGTGTATATGTGAGGTAAGAAAGTCTCTATAACAGGAGAGCTGACAGCACATCAGTGTTCGAAAATCAAAAAATTCTGATTCAATTGGGTTAGAATTTTATTTATTTCAAATGGTAACACAGAAATAAAAAATACTTCCATTTCTTTGTCTATTTCCTGAAATGTTGTGTTTGAAATTGGTGATATCTCTCCTGTGCATCCTTTGTTGAGAAGATTGTTCTATATCTTTGATTACTATATGTGACCAAGCAGAAGAAGCTTTCTTTTTTGCAACAAGTAATATTTCACAAGAATAAAAAAAGTTCCTCCGTTCTCTCTGCATATTTGGTGATGATTTCTTAGTGTTGCATTAAATCTGTGTAGCAACTAGCACTCCAATAGGGATACATGGAGAAATCGCATTGATGCCCTTTAGCTACCAACCATACCAGTGAAAGGCGCTGCCTGAGGTGACCACTTTATATCTAGTTCTTGTGGCATATATGCCTGTGTGTGAGGTTAACACCATTAAATTCTTAAGCAGCTAAATAAAAACAGGTGTACAGGTTCTTTTTATAACTAGGAAAGGGAAACCAAACACATGTTTTAATCTCTTTAGTTTTAAATGTGATGCAGTTGTGCAAGAACGAAATAATAAAGGGCTCCACCACAGTTCTTTGTATATTGGAACACACATTTGCATGAATAAGTTTACCTTAATACAAAAAGTAATTCTCAGAAAAACACACCTAATCTGATTTTATTTGCTGGTAGTGTTTCTAAGGACAACCTGAACTGGTCCCTACTGAACTTGTTATTAGATATACAGTTTAGCGCACAGTGCTGATTGGCAATTAAGGAAGCAGGGCAGGTCAGGTACCTCTATGGGAACACTGCTCTTTAGCCAAATAAAACCAATACATCTGTTTGGTAAGCAAACCAGTCATTCAGTATTGGATGAAGTAAATGGGAAATAATAGAATTAGAAGCACTGAATAATAACCAGTGTTTAAGGAATTAGCTATTTCTGCAATGGTTTTGATAAACCCTATATTAATGCAGTATGTTTCCTGGCCCTTTCCCCCCACTGCATATGCCGACATCTTAATAGAAATCATTTATGCAAAAGAAAGACAGATTCTGAATCCATTAATGTTATAAAGTTTAGGGACAATGAACAAATGTAAGGTAATACTCACTGGGGAAATTGATGTCTATAATGAAGCCAAAGGTAACTATTATTTAAATTTTTTTTTTTTTTTTACTTTACTATTGTTCTAAAACTCTTTATCTATGATCATGGTATAAAAAACCACCAGCCTTTTATAATCCTTTTATAATGTTAGTATCCAAAATCTAACAAGTTTCTAGGAGCTAGAGCAATAACCTTCCAACGTTCCTTGTATTCTTAAGTCGCACAATGTAATCAGTTAAAATGTATAAAAAATATATATAGTTATATTTTGGATTCGGTTATTATTACATGCTTGTACAATTGTATTAAGTGTTACTATAATAGCTTCTATTCAATTTTTGATTTATCTGATGAAGGGGCACCCAATCCGAGACACCCTGGGTCTGCATTAGTGGCACCACATGCAGGTTGAAGTATATTCAACTGTATATACCCTGCCGGTGGGCTTATATCTAGGCAGATATATATGCTTATATATGGTGGTCAATTTTTTAAATATGTTTTAATAGTTAACTTTAATTGTGGTGTAATATAGGGTATATCATATCTGACATGGGTTTGTACATATATAGCGGGGGTGCGGGAGAAATTGGATTTATTAATATTTTAATTTACATTTTATTTCAGAAATGAGAAGAATTAAGCTACACAGACATGTAAGTCTTGACTGTTAGATGATCTGTCCAAAAATATCTTTATCTAATGATGCCCCTACAGACAAGCTACATGGCAGAGAGGGGAGTGATCAGGAGACCTCCCATAGGGCTGGAGAATACAGCCCATCATTCCCCAACACTGTTTAATAATCTAGGGTCATTAAACAACATTGGGTTAACCTCTACATAAGTTAGATTGTGTGTGCCTTTAGTTGAACTACACCTCCCAGTTTGCCATTGCATGCACTTTACATGTAGGAAGTTAAGAGGAATCAAACCTTGGGAACAATTTTAGTCAGTATCCTAAACACCCCATACTTTTCCCATTGTGGGGACAGGATTCTTGTTTTATAGAATTTATATAAATGACAATGATTGCAATAACCATAGTTGTACATCCTGTTTTAGTAAGAAACCCCTACAGTATAACAGTGCTCGCTGTCCTACTGAGAGAAATGCACACAAGCTTTTCTCTGCTACTGTAGCTGCTAGTTATTGAAAAAGGCAATTATTCTCACATTTATATAGTTCATCTATCAATTAATTAGCTAACCGTGACTGTGAGACAACTATGAAAACATAATTAGCAAATGATAAAAACATATTTCATTAAAACACCACTTATCATATCTTCTCCTAATGAGCAGTATAATCATGCTCATTAAATAATGTGTTAGCTTCACTAATCTTCTTTTAATATAGAGAGAACCGTTTCAAAGCAGAAATAATTACAAATAGTAATACAAATAGAAATAGTACAAATGTTCATAAATATTCCAATAAAAACATCAATAAACTGGAAGCATACTGCTAATTATATGAGTTTAACTAGAAGAGCCATATTATTGTTTTTCCAACTTATTCTTGTTTACATTTCTGACTCAGGTTTTTACCAACTTAAAGTTATATGTGAACAATAACATTGTTCTTTTAAAGAAGAATTAAAGGTGCCCATACATTAGCGCTTACCTGCAGACTGATCCCGCAACATTCAATCAATTCTACAGGAAGCCTATCCGGATTTTATTTGCGAATGACAAACGATTGCAAAATGAGTGGGAGGGGCTATGAGGAGGGTAGGGGCTGTGGAATCCCTTGCCTTTTCTCATGGTATATTGAAACAGAAGGAAGGGGGAGGGACTTCCGGTTCACTGTGTAATCTGCATCTGTGCTTGCTGGTGGCGAGGTGGAGGATCAGCCTGTAGAATGTCATCTGTCATTGCCCCTCTATAACTTTCTGATCAGAGATTTCTTCATACCTTGGGCAGTGAACGTGAGAAGTGGTTGATGGCTCATTTTAAAAGGTAGGACTTTCATTTAAAATCTGGAGACCACAGTTTTCCTTTAAAGAGCACGACCACCCTTAAAACAAAAAACTGGTGACATGTCAGTTATCTGCCCACAACCCTAACTGCTATTTTTTCTAGTTTATAACATGAATTTGTAACCAGATATTTAATAATATCAATGGTAACTTAATGTTAATGGCTCTGGGACCTGGGAAATGGTCTGGGGAACATGTTTGAATATCCAGAACTTTGAAAAAATAGATTTTATTCTCACGTACAGTACTTTTGAGCTCCTGCATTCGATTTTTGATAATTATCCCATAAACGATTCGAACATTCGATAATTATCCCATAAACGATTCGAACATTCGATAATTATTCTATAAACGATTCGAAGGACGTTCGATCTTTAAATTCGATAATTATCGAAAGTCCGAGAAGTCCGGGTCTGGAATAGTTTGAGAAATCCGAGTCCATTCGAACTCGATAAGTTCGGCTCGAACTCGGGTTCGAGTTCAAGTTCTAGTCCATCTCTAGTTGTGAGTCAGTGCCAAAATCTTACGTGTGTACAAGGCTTAACTGCAAAAATGTAAATTACACTAACACTGCCATTGACCCATTCACAAATCAAACAGTGACAGGAAGGGGTGTTTTTGCTAATTATTTCTGATACTTGGAGCTCCCTGGTTGCAGTGTTTACAGATTAGAGGCGGAAAGTATTCATTGGCAATTAAATGTTAATTTACAGTAGTAGTAGTTTGTATCTCCTATAAAAGTTTGGGTAAAAAATATTATACATTTAAGCGTCAGTCTGTTCTTAAAAGTGACCAAACCAAAGGGAAACTCTACCTAAAGACAAATTCTTAGCCCAAAAATCAGAGATGGATTAAGATCATATGGGGCCCTAGGCAGGGCCATCATTTAGGGCCCTATTTTTTGCTACATATTTTGTATAGACTATAATATTGTTACTGCTTCTGAAGCTGGGCCCCCAGAAGTTTCCTGGGCTCTAGGCAGGTGCCTAGGGTTGCCTCGTGGATGATCCTGCTCTGCCAAAAATAGTATTTTCAGTCTTAGCAAATCTGCATGTCTTCAGGTGCTGTTTCTATAATATTAAAGCGAATGTCCAGCCTAAAATAACATTTTCATAGAAATTTCCCTTGCTGCTCCTTCTCTGCTCTGTGGCTGACAGCTGCTCTACTCCCTGGTTGCGGCTGTCGGTTAAGGTGCGCAGTGACGTTATGCCCAAGAGTAGGGGGTGCATCCCAGGCATGAATCTTTCTATAAAAAGTTTTTTTAGGCTGGACATGCCCTTTAACTGTGGGGTAAACCACCAACACCCCAAAGTAACATGTTTTTAGCTGTAATATAAAAGTAACAATAATAAATGGGACAAAAATATTCTTTATCCTTTTATTAATGTCATATTTATCATCTTTATTTGGATGTAATATACATTTAATAATTGCATACAACAAGGATTTTAGGAGTGTTTTATAAATTAATTTTCTAATTGATTTTAACACATCCATATGTTTTAGCATCTATTATAGGTCCTGATTTCGCCTTTTAAGATTTGTCTTGAGAAAGCTACAAAGATAGAAGCAGCAAAATGCGTTGACTTAAAGCTATTTTAAGCTCATAATCTTGGCCTCTTGGAACAGGGCTTTATAGGTACACTGTTCAAGAGGATCCTTAAAGGGATACTGAACTATTTTATCTCTTTTATATTTTATGCACTCTGCAAATTGAAACTGCGCTGAAGCTCAATAAAGTTTGTTGCACTAAACCAACTGAAGTATTCTTCACTTTAGGTGAAAACAAAAAGATAGTTTTGTTTAATATATGTTTTGTATTGGATATTAGATAAGAACTTTTAAAACAACTAGTCTTTCCTTTTTTTTTTATTGTACATGAATGAGCGCAACCAGTTATAGTAAGTATAAATTATATTAGTGTTAATATTATAACCCTAAGTTGAATTGTTTAAAGTGCTGCTCTTTCTTTTTAAAGGACAACTCCACCATCATAAGAACATCTTTTAGAAAGAATGGCCGCTTTAAAATCTGTTGATATATCATAGTTTGTCCTATGAATTCATTACTGTATGCCTGCTATGCTTCTGGATGCCTCATGGAAACTGAGCAATTTAGAAACCTGTACTGAGCCTGTACTGAGCCTAAGCATACTCAGAAGAGGCAGACGGGATTAACATTCAGTCATTGGCTGTAATGTCAACTGTCAAATCCATAACTGACAGTTGTTAACTAGAAGAACCAGGAAGCAGAAACAGGGGAAACATTGTGCAGGATTTCAGGTTAGACTTATGGTAGCCATAGACTCTACAATCCGATCGTACAATCTGCGTGTCGTACTATTGGATTGCCGGTTGGCCAAAATATTTAAAACTGTCCCGATGGGGAAATTATTGTAAGATCGTTGAAAAATCTTTCAACGATCATCCATACACGATCCGACAATCGTACCATATCGGGATATCCCGATATTGTACAACCGGGATTTAAGCGTCTATGGCCACCATAATATAGTTCAGATTTCAAACTATTACCGTTTAGGGTTTTGGGGGATGATTTACCTCTATGTTAGTTTTAATTTTGGGGCTGGACTTGCTCTTTAAACTTGATGCCCTTCCACCCCACTGCCTACACTGCCTTACTGTTTTATGCCCTTAAGCCTTGTACAGGTGAAAGACCATGTGCATGTGGACTGATGCCATGCAGCCGAATGTGCGATGAACTACTACTACTACTAAAAAATTGTGTTTATATGCGTTTGCTCGGGCGACTATTGTCCAAAATGACGCCATCATGGTATACCCAGAAATAAAGATTTAAGACATCACCTGAAGGACATTCTGGCTTTGCTAAGACTAACAATACTATTTTTGTGATGAGTTAGCTAAATTTTCCCTTTTGTTTAGTCTCATCTGTCTAATCGACGTGTACTGATCTTTACACAAACAGACTTAACAACACACTCTGACTTTTTACTTTTTATTTGTTTAGTTAACCATCTCTTAATCAAACAGATAAAGGTAGTCAAGTTACTGTGGGGAGCTACACCACAGGTGATAACACTACTGTTGCAATATCTTCATGCTCCTAGGTCAGTTCGACCTCTCCGAAAAGAATACTAGTAAAGAATGTATAGGGCAGAAGGGATGCATCCAAAGCAAGGCACACCTCAGACCAACTAGATAATTAAAACTTCACATTTATTGAAGAACGTTAAAATAGCAGAGAGTTTGACACGATCAGTCCATGGGAGAGGGAGACACCAAGGGAGGGGGCGTGGCCTGACACGTTTCGCGGTAACTTCCGCTTCCTCAGAGATCCTTAGTTAACCATCTCTGTACACTTTGTTTATGTCCTTTCTGTGATCTGTTGCCCAAAATAGCATTGCATAGTCAAGATGAGTCATTACAAGCGCTCTATACAGAGGCAGAATTATGCCCAGCTCCTTTGATTCTATGCTCACTTTCATAGAATCTTATTTGCTTTAAAGTGTATCTCCACCCCCCCAGAAAAACTTTCCCCTTAGTGTAAAGTACCCCAGCCCACATGCAACTGCTAAGTTTGTTATGTAAAACTAGCCCCAGAAATATACTTACACTTCTTCATGCCCACGGCTATCTGCTCCTGGCCCTCTGCTTCCTGGAAACAGCAGAGAGGGTCTGGACCGGCAGCCATGTCTGTGATTGGCTTAGAGGCAGCAAATCACAGATGCGGATGCAGAGAGCTGAGGGAACGAAGGCCCCAGAAAGTATATTTCTGGGGCTTGTTTTACAAAACAAACTTGGTGGTTGGGGGTGGGCTGGGTGCCTTACACTACAGAAAAAAGTTTTTTATATGTTGGGAACCAAGCAGCCAAGATGGATCCAGAGAGATGGAGGAGGCCCCTCCCTGTGCATGCCCTAGTCCTTACTGAGGACAAGGATGAAACAGGGACCAGATGACTGACAGATAGCTGCTATTCTTCACTTTCTGGAATTTTGAACAAGCACTGCAGCAGAACCATGAGGAGCTGAGGTTTTTTACACTGATTTTTTTACACTACACAGTGGGGCCAGCACTGGGTCAAATTTTAGTTTTGGGGTGGCCATACCATTTTAAGGAAAAGGAAAGAATCTTATATGCTTTATCAGATGCTGCTTGTCACTGCTTTGAGCTACTAAGTCTAGCGTCCACATTCTCCCAGTCCTTGTTTGAATCAACTCCCAACTCTATTCCATTTGGGGTATAATTAGCTTTTATGTTGTTTTTGCCAAAATGTACAACTTGCATTTTTTAACATTATACTGTTTGCCACTTTGCAGCCCAATCACCAAGTATATTTAAAGGGCATGCTCACCCTCAAAAAAAAATGGTGTCTTTTCAGTTATCTGCCCGCAACCCCACCTGTTTGATCCAGTTTGATCATCTTGTCTTAAACTAACAAAACTTATAACGCTTAAGGTAGACCGATTGGCGATATCGATCAGTCTATAGAAAATAACCTGATCAGGCAAGATAGAAAAATTTCAACTCCATCTGCCAGAGCCCGACCTTCCGTAATTTTCAAGCTGAAATCTATGGAAGATTGCTGGGGCAAGGTAGGGATATTCGATTTTCAATAGTTATAGACGATTGCAAATCCGATCAGAAGAATCTTGGTTGTGTATGCCCACCTTACTATTTACAAATTCTAAAGCAGCACTAACATTTCTGAAACAATCTACAGTATATACATTATTCAGGTTTACCCAGTGTCAGTACACAAACATTCTTAAATGGATCACTTAAAACTTAAACAATACATCTGGGATCTATCAGAATTTGCAATCAAATTTCCTATTTATCTAAAAATTAATTTGAAAGATTTTAGATCTTTGCATTAAAACAAAACAAAAGCCATATATATGGTAATAACCTGAAAGCATTCCCACTAAAAAACACTTCAGTACTTAGCATGTATTATTACATTGTAAGTGTCAAATACTAGGTCCTAACACCTTGTTTTACCATTGATCGCTGGCAATACTTACCAAAACTTGTACTCGCCACACTGGCCTGTGACCTACTTGTGTCCATGGTATGGTCTAAAGGAACACATGCTCTGCTGGAGGTTTTTTTTTCTACTGTACTTGTCCAGGCCCTTTTTAGGTAAGGATTCCTAGTGATCAAATGTAAAACCAAGAGTAAAGCCCTAACCCTAGATACATTTAAAGAGAGAGTGGGTTTTTTTATTGAAAAACCTTTGGGTTGGTAAACATGTAATGATAATTTGGGCCACTTAAAAGCAAAGGACAATATTTTGGTTGATCTGGCTGAATTATAGGCAGTAATTTCTTACTAGACTAATAACTCCCATCCAATGTTTAGACCATTCTGAGAATATATTAGGATGGAACTGCTAAAAAATTGGTAGTTATCTTCTGGTCGAGCTTCCTTTAAAATATTACCGCACAATTATGTTAAATAGGGCTGTGGAAAGTGTATGTTGCGGTACTTTTATGCTGGCCATACAGTTTAGACATTAGATTAGGGCTGCAGCCAGGGAGCCATTTGAGAGTTCTAGTTTGCAAAGATCTGGAAGGCTGCAGGTTGGAAATCCCTACATCCCTGACGATGTGCAATCATCATTTGACTTGTAGTCTATATACACTATTATGTACAATTATTATACACTAATTGTGCAATAGCATATAACTTGATGACATGTAAGTAAAGAACATTTGTTTACACAACAATATAATTAGCTTCTCCTCCTGTTATCCAAATCCCTTCTGAATTTCTTCCTGTTTTACTATTCAGCTTTTAAACCTTCAGATGGTAAAGGGTCAGTAAGCTCTAAATTTCAGATCTATACTGGAGTGCGCCAGCAGTAATGAAAGAGTGTCAGGGGTGAAGGAACTGCGCTCTGATGCAGTAAATAAAAGGAGGGGGTATTAAAATTAAAAAGACAAATCGCTTAACATCACCAAAGGAAGGCAAAAGGCTTTTTATGGATGTTCAGGAAATTATTGCCGGTGTCCATTAGTTCTTTCAGGGTTAATATTGATGTAGATATTATTTCTGTCTACGATACCATTTCTATGAAATATTATGACTGGGAGAAGCTGGCGTAGTAAATCAAATCAATTGATGGAGCAGTTAGAAGCATAGGCTTTATACTCTGGACTGAGCATGAAATATCACGGAGATTGTTCCTTAAAGTGATCACTTAATCATCATTTGTCTGCTCCCCTGCCCTAGCCTTTCCTCACTGCTCTCTCCCTGCTGATTTCAGCTGTCATAACTCAATCAGCTGTATAACGACGCTGTTCACGGCACCTCTTACCTGTTACTGAACTTGTAAAGGCCTCAGAGGAAATTATACTTATCCACGCTGACAGATGTCAGAAGGAACCTGCGGTTTCATGTCATGTTTAATATGTGGGATACGTTTGTTGGATGTAATTAAAGGCCTGCATGTGCAAGATGGATCTGAATAATGAAAAGCAGCTTTTGCCTTACACATGGGACAGCGAAGTAAAGGACAAGTATTAAAAAGGGCAATCATCAACATATAGAGTTGTATATGCAGTTTTATATTAAACAGTTCGGTACATACAGCAGGAAATTAAAAGTGTTGTAGCAGCTTTCTGCATTAACAGGGTCGGACTGGCCTACCAGGGTACCAGCTAAATACCCACTCTGCATCTTTAAAGAATGGTCCCTGCCTAGGGCAAATAAAAAGAGTATCACATATTATTCTCTCTCATCGTTTTGTTTGCCTAGGGCCTAGTTACTTCAGGGCCCCCAGTTACTATAACAACTGCTGCAATATGACATGACATACATTTTTACTTAGTGCTCTGAAGCACTGTTTTTTATATATATATATATATATATATATATATATTCCCTATTAATTAATAATTAGCTAATGCAGACAGCAAAAATAGAGCCTATGATTAATACTGGTTATAGGTTATCACTCAAATCATTTCTACACATTCATGGTGTAGGCAAGAATTTTCACAAATGCCTGAAGAAGTAAATGATATTTTTGAAATGCAGAGCATTTGTTGCTCATATTGTTTCACTAAGTGTTTTGTTCACTTTTATTAGTCACTTGATTGCATGTATTTTATATTCCACTTTGTACCATAATGTACCAGGTCCAGCGCCTCTATCCTGAGATTAGAAACTGCCTCCCCACACAGCAGCACATGTGTAGTGATCCAGTACTGATGTCCAAAACTCTAAGTAAGCGGGCCATGTGGACAGCAGTGTGTATGCAGCCAGTGAACATCTAGTGGCTGGGAGTTCCTATATAGCTGGATGTCGCAATTTAATTCTCTACCTGTCTAAGTATGCTAGAGGGATTTCAGGCCCCGTCGAGTGTTTTGTTTGTACTATGTGTTTTTTTTTATAGGTAGGTGGTCTCAAACAGTGATTCCTGGGCATCTGGTTCTAAGAGGAGGGAAGTGTGGACTTGATTTATGTATATCCCATTCATATGGACTTTTATGGATGGGGCAATTTTGGATGGACTTTATATACATTGATTACATTATAGTTATAAATGTGTTTACTTTCTTTGGATAGGCTGCAGCATTCTTATTTAATCTGCTATGTACTAGAGAGCATGTATGGCATACACTTAATTGGCCTTTAAAAGACAATTACAATATATATATGTCACCTAGGTTTGTTTTTATGTATCAGTGGCAGTGTGTGTAGTGTTGTATTTGTGTATGTATTCACATTGCACAGAATTAATAAAGATTTCAACAGGAACACCAAGACCTATCTAGTCAATATTTATAGTCAAATGAATGTTATTTAGTTCGTAGACAGAAGCATTTAAATCTGAAGCTGCTAAAAGATCAAAAATGAGTGAAATTGCAACTTTTATTTTGTTTTCAGAGACAATACTTCTATAGAGCACAGAATTATGTAGATAGATGCAAACTAAGGTAGCTCAATACTTCTATTTTCAGATTTTTTGGTTTGTGATAATTATTGAATTTTTCGAAATCGAATATTTGGAAAGGATCGCATATACAGGGTGATTCTGCGAAATATCGAATATGTGAACCCCTGATTATGAATATGAAAGAAACAGCTCTCGATTTTAAATATAAGAAAATTATTGAATATGTGATACGGAAACTCGAAAAAGTTAGTTTCAGATATATGTACGTGTTCTCCAGACCATTTTCCAGGTCCCGAGCCATTAACACTAACCTACTGTTGCGATAGTTTAACTCACATGGGTCCATTTTAAGATTTTTAGATATTTCTGAAAATCAGATCTCGGAACAGAATCAGTATGGTATATACATTGCAAACATATAAATAAACATAACTATAGGGTATTGCATCTATCCCTCAGGTCTCTTATAATTACAGTCCCGATGAGCTAATAAGCTGTGGAATTCAACAATTTTACATCTCCTTTAGAAAATAAAAACACATTTATTTGTGTGTAGCAACAATTTGAAAGCAAATAATAAGAAAGAATTGTTATTATTAGAAGGGTCGGTTTTATCTATAACAATGATGTAGCAGGAACAATAGAAGTTTATAGATGATTTGTGTAATGTATGGCTGTGGGAACAGGCTAATAAAACTTAACAGCACAGTGCTGAGATACTTTGTGGGTTAACCCAGACTGTGTCACCACTAATTGAATGTTTTAATGCTGCTCTACTGTATGATGCATGGTGGGGAAGCAGAACTAGACCATTTCGTTGTCTAAACTGGACATATATTACCAGCGTATATCATCGTAATTTCAGCCCAGACTCTTCATTGTCAAAACCTTTGCACAAAGGGCACTTTATAATTGCAGTACTGCAGTCATGATAATAATGGCAATAATTTACTGTTGAAAAGCTCAGGGTGGTTGATATTACAGATGTTTTGTCATTGCCCTAAGATCTCCAGTTTCACTGAAAAAAATGGGAATTTTCCGTATTGTCGGACTGGGCTGCCAGGGCAAAGAGCGGTCATGCAATGAACAACATTTACATCATAGCACTGTACAGATTTGCATGTGGGTACTGAAAAGGGCAGAGAAGAAATCAGAGCAACATAAAGCAAGAAAGAAACGTGTTTATTTTCTATGATCTTCCTCACAGGGGAGATAGAATTATTTTAATGGTGGTTAAATTATTTAGAAAAGTTATTCCATAAATATGAATGTGAATTATAAAGTCTTTGGGACAGAGACCTAATTCCTCAAGGCCCAGTACTTAGTTCTCAGTTCTGCAAGTGGCACTAAAAACTTGCACAATAGGTCTGCGTCCCTGGATGTAGGTATGTATTTTTATTGTACATTTTGGTAACTTGTAATATTTTCAAAGGGATGTGTTTATTGGGACAATTTTTAAACATTTGCAGTATTTGATTGTAGTTTTTGATTTGCAGTATTTGATTTATAGTGATCTTCCACTATAAATTACTAGATGATCAAATTCCAAGAAAAGGTGCAATACATTTAGATAAAACCATTAAATGTCTTCTTAGATTCACTCGGTATTAGGGTATTGAAATCATTAGAATAACCTACTAAACCGATTCCAATTTTAAATAAGGGAACACAATCTATGACATTCTTAAATCCCTAGTAATGTACTTGCTTTGTCATTAAATTATTAATATTTAGTGAGTGCTCTTAATTGAACCCCACCTTCTTGTAGTGTCTGTGACACTTATAAGTTCTGCACAGTCTCACCATTACACATCCCTCCCACTTCTTTCTTTTCTCTGCTGAATCTCTTAAATTTTGCAGAAATTGTACTGGAAAGCAGCTAAAGATCCTAGGAAGAGGTCAGTGATAGAGCACATGATTGGTAGGTGGGGCTATGGGTAGAGATGGCCGAACCTCACCAGTTTCGTTCTGTTTTCAGATTCCCAGATCTCGGGAAAATCACAAAGATCTGAAATTCCGAAAACAGAACAAATTTTCAATTATTACCGAATGTTCGAGGCTATTTTCGAAAATGAAAATAGCCTCAAACATTCGATAATCCTCTAAAACTACTTGAGAGTTTCCGATCGTATTTTCGAGGATTATTGAAAATTCAAGGCTATTTTCGATAACCCTCGAATGTTCGATAATTCTAGAAAATAGGCTCCGAAGTCCCAAAATCTGGATGATCCATCCGGATTCGGATGAATCATTGGGATTTCTGAACCGAGGGGTTCCATGTCGGATCCGGGTTCGACTCGGACCCGGATCCCATCTCTAGTTATGGGGTATGAATGTTTGTTGAACACCCAATGCCGGTTATACCTGAGGAAGGGACATAGCTTTCCCAAAACGTTGTATGTTTTTTTCACCAATAAATTTATGAAACCACTTTATGTAGTGTGGTCCTCTGCCTTTCATCTTATATAGTGCACATCCTATAATTTCTGCTTCTGGAGTGGCAAGTCTTTCCTTATAAATGCTGTGATTTCAAATGATGAATTCTCAGAATCTACAGCACAGATATCAAGATACCCTTTAAAACAATCATCTCAACTATATAACATTACTAAGTATCTTGGTGAAAGTAGAAATGTAATTGGAGTTCTGTATTTTTTATCTGTTTTCTCTAATTCACTGGCACAATTCAATGGCACCAAATTGATGTTACACTAAATATTAATTGAATACTGAGCATGCAAACTTCTCCTTTGTAAAAGTGTATTTATTACTATTTATAATAAATACTATTTACTATTATAATAAATACTATTGGATATATATCCTTGCCATGTACTTTAATAACTTTATGTGGCTATTACATAAAACAACATTGGTTTACACTTGTCTGTTGTTACTATTAGAATATTGTTTAACACATTGTAATCTGTTTGAAATATTAAAGATTCTTTTCAGATTTCATCCTTTTAGAAACATATTTATTTATAAAACGTCTATTATAATCATGTACATGTGATTAGATGCAAACATCTAAAGGGATTATCTGATCACCTAAAATGGCTTCTTATTTCTTCACTAAGTGTAAATTGAGGAGTAACGATTACATACATTGATTAGTAGGAGATGGCTGCCTGTGCCATAATGGATCCACCATCACATTTAATAAGCAGAACCACAGAGCATGGACTAAAGTAATTTTTTTCTTATTTAGTCATTAACCCATCCATATGCACAGAAAAAAAGAGAATAAGTTCATCCAATACAGCTTCCAGTATTTTGATTATTATTATTCATTTTTTATTTTTTTGCAAGATTTGTTCACTGCCCTTTAAAATGATTTACAAGCTTACAAAGTAAATTGTTTATTTACAGGTTAAAGGGGCAGTGTAAAGCACTTTTACAACAGCCTTCAGATAAAGCAAATCAGTGGCTTTTGCTTCAATTTTCCACAATTTAGGGTTACAGACAAGATTCAAATCTTCTCATTCTTAGTGGGTTTTAAGCCCCTTCCTCCTTCTAGAGAAATTAAGTTTAAAGATTAGTTCAAGTTGGGTGTGTGCAAACAGGGGAAACATTTATGTAAATACAAGCTAACAGAGAGAGGTGTACTTGTCTCAAGTAGAAAGTGAGAAGAAAATGGTGCCTGAAAAAGGACAAATCTGTAAAGGTTAAGAGGTACAACTAGATAGAAATTATAGGAAGGTGAAAACTATCATTCAGTAGGGTTCATTCTGTCCTTATTCTGGTATCCCATATGTCTGTGTTTGCAAATAGCAGAACTCAATAGATGTATGCTGAAAGTTTGGTTCACCATCCAACATCATGTTTAAACAGAAATGCTGTATGCAAGTGGACTGGTACACCAGAAAAATCTGTGTTTCTGTACATAACTAAGAATTAAATTCTTCTTTCATTTTATATATATATATATAGGTACATACAACTGAGGCTTGCAATAAGGGCAGAATTTCATGGCAGCAATACTGACCTGCCCAAGCACCCTATAATTGGTATATTAAGAACCCAAGGGGTGCAGGGTCTTACATCACCCTTGTACACCCAACTACCGGTAATACAAACAGGAAACACAACACAATGTGAAACAGTGCTGAGCAAATTATCTAAATATATACCCGAGCTTCAATCAGAAGATTGGGAAGACTTAGCTGGTGGCATCCCCAGCCAATAACCAATCCAATTTTATATCCTACATCAAGATTATATAATCCCTTATATTATATAAATATATTTATATCTTCATAGGAGATTGCATTGAGCTTTTAGGAGCTACCAATGTGGTGGGGGTATATGATATTACATATAGGAAAGGTGTATATGTATGTGTGTACTATCTCACTATTACCATTTAAATGACCATCAGAAAATGTATATAATGAATAACACTGACTTATAGTAGGTACAGCACAAAATATACAAAATACATAAACTTACTTAAAGAGCTGAGATCCCTATTTCAAAATGGAATGGTCAAATGTCAGCTTAAACCACACCCCTGTGTCTGCTCCATGTGAAAGGAAGTGTAATCCAGAAAAAGTTTCTGTCTGCTACACAGGATGTGATGTGTATTGTAATGGACCTATACACCAAGGCTCCTTATATACCACCTCCAGCCTGCAGGTGGTGTCAGTGAGTAAAAAAATGCAAGACATCCCTGCTGTCTATGGTAGGAGGAGAGAAAGTGAAAGTGGATTGTGGTGTGTGTTATGGAGTGATATTGTCTGCAACACAAGTTCCTGTGTATAAGACCCTGAGTATAAGACCCTATTACCACAGATTATTGGACAGACAACTTACCTTATTGGATACAAACTCTGAGGCAACAGATAAGTGTACACCAACTTACAAGGACACACAATATACAGGCCTGGTCAATATTGAAAGTGGTGCACCATAGACAGGGGCACCCCTGATTACTGCACATGTTATGTGTGGAACCTGTTAATGTGCACGGTCTGCTTTGTGCCAGACCACCTGAGTAACCCACTGTGTGCCATGCTACCCATAATCCTTTCATAAAGCAGTGATCTGGTACAAATTGATGGCAGCCATTTATTCTCCCTGTTTTCTTTGTATATTTGTCCTCTGTATTAAGCTATGGAGGCTGCTACTGATAGTATTGATTTAAATCCTCCTGTCCTTGTACCTGCAGATGAAATTCCCCAATTAGACTCCGTAGCTCTACCAGGCCCACTTGCCAAACCTATTTTTACATCTGACCCATTTGATGGGGTAACTAGGGTGTGGACTGATTGGCTAGAACAATTTGAATTGGCAGCCACTGATTGGCTAGAACAATTTGAATTGGCAGGGATAAAGATGCTCGCTTGCAAGTCCTTAATCTTTTGCTTAGTGGTAAAGCCAGGCAGGTATACCAAGGATTTACTGTAATACTGAAATAAAAAGCAGTAATCAGTAATCATCAAATTGCTCTGAAGCAACTTTTTTTTCAATTAGATCTGTATAAGAGTATATAAAGGATAAATCCATTTCTTTAGGTGAACTGGGAATGAGAAATGTTTGTTTATACGTTAGATTATTAGGGCAATGCTATTATAATTACATGATGCTGTGAGGTACCTTCTGTTATAATATATGAGGTACCATCCCCACTTGCCATGGTGAATACTAATAAGTATTAACCTAGCATGTTTAGTTTCAACCACACAGTGTAGCAGGATTGCCTGGGTCTACTCTCAAACCTGCAGGATTATCCTATTTGGTTCCTCTGGAAGCTGGTGACTGTCTGAGTAACAGTTTAAAATATACCTGTGTAAAGATTCTATATCCACTATATCCACACATAGCAAAACATACACACACATGATTTCCATTGTGCACCAACGGGCACAATTTTGCTAGTATAATATAATATAATAATGTTATGACATTTTAGGAAAGCAGAGGTATTTTACCCAAAATGTCATCAGCCCAATGTTGACTTCCGAAAAGTAGTTCCACTGATCTCTTTAATTATTAACAGGCAGTTGTCACTTGAGGGAATGGTATGCATTCTGGGCATTGTGGATAAGGAGCAATGGAGGAAATTTCATGCTATTCTATTAAGAGAGACACTATTTTATGCCAGAACCCATGTCTGACCCATATTAAAAATATACTACCATTTGAAAAGATACTATACACACAAAGAGATGGGACCCGGACCCGACACGCAACCCCTCGGTTCTGAAATCCAAACATTCCATCCGAAACCAGGTGGATCGTTTGGATTTTGGGACTTTGAACCACATTTTCGAGAGTTACCGAATGTACAAGGTTATTTTCCGTAACCCTAGAAAATAACCTTAAACGTTCGATAACCCCTTGAAAATCCGAACAAAAACTCGAAAGTTGATTCTGATCATTCAATTTCAGAATGTACGTTCAATTTCAGAATGGATGATATACTGTACTGTATTTTTTTGCACTGTGGGGTTAATAAAAACAAAACAAAACAAAAAATCTTATTAAAAAAAAAAGAAGCTTATTCGCACCTTCCTGTAAATAATAAGAATTCCCAGGGAACAGTGCAACACTTACCTTACTTGCTCTCCACTCGCGGCTTCTTCTCAGCTGTCATGTGCTCTGTCCCTATTGCACGTCTTTTGTACTGACACATGCGCAGAAGACAGGAGCTGGGCCGGGACAGCGCGCCTGATGGCTAAGAAGGAGCATACTATTATTCACAGGGAGGTGGGAATAAACGTTTTCACCTCCCTGTGAATAATAGAAACAGATTTTATGTACTTAACAAAGTACATAAAATCTGTTTAGTGTTCCTTTAATGAATAAAAATTCTGCCTTCATACATTATATGATTTTATTTATCATGAATACGTCACACAGCTATAAGAAAGTATATTTTTATTGTTTAATAGTATAGTAAGAGTAAAATAGTAAGAAATTAATTTTTCTGGATCTTTCTAGCCAATCAGTATGTTCACTAACTGATTATTTATAATCACATGTATATATAACTAAAATCTCAAAAGACATATACAGTCAATGAACATTGTTTGTTAAATCTCCCTCCAAATTAATTTGGTTTGAACATCCCTTCAAAATAAAAAAACGTAACCAATGGACAGAAGTGCATTTGCTCATCTTTCTTTTTGTCATGCACTTTATGACATGTCAATAAAAGATAGATTTTACATTACCAAACACTAGTTCATCTTGGGAGAGACACATTTCACCTGCAGACTCTATTGGTGATTATCTAAGGTAGAATCTTTCAATGGCTACATAGGTTCTTATGATGATGGCTCTGATGTGAATCAGATGATTGCAGTTGCTGGTTACCTGTTCCTAATTACTAATTAAGTTCATATAATAATTCAAGTTAGCCCATCCAGTCAATATTTGTGTTTCTGCTATTATCAAAGGTTTTCCAATGTATGTAAATATGAATGTGCTTTTATGTGTGTTTGCACTTGTGGTTCACATTTGATTATGGGTAAATATAAATTGCAGGTCATATTGATTGTGTCCACTTCTGCCCACTTTTTCATGTACTTCCATAAACTTGTATTAAGTACGATCTTGACAGAGGCGGATCTGTTGTTATATCCTAAAACAAGGATTCTAGTCAACTAGAGCATTCAAGCAATGTATATGTTGGAACTACCAATATAATACAAATATACAGAAATATACTACATATATAAACCATCAGTTGAAACATGTCAAAAATAATTAATGATCTTGCAGCATTTTATATGCGACAAAATTAGAAATTTCTAGATTAGTAAATGTGAAGAATAGGACTAGTTGGTTTTGACTGTCGATCAAAAATAAATTGACCATAGAAACACAGGGATTTGATTCTTTACTAAATGTGATTCTTTGGATGCAATTCTTTTTTGATTTCCTTGAAAGCTGGCATGTTCGTTAGGTTTTATTGAGTTTACACTAGAAAAGAAAGGAATTGATTAAAAGAACGTATAAACGGTCAGTATCACAAAGTAACGATCGATACCAATCATTATTTTACAATATCACTAGTGTAGTTTACTACCAGCAGTGGTAAAAGCCAGGTTCCAGTTTCAATAATTACCAGCTGATTGTAGAAGGGTGTGTTATAAGATAATACAAAGCAAGTATCCGAGTGGTCCTGCACACACCTGTAGTACAATGATGGGTCTATATGCTGAGTGCAAGTGGAAGACCGTGGTTGGCGGGCAGATATCAAGGAAAGGAAACACACCACGCACATCAGACTTGAATGCCTATGTATTTAACAATTCATACACAGGATACACAAAAGTGTAACGTTTCGGTACATAACCTGTACCTTCATCAGACAATAAATCAAAAATAAAAAATAAAAATAAAAATAAAAAATAAAAAAGCAGAGTGCACCTTATATAGACACAGGAAGTAGACATGAGTGCCATCTAGTGGTAGAAGTGTAAAATAATCAAGAACAAAAGAACAAAATGGTGTATAGAGTAACATAGTATGTACAGAGTCATCGTTTAGGTAAGAAGCAAGACAAACCTAAGTTATTGTTCAAACCCTTGGGATGGAGGGCATCAAGGGTGAAAATCCAAAATGCTTCTCTACGCAATAAGAGATTGTGCCTATCCCCCCCTCTTGCTAGAGTGGGTACATGATCATGCCTTTAAGATCAGACGTGAGGTGTCTACATTGGAGAAAATGCATTCTTTGATTTATTGTCTGATGAAGGTACAGGTTATGTACCGAAACGTTACACTTTTGTGTATCCTGTGTATGAATTGTTAAATACATAGGCATTCAAGTCTGATGTGGTGGTGTGTTCCTTCCTTGATATTTGCCCGCCAACCACTTGCACTCAGCATATAGACCCATCATTGTACTACAGGTGTGTGCAGGACCACTCGGATACTTGCTTGTATTATCTTATAACACACCCTTCTACAATCAGCTGGTAATTATTGAAATGGAACCTGGCTTTTACCACTGCTGGTAGTAAACTTACCAGTGATATTGTAAAATAATGATTGGTATCAACGTTACTTTGCGATACTGACCGTTTAACGTTCTTTTAATCAATTCCTTTCTTTTCTAGTGTAAACTCAATAAAACCTAACGAACATGCACTTTCAAGGAAATCAAAAAAGAATTGCAT
Organism: Hymenochirus boettgeri; assembly: GCA_019447015.1. Lineage (NCBI taxonomy): Eukaryota > Metazoa > Chordata > Amphibia > Anura > Pipidae > Hymenochirus > Hymenochirus boettgeri. The sequence goes on along the minus strand of CM033472.1, from coordinate 84,154,637 downwards.
CCAAAGAATCACATTTAGTAAAGAATCAAATCCTGTGTTTCTATGGTCAATTTATTTTGATCGACAGTCAAAACCAAAATAGTCCTATTCTTCACATTTACTAATCTAGAAATTTCTAATTTTGTCGCATATAAAATGCTGCAAGATCATTAATTATTTTTGACATGTTTCAACTGATGGTTATATATGTAGTATATTTCTGTATTGTATTATATTGGGAGTTCCAACATATACATTGCTTGAATGCTCTAGTTGACTAGAATCCTTGTTTTAGGATATAAACAACAGATCCGCCTCTGTCAAGATCGTACTTAATACAAGTTTATGGAAGTACATGAAAAAGTGGGCAGAAGTGGACACAATCAATATGACCTGCAATTTATATTTACCCATAATCAAATGTGAACCACAAGTGCACAAACACACATAAAGCACATTCATATTTACATACATTGGAAAACGTTTGATAATAGCAGAAACACAAATATTGACTGGATGGGCTAACTTGAATTATTATATGAACTTAATTAGTAATTAGGAACAGGTAACCAGCAACTCAATCATCTGATTCACATCAGAGCCATCATCATAAGAACCTATGTAGCCATTGAAGATTCTACCTAGATAATCACCAATGAGGCTGCAGGTGAAATGTGTCTCTCCCAAGATGAACTAGTGTTTGGTAATGTAAAATCTATCTTTTATTGACATGTCATAAAGTGCATGACAAAAAGAAAGATGAGCAAATGCATTCTGTCCATTGGTTACGTTTTTTATTTTTGAAGGGATGTTCAAACCAAATTAATTTGGAGGGGATTTAACAAACAATGTTCATTGACTGTATATGTCTTTTGAGATTATAGTTATATATACATGTGATTATAAATAATCAGTTAGTGAACATACTGTGGCTAGAAAGATCCAGAAAAATTAATTTCTTACTATTTTATCTTACTATACTATTAAACAAAAAAAAATATACTTTCTTATAGCTGTGTGACGTATTCATGATAAATAAAATCATATAATGTATGAAGGCAGAATTTTATTCATTTAAGGAACACTAAACAGATTTTATGTACTTTGTTAAGCATAAAATCTGTTTCTATTATTCACCGGGAGGTGAAAACGTTTATTCCCACCTCCCTGTGAATAATAGTATGCTCCTTCTTAGCCATCAGGCGCGCTGTCCCGGCCCAGCTCCTGTCTTCTGCGCATGTGCAGTACAAAAGACGTGCAATAGGGACAGAGCACAGACAGTGAGAAGAAGCCGCGAGTGGAGAGCAAGTAAGGTAAGTGTTGCACTGTTCCCTGGGAATTCTTATTATTTACAGGAAGGTGCGAATAAGCTTTTTTTTTTTTAATAAGATTTTTTGTTTTGTTTTGTTTTTATTAACCCCACAGTGCAAAAAAATACAGTACAGTATATCATCCATTCTGAAATTGAACGTACATTCTGAAATTGAATGATCAGAATCAACTTTCGAGTTTTTGTTCGGATTTTCAAGGGGTTATCGAACGTTTAAGGTTATTTTCTAGGGTTACGGAAAATAACCTTGTACATCGGTAACTCCGAAAATGTGGTTCAAAGTCCCCAATCCAAACGATCCACCTGGTTTCGGATGGAATGTTTGGATTTCAGAACCGAGGGGTTGCGTGCGGGTCCGGGTCCATCTCTTTGTGTGTATAGTATCTTTTCAAATGGTAGTATATTTTTAATATGGGTCAGACATGGGTTCTGGCATAAAATAGTGTCTCTCTTAATAGAATAGCATGAAATTTCCTCCATTGCTCCTTATCCACAATGCCCAGAATGATACCATTCCCTCAAGTGACAACTGCTGTTAATAATTAAAGAGATCAGTGGAACTACTTTTGGAAGTCAACATTGGGCTGATGACATTTTGGGTAAAATACCTCTGCTTTCCTAAAATGTCATAAACTTATTATATTATATTATACTAGCAAAATGTGCCCGTTGGTGCACAATGGAAATCATGTGTGTGTATGTTTTGCTATGTGTGGATATAGTGGATATAGAATCTTTACACAGGTATATTAAACTGTTACTCAGACAGTCACCAGCTTCCAGAGGAACCAAATAGGATAATCCTGCAGGTTGGAGAGGACCCAGGCAATCCTGCTACACTGTGTGGTTGAAACTAAACATGCTAGGTTTATACTTATTAGTATTCACCATGGCAAGTGGGGATGGTACCTCATATATTATAACAGAAGGTACCTCACAGCATCATGTAATTATAATAGCATTGCCCTAATATCTAACGTATAAACAAACATTTCTCATTCCCAGTTCACCTAAAGAAATGGATTTATCCTTTAATACTCTATACAGATCTAATTGAAAAAAAAGTTGCTTCAGAGCAATTTGATGATTACTGATTACTGCTTTTATTCAGTATTACAGTAAATCCTTGGTATACCTGCCCGGCTTTACCACTAAGCAAAAGATTAAGGACTTGCAAGGAGCATCTTATCCCTGCCAATTCAAATTGTTCTAGCCAATCAGTGGCTGCCAATTCAAATTGTTCTAGCCAATCAGTCCACACCCTAGTTACCCCATCAAATGGGTCAGATGTAAAAATAGGTTTGGCAAGTGGGCCTGGTAGAGCTACGGAGTCTAATTGGGGAATTTCACTGCAGTACAAGGACAGGAGGATTTAAATCAATACTATCAGTAGCAGCCTCCATAGCTTAATACAGAGGACAAATATACAAGAAAACAGGGAGAATAAATGGCTGCCATCAATTTGTACCAGATCACTGCTTTATGAAAGGATTATGGGTAGCATGGCACACAGTGGGTTACTCAGGTGGTCTGGCACAAAGCAGACCGTGCACATTAACAGGTTCCACACATAACATGTGCAGTAATCAGGGGTGCCCCTGTCTATGGTGCACCACTTTCAATATTGACCAGGCTGTATATTGTGTGTCCTGTAAGTTGGTGTACACTTATCTGTTGCCTCAGAGTTTGTATCCAATAAGGTAAGTTGTTGTCCAATAATCTGTGGTAATAGGGTCTTATATCAGGGTCTATACACAGGAATGTGTTGCAGACAATATCACTCCATAACACACACCACAATCCACTTTCACTTCTCTCCTCCTACCATAGACAGCAGGGATGTCTTGCATTTTTTTACTCACTGACACCACCTGCAGGCTGGAGGTGGTATATAAGGAGCCTTGGCGTATAGGTCCATTACCATACACATCACATCGGTGTGAGCAGACAGAAACTTTTTCTGGATTACACTTCCTTTCACATGGAGCAGACACAGGGTGGTGTGGTTTAAGCTGACATTTGACCATTCCATTTGAAATAGGGATCTCAGCTCTTTAGTAAGTTATGTATTTTGTATTTTGTGCTGTACCTACTAAGTCAGTGTTATTCATTATATACATTTTCTGATGGTCATTTAAATGGTAATAGTGAGATAGTACACACATACATATACACCTTTCCTATATGTAATACATATACCCCACCCACATTGGTAGCTCCTAAAAGCTCAATGCAATCTCCTATGAAGATATAAATATATTATTAATATAAGGGATTATATAATCTTGATGTGGATATAAAATTGGATCGCTGTTATTGGCTGGGGATGCCACCAGCTAAGTCTTCCCAATCTTCTGATTGAAGCTCGGGTATATATTTAGATAATTTGCTCACACTGTTTCACATTGTGTTGTGTTTCCTGTTTGTATACCGGTAGTTGGGTGTACAAGGGTGATGTAAGACCCTGCACCCCTTGGGTTCTTAATATACCAATTATAGGGTGCTTGGGCAGGTCAGTATTGCTGCATGAAATTCTGCCCTTATGCAAGCCTCAGTTGTATGTACCTATATATAATATATAAAATGAAAGAAGAATTTAATTCTTAGTTATGTACAGAAACACAGATTTTTCTGGTGTACCAGTCCACTTGCATACAGCATATTCTTGTTTAAACATGATGTTGGATGGTGAACCAAACTTTCAGCATACATCTGTTGAGTTCTGCTATTTGCAAACACAGACATATGGGATACCAGAAAAGGACAGAATGAACCTACTGAATGATAGTTTTCACCTTCCTATAATTTCTATCTAGTTGTACTCTTAACCTTTACAGATTTGTCCTTTTTCAGGCACCATTTTCTTCTCACTTTCTACTGAGACAAGTACACCTCTCTCTGTTAGCTTGTATTTACATAAATGTTCCCTGTTTGCACACACCCAACTTGAACTAATCTTTAAACTAATTTCTCTAGAAGGAGGAAGGGGCTTAAAAACACTAAGAATGAGAAGATTTGAATCTTGTCTGTAACCCTAAATTGTGGAAAATTGAAGCAAAAGCCACTGATTTGCTTTATCTGAAGGCTGTTGTAAAAGTGCTTTACACTGCCCTTTAACCTGTAAATAAACAATTTACTTTGTAAGTGTAAATCATTTTAAAGGGCAGTGAACAAATCTTGCAAAAAAATAAAAAATGAATAATAATAATCAAAATACTGGAAGCTGTATTGGATGAACTATTCTCTTTTTTCTGTGCATATGGATGGGTTAATGACTAAATAAGAAAAAAATTACTTTAGTCCATGCTCTGTGGTTCTGCTTATTAAAGTGATGGTGGATCCATTATGGCACAGGCAGCCATCTCCTACTAATCAATGTATGTAATCGTTATCCTCAATTTACACTTAGTGAAGAAATAAGAAGCCATTTTAGGTGATCAGATAATCCCTTTAGATGTTTGCATCTAATCACATGTACATGATTATAATAGACGTTTTATAATAATATGTTTCTAAAAGGATGAAATCTGAAAAGAATCTTTAATATTTCAAACAGATTACAATGTGTTAAAACATATTCTAATAGTAACAACAGACAAGTGTAAACCAATGTTGTTTTATGTAATAGCCACATAAAGTTATTAAAGTACATGGAAAGGATATATATCCAATAGTATTAATTATAATAGTAAATAGTATTTATTATAAATAGTAATAAATCACTTTTACAAAGGAGAAGTTTGCATGCTCAGTATTCAATTAATATTTAGTGTAACATCAATTTGGTGCCATTGAATTGTGCCAGTGAATTAGAGAAAACAGATAAAAAATACAGAACTCCAATTACATTTCTACTTTCACCAAGATACTTAGTAATGTATATAGTTGAGATGATTGTTTTAAAGGGTATCTTGATATCTGTGCTGTAGATTCTGAGAATTCATCATTGAAATCACAGCATTTATAAGGAAAGACTTGCCACTCCAGAAGCAGAAATTATAGGATGTGCACATATAAGATGAAAGGCAGAGGACCACACTACATAAAGTGGTTTCATAAATTATTGGTGAAAAAAACATACACGTTTTGGGAAAGTATGTCCCTCCTCAGGTATAACCGGCATTGGGTGTTCCACAAACATTCATACCCCATAACTAGAGATGGGATCCGGGTCCGAGTCGAACACCGACCGACATGGAACCCCTCGGTTCAGAATCCCAATGATTCATCCGAATCCGGATGGATCATCCAGATTTTGGGACTTCGGAGCCTATTTTCTGAATTATCGAACATTCGAGGGTTATCGAAAATAGCCCTGAATTTTCAATAATCCTCGAAAATACGATCGGAAACTCTCAAGTAGTTTTAGAGGATTATCGAATGTTTGAGGCTATTTCGATCATTTTCGAAAATAGCCTTGAACATTCGGTAATAATTGAAAATTTGTTCTGTTTTCGGAATTTCAGATCTTGTGATTTTCCCGAGATCTGGGAGGATCTGAAAACAGAACGAAACTGGTGAGGTTCGGCCATCTCTACCCATAGCCCCACCTACCAATCATGTGCTCTATCACTGACCTCTTCCTAGGATCTTTAGCTGCTTTCCAGTACAATTTCTGCAAAATTTAAGAGATTCAGCGAAAAAAGAAAGAAGTGGGAGGGATGTGTATGGTGAGACTGTGCAGAACTTATAAGTGTCACCGACACTACAAGAAGGTGGGGTTCAATTAAGAGCACTCACTAAATATTAATAATTAATGACAAGCAAGTACATTACTAGGGATTTAAGATGTCATAGATTGTTTCCCTTATTTAAAATTGGAATCGGTTTAGTAGGTTATTCTAATGATTTCAATACCCTAATACCGGTGAATCTAAGAAGACATTTTGGTTTTATCTAAATGTATTGCACCTTTTCTTGGAATTTGATATCTGTAATTTAAGTGGAAGATCACTAAATCAAACTGCAAATAAAAACTAAATCAAATATGCAAATGTTTAAAAATTGTCCCAATAAAACATTCCTTTGAAAATATTACAAGTTACCAAAATGTACAATAAAAATACATACCTACATCCAGGGCGCAGACACTATTGTGCAAGTTTTTAGTGCCACTTGCAGAACTGAGAACTAAGTAATGGGCCTTGAGGAATTAGGTCTCTGTCCAAAGACTTTATAATTCACATTCATATTTATGGAATAACTTTTCTAAATAATTAACCCATTAAAATAATTCTATCTCCCCTGTGAGGAAGATCATAGAAAATAAACACGTTTCTTTCTTGCTTTATGTTGCTTGATTTCTTCTCTGCCTTTTCAGTACCCACATGCAAATCTGTACAGTGCTATGATGTAAATGTTGTTCATTGCATGACCGCTCTCTTGCCCTGGCAGCCCAGTCCGACAATACGGAAAATTCCCATTTTTTTCAGTGAAACTGGAGATCTTAGGGCAATGACAAAACATCTGTAATATCAACCACCCTGAGCTTTTCAACAGTAAATTATTGCCATTATTATCATGACTGCAGTACTGCAATTTAAAGTGCCCTTTGTGCAAAGGTTTTGACAATGAAGAGTCTGGGCTGAAATTACGATGATATACGCTGGTAATATATGTCCAGTTTAGACAACGAAATGGTCTAGTTCTGCTTCCCCACCATGCATCACTACAGTAGAGCAGCATTAAAACATTCAATTAGTGGTGACACAGTCTGGGTTAACCCACAAAGTATCTCAGCACTGTGCTGTTAAGTTTTATAGCCTGTTCCCACAGCCATACATTACAACAAATCATATAAACTCTATTGTTCTGCCATCATTGTTATAGATAAAAACCGACCCTTCTAATAATACAATTCTTCTTATTATTGCTTTCAAATTGTTGCTACACACAAATAAATGTTTTTTATTTTCTAAAGGAGATGTAAAATTGTTGAATTCCACAGCTTATTAGCTCATCGGGACGTAATTATAAGAGACCTGAGGGATAGATGCAATACCCTATAGTTATGTTTATTTATATGTTTGCAATTATATACCATACTGATTCTGTTCCGAGATCTGATTTTCAGAAAATATCTAAAAATCTTAAAATGGACCCATGTGAGTTAAACTATCGCAACAGTAGGTGTAGTGTTAATGGCTCGGGACCTGGAAAATGGTTTGGAGAACACGTACATATATCTGAAAACTAACTTTTTCGAGTTTCGTATCACATATTCATAATTTTCTTTATTTAAAATCGAGAGTGTTTCTTTCATATTCATAATCAGGGGTTCACATATTCGATATTTCGCAGAATCACCCTGTATATGCGATCCTTTCCAAATATTCGATTTCGAAAAATTCATAATATCAACAACCAAAAAATCTGAAAATAGAAGTATTGAGCTACCTTAGTTTGCATCTATCTACATAATTCTGTGCTCTATAGAGTATTGTCTCTGAAAACAAAATAAAAGTTGCAATTTCACTCATTTTTGATCTTTTAGCAGCTCAGATTTAAATGCTTCTGTCTACGAACTAAATAACATTCATTTGACTATAAATATTGACTAGATAGGTCTTGGTGTTCCTGTTGAAATCTTTATTAATTTGTGCAATGTGAATACATACACAAATAACAACACTACACACACTGCCACTGATACATAAAAACAAACCTAGGTGACATATATATATGTAATTGTCTTTTAAAGGCCAATTAAGTGTATGCCATACATGCTCTCTAGTACATAGCAGATTAAATAAGAATGCTGCAGCCTATCCAAAGAAAGAAACACATTATAACTATAATGTAATCAATGTATATAAAGTCCATCCAAAAATGCCCCATCCATAAAAGTCCTATGAATGGGATATACATAAATCAAGTCCACACTTCCCTCCTCTAGAACCAGATGCCCAGGAATCACTGTTTGAGACCACCTACCTAAAAAAAAAACACCATAGTACAAACAAAAACACTCGACGGGGCCTGAAATCCCTCTAGCATACTTAGACAGGTAGAGAATAAATTGCGACATCCAGCTATATAGGAACTCCCAGCCCTAGATGTTCACTGGCTGCATACACACTGCTGTCCACATGGCCCGCTTACTTAGAGTTTTGGACATCAGTACTGGATCACTACACATGTGCTGCTGTGGGGGAGGCAGTTCTAATCTCAGGTAGAGGCGCTGGACCTGGTACATTATGGTACAAAGTGGAATATAAAATACATGCAATCAAGTGACTAATAAAAGTGAACAAAACAACTTAGTGAAACAATATGAGCAACAAATGCTCTGCATTCAAAAATATCATTTACTTCTTCAGGCTTTGTGAAAATTCTTGCCTACACCATGAATGTGTAGAAATGATTTGAGTGATAACCTATAACCAGTATTAATCATAGCTCTATTTTTGCTGTTGCATTAGCTAATTATTAATAATAGGGAATATATATATATATATATATATATATATATATATATATATTAAAAAACAGTGCTTCAGAGCACTAAGTAAAAATGTATGTCATGTATATTGCAGCAGTGTTATAGTAACTGGGGGCCCTGAAGTAACTAGGCCCTAGGCAAACAAAACGATGAGAGAGAATAATATGTGATACTCTTTTTATTTGCCCTAGGCAGGGACCATTCTTTAAAGATGCAGAGTGGGTATTTAGCTGGTACCCTGGTAGGCCAGTCCGACCCTGTTAATGCAGAAAGCTGCTACAACACTTTTAATTTCCTGCTGTATGTACCGAACTGTTTAATATAAAACTGCATATACAACTCTATATGTTGATGATTGCCCTTTTTAATACTTGTCCTTTACTTCGCTGTCCCATGTGTAAGGCAAAAGCTGCTTTTCATTATTCAGATCCATCTTGCACATGCAGGCCTTTAATTACATCCAACAAACGTATCCCACATATTAAAAATGACATGAAACCGCAGGTTCCTTCTGACATTGTCAGCGTGGATAAGTATAATTTCCTCTGAGGCCTTTACAAGTTCAGTAACAGGTAAGAGGTGCCGTGAACAGCGTCGTTATACAGCTGATTGAGTTATGACAGCTGAAATCAGCAGGGAGAGAGCAGTGAGGAAAGGCTAGGGCAGGGGAGCAGACAAATGATGATTAAGTGATCACTTTAAGGAACAATCTCCGTGATATTTCATGCTCAGTCCAGAGTATAAAGCTATGCTTCTAACTGCTCCATCAATTGATTTGATTTACTACGCCAGCTTCTCCCAGTCATAATATTTCATAGAAATGGTATCGTAGACAGAAATAATATCTACATCAATATTAACCCTGAAAGAACTAATGGACACCGGCAATAATTTCCTGAACATCCATAAAAAGCCTTTTGCCTTCCTTTGGTGATTTAAGCGATTTGTCTTTTTAATTTTATACCCCCTCCTTTTTTATTACTGCATCAGAGCGCAGTTCTTCCACCCTGACACTCTTTCATTACTGTGGCGCACTCCAGTATAGATCTGAAATTTAGAGCTTACTGACCCTTTACCATCTGAAGGTTTAAAAGCTGAATAGTAAAACAGGAAGAAATTCAGAAGGGATTGGATAACAGGAGGAGAAGCTAATTATATTGTTGTTTAAACAAATGTTCTTTACTTACATGTCATCAAGTTATATGCTATTGCACAATTAGTGTATAATAATTGTACATAATAGTGTATATAGACTACAAGTCAAATGATGATTGCACATCGTCAGGGATGTAGGGATTTCCAACCTGCAGCCTTCCAGATCTTTGCAAACTAGAACTCTCAAATGGCTCCCTGGCGCAGCCCTAATCTAATGTCTAAACTGTATGGCCAGCATAAAAGTACCCAACATACACTTTCCACAGCCCTATTTAACATAATTGTGCGGTAATATTTTAAAGGAAGCCGACCAGAAGATAACTACCAATTTTTTAGCAGTTCCATCCTAATATATTCTCAGAATGGTCTAACATTGGATGGGAGTTATTAGTCTAGTAAGAAATTACTGCCATAATTCAGCCAGATCAACCAAAATATTGTCCTTTGCTTAAGTGGCCCAAATATCATTACATGTTTACCAACCCAAAGGTTTTTCAATAAAAAAACCCACTCTCTCTTAAATGTATCTAGGGTTAGGGCTTTACTCTTGGTTTTACATTTGATCACTAGGAATCTTACCTAAAAAGGGCCTGGACAAGTACAGTAGAAAAAAAAACCTCCAGCAGAGCATGTGTTCCTTTAGACCATACCATGGACACAAGTAGGTCACAGGCCAGTGTGGCGAGTACAAGTTTTGGTAAGTATTGCCAGCGATCAATGGTAAAACAAGGTGTTAGGACCTAGTATTTGACACTTACAATGTAATAATACATGCTAAGTACTGAAGTGTTTTTTAGTGGGAATGCTTCAGGTTATTACCATATATATGGCTTTGTTTTGTTTTAATGCAAAGATCTAAAATCTTTCAAATTAATTTTTAGATAAATAGGAAATTTGATTGCAAATTCTGATAGATCCCAGATGTATTGTTTAAGTTTTAGTGATCCATTTAAGAAGTTTGTGTACTGACACTGGGTAAACCTGAATAATGTATATACTGTAGATTGTTTCAGAAATGTTATTGCTTTGAATTTGTAAAATAGTAAGGTGGGCATACACAACCAAGATTCTTCTGATCGGATTTGCAAGTCTATAACTATTGAAAATCGAATATCCCTACCTTGCCCCAGCAATCTTCCATAGATTTCAGCTTGAAAATTACGGAAGGTCGGGCTTGGCAGATGGAGTTGAAATTTTTCTATCTTGCCTGATCAGGTTATTTTCTATAGACCGATCGATATCGCCAATCGGTCTACCTTAAGCGTTATAAGTTTTGTTAGTTTAAGACAAGATGATCAAACTGGATCAAACAGGTGGGGTTGCGGGCGATAACTGAAAAGACACCATTTTTTTTGAGGGTGAGCATGCCTTTAAATATACTTTGTGATTGGGCTGCAAAGTGGCAAACAGTATAATGTTAAAAAATGCAAGTGTACATTTTGGCAAAAACAACATAAAAGCTAATTATACCCCAAATGGAATAGAGTTGGGAGTTGATTCAACAAGAGACTGGGAGAATGTGGACGCTAGACTTAGTAGCTCAAAGCAGTGACAAGCAGCATCTGATAAAGCATATAAGATTCTTTCCTTTTCCTTAAAATGGTATGGCCACCCCAAAAATAAAATTTGACCCAGTGCTGGCCCCACTGTGTAGTGTAAAAAAATCAGTGTAAAAAACCTCAGCTCCTATGGGTCTGCTGCAGTGTTGTTCAAAATTCCAGAAAGTGGAAGAATAGCAGCTATCTGTCAGTCATCTGGTCCCTGTTTCATCCTTGTCCTCAGTAAGGACTAGGGCATGCACAGGGAGGGGCCTCCTCCATCTCTCTGGATCCATCTTGGGCTTGGTTCCCAACATATAAAAAAATTTTTTCTGTAGTGTAAGGCACCCAGCCCACCCCCACACCAAGTTTGTTTTTAAAACAAGCCCCAGAAATATACTTTCTGGGGCCTTCGTTCCTCAGCTCTCTGCATCCGCATCTGTGATTTGCTGCCTCTAAGCCAATCACAGACATGGCTGCCGGTCCAGACCCTCTCTGCTGTTTCCAGGAAGCAGAGGGCCAGGAGCAGATAGCCGTGGGCATGAAGAAGTGTAAGTAATTTCTGGGGCTAGTTTTACATAACAAACTTAGCAGTGCATGTGGGCTGGGGTACTTTACACTAAGGGGAAGTTTTTCTGGGGGGGTGGAGATACACTTTAAAGCAAATAAGATTCATGAAAGTGAGCATAGAATCAAAGGAGCTGGGCATAATTCTGCCTCTGTATAGAGCGCTTGTAATGACTCATCTTGACTATGCAATGCTATTTGGGCAACAGACACAGAAAGGACATAAACAAAGTGTACAGAGATGGTTAACTAAGGATCTCTGAGGAAGCGGAAGTTACCGCGAAACGTGTCAGGCCACGCCCCCTCCCTTGGTGTCTCCCTCTCCATGGACTGATGTGGTCAAATCTTTGCTATTTTAACGTTCTTCAATAAATGTGAAGTTTTAATTATCTAGTGGTCTGAGGTGTGCCTTGCTCTTGGATGCATCCCTTTTGCCCTATACATTCTTTACTAGTATTCTTTTCGGAGAGGTCGAACTGACCTAGGAGCATGAAGATATTGCAACGTAGTGTTATCACCTGTGGGTAGCTCCCCACAGTAACTTGACTACCTTTATCTGTTTGATTAAGAGATGGTTAATAAACAAATAAAAAGTAAAAAGTCAGAGTGTGTTGTGTAAGTCTGTTTGTGTAAAGATCAGTACACGTCGATTAGACAGATGGAGACTAAACAAAAGGGAAAATTAGCTAACTCATCACAAAAATAGTATTGTTAGTCTTAGCAAAGCCAGAATGTCCTTCAGGTGATGTCTTAAATCTTTATTTCTGGGTATACCATGATGGCGTCATTTGGACAATAGTCGCCCGAGCAAAAGCATATAAACACAATTTTTTAGTAGTAGTAGTAGTTCATCGCACATTCGGCTGATGGCATCAGTCCACATGCACATGGTCTTTCACCTGTACAAGGCTTAAGGGCATAAAACAGTAAGGCAGTGTAGGCAGTGGGGTGGAAGGGCATCAAGTTTAAAGAGCAAGTCCAGCCCCAAAATTAAAAAATAACATAGAGGTAAATCATCCCCCAAAACCCTAAACGGTAATAGTTTGAAATCTGAACTATATTATGGTGGCCATAGACGCTTAAACCGGTTGTACAATATCGGGATATCCCGATATGGTACGATTGTCGGATCGTGTATGATGGATGATCGTTGAAAGATTTTTCAACGATCTTACATAATTTCCCCATCGGGACAGTTTTAAATATTTTGGCCAACCGGCAATCCAATAGTACGACACGCAGATTGTACGATCGGATTGTAGAGTCTATGGCTACCATAAGTCTAACCTGAAATCCTGCACAATGTTTCCCCTGTTTCTGCTTCCTGGTTCTTAGTATAGTATAGTATTTGAGGTTGAATAAAGACATACGTCCATCCAGTCCAACCCATCTAGAAATCCTCATTTCCGCAACTGTTGATCCAGAGGAAGGCAAAAAAACCCCACCAAATTTATGAAGGGGGAAAAAATCCTTCCTGACTCCAAGTGGCAATCGGAAATTTACCTGGATCAACTCTACTTTATGTATCAATACCAGTAACTGCAACATTCCTTGTTTGCAGAAACTCATCCAGCTTTTTTTTGAAAACGACCATGAACCTGCCATACAACGTCCACTGGAAGACAGTTCATAGCCTTACCGTTCTCACAGTGAAAAACCCTTTCCGAGCTTGAAGCCTAAACCTTTTTTCTAAGTCTTAAGGGATGTCCTCGTGTCCTTTGACATGTTCTCTTGGTGAAACAATGCCCCAGATAGTTTATTGTATGGCCCGTTATGTATTTATACACAGTAATCATATCCCCACGCAGCGCCTTTTCTCCAGGTACATAATTGTAACTTTTCCAGTCTCTCTTTCATATTCAAGCTCCCAATCCCCTTATTAATTTAGTTCCCTTTCTGAACCCTTTCCATTTCAAAGATGTCCTTTTTGTACCAGGATTCCAAAATTGCATGCATATTCCAAATGAGGCCTTACCAATGCTTTGTAAAGAGGGAGAATTACATTTTCCTCCCTGAATCCATACCTCGCTTTATACAGACAATACCATGCTGGCTCTGGCTGTTGCCGCCTGGCACTGCTTACTACCTTTAAGTTTGTATCCACCAAAACCCAAGATCCCTTTCCAACAGGGATTCCTAACACAGAGCCATTTATAGTATAAGTAGCACAAGTATTTTTAAGTCCAAAATGCATCACCTTACATTTATCAACATTGAATTTCATCTGCCACTTAGCAGCCCAATGTGATAATCTATCTAGATCCCCGCAACGATTGCACATCCTCTGAAGTTTTTATGGTCGACAAAGTTTTGTGTCGTCAGCAAACACAGAAACCTTGCTGACAATACCCAATCCAAATCATTAATAAATAGATTAAATAGCAGCGGCCCCAACACAGAACCCTGTGGCACCCCACTTAGCACTTTAGTCCATGATGATGAAGCCCCATTAACAACTACTCTCTGCATCCTATTCTTTAACCAATTTTCTATCCATGTACAAATGTGACTCCCCAGACCAACAGACCTTAGCTTATTCAATTAGTCGACCTATGGGGGACTGTATCAAAAGCCTTTGCAAATCCAAGTAAACTACATTCTACTGCTATACCAGAGTCTAATTTCACTTACTTCCTATAAAAGCCAAGCAAGTTAGTTTGACAAGATCTATTCCTCCTAAAATCCCTGCTGGTTACTACTTATAATGTCAGTCCTTGAAACAATACTCTAGAAAATGATCCCTTATTAAACTTTCCAGGATCTTCCCCACCACTGAAGTTAAACTTACAGGCCTGAATTACCCGGCTGTGAACGCCTACCCTTTTTGAATATTGGAATAACATCAGCCTTTTTCCAATCCAGAGGCACACCACCGGACATGAGGGAATCAGCAAAAATTAGAAACAATGGCCTAGATAAAACTGAACTTAGCTCCTAAGTACCCTAGGATGTATTTTATCCGGTCAGGAGATTTACTAATATTAACCTTATTAGTTCTTTCTGTACCATATCCTCGGTAACCAAAGTGAACTTGAATCTTGTATACCTTTATTGCTATATATACTCTATGATATCTGTACTTGGATTTCTATAGTGTATACAGAGGAAAAAAATTATTCAAGACATTGCTTTATCGCCATCCTCCGAACAACTTATCCCCATTAATTAATGGTGCCACATTCTCAGTCCTCATCTCTTACTATTAATATACTTAAAAAAATGTTTAGGCTTAGTGATGCTTTCTTCAGCTTATCCACTTCATTATTAATTTAGCTAGTTTGATTGCTTTCTTACACTCCTTGTTACAGTTTTATACTCCCTAAAGGCCCTTTCCGTTCCTCGGGCTTAAAGGTTTTAAATGCCTTTTCTCCTTACCATTTGCCTTTTACATCAGAATTCAGCCCACATGGGCGCGGATTTATTTTTTTACATTATTTCCCAAGGGTATAAAATTTAGATGTGAACTGGTTAAAATCCCTTGAAACACAGTCCCACTTCTGTTCAGTACCTTTACCGATAATACATATCCCAGTTGACATTCTGAAGAGCTGCTTTTAACCTGGGAAATTTGCTTTCTGAAATTAAATGTCTTTGTTAACCCAGCACATTTCCTTTCGATAACAAAGTCCAAATGCCACTATTTCATGGTCACTATTCCCTAAGCCTCAGTTACCTTTTATATATAATGCGCTCCACAATGTTAGATATTACCAGATCAACAGAGCTCCTTTTCTAGTAGGAACCTCAACCACACTTGAGAGAAAATTATCCTGCAGCAAAATTCAGGAACTCATCGCCTTTTCTGTGATGGCAGTTCCACCAACACCAATCAATGTCAGGGTAATTGAGTCCCCATAATGAGCACACTCCCAGACTTGCAGCCCTTGCAACTGCCATAGAAGTTGACTCACCTCCTCTCTGCTTTTTTTTGATAGCATTTGGCGGCTTATAGAGACAACCAACAAGACATACCCCTTTCCTGTTGCTAATTCCACCCATATGCCTCCCACTTATCATCCATATCCCAGTTATCATCTTCTTTTAACATTTGGCTTCAATTCTTTTTTTAACATATTTTCATTAATACAGAAATTTCTAAGTGAGTAGATACCAAAAAAATCTGTATGTGTGCCATATTTCCGGTTGTTGTTGTCACCTAACCCCCCCATATAATTTGGGAATCTGCTCTGTTAAAGACCCCTACTATTGCTTTAAGGTAGCACTAAGATTCTGTGTTCTGTGAATTATAAGCTTCACTTGTGTAGGCACTTTCACAGACCTGCTGTGAGGTCTAGCCAGAGGCGGCAGGCCAGTGGCTGCGGGACCCTCGGGAGCATGTAAGTATTACTCCAGGTAGCCCCCCTTATGTAATACAAAAAATCCATAATATCTCTTTGTAAGTTATATGAGTCTACACGTTGAACCACTTGATCTTACCGGATTATAACGAAGGCCTATTGTCTGACATCAAATCTGCTGAAATTGTATGTGGGGGGGTAGCCCACCCTAGGTAATCCAAAAAAATCCATGAATATGCCCTGTATTCTGTTTTGTAAGTATATGAGACTCTAACGTTGAGCAACCCACATTGATCTGTACCGGATCTAACGAGGAATTAGTCTGCAGTCAATTGTGCTACTTGAAAATTTGTAACTCTGAAATTATGTGAGATCTAACAAAAAACTAGTTGACATACCGGATCTAAACAAGTATCTTCCAAAAATAGCAATTGTTGATCAATTTTTTGAAAGGGGGGGCTGATGACCATGGGTTAGTCCCCCCTGCAAATTAACTGTTACGATCTCAATTTCATTATGAGCATCTACGAAAACAACAATTGATCTTACCTGATCTAACAAAGATCTAACCAACTGCATATGTTTTGCTCTACAAAACATATGCAGGGGCTAACACGGCTGAGGTCAACCAAAGTTGTGGAGTAAGAAAAACACAATGGGGTAAAGCATAATATAAATAATTAAGATGTGTACAGGAATATCCAGAGGTAATATGGATAACCAATCGCACTGTCCTTACTGGTATAAACTGCAAGTTACGTCTAAATATGTCTAACCAGGATTATTCTGCTAACTGGACTAGACTGTATGCAAAATTCCCAAGAGCAAGCAATCATTTTATTGGTCTGCTCTTTCTAGACCTGGTTAATATGTAGGAGAGGTAATATCATGGAGAGGCAAGTTGATTTAGAAAAAATGTTTGCGTTTTACACCTATGTAAAGCATTTTAGTTTCTTATAGGCATAGTTATAAAGCAGGGGTATACTAAAATGAGAACTATTGTGCATATAAACTTTTTTTTCCCAAAAACTACAATTTTGGAAGGTGGGATAATTAATCCAACCTCCCTTTCCCAGGTACTTTTCATTTCTAAAAAGTACATTTTAACAGTATAGGAGTATTAAAGGACATGTCCACCCATAAAATGAAACTTCACATATAGCTGCAGCACCCACCAAAAGCTACTTATGTTCTACTTACCTTCCCCAAAGATGCACCTGAACATACTTCCAACACCCAGTTCCTCGCTGTCTCCTGCTGCGTTGCAAGCACAGCAGCAGTGAGGCCACTTCTCACAGTTGCTGTCAGCTATTGGAAGTGACATCACCGGTTGACTGACAGCCACAACCACGAAGCAGAGTGGCGAAGTGCAGCAAAGCGGCGAGGGACAGAGTCTTGTAAATATGTTTAAGAGTGCATCTTTAATAATATAAATACCCTCCTTCCAATTAAATAATATAGGGAAGTGATAACCGGGGCGGTTCACGGTTTTAAAAACACCCTAATCCTAATAAGACAGTCTCAACATATCATCTCATAAATATAAACAATCCCCTCAATAATTCAAAAACAGATAACGTTATTCATAAGAGCAGGGAGGTGATCTCTAAAATGAGCATCCGCTATTAATAATACAGTATGTATACTAAGGCTGGCGCCAGCCTATATTATAATCAAAAAACTATAGTAAAATTCAATGAAAAGTTCGGAGTTCATACATTTATTAAAAACTATATTGCAATATTTGGAACAGACTTCTGGATTTATCATATTGTATATGTACCAAGCCAATGGTTAGTTGCTATTGATGATGCATTTAAAGTAAGAGATATAATGATGTCCCTGTTTAGTCTATATACAAGATAAAAAGATAGTACCCTGTCGGTTGAATAAAAGCACAAAAAAACTGCTAAACACTGATATTAATATATAAAAGAAACATTATCACAAAAACACTTCACAATGCAATATAAAGCTGGCCAGCTACAATATGTATACAAAGAATCAATATAAGAACTGTGAATAAAAGTCTCGGGCCCAAATGTGGCAGAGGTATAATATAAAAGCAAACCAGATGAATAAAATCGTTCAATGGAACACAAGCCTTCCACTGGAAGTGAATTCCTAAAACACAAACGTCAAGGGGTTTGCGAGTGGGATTTCTGAAGTTCCGCGGTGTGCGCACACCAAAACCAATCACAAGTAGGTTTGAAATACTGCACCGCTGATATAGCAATGATCGGATAGCGGGACTCCTGTCAGCTGGGGCCCGGACTTCTAATGCTTAAACGTCAGTGTTCAATTGGCTCTGGGATCCAAACGATCGGACGGCAGGTGGGAGAATAATAAGCGTTCCTCCTAGGTGGTAACTCGGTTTAGCTCCCAATTGTATGGGCGGTGAACTCAAACCCATCCGCAGCTCTCACGGTCACTAGGGCAAGCTTAGTCCACCAACACTTCACGGCCCTCCGTCCAAACCCTGGAAATATAGCGTCACTTCAATGCGATCTCGCTACGCGTTGTCGCTCTGTACCAGATTCGCCAGAAGTGACGTGTACGCGAGCAATCTCCCCTTTTGTAGGTTTAGTTTTGAACAACTTTATTGTCCCCTTTGTTTGGTATAGATCCATACTTAGTTGAAGGCTTTTTTTTAACTATTTATAATCCACAGGGGGATCTTATCTCATAAACTCAGCAGAGTATTAGAACCATTGAAAACAACATAGAATTCCTTAAAAAGGGAAATTTCTTACGCCACAGTTACCTGCTAATTCCCAGATTAGAATGCGGCTAGCAGAGTAAGGGAGAAAGCCGTCGTGACTACCCAATATGGAATTAGTAACCTGATGAATATAAAGATTTTTATCCTTATACATACAGAAAAAATAGGAAACTATTTCAGATCGTAATACATACGAGTACCTCATAATAATTTGGCAAATTTATATTATTTGGATATAATACGCGGTATATAACCCTGAGAACAACATTAATTACATTTTAAATTCTTAAAAGGGGATTTACTGATCTATCACTGTCACATATTAATTACGGGGGAGAAATGGCATGTTAACAAAGACGGCCAGCATTAGCCGTTGTAGGAGAAGAATTTCCCACAAACTACCCAATCTAAAACTGGTAATATAAATAAAATAAAGATTTTTCTTTTACATACCGAAAGTTGTTAAAGAGAAAAGGTTTGCGTTACATTTGATCATCAAGGGCCTTGCGGCTTCTGATACTGGTAGTAAGTGAGATATAAGACGTGCTCTAGTTTTAACAACTCTCTGTCCTCCATCACCCCCCTAGTACTTGCAAAATTTTGTTTCAACCCCCAGTGCTATAAAACCATCGTCCCTCCAAAAAGATGAGGAAGGTCAACCGTTAAAGTGACATTATATATATGGAAAGGCCCTTCTGGTTTGGTAAAATGTTATTATTAGGACCCATTGATTATTCGTTGCAAACTCATTCTGAGTGTTCGTTTTACCATTACTGACGGGAGGTAATGCCCTTGCTATGGTCCACCTATCTTATGGTGAGTTCTACTGTTCCCTAGATTACCATTTATCACATGGGCATCTAATCCCGAGGACACATTTTGTGAACCTGACAAGTATATAACATGTGGCCATTTTGCTCAAGTTATTAATTGCATATAGTCTCTTCCATCCCCCACATTACCGACCAACTTATACATTGTCCATATTTAAACATCCCTTTAAGGATATCATACCAATCTGTCTCGACGTATTGCATTTCTCAGGCCTTAGGTAATATGCTGGGAAAGACAGAATATTTTTTAAAAGTGTTCGGTTTCTGATAAATTATACTGGGATTCTTTCCTATAATCCTGTTCCTTAGTTTTCGCCACTATCTTATTATATCTCCGGTTACCATGGTTTATTTTGAACTTATTCCCACTTTTTTTTCTTTAGGTTTAAGTAAGCTGTCCCTGTAGTTTTACTAGCCCTTTCATCGACCCTATCCAACATTTTCCAGGATTCCCTTTTCCCTCTAAACTTTGCCAACAAAAATTCGCTGTTCTATGAATCTTGCCATATTGGAAACAATTTTCTCAGGTTGAGAATTTGTCCTTGTTGGTATTCCCTCCGCCAGGATTGTTGTGAGGCACTATTAAAGTGCTATATAGGTGTTGACTGTCGACTCCTTGAAGGAAAGTGCTGTGAAAGTTTCCCATCCCTGCCTCTATTTGAGGTCGTCAAGGAGAAGATATACTTTTCCGGACTATTAGCTGATCTGAAATTTTAAGTGGTCATTGATTGATTGATATATATAAGATATTCCTCTAGTGCATTGGGGGGTGCCACTTAAATTAAGGAGGAGTGTCATCTATGGATCCTTCCATACAGACAGTTAGTATGTTGATTGGCCACCCAGATGACTTATTTCCCAGTAACCAACATTACCAATCCAGACATAACTGTGGGCGCAAAAAAACCGTACCCATTGCAGTCCAGTCTCTTGGATGTAGTGGTTACCTTCAAACGTATACGCAATTATTACACAAGATAAAGTCAAGCATATAATCAAAAAATCTACCAGTTTCACTAAATCACCGTCTTTTATAAAAAGTATTGAGGCCTCTTTACCCTCTTCTTGAGAATAGGGGAGCATAGGAGGGCCACTTACCTCGCCTTCTAAGGTTAATGTTAAAACGAACACTAAGAATGCGTGTTTGCGACGAATACAATGGTTCTATAGATTAATAATATTTACTAACAGAAGAGGGCACTTCCATATATATATGAGGCACTTTAAGGTGAAAACATGTTCCTCATCTTTTGAGGGGGTTACGATATTTATGGCACTGGGGGGGTTTTGAACGAAAATTTGCAAGTAAGGGGGGGGTGATGGAGACAGAGAGTTGTTAAAACTAGAGAACGTCTTATATTTCTTATCCAGATGCAGCCGCCAAGCTTGGAATGATCAAATGGAATGGCCAACCTTTTCTTTAAGGGCAGTCCCCCCACAAAATATAATCCCCCAATATGGCCCCCCCACCATGTAGTGTAGTTAATCCTTACCTCACTTATCCCAGCTCCATAGGTTTCTGTAGTCCCCCCCCAAGCCCAAAAAAAGACTACCAAGAGGGCTTAGCAGAGGTCCATATAGGACACTGCCTGCTAGCTGGCTCAGGTAGATTTTGTGCCATGCGTAATCGCAGCCCTCGTATCCCCCTCCTCCCCCCCATCCTCCCTCCTGCCTACTATCCCTCCCCTAGCATAAAACCCTTCAGTAATGGATTTCCCCCATGTCTCCAGCCCCAACCGCATAGTTTTTTTTTTTAGAAAGCTCCACCAAATCTTACTTACCTCTCCTCTTTCCTCGGCGAAGTGAGCTGCACGGCAGCCGCCGTCTGTGATTGGCTGCGCTCAGCCAATCACAAGACGCGGCTGCCAGCGGTCCCGCCCCTCTGCTTGCATTTCCTGTGCAAGCCAGAGGGCGGGGAGCGCGGCGGAGGAGCGGAGGGAGGAAGTGAGAGTTTGGGGGGCTTTCTAAAAAAAAAAATGTAGCGGTTGGGGCTGGGGGAAGCCCAGGGGGGTTCTTATAAAAAAATAAAATTTAGGGGACATAGCCTTAACAACTTTCGGTTATGTAAAAAAAGAAAAATCTTTTATTCACTAGTTACCAAATTCTTCCCTTAAAAACTGCTAATGCGACTGCTATTGTGAAACAGATTTTTCACTGGTACATATAATAGTGACAGTTTGATAGATCGAAATCCCTCTTTTAAGAAGGTTTGAATGTGATTTAATGTATGTTCTCAGGGTATTACCCCCCCACACTTATCTTACCAAATACAGAGAATTGCCAGCGATATTATATGAAGGGGGGGGGGGGTAGTCGTTTAGTTACGATATGGAAGGACAGTTTCTATTTTTCTGTTCGTATAAGGAAAAAAATCTTTATTCATCATGTTACCAATTCCATATTGGTAGTTAAAGGACGGCTTATGCTGCCCTATGCTAGCAGCATTCATTGGAATTAGCAGATTAACTGTGGCAATAGAAATTACCATTTAAGAAGTTCAGGTTGTTTCAATGGTAATACTGCTGAGTTTAGAGTAAGATCCGACTGGTGGATTATAAATAGTTTAAACAAGCCATTCACGAAGTAGGATCGATCCCAAAAAGGGGAAATTAAAGTTAGTTCAAAAAACTACCTACAAAAAGGGGAGGATTGTGCGTACACATCATGCCTGACGAAGCTAGTACACAGCGGAAAAAGCGGGTAGCAGAGACGCTTGAGGTGACGCTATATTCCGGGGTTTGAGGAGAGCCGTGAAGTGTTGGGGTAGCTGCCCTAGTGACCGGAGAGTGCGGAGTGGTTGAGTTTTCACCACCCATCACAATTGGGGAGCTAAACAGAGGTGACTTACTTAGGAGGACGCTTATTATCAGCCCACCCTGGCCCGTCTGCACTTGGATCCCAAGAGCCATGAAGACACCGGACGTGTAAGCATAAGAGCCGGTGCAGACCGGCTTGAAGAGAGGAAGTACCGCTAATCCCAATCAATTGCTATTATCACGGTGCAGATATTTCCTAAACCTACCTTTTGCATTTGGATTGGGTGCGCACACCGACGGAAACTGTCAGAAATCTCTCACCTTGACTTTGTTTTAGATTCACTTCAGCTGGACTTGTCACAATGAACGACTTTTTTATTTCATAGGTTGCTTTTGATATTATACCTCTGCCATATTTGGGCTGAGCGATTTGTATTCACAGTTACTGCTTTATTCCCATTAGATATGTAACTAAGCTTTGTTGGCTTCGTATTAGATGTTCTTTGTATTTATAATATTATAAATTAATATTTGTAATATAAATATTATAATATTATAAATTACATTTATTGGGTTATTATATACAAAAAAATGATCTTTAAAACATTAAAAAAACGTTTTCTATTTCTTTGTGTCAGGTACAAACCTGTTATAGTGAATAAACAATATCTACTATAGAAAGTAGAAAATTGTAATATATTATGTACAGTATGTATATATGGGTTCACCTCACAGCCACACCCGTCGACGATCGACGTACCGGCAATGCCCTCTGAAAGGACGATGCCAGTAGTGAAGTCCCAGTTTGAACAACAAAAAAATTTGCCAAAAAAAATTTAATTACGGTACGCCCCCATACTCATGGCCCACGCTCCCAAACATCATAGGTATATTCCAGAATCACGCTCATAGGTATATCAGAATCACGCTTCAGATCACAAACATTCCTGCCCATGCCCCCAAACACACAGGGCCCCTTAAAACACCTAACGCCCCACAAAAGTCATACCCAGTTAACCACGCACACAATTTGAAACAGCAATGGCCATACCCCTAACTATACGTGACATCATATGTCACGTTCACAGGCCTCTGGACACACAAACAGTACAGAACATGCCCCCAGACTATCACACCCAGAATGCCAGCCCCCTACCGCAACATGCAGGACAGTGCCCTCATCCACACACTTCACAACTGGGACTGTCCAGGGGTATAGAACTAATGGAATTACCTGAAATACCTGGACTACACCAGGACACACCACTTGCCAATGTCACATCACTTCACAAATCGTTGGCCACTTGAGTTTGGACCAGAAACTAACTTATTGATTGGAATTCTAATAGTTAAATACTGTAACAGGGTCCTGAGCACGGATAAAGTGTTTAAAGGGAAGGAAAGCAAAACAAGTGACATACTTTAACTTAAGTGCCAAAAAATAAACACGCTTAATTAACAGCACACAAGAGTCAGACAGCGAAAAGAATGATGCCTGGCCTAACACAAGATCAAAGCCGCTGCACGTCACATGACTTCAGAGACATGACTCCGTCAGTCACTCAAGCTGTGCGGGATTCAGTTGCAATCAACATGGTTTTCCCCACGCAATTCCTTGTAGCATGTTCCACCACAACATTTGTATATTTACTCTCCAAGTGGAAAAAAAACTGATAAAGTTTTATATTAAAGGGTTATGTCCACCTAAAAATGTTTTTTAATATAAGATTCCCCTTCCACAACCGCCAACCGCTGACATTTAATTTTTAGAAATAACAACTAATAACAAATTTCTACTACCTTCCCTTTCCTCCGCTGCGCTGCGGCCCTCTGCTGTGAGAAAAGACAAGGCAAGGGGCGGGGACCGGCAGTCCGTCTGTGATGGTTGAGCGGCAGCAATCACGGGTACGCAGCTGCCGGGGATTGCATTTCGGGGGGGGGGAAAGAGGGAAGGTAAGTAAAGTTGGGGAGCTTTCTAAACAATTAAATAAAATAAATAAAGCGGGTTGGGGCTTGGGGGGGACAGGGGGAATCTTATATTCACAGGGATTTGAAACGCTAGGGGGAGGGGGGTGAATCCTGCAGAGGAGAGAGGGGGAGGGAGAGAGGGGCAGGGGGAGGGAGAGGGAGAAGGGCTGCAGTACGCATGCCAAACTTCTCCGGAGGCAGGTAGAGAGGCAGAGTCCTATGATGGAATTGCTATCATCCTGGTGGCAGTTTTGGGACTTTGGGGGGGACTACAGGAGAACCATATGGGAGTGGAAAGTGAGGGTAAGGAACCTACACTACATGATGGGGCCAGTAGTTGGGGGGATTATAGTTTTGGGGGTGGTGGACTGGCCCTTTAAGCTTTTGACTATAAACATATGTGCATTGACAATACGTCCCTCAAGCAATGTCACCTCCTCAACTCTCTATTAACATTAAATACATGCAGGGAGATTCAAAAAAGTCTATCGTTTAAAAGGTGCTAATTTTGCCCCCAACCAATCATATCTGTATTTAACATTTGAAAGCTAACATCTGATTGGTTGGGGCAAAATTAGCACCATTTTAAAGGGCGATAAGACCTTTTATTGAATAACCCATTGATGAAGTACATAGGGAAGCAGGTTGGATCAGTGGTTAGCACTGATGCCTTGCGCGATGATGGTCCTAGAGTTCGAATCCACCCGGACACATGCTGCAAGGAGTTTGTAGTTCTCCCAGTGCTGCATGGGTTTTCCCAGGCGCACTCGGTTTTCCCCCCCCACAATCAATAAAGACAACTGATAGGTTAACAAAATAACAGGGTAGAAGGAAGGGACGCCACGCAGGATACTGCGAAACCAAAGTGTTTATGATCAACATGTTTCGGCCTACACACGGTCTTTTCAAGGTATGCAAACAACTGATCAGTGAGAACAAAATGAAACCCACAAAACTACTGAGTAGGTTGTTTGTGTCAACTAAATGTGCTTAGATTGTCAGCTCTTCGGGCAGGGCCTGATGTGAATGTATACATGTAATTTTAAACGATACACGATGTTTGGGTTATATAAATCCACAATAATAATAATACATTACCAACTGTGCACTTCTTTTTCCCCGTCTCTTGCATCGAAGCAAAACACCGCCCTGCATGTAACAAAATATTAAAACCCACAGGGCACAAGACAATCGGGGTCCAATTGCTAGTTATTTATAAAATAATATTATTTATACCTGCTAAATCAGGGAATAGCCACTGTTGCTCCTCTTATAACAGTGTAATTTTGCTAGACACAACAGCTCAAATGTGTATCAAGGTTAAAAGTCTCTACTAAGCGTGTGTTTGTAAAAGATAGCATTTCCTTGTTCCTAAAAATAGATTGGGAGGTGAAATTAGACTGTCAGGCTCCTGGCCCTGATAACAATAAAATATGGGTTGGGTTATTTGTAGTATCTAAGTCTGGAATTTTAACACTAAAAAACAGTGGAATTGTCCGTGTAATAAAGGTGAATTAATCAGTGCCAAGACTGGCCTACAGGGTTACATAGGAGGGGCCCTGGCCCATTTGAACCCAAGAAAACATAGAAAGCTGCTAAAATTGAGTGAAAGACAGTAAAAGATTCATACACTCGTTTGCGATAGCGCGGGGCCCACCGCAACTCAAAAGGAACGATTCAGCGTGGTAAAATGCAAGGGCCGGCCTTTTGATATGGGCGACTTGTGCGACCACACAGGTTGCATTACCAAGGGGGACCAGCTGGAAGTCTTAGGTCACTGACTGTAGTCAAAGTTGTGCATCAGTCCACACCAGCCCCCCCAGTTTGGTCCCTGCAGATAAAATGTATGTATCAGCACCATCCACACAGGACAAACCCACCAAACACAAGTAAGCATAGCTGTCTGTCTGGCATTTAGTGACTGTACCATGTTATGTAATGTAATGCATGATATATACAAGCACGCATGCAGAACCAAAAGACAGTAAGCGCGGTATTGAAAATGATTTGAAGCAGGCCAAGCAAGAAGAGCATTCTGCAGCTTGTTGGTGCCATGGGGGTGTGTGTTTTGGAGGGGGGTGCTAGGCCAACAGTAACACAATCTTGCACAGGGTGCTAATTAATCCTAAGGCCGGCTCTGGGTTACTGTGCAAATGATTGAAGCAAAACACGGGAAAAAAAAGATTGCACACTGCGAATCCAATTAATGCTTTGTTCAAACATTCAAACATACGTGTACATGTGCACACGTTTCGATGTGAATATAAAGGTACTACATTAGATCACAGTGTGCGTCTTCCCCATGAGTTGCTTATTATATTTGGACTGTGAGGGGCTGTGGGGAACCCTTTGGGAAAGACCAGCACCTGCTCCCGATACATTTTTCCCTATGTGCACAGGTAACTCTAAAAATGGTGGTAATGTGCAAATGAAATCAAGAGGCAGTGCCAGGCCACAAGCTTCCTAGTTTGTGGCTGTCTGGACAAATTATATGATCTGGCCAAGAAAGGCACTGTTTACGTTTCTGCATTTCACTGAATGTGCACTACTTAAGTGTTGAGGAATAGGTTAAATGTGGTAACATCTGATTATGTGCCCATACACGTCACATTTTGGTGAAAATGAAGTTCATACACATTCCCGGCACGGGCATTTGGCCGACACCAGATAATCCTGTTGATAACGTTCTTAAAGGGCATCTCTCACCCCCAAATAACAAATTTTTACATAGTTGTAGGGGAACTCCCCCCCCATCCCGAAACGCCGGTTTTAAGTTTAAAAAAGAACCTAAAAAAGAATTAACCTTCTAGTTCCTGGACCTTACTCTATTGCTATTCCAGGGAATGCAAATAGGGGACACCATTCAGGACATATCACAGGGGGAGCGAAATACGAACCTCTGTAAACGGAGCTATCCAACAGACGCAGTCTTCAGCTAAGGCCTCATATATACTGAAATTATATATAAGACAGTGGGGCTGCACACATGAGGGTAACCATAACTCCCCTTTATTGAGCCATACTAAAAACCACTCGCAATGCTGAAATCCAATTACACTGTGGCACAATACTGTATGAAAAGGAGGGAAGAGGTTAGAAAATGACTGGCCACAGCTCGTGTTTCGTGACTTGTACGTATCCTCAGAGGCAAACTTTTGCATCATAGGAAGCGGAAGCCTATATAAGTACTACTTCTGGGAATGAACGTAGCAAATAGGGGCTAGACAGAAGCCGAGAGTCAGACATCACAACGCAGTTGAAATTAGAAGAAAGAGAGCGAGGGAACTATTTCTGGGCAACTTTTAAACTTATAACCTACAAAATGTGAAGTTTATTTTTTTTTAAAAAGTAATTGCAGTGATGAAGTGATACGGAGGGGTGGAGGGGGTGTAGAGCTCCCTTGCGCCTGTGAGGAGCACCTCTGGCGGACAGGGAAGGAAGGTCAGATACCAGATGGACACACAGACACATTAGGTCAAACGGCCTTCTTGCTAGTATATACTTTTTGCAGAAAAAAAAAACGCCTAATCAGTTTTTAGCTCAGTTTTATTCGTATACGTGTGATGTGGCACTACGTTTAGGTCCTCCCCCTTCCTAGGTGCCATAAAAACAACCCCACTTTGTGACAACTTAAATATACCTGTGACTCCTCCCTTTGGGGTATTTTAATTCAGAAACAAGTGCAGTGCTGATGGTTAACATATTCAAACATATTCAATATTAACATCACTTTATATATATGTATTGTACTTTAAAATCTTTAAAAAACAATAATCATATGATTCATAACTCTTCTGAAACTTCAAAAGTAAGTTAAAATGCCCATTATTAAACTTTAATCATGTTTATTGTGCTTTAAGGCTTCAAGTCCGAAATAAAGTATTACTTGGCTGTAGGGAAACCTAGTTAGTTATTTCATTCAGACTATAGGAGTAGGAGGAAAAGATAGAGATTCAAAGAAATACTAAACAAATGGTGCTTTTCCGTTGTCTTAAAATGTCAGGATATGTACAGCGAAATTATAACAAGGTGAGACAGTATAACCCATCCTCTTGGATTGTAATCAAATAAGTTAGAACACTTTGTGAGGTTTGCATTACCATGGGGGTCATATATATGCTAAAATGGCAGTGCGGCTAGCATATGTAGGAAAAAACAAACACAAATCAGAACCCGACATAGGGAACAACAAATGAGATATAACCAAAGCAACCTTGAGAAAAATGAAAGAGTGAAACATCTGGCCTAACTTCTAAACAACCATAGACACAATGCATCTCAAGTTAGCATGGATGGTGTGGAAGAGTGGTGAACAAATCCCTTTCCAAAAGAGGGGAAGGGGATTATGCGACAAAAAAAAACTCCTCTCTAATAGAGAAATATGATGATCACCACTTCAACACCATGCATCCAAAAGGATTAAATGAGTGAACTTTAAATGATTACTATAGATAAAATTAAAATATATGAGAGAAGAAAACAGTCCAATTAATACTTTCCTAATCCATTGGTCCACAGGATATCAAGGAGAATAAAATCTGAAAAGAAAAGAAACATGAATTAAAGACAGTGTAACCAAAAAGACACTATGGGAACTAATGATAATATAAAATAACATAAACAATAATAGTATGAAAGTATCCAAGGTGATTTAATTAATTTAATTAACGTAACGCTAATTATAATACAGTAGCACTTTATAAATTACTATGAAGAGTAATAAGACTACAGAAAGCACAAGCACTTTGAAACCTTAAAGCAACAATAAAACACGAAAGTTTAATAAGAATTAGCACATTTTAAGGTTAAGAAGAGTGAATAATGAGGTTTGTGTGTTTTAAAGATTTTGAGCACATAGCATATATAGTAAGTGATGAATATGTTTAAATATGTTTAACCAATCAGCACAGCAATTGTTCTGAATCACACAGGAGTCACGTGTATTTAAGTGTTGTGACAAAGTGTGTTGTTTTTATGCACCTGAGGAAGGGGGAGGACCCGAAACGTAGTGCACACAGACATGTCACAAATAAAATTGAGCTATAAAAACTTCATAGAGCGCGTTATCGTTGTATTCAATTAGATCAACTGACTTAAAGTTTAGGCTCTTGAAGACGTTTCGGCAGTCATCCGACTGGCTTTCTCAATTCAGAATGACTTGTACAAGAATCGTGGCAATTATGACCTGGAAAATCCCAATTAGCATACCACAGCCAGGTGCTAAGGACGTGATTGCATAGTGGCTAAGAGGTGTTATAGGAACACCCAGAGTAAGGGTGTCAAAACTGGCATTGTAATTGGCAGACAGTTGGTTCGAACCCCCCCTACTCAACCTCTATTTGTTAGGATTGGTCTTATTTGCCATATAATGACCTCATTCGACCTCCCATGAGTCTGTCCTTTGCCAAATATTAATAACATCTGTTAATACCACAATTCAAAAAGGTAGTCGTTCACCGCCTGTAACATAGACCTGTAAGCCTAACATCAGTGGTAGGGAAGGTGATGGAAACTTTGTAAGGGATCATATCCTTGACTTTGTCTCAGAGATTATCTTATTAGTAGTAGTCAGCATGAGTTATGAGAAATAGATCATGCCAGACAAATTTAATTGGTTTTATGAAGAAGTGAGTAAGAAGGTAGATTCAGGCACAGCTGTGGATGTGGGATATTTGGATTTTGCAAAAGCCTTTTGATACTGTGCCACATAGGCGACTAATGTATAAACTGAGGACTGTTGGCCTTGAAGAAAACATTTGTTCATGGATAGAGAACTGGTTATTGGACCGCAAACAGAGAGTGGTGGTTAATGGAGCTACATCTATGTGGGCTAAAGTTCTAAGCGGAGTTCCTCAGGGTTCTGTACTGGGGCCGCTTCTGTTTAATCTGTTTATAAATGACTTAGAAGGGGGCATTGAGAGCAAGGTCTCTGTGTTTGCTGATGACACTAAATTATGCAGAGCTTTGGAAACTTCCAATGATGTGCAAGTGCTGCAAGCAGACCTAGATAGATTATCAAAATGGGCAGCAGAATGGCAGATGAGATTCAATGTTGATAAATGTAAGGTGATGCATTTGGGATTTAATAATCCCTGTGCCACCTACACCATAAATAACTCTGTGTTAAGTGCATCTGAAATGGAAAAAGATTTGGGGGTTCTGGTAGATAACAGACTTAGCTGTAGCAAACAATGCCAGGTAGCAACAGCTAGAGCTAGCAAGATATTGTCTTGTATAAAGAGGGGAATGGAATCAAGAGAGAAAAATATTATTCTCCCTCTTTACAAGGCACTGGTAAGGCCACATTTGGAATATGCGGTGCAGTTTTGGAATCCCATATACAAAAGGGACATCTTGGAAATTGAGGCAGTTCAGAGAAGGGCAACTAAATTAATAAGGGGAATGGAGGGGCTTGAATATGCAGGCAGATTAGACAAGTTAGGGCTGTTTACATTGGAGAAGCGGCGGTTGCGTGGGGACATGATAACCTTATACAAATATATTAATGGCCCATACAGTGAACTCTCTGGTGCATTGTTCACTAATAGGTCATATCAGAGGACTCGTGGACATCCTTTAAGGTTGGAAGAAAAGAAGTTTCATCTTCAAGTTAGGAGAGGTTTCTTTACAGTGAGAACGGTGAAACTGTGGAACTGTCTTCCAGCAGAGGTGGTAATGGCAAGTTCATTGAATAACTTTAAAAAAGGCCTGGATAAGTTTCTAAAACTAAAAAATATTGAGAATTACTGGTATTAATGCATATAGATCTGGTTGATCCAGGGATACTTTCCGATTGCCGTTTGGAGTCAGGAAGGAATTTTTTCCCCCCTTTTTTAGCTGGGGTTTTTTGCCTTCCTCTGGATCAACTGTTAGGTAGGGTTAAAAAAAATAAATAAATTAAAAAAAAAAAAAGTGAATAGGTTGGACTTGATGGACGAATGTCTTTATTCAACCTTAATTACTATGTTACTATGTTACTATGTTACTTGTTTTTGTTTTATGTGCTTTTCGTTTTCCCGTTTAATATTTTTGTTATATTCCGTTTTATGTGGTTCGCGGCTCGTTGTAGTGATTTCATAGTGTAAAACTCAAAAGGCAAATTTTCTCTATTTCATTAATAGGATATGATAAATAGTGTAAAACTCACCCATCTGGAGACAAAGTCAAGGATATGATCCCTTAACAAAGTTTCCATCACCTTCCCTACCACTGATGTTAGGCTTACAGGTCTATAGTTACCAGGCTGTGAACGACTACCTTTTTTGAATATTGGTATTACAGATTGTAATATTAACATATTGGCAAAGGAACGTCATGAGGTCAATGAGGTCATTTATGTGAAAATAAAGAAACCAAGCCTAAATAGAGGTGGAGGGGGTTCGACACCAACTGTCTGCCAAGTACAATGCAGTTTTGACACCTTACTCTGGGTGTTCCTATAACACCTCTTAGCCACTATGCAATCACGTCCTTAGCACCTGGCTGTGATATGCTAATTGGGATTTTCCAGGGTACATAATTGCCACAGATTCTTGTACAAGTCATTCTGAATTGAGAAAGCCAGTCGGATGACTAGCGAAACGTCTTCAAGAGCTAAACTTTAAGTCCAGTTGATCTAATTGAATACAACAGATACGCGCTCTATGAAGTTTTTAGCTCAATTTTATTTGTGACATGCTGTGTGCACTACGTTTCGGGGTCCTCCCCCTTCCTCAGGTGCATAAAAACAACACACTTTGTCACAACTTAAATACACGTGACTCCTGTGTGATTCAGAAACAAGTGCTGTGCTGATTGGTTAAACATATTTAAACAATTATTCATCACTTATATATATGCTATTTGCTCTAAAATCTTTAAAAACACATCAATCCTATTATTCAACTCTTCTTAAACCTTAAAATGTGCTAAATTGCTTATTAAACTTTTTCGTGTTTATTGTGCTTTAAGGTTTCAAAGTGCTTGTGCTTTCTGTAGTCTTATTACTTCATAGTAATTTATAAAGTGCTACTGTATTATAAATTAGCGTTACGTTAATTAAATTAATTAAAATCACCTTTGGATACTTTTCATACTTATTATTGTTTATGTTATATTTATATTATCTATTAAGTTCCCATAGTGTCTTTTTGGTTACACTGTCTTTATTCATGTTTCTTTTCTTTTCAGATTTTATTCTCCTTGGATATCCTGTGGACCAAATGGATTAGGAAAGTATTAATTAGGACTGTTTTATTCTCTCATATATTTTATTTTATCTATAGTAAGCATTTAAAGTTCATCTCATTTAATCCTTTTGGATGCATGGTGTTGAAGTGGTGAATCCATCATATTTCTCTTTAGAGGAGTTTTTTTTGTCATAATCTCCCCCTCTTGGAGATTTGTTCACCACTTCCAACACCATCCATCTAACTTGAGATGCATTGTGTCTATGTTGTTTAGAATGTTAGGACACAGATGTTACTCTTTCATTTTTCTCAAGGTTGCATTTGGTTATATCTCATTTGTGTTCACCTATGCGGGTTCTGATTTGTGTCTTTGTTTTTCCTACATATGCTAAGCCGCACGGGCATTTTAGCATATATATGACCCCCATGGTAATGCAACTCACAAAGTGTTTTAACTTAATTTGATTACCTCAAGAGGGATGGGTTATACTGTCTCCTTTTATAATTGCTGTACATACCTGACAATTTAGACACGGAAAGCACCAATTTGTTTAGTATTTCTTTGAATCTCTATCTTTTTCCTACTCCTATAGTCTGAATGAACTAACTAGGTTCCTACAGCCAAAGTATACTTTATTCTGGACTTTGAAGCCTTAAAGCACAATAAACATGATAAAGTTTAATAAGCAATTTTAACACATTTTAAGGTTTAAGAAGAGTTGAATAATATGATTAATATGTTTTTAAAGATTTTAGAGCAAATAGCATATATATATAAGTGATGTTAATAATTGAATAATTGTTTGAATATGTTTAACCAATCAGCACAGCACTTGTTTCTGAATTATACCCCAGAAGGGGAGGAGTCACATGTATTTAAGTTGTCACAAAGTGTGTTGTTTTTATGCACCTGAGGAAGGGGGAGGACCCTGAAACGTAGTGCACACAGCATGTAACGAATAAAACTGAGCTAAAAACTTGATATAGTGCGTTTTTTCTGCAAAAAGTATATATAGCAAGAAGGCCGTTGACCTTAATGTGTCTGTGTGTCATCTGGTATCTGCACCTTCCCTGTCCTCCAGGAGGACTCTCACAGGCGCAAGGGAGCTCTACCCCCTCCACCCCTCCGGATACTTCAGCACTGCAATTACTTTTTAAAAAAAAAATAAACATTCACATTTTGTAGGGTTATAAGTTTAAAAAGTGCCCAGAAATAGTTCCCTCGGCTCTCTTTCTCTAATTTGCAGCTGCGTCTGTGATTGTCTGACTCTCGGCTTCTGGTCTAGCCCCTATTGCTACTTCATTCCCAGAAGTAGTACATTATATAGGCTTCCTCAGATGCAAGTTGCCTCTGAGGAAGTGACGTACAAGTCACGAAACACGAGGCGGTGCCTCATTTTTCTACCCTTCCCTCCTTTTTCATACAGTATTGTGCAACAGTGTATTGGATTTCAGCATTGCGAGTGGTTTTTAGTATGGCTCAATAAAGGTGAAGTTTTATGGTTACCTCATGTGTGCAGCCCACTGTCTATATAATATAATTCAGTATATAGAGGCACTTAGCTGAAGGACTGCGTCTGTGGAGCTCCGTTTACAGAGGTTAGTAGGTATTCGCTCCCCTGTGATATTTCCTGAATGGTGTCTATTTGCATTCCCGGAAATAGCAATAGAGGTAGAGGTCAAGGGAACTAAGAAAGGTAATTCTTTTTTAGGGTTCTTTTTAAACTTAAAAACCTGGCGTTTAGGGATGGGGGGTCCCCTACACTATGTGAAAATTTGTATTTGGGGGTGGAGATGCCCTTTAAGAACTTATCAACAGGATTATTCTGGTGCAGGCCAAATGCCCGGGATGTGTATGAAACTTCATTTCAGCCAAAATGTGACGTGTATGGGCAGCTAATCAGATGTTACACATTTAACCTATTCCTCACGACTTAAGTAGTGCACATTGCAGTGAAATGCAGAAAACGTAAACAGTGCTCTTCTTGGCCAGATCATATATTTGTCCCAAGAGACAGCCACCTAGGAAAAGCTTGTGAGCCTGGCAGCTGCCTCTTGATTCATTTGCACATTCACCAACAGTTTTTAGATACCTGTGCACATAGGGAAAAATGTATCCGGGGAGCAGGTGCTGTCTTTCCCAAAGGGTTCCCCACAGCCTCACAGTCCAAATATAATGAAGCAATCATGGGGAAGACGCACACTGTGAATCTAATGTAACACTTTATTCACTCGAAACGTTGTGCACATGTACACGTGATGTTTGATGTTTGAACAAAGCATTAAATTGGATTCGCAGTGTGCATCTTTTTTCCCGTGTTTGCTTCAATCATTTGCACATTAACCCAGAGCCGGCCTTAGGATTATTAGCACCCTGTGCAAGATTTGTTACTGGTGCCTAGCACCCCCTCCAAAACACCCCCCATGGCACACAACAAGCTGCAGAATGCTTCTTGGCTTGGCCTGCTTCAAATCATGTTCAATACCTGCGCTTACTGTCTTTTGGTATCTGCAGTGCGTGCTTGTATATATCATGCATATATCATTACATAACATGTACAGCACTAAATGCACAGACAGAACAGCATACATGCTTACTTGTGTTGGGGGTTTGTCTGTGGGATGGTGCTGATACATACATTTTATCTGCAGGACCATAACTGGGGGGGCTGTGGAACTGATGCACAACTTTGACCTACAGGTCAGTGACCTAAGACTTCCAGCTGGTGCCCCTTGGTAATGCAACCTGTGTGGTCGCACAAGTCGCCCATATCAAAGGCCGGCCTTGCATTTACCCTGAATCAGTCCTTTTGAGTTGCGGGTGGGCCCCCGCGATCGCACGAGTGTATGAATCTTTACTGTCTTTCACTTCAATTTTAGCAGCTTTCTATGTTTTCTTGGGTTAATGGGCCATGGGCCCACTCCTATGTAACCCTGTAGGCCAGTCTGGCACTGATTAGATTCACCTTTTAACGGACAATTCACTGTTTTTAGGTGTTAAATTCAAGACTGAATACTACAAATAACCCATATATTTATATTGTTATCTAGGGCCAGGAGTCTGACAGTCTATTTCACCTCCCAATCTATTTTAGGAAAAAGGAATGCTATCTTTTACACCGACTTAGTAGAGCACTGTTAACCCTTGATACACATTTGACTGTTGTGTCTTAGCAAAATTACATGATTATAAGAGGAGCAACAGTGGGCTATTCCTGATATTAGCAGGGATAAATAATATTATTTATAAATAACTAGCAATTGTACCCGGCATTGTCTGTGACACATGTGGGTTTAATATTTTTTACATGCAGGCGTGTGTTTGGCTTAGATGGAAGAGACGGGGAAAAAGAAGTGCACAGTTGGTAATGTATTATTATTATTGTGGATTTATATAGCGCCAACATCTTCTGTATCGCTTTAAAATTACATGTATACATTCACATCAGGCCCTGCCCCGAAGAGCTTACAATCTAAGCACATTTATTTGACACAAACAACCTATCAGTAGTTTTGTGGGGTTTCATTTGGTTTCACTGATCAGTGTTTGCATACACTTGAAAAAGACCCGTGTGTAGGTCGAAACATGTTGGATCAATAAACACTTTGTGTTCGCAGTAATCCTGCGTGGCGTCCCCTTCCTTTCTACCTTATTTTGTTAACCTATCAGTATGTCTTTATGATTGTGGGGGGAAACCGGAGTGCCTGGAGGAAACCCATGCAAGCACGGGGAGAACATACAAACTCCTTGCAGATGTGTCCAAGGGTGGATTCGAACTCAGGACCTCAGCGCTGCAAGGCATCAGTGCTAACCACTGATCCACCGTGCTGCCCTAATGTACTTCATCAGGGTTATTCAATAAAAGGTCTTATCGTTTAAAATGGTGCTAATTTTGCCCCAACCAATCAGATGTTAGCTTTCAAATGTTAAATAAGATATGATTGGTTGGGGCAAAATTAGCACCATTTTAAACGATAAGACCTTTTATTGAATCTCCCTGCATGTATTTAATAGTTATAGAGTTGAGGAGGTGACATTGCTTGAGGGACGTATTGTCACATATAGCACATATGTTTATAGCAAAACTTAAAGGGCATGTCCACCCCCAAAACTATAATCCCCCCAACTACTGGCCCCATCATGTAGTGTAGTGTAATCCTTACCTCACATTCCAGCTCCATATGGTTCTCCTGTAGTCCCCCCCAAAGTCCCAAAAACTGCCCACCAGGAGGATAGCAGAGTCCATATAGGACTCTGCCTCCTACCTGGCCTCCGGGAGAAGTTTGGCATGCGTACTGCAGCCCTTCTCCCTCTCCCTCCCCCTCCCTCTCCCTCCCTCTACCTCCCTCTCAGGATTCCCTCCCCCTAGCGTTAAACCCTTTAACTATAAGATTCCCCCTGTCCCCCCAGCCCCAACCGCTTTATTTATTTTATTTATTGTTAGAAAGCTCCCCAAACTTTACTTACCTTCCCTCTTTCCCCCGCCGAAATGCACTCCCGGCAGCTGCGTCCGTGATTGGCTGCCGCTCAGCCAATCACAGACGCGACTGCCGGTCCCGCCCCTCTGCTTGTATTTTCTCACAAGCAGAGGGCCGGCAGCGCGGCGGAGGAAAGAGGGAAGGTAAGTAGAGTTTGTTATTAGTTAGTTATTTCTAAAAATATAAATGTAGCGGTTGGGGCTGGGGGGACAGGGGGAATCTTATATTAAAAAAACATTTTTAGGGTGGACATACCCTTTAATATAAAACTTTATCAGTTTTTCCACTTGGAGAGTAAATATACAAATGTTGTGGTGAACATGCTACAAGGAATTTGCAGTGGGGAAAACATGTTGATTGCAACTGAATACCGCAGCACTTGAGTGACTGACGGGAGTCAGTGTCTCTGAAGCATGTGACGTGCAGGCTCTTTATCTGTGTTGTTAAGGCCAGGCATCATTCTGTTGCGCTGTCTGAGCTCTGTGTGCTTTTATTAAGCGTGTTGTATTTTTTGCACATTAGTTAACAGTATGTCACTTTGCTTTCCCCTTTAACACTTTATCCTTGCTCAAGGACCACTTTACAGTATATTAACTATTAGATTCCAATCAATAAAGTTAGTTTCTGGTCCAAACTCAAAGTGCCAACTATTTGTGAAGTGTGTGACATGTGGGCAGTGTGTGTCTGGTGTAAGTCCAGGTAATTTCAGGTAATTCCCATGTAGTCTATACCCCTGGACAGTCCCAGTTTGAGTGTGTGGATGAGGGCATGTCTGCGATGTTGCGGTAGGGGGCATGGCATTCTAGGGTGTGGATAGTCTGGGGGCATGTCTGTACTGTTGTTGTGTCCAGGAGGCTTGAACGTGACATATGATGGTCACGATAGTTAGGGGTATGGCCATTCTGTTTCAAAGTGTGTGCGTGGTAACTGGGTATGACGTTTTGGGGCGTGAGGTGTTTTAAGGGGCCTGTGATGTTTGGGGGCATGGGCAGGATGTTTGTG
The DNA here is from genome assembly GCA_019447015.1 of Hymenochirus boettgeri. Lineage (NCBI taxonomy): Eukaryota > Metazoa > Chordata > Amphibia > Anura > Pipidae > Hymenochirus > Hymenochirus boettgeri. Next base: position 84,116,401 of record CM033472.1, on the reverse strand, counting down.
GATCTGAGCGTGATTCTGGAATATACCTATGAGCGTGATTCTGGAATATACCTATGATGTTTGGGAGCGTGGCCATGATGTATGGGGGCGGACCGTAATTAAATTTTTTTTGGCAAATTTTTTTGTTGTTCAAACTGGACTTCACTGGCATCGTCCCTTTCAGAGGGCATTGCCGGTACGTCGATGCGTCGAGGGGTGTGGCTGTGAGGTGAACACATATATACATACTGTACATAGATATATACAAGATTTCTACTTTATATAGTAGATATTGTTTATCTACTATAACAAGGTTTGTACCTGACACAAAGAATAGAAAAACGTTTATGTTTTAAAGATGCATTTTTGTATATAAGAACCCAATAAATGTAATTTATAATATTATAATATTTATAATATACAAATATTAATATTTATAATATTTATAATATACAAAGAATCAATATAAGAAGCCACAAAAGCTTAGTTACATAATCTAATGATAGTAAGCAGTAACTGTGAATAAAGTCCAGGCCCAAATATGGGCAAGGTATAATATAAAAGCAACCTATGAATAAAAATCGTCAATGGGACGCCAGCTGGAATGAATCCCTAAAACAAAAGTCAAGGTGAGAGGATTTCTGAAGTTCCGTCGGTGTGCGCACACCAAATCCAAATGCAAAAGGTAGGTTTAGAATATACTGCACCGTGATAATAGCAGTGATTGGATTAGCGGACTTCCTCTTCAAGCCGGTCGCCCGGCTTCTTTGCTTACACGTCCGTGGCTTCAATGGCTCTTGGGATCCAAAGTGCAGACGGGCAGGTGGGCTGAATATAAGCGTCCTCCTAAAGTAAGTCACCTCTGTTTAGCTCCCAATTGTATGGGTGTGAACTCAACCACTCCGCAGCTCTCACGGTCACTAGGGAAGCTAGCCCCCAACACTTCATCGCTCTCTCCAAACCCCGGAAATATAGCGTCACCTTCAATGCGTCTCTGCTCCCCGTTTCGCTGTTACTAGCTTCGTCAGGCATAATGTGTACGCAGCAATCCTCCCCTTTTTGTAGGTTAGTTTTTGAACTAACTTTATTGTCCCCTTTTTGGATAGATCCATACTTCGTGAAGGCTTTTTTAACTATTTATAATCCCATTCCGATCTTATCTCTAAACTCAGGCAGTATTAACCATTGAAACAACATTAGACTTCTTAAAAAGGGAAATTTCTTATTGCCACAGTTACCTGCTAATTCCCAGATAGAATGCTGCTAGCAGTAAGTAACATGATGAATAAAGATTTTTATCCTTATACATACAGAAAAATAGAAACTGTCTTCATATCGTAATACATACGAGCTACCTTCATATAATAATCTGGCAATTCTATGTTATTTGGTATAATAAGTGGTAATAACCCTGAGAACAACATTAAATCACATTAAACTTCTTAAAAGGGGGATTTCTGATTATCACTGTCACATATTAATTATGGTACCGGGAAAAATGCTGTTCACAATAGCAGCAGCATTAGCAGTTTTAAGGGAAGAATTTGGTAACATAGTGAATAAAAGATTTTTCTTTTTTACATACCGAAAGTTGTTAAAGGCTATGTCCACCCTAAAATTTTATTTTTTATATAAGATCCCCCCTGGGCTCCCAGCCCCAACCGCTACATTTTTTTTTTTAGAAAGCCCCCCAAACTCTACTTACCTCCCCTCGATCCTCCGCCGCGCTCCCGGCCCTCTGCTTGCAAGGAAATGCAAGCAGAGGGGCGGGACCGGCAGCCGCGTCTGTGATTGGCTGAGCGGCAGCCATTTTTGATTTATTGTCTGATGAAGGTACAGGTTATGTACCGAAACGTTACACTTTTGTGTATCCTGTGTATGAATTGTTAAATACATAGGCATTCAAGTCTGATGTGCGTGGTGTGTTTCCTTTCCTTGTTATAAGATAATGGTCAGTAACAATCGTTATTTAAAGAAAATGGTAAAATACACAAAAAAAAAATCATAGTTGATAGTTTTTTGGTGATACCAATGTTTATAAATTTCTCCACTGATACACTGATTAATAAAACAGAAAAAAAAATAGCCTGTGCATGGCTATATGGCTAGCCTAACAAAAATGTAATTTAATCCATCTGAACCGTACATCAAAATCACTTAAAAAGGTGCAAAAGGCAAATCTTTAGAATTTACAACACACACAAGAATGCCAAAATAGAAACAGAGACAGTCTGTAGCTGTTTCCCTAAAGAATAACCTTCAATGTTTCTTCTGTTACAGTGATCCATATAAAGTAATCAGGCAGTGGCATACTGTTAGGGGAAATTATCGAAACTCCAAGAAGGTTTACAGTCTATACGTACATTTTATGAAACAAATGGTCGTTGGTGAACTGTATCATTATCTTATAATTGCCTTCTGTAATTATTTCCAATCTGATATACACACACACACACATATAAGAAACAGCTTATTATGCAAATGAGAGATAATAAAATCAGGTTTACTCAATGAGGCCAATTGGAGAAATCATTTAAAATGTTTTGGCTTGGTTAAGGGTAATCCGGTTAGATTTCTAAGAACAGGGGGCCTCTTTCTTTAGAGATTTCGCCCCAAACCTCATGAAAAATAAATATCATTAGGACCATCAACAGAAACGTTTTAGAGAAAACAACTGTTTTTTGTTTAATATCCAAGAAGTGGCAGCTTTTAACGTTAACCAAAAAGCAATATCCCCCCCTTTTACATGCTCGTTCTTACAAACGTCTATATTTAGAAACATAATTGCATTGATTGCTTTACATCTCACAGTAACTTGAAACTACGTTTAATAATTAAGATTTATTGGATCAATTAACCAGTTTTCATATATGCGAGTGAGACTATTTCAAATTCCAATTAAAGGTTTCAGTGTTAAATAGATACCGTGTTAAGATGAACTTTTGCTCTCCATGTATTTGAACCTGGCATTAATAAGAGGTAGAAGACTAGTTTAGAATGTTTTCTCATTCCAGTATCATGTAGTAGTGCACAGCAAAAGGTCAGCAAACCCAATCAGTTATATTAACTAGAGATTTGGGAATGTTTGAGTAGTTAACTAAAGATTACTTTTAACAGGTTCCATGTTGACTTGAGAGAACATAACTTCCCAAAATCCCATTCGAACATAAAAGAAAGCTCGCCAGTTTCGTTTATCTTTAAACATAACTGTTCACTTGCAAACATTTACTATATTACTGCAGTTAGGAATCTGATTGGCTGCTGCAAATTAATAGCACAGATAAACTTTTGCACCTTTATTGCATCAGTCCCTTAATCTGTTTTAAATCATAAAATCATGATCCTAGCATGGTTAAATGCACAAATGATCCTGTCAAATAAAACCTATAGCCTTCTATAAAGGTATAAGTCTTAAAAGAGAACTAAACCCAAATTTTTACACTCCAAAATCTGAACATATCCCCTCTAAAAACACCAATAAATGGTAAAATAGCACTACAGTAAATGGCATAAAAGTCAATTTTACGACTTGAAGAACTGGGTGAAATAACTGTGTATGTACAGTGACTGGCCATACCCCTGACCTCAGTCACATGCTCCCTTGCCTATTCTGTCCTGTAAAAAGATTGGCTAGAGGCTACTAATGGGTGTGACCAACTGTAACAAGTTCCTGCAGTATCTTAGGACTGAGCATGTGTAAAGAACATAATGGTCAGTGACCACACTGTGCGATATTGGAACAATGGGAAATAAGACACAAACCTTATGTTAGAAAGATACATTTCTCAACAACCATATTAAAATGAGAGGTGAGATACTGATTACTGTTTTTATAACAAGGAGATCTGCCTTCTAATTCAATGTTGTTCTGAGCCTTTAGTTGTCCTTTAATCAATACATTGAGGGTCAATGGATGTGATTTACTTAGGTAGGGGGAGAACAAAGAAAGTGCAGTACCCTAGATACCCAAGGAGGACAAATCTGAAGTAGAAGATGTTGATCAGTATTATCAAATGCTAAGGCAGGTAGAGTAGAGACCTTACCAATAAGTAGAACATTAGTCAGTTTAGTGAGATTAGTGATCCCTAATACCGGGATTGGGAACCAATTGGCAGGGGATCACAGGGGTGTGAACAAAGGCAAGGGGAAACTCCTTTAGAAGCAAGGACAGGCATTTTCAACTTTAGCAAATAAAATTTATTGCAAAAAGTTGTTCACAGCACACCACTCTTCATATAGCATATTCTGGTGCTATTTTAAAGGGGTATAACTTCTTCACCCCAAATTAAATAGTTGTGTAGAAATACTGCACATAGTTATGTTGGATCAATTTATTGGTTATACATTTAGCATATATTCAACGTTTTGGGGATGAGCCTCAACTTCCTCAGGCAAAATAAACAGATATGATCAACCACGGCCTGGGTACACACAAAAGTTTGCTTTCAGGAGGAGGTCTAGTACAGAGTCTAGAGGAAGCAGGAGACAGATATCTGGAATAGTAGCTGGATACTGGAAAAGGGGAGTTGATTGGAAACCAGATAACTTAACAGGTGAATAGCTGAATACAGAAGTGGAATAAAAGATGAGTAGCTGGAGGAACAGAAGAGCAGGTAGGTAGCAGGATATTGGAATGAAGGAACAGTTGGGTATCTGGATATTGGAATAGGTAAGTAACTGGATATTAGAGTGGAGGAACATGTAGGTAGCTGTATATTGTATTATTGGAGGATAGATACTTGTGCTGGAATACCGGTACTGGAAATTGGTGAAGGAATACTGGAACATATACAGGTGCAAGATACTGGAGGAAACAGGCCTCTAAAATAGGCAAAATTGAGAAATAAAGAGCCAAAAGAAAAGAGATTTGCAAACAGGCAATCCAGGATAGGATTTTAAATCTTTGCGACGATCCAAAAACCAGCATTCCGATGGCAATTCCATGTACGACATGATCATGCTGGACCAGGGCCATGGAGTGTCGTGAGACAAGTAAGGAAAGGAAGCAGGAGAACTGGTAACTGACTCTACAGCCCCAACCCTCCATGTGGCTCCTCCCCCTTGTGGGCCCCCATGGCCCCTCCACCTAATGGGCCCCCTTGGCTCTTGCCCTCTCAGGGCCCCAGTGGCCCCTCCCCCCACTTGCACCTCAGACCAACACCCCCTTCTACAGAATTCTATGTGAAAACAACCTTTTCAGGCAGAGGCAGAATCAGTTTGAAATAGATAATCCTGCCTGGCTGAAAAGGCTGTTTTCTGTAGGAAAGGGTGGGTATAGGTCTTAGTTGGGAGTGGGGGTAGGGTCATGGGGCCCATGAGTGAGAGGGTCCAAAGGGACAGCAAGGGGGAGGGGCCATGAGGGGCACCACAAGGCAGAGGGCCCTGTGAAGGGGAAGGGGCCACAAGGGAAAGCAAACAAGGGTTGCACTCCAAAATCAATATTATGTTATAATATTGTAATAATTACCACACATCAACACTCAACATCAACACAACAACAGGGACTGTCACTTGGTTTTGGAGCAGTCTGTGCAGAGGATCTGGTAATGCTGCTTCCATATCACACATAAAATTTGAAATATCTTCAAAAAACTAAGCAAATAAAATAAGTAAATTGCAAAAATTCTTAGGATAGCAATTCCTGGCAATTTACCAAAAGTAATTTGTGGACCACAGTTACCCTTTTTAGCCTACTCCCCCAGGCCCCCTTCTCCAAGTAACAGAGAGAGAGAGAGAGAGAGACAAGCGTGGACTCATTCCCCCACCCTTTAGTTCTCACCTTTGAAGTGAAGGAGTGAAAGTTCCACGCTTTCTCTTCTGCCTGTAAAATGTGCTTTGAGGGTGGAGCAGCTGCCGGAAACGTGATGAACATGATGGAGATATGGGGAAAGCAGGTACACAGTTCACTACATTACTTATGGCAGTTTAAGCAGCTGGGGGAGAGAGGGGGAAATAGGGGAGAGGATTGATTTCTGTTTATTCTTTGCTGCTGGGATCTGGGGGAAAATAGAGCAGGTGGCTTACTGGGTGTCACAACTCCCTAATCCCTTATCAGTTATCGGAAAATGAACTCCAACTAAACAAAAAGTAAAATAAACAGAATGGAGAAGTAGAGGCAGTGAACATAAATACACAGCACACACTAAATATATCTTAATACCGAACGGTAGGTTGCCACTACATTCTGAGACAGAGTAATGACCTGTTAATATATCTAAAAGGTTATACACACCCCTAAATTATAACAATCCAGTAAGAAAAGGTTATCCTCGCCTATACTTCTATACACACACACACACACACACACACACATATATATGTATATATATAACAAACAGTCAATATGACCGCACTCCACTCACCACCTAGCAATGCCCTTGTGCTTCTCCGTACATATCCACCATAGATTCCAATAAAGAGCACTCGAAGGGACTTCCATTAACAACCAATCCAAAAGTTTTATTGTGCCTTAACGCGTTTCCGCCCACAGGGCTGTATGTATATATATATATATATATATATATATATATATATATATATATATATATATGTTCCGGAACTGACGGGCTGAAACGCGTAGGTGTACCAGGCCTACCTTTTATAAAATCTAATAAAATTGTTGATTTATCAGTGGAGTGCTCCGGATTCTTTTGAAATACATTATCCACTACTGGAGCACTCCGGTGGATGTCCATTGGACGGAGTGCGAGAGAAATCTTATATATATATATATATATATATATATATATATATATATATATATATACACACACAGTTCATGGGTCTCACACCCTCGCCTATGTTTCCTTTGCCCCGGTACATCCAATAATACCATATGGGAAGAACGAACAGAGGAGGAGTTGACTGCAGCACCCGAAACATGTTGATGTTTGTGGAATAAAGTTTTTAAGTTTGTTAAAGGTCCTACAACTGCTCCTACGTTCATTCTTCCTATATATATATAAGTCAAAGGTAACCCAACAAGTGATACGATGATGAAAATAAAAAATCTGGTTGATATTGGTTAATGTAATGGGTGGCTAAGGGAGGGAGAAGAAAGTTTTCTCATACCCACTTACCCTTAGGAACCCATGCGACCGATAGTGGCAGCAATAGATTCATGCTTGGAACCCACTTCCCAGTTTCTAGATGAAATTCTCAAACCACTGGTAGTACAATTACCATCATATATTGGGGATTCCCAAGATTTTTTGAATAAGTTGAAAATGGTTGGTACGGTGAGAGAGGAAGACTTTCTGGTGGTGATGGATATTTCATCTCTATATACCAATATCGAGGGAAATATTGGAATAGAAGATGTGAGACATGCCATGAACAAAAGGGATATTAGGATACCCACAGAGTATATGATTGAGCTACTAAAATTAGTATTGGGAAACAATACGTTTAAATTTGAGGAGGAATACTATTTACAGGTATCAGGCAGCTCAGTAGCACCCACGTATGCCAAACTATTTGTAGGGTATCTGAAAGAAAATTGCATTTATTCTGCTGAGGCGTTTGTAAATTGCGACACCTGTTGGTGGCGCTATATAGATGATGTCTTTATGATTTGGCATGGCACTAGAGATGAATTAGATGATTTTCTTGTATACCTCAATAATATATGTCCCAAGATCATATTCAATCCCGAATACAGTATGAGGGAAATACATTTCTTGGATGTGACAGTCAGGAAAAAAGGAGATGTTATGTACATCTCTATATAGGAAGGAGATAGCTTTCATCCTCCCAAATTGATAGAAGGATTACCTGTGTCACAATACATAAGGATCTTACGCATTTGCAGTGATGATGACGAAAGAGAAAAGGAAATTATAGGAATGACCCAAAGATTCTTGGAAAGAGGGTATAAATAAGAGAAATTTGGAAAAAGCTCTTTGTAAAGCCAGACAGATTATGGCAGATGGTGTAATGGCGAAACGGAAAGATGAGAAAAAGAGAGCCCCACTAGTTGTGCATTATAATAACATCAACAAACATGTAAATAAAGTGTTGCATGAGAACTGGGACATCATTGAGAGGGACACAAGGATTCACTGGAGAGTGAAAGAAAAACCCTTCACGGTATTTAAAAAGAACAGGAGTGTTAGGGATATACTGGTGAATGCAGACCCACAAGAGGGATATAAGAAAGAGAGATCACCAGAAATTACGAGGAAGGGATGCTACAGATGTGGAAATTGCAGGATGTGCAATTACATGACTGTGGGGAGTAGCATATATCACCCACAGCATGGAAAATAGATCAAACTGCATGGTAGATACAATTGTGATACCGACTACTGTATATATATAATAAAGTGTCCCTGTGCGCTGGTCTATGTGGGTAAAACAACTACCCCATTTAAAATTCGGTTTGCAAATCACAAATCACACATTAAAGTAGCCAAAGTAAGAATGGCTAATAACACCCTCAGGGGGGATGAAAATCCTGTTGTACTACACTTTGCCAAGGAGAATCACTCTACCAGTACACTGAAAGTGATGATAATTGATCAGGTACCAAAACCAATACGTGGGGGGGACAGAGATAAATTATTATTGTGCAGAGAGGCAAAGTGGATTTACCTTTTAGATACGGTGCACCTTAAGGAGTTAAATACTCAACTTTCTTTTAAAAGCTTTTTATAAGGTTTTCATAAGGTTTTATAAAATTCGCCTTACAATGTTTTTGCCCTGTTCTCTAGACACTTGAAGATTTTACTGTTATATTTTAAAATGCAGAGTAACATATATGAGAAGATCGTAAGACGTGTGACTTTATCTTTAACCAAGTGAACTTATTGAACTGTATGTAAAGATATTAATACATGGAGTACAATGTAGTAATGTAATATGTAATACGACTATGTGTGAACGAGACAGAAATGATGGTATTAAGTACAATGTGGCTAGTTTACATTATTACAATATAGCCAGTACAATATGGCACAGTATGATAAAGTATAATGTGACTAGCACAATATGACTAGTTAATATTGGTATATGGCCAGTGTAATATGATATATGGCATAGTGCAATATAGAACCTCTTAATGTGCAATATGTATAGTGCAACGTAACATAATATACACTTGGGATATTCAGGTCACACTTGAGATATCTTAATATATGTGAGTCTATGAGATATAATTTTGGTCTGTGATGAACTGTCGCTTCCCCCCCTTTTTGTATATAAATATATTTTTACAAGTGTATATATCACAGCCTAAAATTGGCTATTATCACTTATAAGTGGCTTTTAATCACCATTTATTTTTGCTATTTTATATGTGTACATCACAGCCCACAATTGGCTTTTAATTTATACACATAACAGTCTATAATTGACTTTTAATCATCAGTTATATTTATTGTGTCACAAATATTTATCATTTTAATATTTGAATATACAATTATATTAGGTTTCTTAAAAAAAAGAGATAGCACTACAGCACTTTGTAAGCAGATGCACATTGGTTGATAATTGTGATATGTTTTAAAGTAAGTTAATACTGCTAATATGAGATGAACATGCTAAGGGTTAAACATTGTCACATGTTTTCACTGAAGGGGTGGCACTGAGGGCGTGTCTATAATTATATAAGGTTGAAGCACTGTGTGTCACATAATTCTGATGAAGGTGCTCTGTGAAGCACCAAAACGTTAAAGGGCATGTCCACCCTTCAAATTTTTTTTGATATAATATTCCCCCTGTCCCCCCAGCCCCAACCACTATATTTTTATTATTAGAAAGTGCCCCAAACTTTACTTACCTTCCCTCTTCCCTCCGCCGCACTGCCAGGCCCTCTGCTTGCGAGAAAATGCCCAGGCTCAGTACAGGCTCAGTACAGGTTTCTAAATTGCTCAGTTTCCATGAGGCCTCCAGAAGCATAGCAGGCATACAGTAAGGAATTCGTAGGACAAACTATGATATATCAACATATTTTATGAGGGTGGAGTTGTCTTTTAAACTCTATTTTCCCTCTAGTCTATACTCTACTAGAGTACTGTACATCTCACATACAAAATATTAACATTTTTGTGACCCGCTAATTTTACACAATACAAAAATACCAAATAAGATATATATCGGAGTTTGTATGATCAAGAAGTAAAATATATGGCAGATAGGACTTGAGTCTAGCATAAGCTGACATTATTTTGGAAAATATGACATAATTCCTTTACTTGAATTATTATAAAATATTAAGTGACTTTGAAATGGCATCTGTTGCTTTAGCTTTGTTTTAGAGCTGGGCCTCCTGCACCCAAAATCTGTAGAGGTCTGTGCATTTTACAGTGACTTCACACCTTGCCCCTTTAAACCAGACCCCATGCTGGGTTAAACAAATAACAAATGGAGATAGGGAAGACACTTCACTTCCTGCAAATAGTCTGCAGTTTTATTAACTATATGAATGCCTTTGGGTTGACACAGCTGCCATATTGGTTGAATATGCTAATGAAGTGGGATCATTTTGCAAATTAATGCTGCAATTACTATGGGAGTTAAAAGGACACACATGTTTGTGGCACAGATTACTGTTTGATTACTGACCAGCTCTGGGTATCAGAAGCAATAGCCGGTCAAGTTTACTATCCAATTGAGGGCTGATAACACAGCTAAGTCAGCCCTCCAGTTTATCAGTTAGCCCAGCATTATCATCCCTCTAATTTACCAGTTAACAGTGATCTGCTGCAGGGCTGAAAACACTGAGCTAAATCAGCCCTCCAGTTTATTAGTTAGCCCAGCATTGTCAGCCCTCTAATTTACCAGTTTATAGTAGTTTATAGTATTTGAGGTTGAATAGAGACATACGTCCATCCAGTCCAACCCATCTAGCAATATCCTCATTTCCTGCCTAACTGTTGATCCAGAGGAAGGCACAAAAACCCCACCAAATTTATTAAGGGGGAAAAAATTCCTTCCTGGCAATCAGAAGTTTCCCTGGATCAACTCTACTTTATGTATTTATACCAGTAACGTGCAACATTCCTTGTTTGCAGAAACTCATCCAGGTTTTCTGACCAATGAACCTGCCATAACAAACGTCCACCGGAAGACAGTTCCATAGCTTTACCATTCTCACAGTGAAAAACCCTTTCCGAACTTGAAGCCTAAACCTTTTTTCTTGACTAGTTCACTGCAGGGCTGAAAACACTGAGATAAATCAGCCCTCCAGTTTACTAGAAAGCCCAGCATTGTGCCAGCCCTCCAGTTAACTAGAAAGCCCAGCGTTATGTCAGCCCTCCAGTTTACTGGAAAGCCCAGCATTATGCCAGCTCTCCAGTTTACTTAAAAGCCCAGCGTTATGTCAACACTCCAGTTTACTAGATATCCCAGCCTTAAGTCAGCACTCCAGTTTACTACATATCCCAGCATTAAGTCAGTCCTCCAATTTATAAGATAGCCCAGCATTAAATCAGCCTTCCAGTTTTCTTGAAAGCCCAGGGTTGTCAGCCCTCCAGTTTAAAAAAAGTCTTCCAGTTTATAAGATAGCCCAGCTTTAAGTCAGTACTCCAGTTTACTAGATATCCCAGCCTTAATTCAGCCCTTTCAGTTTACTAGATATCCCAGCATTGTCAGCCCTACAGTTTACTAAAAAAAAAACTTCCAGTTTATTAGATAGCCCAGCTTTAAGTCAGCCCTCCAGTTTACTAAAAAGCTCTCCAGTTTATTAGATAGCCCAGCTTTAAGTCAGCCCTCCTGTTTAGTATTCAGCCTTCCAGCTAACCAGCCAATGTTAAGTCAGCCCTCCAATTCAGCAGCCAGTGTTAAGTCAGCCTTGTGTGTCGCAAGATAAAAGAGGTGGCTTTAAAAATTTGGGTCATTAGGTTTGGGAGACACTGACTTACTGCTCTGTTTAAAGTTTATGTCCTGCTTGAGTTGTGGTAGCTTCTAGCAGGGTTGTTTTTAGGCATAGGCCACCTAGACAAAGAGCTAGGGCGCGCGCCTATGTTAAACCAGGGCGACCAGTATTCTCTCTGTCAGCTTTTACTTGCCGTGTTAGAATTCAGGGGCGTACATGAAGGGGCCCAGGCCCCGCCGCAAGTTTGGGGGCCAGGCCCCCTCCTCCCTCCGCAGACTGCAAGATCTGTGCGGCGACGTGCATGTTTTAATCAGTTGATTGCACGTATGAATGAAACATACGCGCAATCAGCTATTTAAAACTGGACCCAAACTGAAAGGAGGGGAAGGATGAGCTCAGTTAATAGTACTGAGGAGAGCAGTTCTAAAATGGCAAGTAAAAGCTGCTGCAGACTTTATAACAGTGGCCCCTGTGAATAGCAGCCATGAGATCCCTATCTCTGCCTCTTTCTTCCTTCCACCCAACTCTCCAATTCGAAAATAGAGTAGGTGATGAGTGAACAGTTCAATAGAGGAGACATGGAAAGCAGGTACATACTGTACTGTATCATGTCAATGCTGGCAGCTGGAAGGGTTAAAGATAAAACCGCTGGCACTGAAAGTGTTAATTGCAATACTCTGGGAAGTGCTAATGGAAATAGTTTGGGAAATCTGGAGGCACTGAAGGATTAATGATAATATTCTGCTGGCACTGAAAGTGCTAATAGCAAAACTCTGGGGAAGTCTGCTGGAACTGAAGGGTTAATAGCAATATTCTGGAAAAGTTATGGCACTGAAAGTGTTAATGGCAATACACCCGGAGGGCTAGGCCATACTACTGCGCTGATGGGATTGCGATCTGATCACACTAGGGCACCAAGATGGCTAGAAACGACCCTGGCTGTTAGTCTGTAGTCTTATCTCTGAGTCAAAAATTGCTCTTTTCTCTGCTTTCATCTAAGTCCGGTCCAGTCTATAAGCAGTGTCTTAAGGTTACATTTTTAGTTTATTCAGTCTGGGCAGCACTTTGAAGGAAGCCGCGAAGAGAGCAATATATAGAGGTCTCAGAGATAAATCTACATTTAACCAGTTACCTGCTCTGATCTTTTCCACTAGCCAGTGTTAAAGCAGCCCTCAAGCTGGTGTTATTCAGCCCTGTCCTGCAGTTAATTGGCCAGTGTTTCTCAGCCCTCTAGTTGATTAGACAATGTTTTTCAGCAGTCCAGTTCATTAAGCAGTGTTTGTAAGCCCTCCAGTTCATTAGCCAGTTTTCGCTCCACCAGTTTATTACACAGTGATAGTCAGCCCTCCACTTAATTTGCCAGTGTCAGTGAGCCCACCAGTTTATTAGCCGGTGTTAGTCAGCGTTCATCTTCATTTGCCAGTGTTAGCCCATAAGTTCACTAGCCAGTGTTCACCCTCCAGTTCATTAGCCGGTGTTAGCCCACCAATTTGTGAAGGAAAAAGCACAATATTGTATAAAATTACTTAATTAGTAATTTCAATAGGGAAAAGTGAATCAATGCCAAGTATGAACAGAATAAGTTAAAAACATTTTAAAAATACTACTATACGACATCCTAACTGCCACCAGTAATTAATATTATTTACAATCAAAAATCAAAAATTCATTATATCAAAAAGATGCTAGACTTAATAAATAGGAGCAGCATCAGAGATTATAAACTTATATAGACCATAGATAAAGTGCAATGTGCTTTGTATCTGGCTACACAGAGTAAGGCTCTTCTGTAAGTTCATAGCTGGAATTGACTTGTGGTTAGCAGCGGCAGACCCTATTGACGCCTTTCAACAACTTTTGAAAGTTCACTGCAGGGCTGAAAACACTGAGATAAATCAGCCCTCCAGTTTACTAGAAAGCCCAGCGTTGTGCCAGCCCTCCAGTTAATTAAAAAAGCCCAACGTTAAGTCAGCCCTCTAGTTTAATAGAAAGCCCAGCATTATGCCAGCTCTCCAGTTTACTTAAAAGCCCAGCGTTATGTCAGCACTCTAGTTTACTACATATCCCAGCATTAAGTCAGTCCTCCAATTAACAAGGTAGCCCAGCATTAAGTCAGTCCTCCAATTAACAAGGTAGCCCAGCATTAAGTCAGCCCTCCAGTTTACTTGAAAGCCCAGGGAAATTTAGCAATTTAAATAGGGAAAAGTGAATCGATGCCAAGTATGAACAGAATAAGTTAAAAACATTTTTATAATACTATATACAACATCCTAGCTACCACCAGTAATTAATATTATTTACAATCAGAAATCAAGAATTCATTATATCAAAAAAACGCTAGACTTAATAAATAGGAGCAGCATCAGAGATTATAAACTTATATAGACCATAGTTCAGGGGTTCCCCTACCATAAAGCAAACTGAAACATTTGCTCAGGGCACACCCACTTAAAAGGCGGCAGTTAAAAAAAAACCTACTTTCTGCAATACCGCATTTCGGCATCAGACCACCAATCAGTGTTAAGTCACCCCTCCAGTCAGCGTTAAGTCAGCCTTCCAGTTCACCTGTCAGTGTTAGTCAGCCCACCATACTCACCTCCTCAATCCACGCTTATGTTCCCTGATGAAGCCACGCCCGCTTCACGTGTTTTCCCCTGTCTGCCGATAGGTGGCATTTAAAAGTTGTTTTAGGTGTCAAAAACTCTAGGAACACCCCTGCCATAGATAAAGTGCAATGTGCTTTGTATCTGGCTACACAGAGTTTTGAACAATTTTATGCTCATCTACCTATTGGGAACTTCTGTCAGTTCATAGCTGGAATTGACTTGTGGTTAGCAGCGGCAGACCCTATTGACGCCTTTCGCTAACTTTTGAAAGGAAGTTATGAACTTGTGACTGTATCTGAGTGAGAGAGAGACATAAAAGGCAAATAAGGTTTTTAACTAAAAAGGAATCTTGTGTGCTGATTATTAATTTGATTTCCTAAAAATCAAAGTGCTTTAAAACTATGAAGTAGGTCCTTAAAGGGCAAGTCCAGCCCTTAAATGAAAACTTATATACAGGTAAATCACCCCCCAAAACCCTAAATGCTAATAGTTTGAAATACGAAATATATAAGTCTAACCTGATATCCTGTACAATGTCCTGTTTCCCCTGTTTCTACTTCCTGGTTCTTCCAGTTAGCAACTGTCCGTTATGGATTTGACAGTTGACATCACAGCCAATGACTGAATGTTAATCCCCTATCCGCCTCTTATGAGCATGCCCAGGCTCAGTAAAGGCTCAGTACAGGTTTCTAAATTGCTCAGTTTCCATGAGGCATCCAGAAGCATAGCAGGCATACAGTAATGAATTCAGAGGACAAAGTACAATATAGCAACATTTAAAGAGGCCATTCTTTCTAAAAGATGTCATTATGAGGGTGGATTTGTCCTTTAAGGTCCAATCTTGATGCTTTCCAATAGCACTGCCATATTTTCATGGAAGAAAGACCTGTAGGTATGCGCGATCTACTGCCAAAGGGCCACTTGGTTTTTATTTGACCCCCAGGCCAATAGGTCCCAGTCCTCCCGTATTCAAACAATATCTATAGACCAGCTACAAGCAGTGTTTCATATTCTATAAAAACCAAAAAAAATGTTGGTTTCGGGCAGCCAATTTTGTCTTGAAATGTCTTAAATTGAGAAATTATGTTACAGCAAAATGCCGCTTAGCATTTTATTTTATACAGCAAGTAAAGTGATAGTAAAATAAAATATATTATCAGTTTTAACATCCATGTAAAAGTTTTAAAGTCACGACAAACAACATTTCTCTTAGAAAGATTTCCTCTTTCCTTTTTTATTGTAATCTGTATTTGGACACAGCCCATTGAGGTAAAATGAGTCAAAAATAATTTTCTGGATTGTTAGAATAATGATTTTTCCAATTTAACAGGATCATTCAGTCATTGTGAAAAGAAAACCTTTGTGATTAGCTATCAGTAAATGATAAGGATCAAGCAGCCACATTTAGAAATGTAGAATATTGATGGAATTATATTTCTAAACATACTGTAATTGCTTATATTTTAAAATAAAAAGTTAATATTGTAGCTTATTTAGGGAGTATTTGCTTTAATGCAGCCAAGTGCAAAGTGCAGTTTTACCAAACCACAGCTCAAGCTGTAATATTATGTAATACAGTTTCACTTTGCTTTAAAATACATCTAGGATGGCTAACTGTGGGCCTTGTCAACTGTCTGCTTAACAAGCAGATCAACAATCCCATCATTTTTGCTATGGCATGAGTTGATCGCTGGAAAACAGTGATGTCACCAAACTATTCCCTGTTCATTGGATGCCATCTTCTCACACAAGTCAAATTTTTATCTGTCCACACAATGTTTGAAAAGGATCCTTTGTACCCACCTTCTGCTGTGGTGACAAAGCTGCTCAATTTGTATTATAAGTAAGGTTACAAAACAAAAATGTTTTATTAAAGGTACAACACCATTGATTTTAGACATTACTGAATATTTAGAATTGTGCCCAAATAGCCCCTTTCAAATTTATGCGGTCAAATATTAATTTAGCAGTAATTAGGAGAGATACTCATACAGAAGCTGATTCTCAGGTGCATGACTCCTATACAGGTACTAGGAGAGTCAAATGAGAAGGCATGGGAAGAGCGGTGAGCTGTAAGGCACCACACAAGTGGCATTTTAACAGCACGTGGCTGGGATTAGGGGACAAAAGAGGAAGTAGGAGTAAGGTCTCCTACCTTCCTGCTAAACGTATTTTCTTATCTGAAGAGGGCTGCCTGTGCACTATAGTCACAACTAAGTTCACAACTATGACGGTAAGTTTCTAATGGATTAGCTTAATCTAATGGCAGGAGTGCCAGGAGTGATTTAAGAGTAGGGATGGTTTTGGGTTCATTTTAAACTCATTTAAAACTGCAGGTTTTGAAGTTCTGCTGAAATTTTTTACCTTTCCGAAACCAAAACTTTTCAGAACTTTCAATGGGTTTATCAATTATTCAATATTGGTTTTTCCAGAATTGTTCATAAAATGTTTAATTGGTCGAGGTTCCGAATGTCGATATCTTCATATATTCCATATACGGAATGACGGAAACCTCGAATAATCAATGCCACAAACTTTTTGAATTTTATATCTGCTTGTGAGAAAGTGACGTTTTCAGGTATTTAAATATTTTTTATCTAACTTCTATGCTATTAGAACACATTTATTATTGATAGTAGCCAAGAAATTAAACAATATCAGGGAGATTCAATAAAAGTTCTTTAAAAATGGTGCTAATTTTGCCCCAATCAAGTTATTTGACATTTGAAAGCTAACATTTGATTGGTTGGGGCAAAATTAGCACCATTTCTACTGATAAGAACTTTTATTGAATCTCCCTGTAAATATTTTCGGAACTTCTTATCCTGTTCACTTTTATTGCTTTTATATTTGAAAATTCAAAAAACATTATTTCAAAAAGGAGCTCACCAGTTTTGAACATCTCTACTAAAGAGTATTGTAAGGAAGTCACTGTCCCCTTTAATCAGTGTTTCCTATGGGCATGTGCTTCTCACCTCTGGGTATTGATATAGCATTTTAGTCCTTACCCTGGGAATAGCAAATGGAAGGGAGGGGAGGGTTTGAATTGATTCTTTAGTTGCCAATTAAAACACAAACAAAAAAATCTGCATTCTACATTACACATAATTAGCAGTTAGTTTAAAGATATTCTGCATAATACTTTGGGGCCAAATAACCTGACTGGCGTTTAAGATCACTTTTTAATGTGTCTAAACTCAAAAGGGCATTTCTATCTTTTTCTTTTAATTTTTATAAGTTAGCTTTCTTTTATTAGTTAACATATTAGTGGAAGTTGAAAGACATCAGACACTCGAGGCAAGTGTATCAATTATGATGAATCACAGTGGTTTCTATAATTGACTGATCTTTAGACCAGGCCAGATCCTCTCTGACCACAACGATCTCCTGATTGCAAACTTAAGCAACAGGATATAGAATACAGACACGTTTTTGTCTGATTACAAGAGAAAACTACAACGGTCTTGTGCCTATTAAAAATATTACCATAAGGAACAAGCTCATCATTTTGAAAAATGACTTCAGTATCCTGGAATTATGAGTAATAATCCATACAATATATTATCAAGGAGAATAGTAAGGAGTACAGATGGCTTCAATTTTTAAGAATATTTTCTTGTGATCATGTTCTGCAGTAATGTTAAACAGCTAATTATTAGCCATCTTTGCAATCATCTGTTATTTATATTGTGACCACAAATTCCATTGTGCAATACAAATCCCAGCTGAATATAAACCTATCACACTTTTTTTACCTACTGTAGATTTTGTTACATCTACATATTTAATAAATGTTTCCCCTGCACCCAGATCGCGGCTTTATCATGTTAGAAGATATTATGTCTGATGAAACTTTACCTACCTAAGAGATTTCCATTTTTAATTGGCCTTGAAGAGCCAAATTACTGTTCTTTCTACTTCTGTTGTTTTGTAATCTGTTTTGGCAAAAGATTTTTTTTTTGAAAATTGAAAACTTTTTTGAAAATTGAAAAATTTAAAACAAATGAGCAAATTTTTTTTTGCAGATTAATAAATGAATTAAAAATGCACAAAAATATGTTTTGTAGTCAATAAGAACAGCACTTGGGCTTTATTAAGTAAACTCATGATTTTCTGGGATATGATGCATGTCAGCTACTGTACAGTGATGCCCACCAAAGCAGTATTAAACTAATCTGTTCTGCCCTCTCATATTTATGGCCAGACATTAAGCAGACATTTGGCTTTCTTCTGGTTATTTTCATGAGATTACTTAATGTCCCTGGATGCATGTACACTCAGAAACACTTCACGGAGCTTTCATATCTAACAAATAATTAACTAAGATTGAACCAACAGCAGTTCCTTGTATGTCATCCCTTTGATATGAATAATGAGGCTAAAAGGTTAACACAGGGTCAGAGACAGTTTCCTATACTTAAACTTATTTATTCAGTGAAATGAGAAATTGATCACATTATTTTCTGCAGAAGAACCTGATTCATTACAATCAGTTTGAAATTGGCACTTCTGGCTTTGGGGCAATTGCAAAACATTATTTATGCTTGAACAGGCAGTGGTAAGGTCATTTTACAACTTGTTATCACCCCCCTGACCCTTTCATGACTAATTTTGCAAAACGTGTTTGAAACTAATTGGAAAATGACAATAGCATAATTGCAAGGGCTGTATGAATTCTGGCCATAAGACTTAGATAGAATAATGATCCTTAAAATCCTGCTTTATTGAAAAACCAATAATCCATTGAAAAAAAGTTTCCAAGAACTCTTAAGAAGAGACAATCTTTTTGCCACTGCTACAAGAATTAACATTTGCCAACATTGGAAATTAACTAGATTTTAGTAAACCGTGATTTATACCAATACTCCCAGGCAGCTTAAAGGGGAACTAAAGTCCCCAGACAACATTGCTCCAAAACAAAGAGCACATTCACAAAGATATAAAAATCTGTGCCTCACCTCTCTCTCTGCTGTGGATGCTGGGTGATTTATGAAAATAATCTGTGGGTACTAGGGGTCAGCTCCCATAATTCACCTTATTGGGAACAGATAAACAATGATAAAATCTTTGTAGTTTATTTCTTTGGTAGCATGGATGTAAGAAACAGAATATTAACATTTTAGTAGGGGGAAGTATGGTGAATTGAATCTGCAACCTTTCATATCTAGCTTCTAAAAAGTAAGTTTTCTACCTCTGTAGGTGGGATGTCAGTACATAAAGAATTAGCTTTTGCTAGACACATGATAGAAACAAAAAAAAAATGAAGCCTGGGAAATTGAACCTGTGTCCCAATATTCTGTTTGTTTTCAAAACCAACACTTTAGCAGCGCACCACCACTGCAGACAAAATTGCTGCAAGTAAAATCAGTTCACTATTTTGTATTGTTCTAGAAAGGCTGTCAGCAATTCAAGCTGGTTTGTAAATAACAAACTACTATATATAAAGTTTGTTCACATGTAGAAACTTAATATTTTTCTGGGAACTTGATGGAAACAAATAAACAAAAAAAGAAATAAACTCAAGCAGTATAATATTTTGTATTATTTCATAAGTAAACTAGAGGATTTGAAATTGTGACTTCTTGGGCTGTGTGTTCCTAAAAACATGGGACTTACATGATGCGCCATCAGCAACACAACTATAAATATAGGAACATTTATCCTGGGGTCAGGAGGCGTGGCTCTTTGAAGCCAACATGGGCTAAGAGTTGTACTGGCACAACAGGAAAGCCTTCTTTGTTACAGAATTTATTACTTATATATACTAAATTCAACTTACTAGAGAAATTTTTTTCAATGTATAGGTGTTCTCGGGAGAAAAGTTTTTACACGGGGATTAAAATATTTTAGGTCTAGTTCTCCTTTAAGTTTTACCGCAACCCCAGTAGAGATGGCAAAGTTGGTTTCACTCTAAAAAGTTTCACAGGTCAAAATGTTGCCACCCATTGAATTTTCCCCTCAATTCCTGAAATCTCCAGCAAAATGAAACCTGCTATTTTCTCCATTTCCATGCCACAATTCATGGAAAAAGGAAACATTCAAAGGAAATATGGTTTCATTCATGTTTTGGATAGTAATGTTTTGGTACCTTGTTTTTTATGCTTTATTACATTGTACAATAATAGTAACAAACATGAGTCCAAAAACATTAAAATAAAAGTTCAATAGTTATAATTGCTATAACTAATAGCTAAATAGCAATATACATGTTGAACATTTTTGTGCTGCTCACAACAATCCCAAAACATTTTAAACTTAAATAGTAGAAAATAAATAGTTGTCAAGGTTGAATAAAATTCCTTACAGTTAAAATTTTTCCCCAAACCTAGAGTCCTACCTACCTGAGAGAAACTTCCACCCAAATACCAAATTCTACTATCCCTTAAAGTTACCAACCTGCCACTCATATTCTCTGTTTTGACAGTTAGTCCTCTAACTTACGAAGCATCCTGTTTAATCATGTAGTCCAGCTCTAATCATTATTTTAGAATTGTTTTCTTTCTACTTAACCTCACAATTTTTAAGTTTTTAAGAAAATTGGAGCAAAGCAAAGATCTGTAACAAAAGGAATTTCCAATTGAACGATTTGTGCTCCTAGTTCAGCATAAATTAGGATTTATTGTTTCCAAGAAGCATCTTAATATTTGCATTTATCTTTGCATTAAATTTCACTTTCGTAAAACAGGATGTTCACACAGTAAATTCCCTCCTCTAACTGTTCCTTTGTTTTGTATTCTGGTTTTTCTGCTTGCCTTTTAAATCTTTAAATATTCAAAATAGAATGTTCAGTTTACCTCATCACAATCTACAAACAGGAACTACAATGCTGTAAATAATTATTCATGCTATACATTAATTATAATTATGATAAAGTTATTTAAGCCTACTTTTACTGGTTTGCAGCACCACACAGGCTTCAGGTGAACTTTGTCCTTACCAGAACGGGTACACGATACCCACATATGCTACCAAATATCTAAAACAAGAAACATATTTTCATTTTAACTTAAAATGGCTTTTCCTTAGCAGCTGCTCCAGTTAGATCTACAATCAATTCATAATACTTTTTTTTGTATTTTAAAGTAAAAAACAAAAGTAACAATTGTGAATTAAACAAACGTTGGCCATACATTACACCAAATAACTGAAACCAAAGATCAACTTAACCCTTACTGCCTCGGGTGTGCAAAAAACATTTGTCCCCCATAAATGAGCCTAAAACCTGCACTAACCCAATATTAAATCAGGTGGCATAGATTTTAAGCCAGTAAAGTTTGTTACTACACCCCCCAATTGTATTTTAAAAAGTCAAACCATAAAAATGCTTTATTTTCTAATGCTTAGTAAGTTACTAAGTTTACCACATGGTTAAAAAAATAACAGTATGTCTGCAAAATACCAATCACGTTCAATATTTTCATGTTGCAATTTAGTGATAAACTTTTATAACTATAATCCATAATCCTTTATTTAAATGTGCACTTTTTTGTGAGAATTGCACACACACACACACAAACACATATATATTTCACCAATAAGTGTGCACTCACCCTTTAAGGTTTGTACACATGCTAAATTTGTGCCCGAGCCACAACCCCCGACACTGACAGCTACACGCGCTGAACGCCCGTTTCCCGGTTGGGGGTCATTCGTCGTGTGTAGCCATCTGGGTCGGAGGTCGTGGCTCGGGACGCATTTCGTGCGTGTGTACGAGCCTTTAGGGTAAAACATACCTAGGTGCTACCAAGATAATAGATAAACATTCACATATAAAATAGGGTTCTTGCATGTGTTTTTAATTACTTTATTGTGAAAATGTGCAACAAGTCATTGCCTTAAAGGGCATGTCCACCCCCAAAACTATTTTAAATTTAACCCCTTACTGGCCACATTAAGACGTTTAAAACAAGCCTTACCTTACATTTCTGCGCAAAATGGTTCCCCTGCTGTGCCCCTCCAAAGTCCAGGAAACTGCTGTGTAGAAGCAGTGTGTGACTCATGCTGTGCCTGAGTCTGCCTCAACCTTGTCAAGGTTTGAGGCATGCTCAGTGCAGCCCTCGCCCCCCTCTCCCTCCGGTTTTTCTCTCCCTCCCCTTAACGTTAAAACCTTTGGGAATGCGGTAGGGCATGTTCCCCCAGCCCCAACCGCATTAATATTACAAAAAAGTCCCCCAATCTTTACTTACCTTTCCACTCTCCTCTGCTGTTGTCTGCCTCATAGCCAATCACGGACGCAGCTGCCGGTCCTGTCCCCTGCTTGCACATCCATGCAAGAAAGAGGGAAGGTAAGTAAGTATCGGGGGACTTTCTAACAATAATATTAATGCGGTTGGGGCTGGGGGAGCATGCCCTACCACATATCAAAAGTTTTCAAAAGGGGTGGGACATGCCCTTTAACAAAGGTTGTTGGACATTATCACAAAAAAGGATTTAAAAAGACCCAAGGGTGCACCTGTGTTCATCTGTAAATATGTATATATATAGAAAAAGCCAAACGGATAAGCACTCTATATATAGCAGTGGATTTGGGTGCACGCACATGGGTATAACTGTCAAACCCCAAATATACAAAACTTGACAAAGGGATGGGAATATCCCGAAACATTGCTGCTATGTTGCTCCTGCTACTGATGCCATTTTAATTATTAATAAACTTGGAGTGCTGCACTTTAGACTTTTTTCTATGTATATATATAATATATACCAAAAAAAGGCAGCAGGACCAATTTTTCTGTGTATATCTTCTTTGTGTGCAAAGCTGTATACCAATGGATTTTTTTTATATCTTGTCAATGGATATAGTTGACAAGACTACAGCAGCACTAAAAATGAAAACATCCAATTTATTATTCACATATATAAAATCATCACTGCATAGTGTTCAATGCAACGTTTCGGGAATCAATCCCTTTGTCAAGCTTCACCATCAGAGAACATAAACTTTATTTCAACTTACACATTTCAGCGTCCACTCAGGTCGTCATTAAGGTTCTATATACATATAGAACATAAGATAAACAAACAGTCCATGTTAATGAAACTGCTGAATACTTTTAATTTTAAAAATGTTGACAAATACATCTGAAATAGACTGTATAAACTTAGCAATTATCATAATTTCTAAAGTATTTAACAACAAGCCATTATCTGTGCACAGAATACAAAACCGTGCACTGTACCTATAAAATATATCTGGCTCTGTAATTTACCATTTGATTTACAAACAGTGAATTATTCAATAAATATTGCCTTTGTTGCATGCTAAATGCTAATAAACCAGTACTAAAACAATCACATCAGACTGCGCTGAAAGTTCCACTTGTTTTTCCCCTTGGAAAAAAGGTTAACTTGTTATAATAAATTTACATGTTCATTTCAGGGACACGGTATAATCAGCTAAGCCACTCTAAAGACAATTTTAATAAAGCTCCATTTAGAGAGCTATAAACCATGCAGGTTGGAACAATAATGTTTAGTGCCCACGCTTGATAAAGTGGCAACATTTGTACTGTATGTTTTAAATTACAAGCAATTGAAGTAGGAAGGCAGAAAACTAGTTCTTGTGTTATGGAGCTTGACATTCTTAAGCCTTCTGAGACCAGGAGAATTGCAGTGTATTAAATATGCTCAGTAATCTCAGTTTGGAAGGCACTTTCCCAACCTAGGCCTTTGGTGCATGGATGGAAAACATCATTTAAAAGGTTTTAAGTCTTTTTTTCCCCTGTATTATTAATTCTAATAAATATTACTGGTGAAATATCTGAAAAATGTTGATATATTAAAAACAGTGTTCTGTTGCAATGAAATACATCCCAACTATTCCACTGCATTGTACATTGTAATATAGAGAAATTTAAAATACAACTCGAGTTTATCCCTCCTTTCTTTCTCTTAGCAGGGTGATAATCTGAATTGCTAGTTCTGAAGTTATAATTACCTAAAGTTGCACTCCACAGGTGCCTCCCTCCATCTCCTGGCTGTGTTAAAGGCCTGGCCTATGGGACGACTCACTCTATAAGAAGCACGTCTTAGCAGAACAAAGCAAGTTTAACCCCAAAATAGTAAATAGAAGAGGACTGAGAATGTGGGACCATTAAATAACGGGGCTGAGATGGTTATAGAGGATGCTGAAAAGGCTAATATTATAAACCATTTTATTCACTATAGAGAATCCTAGTCCTTATAGTAGGGACTGTAATAATATAAAGGGTATAAATGAGGAATATTCACTCTGCATGACAGAGGATATGGTACGGAATCAATTAGACAAAGTTAATATCAATAAAACTCCTGGACCAGAAATGCATCTTTGAATCTTAAGAAAGCTTAGTCCAGTTTTATCTAGACCCTGTTTCTTATCTTTTCAGATTTACTTTTGTCTAGTGATGTGGCGCTAGATTGGAAAAAAGCCATTGTAATACAAATATCAAAAAAGACAGTCGTGCCCTGCTCGGTAACTATAAACCTGTAAGACTAACATCAGTGGTAGCGAAGGTGATGGAAACTTTATTAAGTGACCATATCCTTGACTTTGTCTCCAGAACTGATCTTATTAGTAGTACTCAGCATGGATTTATGAGAAATAGATTGCATCAGACAAATTTACTTGGTTTTTATAAAGAAGTGAGTAAGAATTTAGATTCTGGCATAGCAGTAGATGTGGTATACTTGGATTTTGCTTAAGTGTTTGATACTGTGCTACATAGGAGACTAATGTATAAACTGAGGACTGTTGGCTTTGAAAAAAACATTTGTACATGGATAGAGAATTGGTAATTGGATCGCAAATAGAGTGGTGGTCAATGGAGCTACATCCATGTGGGCTAAAGTTCTAAGTGGAGTGCCTCAGGGATCTCTACTGGGGCCACTTCTTTTTAATCTGTATATAAATTACTTAGAAGGGGGATTGAGAGCAATGTCTCTGTGTTTAGTGATGACAGTAAACTATGTAGAGCTTTAGAAACTTTAAAGGATGTGCAATTGCTGCAAGCAGACCTAGATAGATTATCAAAACGGGCAGCGGAATGGCAGAAGATGCAATTGGGGTTTAACAATCCTTGTGTCACCTACACCATAAGTTAGTCTGTGCTAAGTGAATCTCTAATGGAAAAAGATTTGGGGGTTCTAGTAGATAACAGACTTAGCTGTAGCAAACAATGGCAGGCAGCCATGGCTACAGCTAGCAAGATATAGTCTTAATAGTTTCAAAAGAGAAAAATATTATTCTCCCTCTTTACAAGGCACTGGTAAGGCCTCGTTTGGAATTTGCATTGCAGATTTCGAATCCCATATATAAAAGGGAAATCCTGGAAATGGAAGCAGTTCAGAGAAGGGCAATTAAAATGTTAAGGGAAATGTAGAGAGCTTGACTATGCAGGAAGATTGAACAAGTTAGGGCTGATTGTGAAGGTTCTCATTCATCCAGGTCATCATGGTATATCTGTTGTATTCAATTAGATCTACTGGACTTGAAGTTAAGTTCTTGAAGACTTGCTTTCTCAATTCAGAATGACTTGCACAAGAATCTGTGGCAATTATGTACCCTGGAAAATCTCAATTAGCATATCACAGCCAAGTGTTAAGGGCGTGATTGGATAGTGGCTAAGAGGTGTTATAGGAACGCCCAGCGTAAGGTGTCAAAACAGCATTGTACTTGGCAGACAGTTGGTGTCGAACCCCCCCACCTCTATTTAGGCTCTGATTTGTATGTGGGGGAGACCAAACAGCAATTCCTCAGGTCAGAAGATGTAATGTTAACATACTGCCAAAGGAACGTGACTGGTTCAAGAGAGGTGTTAAGGAGGCCATTTATGTGAAAATAAAGAAACCAAGCCTAAATAGAGGTGGGGGGTTCGACACCAACTGTCTGCCATGCTGTTTTCACACCTTACTCTGGGCGTTCCTATAACACCTCTTAGCCACTATCCAATCACGCCCTTAACACTTGGCTGTGATATGCTAATTGGGATTTTCCAGGGTACATAATTGCCACAGATTCTTGTACAAGTCATTCTGAATTGAGAAAGCCAGTCGGATGACTAGCGAAATGTCTTCAAGAACTAAACTTCAAGTCCAGGTGATCTAATTGAATACAACAGATACAAGTTAGGGCTGTTTACATTGGAGAAGGGATGTTTGCTCGGGGATATGATCACTTTATACAAATATATTAATGGGCCATATAATAAACTCTTTGGTGCATTGGTCTGGATAAGTTTCTAAAACTAAAAAAGTATTAAGAATTACTGGTATTAATACATTTACTGTAGTTCTGGTTGATCCAGGGATACATTCTGATTGCCATTTGGAGTCAGGAAGGATTTTTTCCCTCCTCTTTAAAGCATTTTTTTTTTTGCCTTCTGGATCAACCGTTGGGTGGGATTAAAAAGAGGGGTGAAAAGGATGGACTTATGTCTTTATTCAAACTTAATTACTATGTTACTATGGGTTGTTACCCTTCTAGTGACAGACAATTCTAACTGGATTCTTTTTGAGTGCCATTTAAAGCTTGAAAGGACAATTTTAACTAAGTGTGAACTATTAGGGTTTAAAAACGATATTGACATTTTTAAGGTATATGCACAAGAGTACACTAGCTCAGAAATTTAGCTTAAAGCACATGTATAGACCAGACACTGCTGATTAAAACAATGTATCACAATGTATCAGATATACATCTGTATGGAAGCCCTCAAGTCAATTCTAACTCCTCCTTAATTGTATCATATTTCTACTTGACGAATGCAGGGGAAAACATATAAAGAAGGTTTAAAAGAATTATTCTGCCTAAAACACAGTTTTAAGAATTTGGGTCTAGTGTACACATACATACATATGCCCGATAACCCTTCCAACAGTCACACCAATGAAATAAACCAATCCGTAATCTGTTGGTCCAATATAAGATTATTATTTAGCCTAATTAATCTTGTGGTCCATTGGAGGCCATGCTTGTTACGATGTCCAATTGCTCAGGACAATTGATTTTGCCAAAATTCAGTTGTGAGAGATTTGTTGCATCAGAAAATACAGCAATATTTCAGCCCAATTGACAAATTACCAGTTATTCCAGTTGTTAAAGGGACACTAAATTAATTCGATTAAGTACATGAAATCAGTATCTTTTATTCACAGGTAGTTGAGAATGCTTATTCCTACCTCCCTGTGAATAATGGAATGCCCGGGTAACAGTTATAGCCTTACTTACTGGCGATCCATTTGCGGCTCCTCTTCAGCTGACAGGTGCGCTGTCCCGGTCGCACTCCTATCTTTTGTATTTGTGC
Source organism: Hymenochirus boettgeri (assembly GCA_019447015.1). Classification (NCBI taxonomy): domain Eukaryota; kingdom Metazoa; phylum Chordata; class Amphibia; order Anura; family Pipidae; genus Hymenochirus; species Hymenochirus boettgeri. Next base: position 84,088,718 of record CM033472.1, on the reverse strand, counting down.
ACATAAGATAGGAGCTCAGTCGGGACACAGCGCCATATGCTGCAGATATGCTTCAAGTGGATCGCCGCTAGGTAAGTTAATCATCACTGTTACTCAGGCGTTCTATTATTCACAGGAAGGTAGGAATAAGTGTTCTCACTTCCCTGTGAATAATTGCTACAGATTTCATGTACTAAATAAAATCAATTTAATGTCCCTTTAAGGCTTTGACTCTTGTGTACCAGCCCTTGGAGCCCCAAAACATTCTGATTAAAACAACGTATCACTTTTTTAAAATTTAGATAATTCCTAACTGTGGATGCATGTTGTTGGATGACTAGTCTTTGTTTTATAGATTCTCCAGTTAGTTACAGTCACTGACTAAGGCATTCCCAGTATGCTTTACTCAGGAGAGAGATGGTAAAGTTTGTATCTCACTTTGGTAGAGATTTATACACATATATGTGAAATCTTTCTTTTATCATGGAAAGGTGAAACTGGTTGCTTAACTGAGTTGCTTAAAGAAAAACCTGGTCAATGATGAAAAGCATCTGTATTATGCTTGCTACATATAAAACTGAAAAGCTATGAATGGAACATTTCCTTGAAAGGCAATATCTTATTGAGGTTAAAACAAAAGAGAGCAGTCTTGTGGAGAGGGATTTACATAAAGGTGTGTGAAATGGATGTACACATAAAGACATCTTCAAGCTTATGAACACATGAGAGCAGGGGAGGACTGGCCCAATAGGCTGAGGGGCAAATGCCCCCCGGGCTGGTCTCTAATGAAAAATTTGGGCTGCCACAGAAGCTTTTAGTAAGTAACGCCTCTAACATGGGCGTAAGTCACGCCTCTAACATGGGAAAGAAACAGGAAACTCATCCTCCTTCAGATTGTTTACCAGTCAGCCCTCCAGTTCATTAGCCAGTGTCACCAGAGAATAGTATAAGAGTCCTCTGCACTCGCACCAAGTATGGGTGCTCACTCCTCCAAATAATCCAACCCTTAATGGATTTTAGATACAGGAATAACGAAATAGCAAGGGTGGCACTCCAAACAGTAATTTTACTAATACAGACCACACGACATCTCACAACGTTTCGGGGGGTAAGTGCCCCCTTCCTCAGGTGAGGAAGGGGGCACTTACTCCCCGAAACGTTAAGCCAGTGTCACCAGCCCTCCACTTCATTAGCAAGTGTTGTCAGCCCTCCAGTTCATTAGCCAGTGTTTTCAGTCTCTCAGATCATTAGCCAGTGTTATTCAGCCCCCAGTTTATTTTTCAGTGTTTGTCAGCCCTCCAGTTCATTAGCCAGTTTTATTAAGCCCTCCAGTTCATTAGCCAATGGGAATTGTGGTCTTAAAATGGGTGTAATTTAAATAGTGTGTGACATTGTCAAAGTGGTCATGGTTACAAATGTTGCAATTTACCGTGGAAGGGCCACTAGGTTGTATTTCTCCCCCAGGCCAAAAGGTCCCAGTCCTCCCCTGCATGAAAGGGATTTTGAATTCAAAACATTACTATCCTTGCTTTAATACTCTTAAATTTTCCCTTTGATTTGATATATGCTTATGGAATTTACATTAGTTAAATTTAAAAAAAACTCCACAGAAATTTTGTATTAGTGTATTTACTGTGAATAATCATTAATAATTTAAAGGTGATCAAGCAATGCTATGATTTAGGGATGAATGAATTCTCATGAATTTAGATTGGAGGTCGGTTCTCTGAAATTTACTGATGAACCCTATAGAAGTCTATTGAAGGCAAACCTTACCACTTAGTTATTCTCCCTGGCTAACCTGCAAAGTGGCAAAATACTCTGTAGACTGGAAAACTACCTTCTGACTGTTTGATCAGAGGCCTAGTTTCCCATACAGAGCATTAGGTGTGAGTAATGGAGAGTGGTCAAGATCATTGCCATGCGGGATCATCAATGCTAAAAATTTTATGACACAACCTTTAATGAAGTTTGTACAGTTTGGTAAATGGCTGGATTTTGCTGTGAATGGCAGGCCATCTACACTTTATCCTCTCAATTGTCCCTTACACGTAAGGGACAATTTGCCTCTCCGGCAATCATGGACGCGGCTGCTGGTCTGGCCCCCTGCTTGCTGTTTCATGCAAGCAGAGGGCTGGGACAGTACGTCGGAGGAGAGAGGCAAGTAAGGTAAGTAATGATCAGGGGAGTTTCTACAAAAAGTAATATAGCGGTTGGGGTTGGGGGAGGGAGACCAACACTATACAAAAAATTATCAAAAGGGGTGGACATGCCCTTTAAAATGTAATATATATTAAAAGACAGACATGTATTTTTGAGGATCAATCAAGAATAGCACCATATGTGGCTGCTCCTTACACTCCAGGGGAAAAGTGCTACATTATTGATTTGAAAAACATCTTTGCTCTAATTTTAATGTGATTGATTTAAATCATAACTACACTTCTAACAAGGATTAGTGCAATTTGCATTTCTCTAATATTAAACAAAGAGGCATTTATACATCATAGACATATAACTCAAAATAACTAAAATATCCTGCAAAACAATCAATACAGAGTTCAAAATAAATCTTTTTTCCTTGATCATATCTAGTTGTGTTTTCCATTCACTGTAAGCAAATTGAGTCATAACTCATTCCCGACCTACCGATGATAGACAATAATATCATGTGTTATAAACAGACATTGCAATGGTTTGATCTACTTTTGTAAAGGAATACAGTATTTCTTGACTTAGATACTGTAGTGTAGAGTGTGCAGTGCTTTACAAAGACAAAAGGTTCATAATCAAATCAATTGGTTGTTAATGCAGTGTGATAAAAAATTAAGAAAAAAAATCAAAGTCACAACTGGCCAGGGGTAAATATGCAATTGAGTTGCACAGCTATATCCAGTTGCAATTAAATGGTGAACAAAAGAATTGTAACTTTTTATTTCATGGAAAGAATTCAGAGTAGAGCAACTAAAACTAGAAAGGGAAAGTTTAAGTATAAACTTTGAATTTGGCATGAAAGGCCGCATTTTGGAAGGGAATGTGTGTGTTTGGGCTGCAGATTTTAAAACTCAATAATGGCAATGATGAGGACATTGTTGTTTTTAACTTACCCTTTAAATATAGCTCTCACAGGAATGAATGAGTATGTCAGTTGGTTTGTACTCGTGTCAGGTTGGGGGATAAAAAACAAACTTTTTTGATGATTGGTCAAAATGTGTTTCACTTTAAGTATGGCTGCCACAGAAATGGATAAGTAGATTGTTAGGTGTGTGTACTTGTGTCAGGTTGGGGGTTAAAAAAACAACTTTTTTGATGATTGGACAATTTTTTTTTTTTTATTTAGTTACCCTTTAAGTATGTCAGCAACTGAAATAGAGGGGTAGGTCAGTAGGTGTGTGTACCTGTGCCAGGTTGTGGGTTTAAAAAGCAAACCTTTTTAATGATTAGTCAAAATTTGTTTTTTTTACTATAGTTACCCTTTAAGTATGGCTGCCACAGAAATGGAAGGGTAGGTCAGAAAGTGTGTGTAACTGGGTGTGGTTGAGGGGTATGTCTTTTTTTGTGTTGTTGGAGCCAAAATTATAAAATCTGCCATTATTTGGACAAAATGTATGTTATTGGGATTTTAAACTACATTTACTGTGATCATCTTTTGGTATTAAATCATCTGCATAGTTATAATTTCACTTACTTCCTGTTTCTGTATAAGCAAGATATAGTTTTAAGGTCTGTATTGTAAAATAGAGGTAACTTCCTCTTTTATAAGCTGTAATGCTAAAATAAGTAAATTGTCAGTATGAAATGATGCCCTGCTAGGTGACTGCTATTTATTTCCTGTGTTATATATGCAAAGATGCTTTTGTAACTTTATAGAAGTATTTGAGCCAATAGCCAGTAAAAAGACTACCAGTATGATTCTGAAATTCTACCTTGTACGATAGTGAGACAGAATCAGTGTAACTGACGGTAATTTGTTAAAATGTAATGACGTATAATAATTAATATATAATGAGATATACTGAGTATTAAGCTTTGCACCAAATTGTAACCAATGATATAATGCAACATACTCCTACTGTGTGACAAAATGTTGTATGTTAGGATATAAAAAGAATGTCACAAAGGAAGGTAGTTAGAGAATTCTCTCACCTTGCATAGATCTTGTTGTTTCTGTGTAAGAGATATTTCAATAAAACTTCCATTCTATTTGAAAGTGTACCTGCAGATTATTTGTCCCCACTGGGAACCATGGCGGAGAGAGTTGGCTCCGTCAGTGTTTACAACATAAAACTAACTTTCATTTAGTATAGTATAGTATAGTATTTGAGGTTGAATAAAGACATACGTCCATCCAGTCCAACCCATCTAGCAATATCCTCATTTCCTGCCTAACTGTTGATCCAGAGGAAGGCAAAAAAACCCCACCAAATTTATGAAGGGGGAAAAAATTCCTTCCTGACTCCAAAATTAGGATATTTCAAAATTATTTTTTTTACTTTATTTACCCTTTAAGTATAGCTGCAACAGGAATGGAAAGGTAGGTCAGTAGATGGGTGTACCTGTGTCTTTGTGAAGGGTTGGGGGTATCAGCGTTTATGACAATGAAACAAACTGCTTTCAAATATCGACATTTGAGGATTGCTACCATTATATTCTATGGGAAAAAATGTCCTGAAATTCGCCGATAACAACGTACCGCTTCCGTGGATTCCTTAGCTAGGTAATACTTATCTACACTTCTCCTATATGCCCCTGCATGTCTGTACCAAATTTCATGTCTCCAGCTCAAAAACTGTGGGAGGAGATACAGTCCAAAAAAGAAAAGAAAAAAGAAGAAATAGAAAGAACAATAATTTAGCTCTTCAAGTCAAATTAATAATAAAGGGAATGGAAGAGCTTGAATATAAAGAGCAATTGTATAATTTATAATTATTTACACAGGAGAAAAGGCTCTGGCATGGGGATATGATTACATTAACGGGCCATACAATAAACTATCTGTGGCATTGTTCACCAAAAGAACATGTCAGAGGACATGCGGACATCACTTAAAGGAACACTAAATCAGGATTTTAGTACATAGAATCCGTTTCCATTATTCACAGTGAGATGAGAACGCTTATTCCCACCTCCCTGTGAATAATAGGACACTCAGGGGACACTGGAACTTACCTTACTGCCGCTCCACTCGCAGCTGCTTCTGCACTGACAGCCGCGCTGCCCGATCGTGCGCCTATCTTTTGTATTTTGGCACGCATGTGTCTAAGAAAGGCTCTTGGTCGGGACAGCACGGCTATCAGTGCAGAAGCAGCTGCTAGAGGAGCAGTGGTAAGGTAAGTTCCAGTGCCCCCTGAGCATTCTATTATTCACAGGGAGGTGGGAATAAGAGTTCTCACCTCCCTGTGAATAATAGAAATGGATTCTATGTACTATAAAATCCTGATTTCCTCATTTAGTGTTCCTTTAAACGGCATTTATACTGAAAAATAGGTTATTTTAAATTGACCATAACTGGAAACTATAATTATTCCCAACCACCACTGTATCATTTTTTTTTTTGATCTGCCACCTATTTCTTTAGATATCCAATCTAAAACTTCTTATATTTAAGCTGTCAATCAAGTTCCTTGCTCTCAAAAACAATTCTTCTGTTTTTTCATTGTTAGAACGGTAAAGCTATGGAACTGTCTTCCAGTGGATGTTGTAAAGGCAGGTTCATTGGTCAGTTTAAAAAAGAAAGTTGGATGGGTTTCTGCAAACAAGGAATGTTGCAAGTTACTGGTATTGATACATAAAGTAGAGTTGATCCAGGGAAATTTCCGATTGCCACTTGGAGTCAGGGAGGAATTTTTTTTCCTTTCATAATTTTGGTGGGTTTTTTTTGCCTTCCTCTGGATCAATAGTTAGGCAGGAAATGTGGGTATTGCAGAGTTGATTAAACTGGATTGATGTATGTCTTTATTCAACCTCAAATACTATACTATATTATACATTTTTACAAAAAAAAATTACATAATTAGAAGAAGTTAACCTTGCATTGCTCTCAGATCACAACTACACCAACACTTCAATTCCAGCAGATATTGGACATAAATTCTAGATCTATTATGTACTTAGGGGAATGCACTGGCCATGCAGGTATTAAGTTATAGATACTATCCTCTTGATTCTGTATTGTTTTAATAAGTTGCTCTTTAAATATACTGTAATCCCACACAGTAACCCCCAATTCCTTGCCACTGCAGATGTTTTGAAACTACAACTCCCAGAATGCTTTAGTTGCTGGGAGTTGTAGTTTCCAAACATCTGCAAGTATCAATCTCCTAACTTTGAGTAATCCGACGGCCGCTCGCTCCACATCTTCTGCTCTGCTGCCTGACGTCATTACTCGCCGCTGAGAAGTGACGTCAGCCTGCAGAACAGAGGAATTACTGAAAGGTAAGAGATTGACGCCGGATTACTGAAAGGTAAGAGATTGACTTGAGTATAAAACTCAGTTTATACTCGAGTATATACGGTATACAGGTCAGTGTGTGCTGGACATGGCATTTTATATATACATTTATTATATTACAGGTCAGTGTTTTGCTGGAAATGCATTTTATATATACTGGTCAGTGTGTGCTGGACATGGCATTATATATATACAGGTCAATTTTGAGCTGTTGGACATGGCATTAATATATACTGGTTAGTGTGTGCTGGACATGGCATTTTATATATACAGGTCAGTGTGTGCTGGACATGGCATTATATATATACAGGTCAATTTGAGCTGTTGGACATGGCATTATATATACTGGTTAGTGTGTGCTGGACATGGCATTTTATATATACCGGTCAGTGTGTGCTGGACATGGCATTTTATATATACAGGTCAGTGTGTGCTGGATAGTGGCACCATCTTCTGTGGTGCTTTACAATAACATAATCATACATTACATACAAGGGTAATACATACAGTAGGTTGTAAATAGATTGGCAGCAGAGTTTGATAAGCAAGTCAAGCTATGTGCTGCCTGAAGAGGTGGGTTTTGAGGTTATGTTTAAAAATATAATGGGACTATGAATGACAGACAGATGGAGGAATGGAGATCCAGAGCAGAGGGGCAGCACAAGCAAAGTCCTTAATGCAGGCATGGGAAGAGGTGACAAGGGTGGATGAGTAGAGGATATCGTTAGCAGAGCAAAGGTTGCGCCTGGGGTGGTATCTGTGGATCAGCTCTAAGACGTATGGAGGATAGGGTAAGCAGCTTAAAATTAGACTTTGTGAAATGTGCAGCCAGTGGAGAGACTGACAGAGAGGAGAGGCGTTATAAAAGCGAAAAGAGAAATTAAATGAGCCAGGCAGCATAGTTTAGGATGGATTAAAGTAGTACCAGGCGGTTGTTTGGTAGACCACACAGGAGTGTGTTGCAGTAGTCAAGCTGTGATATGATTAGGCTATGGACAAGGAATTTGGTAGCGTCATGCAAGAGGGAGGGACAAATGCGAAAGATGATTGGGGGTCGATAGGAGTTGGCAAGCGAGTTGACATGGGGATATGAGGAGATGAGGATATCGGTGTGTAGTTAATATTAATAGTGATACTAGGGAGGGAAAACTTTTGTCCATGTTCAGTTTGAGGATGCGGGAGGACATAAAGGCAGAGATGGCACTAAGGCATTTAGGGGCATAGGATATCAGTGTAGGGAGATCTGGGATAATTTTGGGTATCATCAGCATACAAATGATACTGGAATCCAAATATACAGGTCAGTGTGTGCTGGACATGGCATTTTATATATACGGGTCAGTGTGCGCTGGACATGGCATTTTATCCATTATCAGAGTCTGCGTCAATGATTGTATAAGAGTGTGGGTGCCAGCCATTTCCACTCTGAAAAAATCATTCTGTTCCAGTGATTTTACCAGTGTCTGGGTATCAACCAGTTATCAGAGTTTGCGCAAATTGGTTTACAAGTGTCTCCGTGCCAACCATTTATCGTAGTCTGTGCCAATAATTGTATCGGTTTCAAACAATTATCAGAGTCTCAGGGTTATTCAATAAAATTTCTTATTGTTAAAAATGATTATTTTTGTCCCAACTAATAAGATGTTAGCTTTCAAATGTTAAATGATATCTAATTGGTTGGGGCAAAATTAGCACAATTTTTAATGATAAGAACTTTAATTGAATCTCTTTGTCTGTGTCCACACCTATTAAGTCTTATTGTATATGTGTACATATCCAAATTCCCATTCGTGGAATTTCCAAACGTTCGAGGGTTTCCGGCTGTTCTGTAATCCTCAAAAGCCGAAATTCGAGAACCCTCAAATATTTGAGGAATCTCGAATGTCCGAAAATCCTGCGTCCGGACAGACATACATATATATATATATATATATATATATATATATATATATATATATATAGAATATATATATCTATCTATCTTTACAGGGCCCCTATCTATCTATACTGTTGATGGCCCTGTAATAGGCGGAAACATGTTAACCTACATCTGGTGAAAAAACACCACTTTTTTGATTTCACTAAGTCCCGTGAGTGCACCCCGTCTTTTGATTGTTTTATATATATATATATATATATATATATATATATATATATAAAATAAATGAAGTTAGGATAGCTGAACAAAGCATCACTAACGCTAAACAATTTTTAATGTATATTAATATTTTAATAGTAAGAAGATGAGGACTGACAATGTGGCATCATTAATTAATAGGGATAAGTTAGTTACAGAGGATGGCGATAAAGCAAATGTCTTGAACATTTTCCCCCCCTCTATATATACTATAGAAAATCCAAGTACAGATATCATAGAGTACAGTAGCAATAATGGTGTAAAAGATGCACTTTGATTAACCGAGGATATGGTGAAGAAACAACTTAATAAAGTTAATATTTATAAATCCCCTGCATAGGATAAAATATATCCTTGGGTCCTTAGGGAGCTAAGTTCAGTTTTATCTAGTCCATTGTGGCACTGACAAGTGCCTTTTGGGGCTCAAAGGGTCACGCCTCTCGAAACGCATCTCGCACTTATAAGGGCCCTTGTGGCACTGATAAGAGCCTTTTGGGGCTTATGGGATCCCGCAGCTCGAAAGCGGGACCCCCCTCCCCTCTACTTAGAGGTGACTTTGTGCCACTTAGAAGTTCCCTTGTGGCACTGATAAGTGGCTTTTGAGGCTATAGGGGACCCGCATCTCAAAACTGGGACCCCCCTCCCCGGCACTTATATATATTAAAGTGCCTTTGTGTGTGTCCTGCAGCTCGAAACCAGACCTGATTGGTTAACATTTCCATGCTTGCAATCATCATCACATTAACCAATCATATTCAGATATGATTGGTTAATCTTCGAATGTTCGGAAATCCTCGTACATTTGGGGATTTTTGAAAATAAGTCTGTGAGTTCAGAAAACCCAAAGTTGGGAAGTTCGAAAGGGTTTGTCCGAACTATTAAAGTTCGAAGTTTGGTTCAGCCTATCTCTAATAAGAAACAATCAACATGGATTTAGGAGGAATAGATCTTGTCAAACTAACTTGCTTGGCTTTTATGAAGAATTGAGTAGAAATTTAGACTCTGGCATAGCAGTAGATGTAGAATACTTGGATTTTGCTAAGGCTTTTAATACAGTCCCCCATAGGCAACTAATGTATAAGCTAAGGTTTTTTTGGGCTGGGGTGGCACATTTGTACATGGATAGAAGGTTGGTTGATGGATAGGATGCAGAGAGTAGTTGTTAATGGGGTTTCATCAATATGGACAAAAGTTCTAAGTGGGGTGCGACAGGGTTCTATGTTGGGGCCACTTGTGGGATGTGGGTATTGTCAGCAAGGTTTCTGTGCTTGCTGACGACACAAACTTTTGTCCGCCAATAAAATCTTCAGAGGATGTGCAATAGTTAACAGGTGGATCTAGATAAATTGTCACATTGGGCTGCTAAGTGGCAGATGAGATTCAATGTTGAGAAATGTAAGGTGATGCATTTTGGACTTAAAAATACTTGTGCTTGTTATACTATAAAAGGCTCTGTGTTAAGTGAATCCCTGTTGGAAAGAGATCTTGGAGTTTTGGTGAATAACAAACTTAAAGGTAGCAAGCAGTGCCAGGCAGCAACAGCTTGAGCCAGCAAAATACTGTTTTGTATAAGGAGAGGTATGAATTCAAGTGAGAAAAATGTTATTCTCCATCTTTACAAAGCATTGGTAAGGCCTTATTAAGAATATGCAATGCAATGGCTTGCATGGGGATATGATTTATTGTATGGCATGAAAGGGCCATACTATAAACTCTGGGGCATTGTTCACCAAATGAACATGTCAGAGGACACATGGACATCCACAAACTACAGTCATCTGCACTCGTTCTAAGTGTGGGCGCTCACAAGATCCAACCCTTGGTGGATAGGTATATTAGAACGTTGAGGGTTGCACTCCAGACAATAATTTATTCTTAAGTGACCACACATCATTACAACGTTTCGGGGGGTATAAACATGCCCCCTTCCTCAGGTGAGAAAGGGGGCATGAGGAAGGGGGCACGTTTATACCCCCGAAACCTTGTGATATGATGTGTGGTTACTAATTAATAAATTATTGTCTGGAGTGCGACCCTCAACCCTGTCTTCTTCCAACACACAGACATCCCCTAAGAGTTCGGAAAGGAATTTTCACTATAAGAACGGTACATCTATGGAACTGTCTTCCACTGGACGTTGTGATGGCAGGTTCATTAGACAGTTTAAAAAGAAAGCTGGATGAGTTTCTGAAAACTGTTGAGTTGATCCAGGGATATTTCCGATTGCTACTTCATAATTCTGTTTTCCCCCCGCCTTCCTCTGAAACAGTTAGACAGGAAATGTGGGTATTGTAGGGTGAACTGGATGGACGTAATTCTTTATTCAACTTCAAATCGTATGTTACTATACTATCATAGTAAGCTGCGTTACCCGCCTGAAATCCCACAATAATCACTTTTACTGCATACCTGCATTGCAGCCTCCATTCAGGAAACATTAGTTCTCGCATTACATAGCATTTTACATATTGCATCTGGTAATCTGTAAATGTTTTTGTAATAAATACTCAATAATGATTAAATTAAGTTGTTAGGCAAAAATGTGCAAAAATTTTCCTGGTGATATATTTTGCACTTTATTATCTGCATTACTAACAAAATATTTCAAAAATGTCACTGATTTTTTCAGTTTAATTGCTATGTCTTACCTCCTGTTCTTAAATCAAACTACCAGAAGACATGATTGAACACGAGAAACTTATCTCTAATGCTTTTTCTGACGGGTCCCGACATGCCCTTACAATGTACACACAAATGTGTCGTGGTCAGTGCGCACATCGTACGTGTGTACGAACCTTTACTGTCAATGGTCTTAGAACCTGGGAAATGGTCTGGGGAACACCTAAATATCCCCAAAACTTGTTCAACCACTAACTTTCCTCACGATCGGGCCAATGTCGGGCTTCTGCATTTAATTTTTGAGGTTTACTGAAATCGAACGCTACATTTGAAGGTTATTCGAATGCCGCATTTGATGGTGGACATGCCCTTTAAGATAAAGAAGAGCTCTTTTATCTTAACAGACAGAGCAAAACCAAAGGAAACAATATGTAAATATTTTAGAGGATACAGCACCCAAAGCTTCCATTTGTAATATGGTTAGATTTGCCTTCATACCCCAGGACTTCTTTATTATCGAATTCTTCAAGACCAGTTATTAAAAAATGAAACCCAAAACATTATCCTTTAGAGATAATAAAGCACCACTAGAATTGTTGCATTTTTGATCAAAAGGACTTGGATATGTTACACCTAACATAGTTCAAAATGTTTGTGTCCATTATCTCGATTTAACCAGAGCTCACTTTCCCCACACCCAGACCACCTGGCCACCCAAGGAAACTGCCCAAGCTCCACCCACCAGAGGACAAATGAAAACAGTCTGGGACACTGGGAGTAAAGATGTTCGAAACCATTGAGTTTCGTTCAGAAAACAGACCCAAAGAACAGTATATAAATAGCAACAGTAAGTTAGTGCAAATGGCTCAGGGACATGGAAAATAGTCTGGGGAACACGTACAAATAACCAAACTTGTAAAAAAACTTTCTTCAGCACAAGCCATTTTCGAGTGTCCGCATCACATTTTCGATAATCTTGGGATATTTGAAATTGAGGGCTTGTGTATTCGCTATTTCTCCCATATTCAAAATTGAGGAATTACATTTTCAGAATCGAAGTTCAGAACCAGCCTATATAGTCGATAAACTCTGAATATTCAAATTTGAAAATTCTAGAATATTGTATTTCGTAAATTCATTAATTCTAGTATTGTATAATTGTATAATCTTTGGGTACACATCTCAGTACACAATAAAATACAAAGAAGGGCATGTTCACGCCCCAAACTAAAAATTCACCAACTACTGGCCCCTCTGTACAATTTAAAAAAATCCTTACCTTACATCCCTGCTTCTTATGTTCTCCTGTAGTGCCTCTTCAAAGTCCAGGAAACTGAAGGGTAGGAGCTTTATTCCTGTTCAAAAGGTCTCTGCCTCTGTTGTGTCCTCTCAGTTGCTGCTGGCATGTGCAGTAGAGGCCCCCCCCCTCCCAAATCCTGATCTCTCCCTGGCTGCTACTGCTTTAGTGTGAATTCCCTTTAGCATATTGCAGGCCATGCCCTCCCACCCTCAACCACTATATTCTGACTTTAAAAATTAATTCCTATCTCTACTTACAGCTCATCGGGCCTGCGCCGTTCTGCATTAATGGCAGCAGCGGCTGTGATTGGCTGCCTCTCAGCCAATCTCAGCTCTGGCTGCTGGTCCGGCCCCCTGCTTGTAGTTCCGGCGGGAATGGGAGCTGGACCAGAGTGGTCCAGTAGTAGAGATGGGAATAGATTTTTTAAGTATAGCGGTTGGGGGTGGAGTCGCATGGCCTGCAATATACCTAAAGTTTAAAATGATGGTGGAGATGCCCTTTAACTAAAAGTTTCATACATAGGTTAAGAATACCATAATATTTAAATTATGGTTAAATTGATGTAAGTATAAATTGAAATATGTAGTATATGTGTGTAGTTGTGCAAATTCGATAATTATTGAAAATCCAGGAAAATCCCGCAGTACGATAATCTGACAGTTCAGAGTCAGAACTTGGAAATGGACTTCATCCCTAACTGGGACAGGTATATTAAAATAGGGTTGTTCTGGTGGTGATACTGGGACATTTGGGGGTATGTACTGAAGGAGTAGGTGTAGTATCCCACTTAAAAGATTGTAAAAAGGATTGATAGCATTTAGAATCCCTATTCTATATGTTTAGCAATAAATAAATATATACTATTATTTTGTTTCAGGGTGTTGGTTTTCTAAACATGTTGACACAATGATTGTTTGTCCAACACATTTTTGACCACTTGTATTGTCTGTGTCTTTTAGCATTCTGTTAAATGATCACTCTCTGGGGTCAGTCTGTTCTGATTGGACAATTCCTATGCTAAAGCTGGGTACACACAGTACCAATCAAGCCGTAATACCAATCTGACGGTATCTGGGCTTTATCGATACTGTGTGTACCTTGCTTCTCCGAACGATAGCGCAGCCAGAGAACGATCGGCCAAACGCTCGTTCAGAAAAGAGGGAACATTTCCCTCAGCCGCGGTACACTCCCTATAGGGGAGTCGTCCGCGGCTGAGGGAAACACAGAGTGCCAAGCGTTCTCCCTATGCTGTGCACTGTGTGTAGGGGGAACGAACAAACGCTCGTTTGGAAAAGAGGGAACATTTCCCTCGGCCGCGGTAGACTCCCTATAGGAGTCCAGAGCATTCTCCCTGTGCTGTGCATAGGGGGATCTTAGAAAAATGACAAACAGGATCTTGCAGATTCTGTCTGATATCTTTCAGAAATCTGTAGTGTGTGTACCCAGCTTAATACTTTACACTGGCATGTTATCCTTGAGGTGCCAGTATCTGCACCTACTGTACTGTATAATCTATGGCAAAACTGGATTTTGATGCTTTTCCTCTTTGACTAAGCAGAGTTTTTAGCAGATTCGTACTTGCCAACATAATCTTTTCATCTTCATTCTATTTCTGACATCTTAAAAACGTTGATGTTACATCAATGCAGAGCAGCAGATGCTGTTGAAAAACATCCAGAAACCCCAAGATAACAATGAAAAAATAAATATAAAATGCAGTATTGCCAAACTACCCACTGTGTCTGTAACACCTGTGTGTCATATACACGCTGCAGCTGTAAATATGCCACTTTTCATCCATCTGCATTGCGCAGCCTGTGGAAGCAGTTGCTTTGGATTTGTAAGGAGGTGGTTCTGGTTGCAAAATTCCTACAGTGCAATTAAGGAACAGCATGTTTCCCCACTATTCCCAGCACTGCTTTTATCTACTCTGCTCATATTTCTTTTGGTTTTTTTTTGTTGTTGTCTCCTGTTTTATGGGTGTTTTGCTGTTGAATGCAGATGAGTCAAGACTTGGAAAAGAACCAGACATTTGTTGTAAAGTATCCAATGCCCATGGTGGCTGCACTGAGTCACAAAGTTCTTCGCTAAAATGAACACTAGAGTAGGAGATAAACAAAACTGTTGAGTTTTCATTCTGACAGTTTCAATTGCAATTTTCGAATAATCAATAGCAATTTTCAAATTAGATTTCCAAAAATATTTTTCTAGTTTTTGAATTCAATCTTTTCAATCTTCGAACTTTTTAACATCTAATTTTCGAATTTTCTATATTCTGATATTAAACTTGTTTCCCCTATCGTAATGTAACTCTCTGGATTCCCAAGTATTCCTTCAGTCCAAATACCCCAATCTACAACCACTATCTTCACCAATAGACAAGCCCCCGTTTGCCGGGAGGCTAGTTGTGCCTCACCGAACATGGTTGCCCCCTGGACTAAGAGTGCAAGGTATTCGAACTGAGGCCGGGAATACTGGAGAAGTCCGAAGAGAAACAGACAGACAAAGCACAAGGAAGAGAGACAAAGGTCAGAGACCAAAATACGAGGTACAGGCTAGGAGCAGGCAAAAGCACGGTCAAAAAAAGAGCAAGAGGTCAAAAACAGGAAACAGGCCACCAGGCACGGTACAGAGGGTTGAGCAAGAAGCGTAGTCAGGAATGAGCAGAGGTCAGGGCAGGCAGAGACGAATCAAGGTCAAAAAACAGGCAAGGGTCAATAACAGAGAATATACGAAGAAAAGCACACCACAAGCAAGATAGATAAACTAACCACTATATGGGGCAAGGACCAATGGGCTAAGGGGTTTAAAAAGACTAAAGGGACCAATAGGAGGACTGCGAAGAAGAAGAAGAGAGCAGATTGGATAATGGGAAGATTTTGAATAAGAAAGCGAACTGTCACTTTAAACATGGAACGCACTTTCGCAGAGTATAAGAAGCGCCCGCGAATGTGAAGATCGCCGAATCGGAAGTTGCGAACAAAGCGTCAACGCCACCAAAGACCAAGAAGCCGAAAGCCGCCGGAGAAAGATGAAGGCGCTTGGACGTGGAGGATGCTCCGCGGGATCCCCAAACAGGCACGTTTCTCTTTACAGGTAAGTTCCGTGTTTCGAAAATTCTGTCAGATCCAGGGATTTAGAATTCGGTAGTATGCAGCCAGGAAATGCTGTAATATTCATCAGAAGGCCCACAAGTTTTACATCCCTGTTGTAGACAGAGTTCCATGGTTTGTAGAATATTTATATTAATAGTCTTATTTCCTGAAGAAGTAAGTGTTTATACCATAAAATCCCAAGGAGATCTGGAATGGAAAAAATACAGTACTATTTCCATTGAAACTCTCTCTCTTTCTCCCTCTCATATATATAATATTGTTGCCTATCCCATTGATATATTACAAGAGCATTTAAAGGCAATAGTTTTTTGAACAAATATCAGTAATTATCATGTATATCCTACATTATTTTCTACATTCACTACCGTCAACTACACATCAATTCTTTTACTTAATTGACTTCACTGCCAATAAACTCAAGACCAAAATGGATGACTGGCACACAGCCTGAATAATGATATTTCCAGCCCTGATAATGGGAAAGGTCTCTTTTGTAGAGCCATGGGAACGGAGGACCAACGTTAGAAAATCATTAAGGCTGAACATAAAAAAATACGAGATCTTGTACAAAAATAGATATAAAATGAGATAAATTATGAATAGAAATATACTTTCATGGCAAACCATCTACAACCAGTGAGGATATGTTTCACTGAAACATTGGGTTGCTTTGTGTCTGAATAAACTATAGAGGTTGTCTCCATTTAATCACCAGTTCATCCGATAAGCGTTCTGGTTCATCTTTTTGTTCTGCATTGACAATTGTCCCTTTGGAATGGGGTTTGAACAGAGCAGCACAGGAGAAAACTAGCAGGTGTGTGAGTGTGCCTATCCATTACTATTTCAAATAGATTGGGGTTTAGCCCCCAAAGTTGTAGGATTCCCCCACAAAATATATGCAGACTTAAGTTGTTAAATATTTTAAACCCATGGTACATTGCTCCCAATGCCTCATTGCACTTTTGATTATGACATGCTAATGTATTAGGATAAAATTGGGCCCTGGACAGGGCTGATATTTGGGGGGCCCTTGGTTTTGTATTGTTTGGTTGTAGAACTGAATAGAGATCCCCTGATGTTTATTGGGTCCTAGGCAGCTGCTTAGGTTGTCTTAATGGAAAAATCCTGTTCTGGACATACTAAAATTCTTAAAAACATTTAAATGTTTGGCTACAAAAATCAACAAGTGTTTTATAGATTTTATCTTTCGTGGAAATCCAGTTCATTTTCAAATATGGTACCAGTACAGATACATACAGCACATCCCTAGCTATATTTATTTCCAACCTTTTCTCTACATTTTGCACCCACACTGTGCCAGTTAGCTCTGTCTGGGTCAGCACAAAATAATTACCAGTTTTATCTGATTTCTGCACAGATGCTGAACAGTCCCCCTATTACATATTCCTGTTTAATAAGCTTCACTTTGACAGAAAATGAAATAATAGATTATTTTTCTTTGTTTAGTTAGTCATGCAGATCTATGCAATGCTTTGTCAGATAAAGCTTTCACTGAATGCCTCTGGGAGCATTGTGAGTTCCTGACAATGATTGTAAGCACGTGCGCCAGAGTACACCCATTATTAAAGATTAGTACAGTGGTGCTTATAATGTATTTAGGGTGTCTGTTACTGAATATTTCTACTGTCATCGCAACAAAAGTGTGATGATCACAGTTAAAGTTGAACAAAGAAAATGCTGTCAGGCAATTAGCAAACCAAGTCAGCAGTAGCAGAGACAAATATATCATGTTTGGAATGCAACATTATTTGACTCGTAATAACTGTGGATATAGAACCACGGCGCGCACACACAATACCTTTTTTCTTCTGTTTTGAGAATGACATTTGCAAACAGACTGTAAATGATACATTGGTTAAACTGGTTAGAAACTCCCCTCCGTATTCTTTTAGTGGGGTTCTCAATTGCTCGCAGGTCTGGGAGCATTTGAATTTGGGTTTCCTAAAGCACAATCTGCCTTTTGTAGGTTATGTGGTAACACCATACTCTCCAAAGGATGCTGTGTTTAAACAATCCGCCTAGAATTGAATGGGGAGGTGAAAAGCTCAAATGTGAAAGGTGAAATTGCAAAAGGGAAGACGAAGTGGAATCTGATGATTTGTGATGAATGATTGTTGTACTATTTAGAGGAGAAAACATTTAGAAAATCCAAGCTTTGCCAATGAAAACCCGACACCAACACTTATAGACAAGTGAATAGGAAATGTCTGATTAAACTGCGTGTTTTCAATTTGTTTGTATGTAAGATACCCCAAATGTTCTAACCCTGACCCTCTCTCTTCTTTGTGCACTGCTCACTGCCTACTCTGCTGATAGCCTTACTGACAGAGGATCCAGTTAATTCTTTGGAGGTTCTATGTTTATGATTTGAAAACCACCCCATGAATCCAATTATTTACAAACAATCATCATTTTTCTTTGACTGGGTAATGCAGAGACTGATTATAATAAAGGTGGTTTGGGCCCATAGTCAAGGGATCAAGATGGTGCCCAGACCTGGAGACCAGAATATAGTTTTGAAAATTTACAGAGCAACTTAAGGAACCTGCAGCTTCAGTATTGTGTGCATATTACAACTAATCTATAGTCAGAAATAAAATAGATAGGTCCATGTCCATAGATTGCCCCCTGGCCTCAAATGAATCCACCTCTGTGTAAATATTTTAAACACCAAATAATGCAGTATTTTTAATTAAGCAAAGGATAAACACAGGCAGAAAGCAAGAGAGATATGAAGCATTTCTCTTCATCTTCACCTCTGTGTCTGCATCCCCCCCTATTATTATTGCCTCCTAGTCCTAGGTGCCTTAAAGCATTTTCCCCCAACCCACTGATTTCAGGCAGATGTGCATTCACACCTACAGAGATGCTTGCATTGTCAGTCGCTTTCTTTAGGAGGGTGATTATAGGAATCTTGCCTGTTCTCTCCAGGGCACAAGGGTGATCAGGAAAATAATTAAATGATAGAATGTGCACCAACTCATGGCCATAAGGTTCCATTTATTAGATTTTTCCTGATCGTATACATTAAGATAAACACTGGTTGCTTTGAGTTATGGGATATTCACTAAGTTAGCCCATGTTTGTGCATTACCTTGATACGTTCCTTCAGAACAAAGAAGCTTTCTATGGTACAATATAATTATTTTGTCTTGTGCAAGGAATCCTCTGCTGTAAATACTATGATTATGTATTTGTACATGAACATAAAGTGATGAGAATATCGCAGTGTAATGTTGTGACTGTTAGAAAGTCTTTGTAATTGTTAGCAAGTGTAATTTAAAAATCTAAACCAGATGTAAGCAAAGAAAAAAAACAAGATCCTGCACACCTTTACCAAAAATCAAAAGGTAGGTAAATGCTGGGTGCAACCAGAACTGTAGCCAACAGCACCTAGAATGCTAAATAATACTGGACACACCAGTCTTGACCAACAAAACTATTATTATAGTGACGTTTCGGTGCTATAGGGGCACCTTCCTCAGACAAGTCTTTTTTTATTTGTCTGAGGAAGGTGCCACTATAGCACCGAAACGTCACTATAATAAATAGTTTGTTGGTCAAGACTGGTGTGCCCAGTTATTTAGTATTTCTAGTCAGATGTAAGCAAAGAACTTGGAAAAATACTGAACAGGGAAAAACAGGATAACCCGCAGGTAGTAGGTAGTATTGTATAAAGTATTACATAGGTTCAATTACTGTGTATAAGGTTTTGCCAACTTTACTACAGAGTGATAATGGCAGGGGAGCCTCTAGTGCGCTGGAGGAAGAGCCCATTGGTTGTTAACATATGTCACATTAAAGATTCACTTCCAGCAGCATTGCTGATGTGGCACTTGTGTAAAAAAAAAACAGGATCGTCATACTGATGAAGTGATTTGATGTAACAAAAGGTGTCAGACACTACCCCTGTGAGTCCTGTGCACATGGATCAATATAGATGTTTGGTGCTTCCTTTTAAAAATTTGATTGTAGATGAAAACTACGTGTGCAGCCCGCTCCTGTTTTGATATTGAATATCGTTATAGATTAAATTCCATTGAAATTTGTAAAACAGAACACTTTAGCTAAAGCAACAAATGACTGAACTTTCAATTTAGAACATTTTAATCGGATCAGGTGTCAACTGTCCTCAAAGGATAACAGGTTAGTCATTGAAAATCATTAACCTTGTGTTTTAAGATAGACAGACTAAAGAGTGCCAATGTCAACCATAGAGTGCCACAGTAAGGTACTAGCTCATACCCCTGCTAGATTGAATGTATGGAGATATCAGGCAAACAAATCTGGGAGTTATTTGGTTTTCAGAAAAGAAATTATTTTTGGCTGGATTTCTTTTTAGCTAAATCTGAATATTGATGACATAGTGCAGATGTTTAGGGTCAAAGTATTGACATTCATAAAGATCCTGACGCCAAAGCTAGTGTTTTCCTTTAGGGAACTTTACTTTGGGTTTAAGTCAGTATTGCAGCTAATCTCTATAATAATATTTACAATAACTTTATTGCAGCTGGTAGACTACGTATGGTTCATTTAGTTGAAAATCCTTATTAGACAGTCTGAAACTTTGCATTTCTCTTAAAGGTTTATTGAAGTAATTGCTCCAGCCAATTCCTACCACCATTATTAAAGATTAGCACAGTGGTGCTTATAATGTATTTAGGGCAATTTAAAGGGTTGAATTTCACTGTAAGGTTTATCGAAGTAATCACCCGTGTTATTTAGCAATTTTAAAACAGTGACTTGCCTGTTTAACTACTGTTTCACAGTTTAACCACCCAAATACCAGTGGGATTATTTTAATTAAAAGTCTAAAATTTTCTAGATTGCTTGTGTTTCTGAAATCATAAGCCTGCAACTAATTGCAAATATTTTACTGTACTAATACAAATATCTAAACACAGACAAAAAGGGACATTTACCCAAAGACAAAATTTCACTCCCACCCCCCTATACTTACCTCTGTCCCAGAGGTCCCTGCAATGGAATTTTCCATTGGTTCATCACTGGCCCTAAATATTGTCAAATACCCCAACAGTTTTATGAGATTTCTTAGAGCTCACACAACTGCTAAAGAGGCAGCCAGGAAACAGCTGTACAGTTATTGGCCATGATTTCACTGTCACAGCCATGACTAAGAGTTGCTACCTGAAAGCACACAAAAAAAGAAAAGAAAAAAAAAAGAACTGAGAAAATATCAAAGAACAATGGAAAATATCCTTCCAAGGACACAGATCTTGGGGTATTGGAAGGTTAGAAAGAGAGTGAAATTGCATCTGGTTGGTGCAATGTAACTTTAAAAGACGCAGCTTAAGGACAAAAGCACTTACTTAAAGGTGCAACTATAGGAGGTAAAAGGTTTCAGGAACACCATCAGGGCTATTCAATAAAAGTTCTTATCGTTAAAAATTATGCTAATTTTACCCTGTCAGTAATATCAATGCCCTAACAAGAGAACAACTCCTAGGACATCTGCAGGGAGATTCAATAAAAGTTCTTATCGTTTAAAATGGTGCTAATTTTGACCCAACCAATCAGATGTTAGCTTTCAAATGTTAAATGATATCTGATTGGTTGGGACAAATTAGCACCATTTTAAACGATAAGAACTTTTATTGAATCTCCCTGCAGATATCCTAGGAGTTGTTCTCTTGTTAGGGCATTGATATTAGACAGGGTAAGACAACAGAGTTGTTCAGCCTTCCCATGCTTGCCCTTCAGGTAACAAGGTTCAGGCTTCTGGATTATCCTGTGACAGTAGGGACGTATACATGTCATTTGTATTGGATCAGTGGTCCTTAGATGTGCGTGGAAGGGTTTAAGCTGATGGACAGTTTTCTTTTTTAAAACTGGAAAGAATATAACTATACCTTTTTTATCATAGAACATGGAATGCACAAAGAGCTGGTATCATGGCAGCAAGTGTAATTTCACCCCAGCAGTATAAATTCGATAAAGTAATAGCGCCCCCATTTTTATATAGACATATATTTGTTATGTTTTTGTTGTCTGCAGGTGGATACATTTTAGTTCAAAATGACCTGGCATGGAGAAATGCCCTATGGGGAAAATAAATCAACCAAAATGTTAAAGTAAATTTACAAACAGAACAAAACACTTTAAATCCTTGCTTTAACTGCAAGCACAATCAAACAACAAATCTAGAAATTTAGTACTTTAGTACAGTATTGTAGATCTCCTACATTCACTGTGGTGTTATTTAGGTCTCTGTCAATCCAGGAGTTAATCTGACCTTCGAATTTTGTGTGAATGAGACCAATATCGTAACACAATGTTCCAGTGTCCTCAGGGACCACACACCAGGCCGGGAATTAAGGAATTTTTTGCAACATGAAAACAATTGAGTTATTCAAAATTGCATTTCATGGTTTCACCTGTGTTCAAGCAAGCATATCTGTAAATCCTTATCTGTTAGATGGTCCTTAAGGATGGATTTTAGGAATTCTTAAGGGAATTTTTAATTCAAAGCACTTTACTCCTGCACTTATAACCATTGCTTTGTATATGTATGTTACTCTCCTAACTAGATTGTAAGCTCTATGGGAAAGGGATATAATTATTTTATTTATGTACTGAACTATTTAGGTATTTGCCCCACTTTTTTTGTATTTTGTTACTGTACAGTGATGCGTCACCGGACCTGTTGCGTGGCATGCAATATGGTGCGTGTCTCCAAGATGGTGAGCATCTTCTCTGTATGTCAAACTACATTTTTGGGTGACGATAATTATGTTATGTTCCCTTGTAGAGGATGTGCACAGTGTAAATTTGTGAATAAGATTAACAGCTTCAAACATTCTACACTGGGTTATTAGATTAATTTAAAGGGGTATTTTAGCTGTAATACGGATTTATGTGTTTACGTACTAATATGCCCATGCAATCTCCCATATATTGGAGAAACAACACAAAAAAATATTGGAACAGGTACACAGAAGGAGAGGTGGGGACAGAGAACGTAGGTTAAAACCAAGGGAGGTTTTCTGGGCACATAAATTGAATACTTTATGGCCAAAGGGATTAAATAAAGATTATGTGGCTCATTTACCCCGATCACGATTCAATATCACGTTTGGAACGCTGGGTAAATCCCGAAAAGGGATTTACTCACAGCAGGATTTTATGGCATCTATTAACGCAAACAGGATATTGAATAGCGACTGGCAGATGCGCTGGTGTCTTTTGCATAGCCCGCGCATCTGGCGCTAATATGGAGTTAAAGTTATGCTAGCCAGTAGTGAACCCGTTAGCATGACTTTAACTCCATAAATTTTCCCCTATGACTTATATGTTTACCTAAAGGGCATATCCACCCTAAAAATCTTTTTTTAAAATATATGGTAGATACTCCCTGCCGACCCCAACCGCCATGTTATTTTTTAAAAAAAAACGATTAGGACTGTACTTTTCTCTCGTGGCGCACTGATACGGCTCTTTACTTGCTGGAACTTTCAAGCAGGGGGCCGGACTGCCAGCCTCGTCTGTGATTGGCTGAGACACAGCTGCCATCAATGGAGAGCACCGCAGAAACAAAGGAGGAGATCCAATTGCGGGCACCGCGTTACTTACCTTTGCCCGATCCCGCGATACAATAACTGACGTAAACGAGATTATGCCAGTTATTGCATCGCGGGATCGGGCTAAGATAAGAGCGTGGGTTTAACGCCTCCCACCCAGTGCTGGGTGTCGCGCTACATTTAACGGTAGGGGTTTTGCATCTGTAGCACGGCGCTATTTCCAAAAACATTTGGAAATGGCGCTGTGCTCTAAAATCCATCTAAAACCCACGTTAACCCGAAATTTCTTCGGGTTAACGCGGGTTTTAGACGGAATCTCCCCCAAAGTGCTTTAAGTACATTTCTATTTGGAACAAAGGCAAAAGCACGGAGACACGAACAAAACAGAGAAGGTTATTTAATAAAAGTTCTTATCGTTTAAAATGGTGCTAATTTTGCCCCAACCAATCAGATGTTAACTTTCAAGTTAAAGGGATATATGATGGTTGGGGCAAAATTAGCACCATTTTAAACGATAAGAACTTTTATTGAATCTCCCTGTAAGTTTGCAATCCACAGTGTTTATTGCTGCTCTACATGGTCACAACATGTTTGAAACGTGCAAGCGTTTTTTTCTCAAGTGTAACTCGTGGTTATGGGTATAGGGGTATCTACCCTATGTTAAAAAGATTTAACTCTAGGTGGAAGGACAAGCAAGGATGGATCCGGATGGTGGGAGGGAGGGGGGAATGGGCTCCTCTGTGCTACCTCCTGGAGGCTGCAGAAGAGGCAGAAGACAGCTACTACTCTTCACTTTCCTGGACTTGGGACAAGCATTGCAGGAGAACCATAAGGAGCAGAGATGCAAGGTAAGGATTTTTTAAGCTTCACAGTGGTACCAGTAGTGGGTGTATGGGGTATGTCTACCCCTCAAAAAAAATAAAATTGCGAGGTCCAGATTTGTGCCAATTCCTGACACATGCTGCACATACCCTTTAATGATATGTGTATAAATTGCGTAACCACGTCTCATTATGTTTGAGAAAGGGGTGGGATAACATTGCTATGCTAAGCTATGCTATGAATTATCTAATAAATATATTTGATGCTGCACATTTGGACTTTTTTTGTATCGATAGTGGGACTACGGGGACCCACTATCAATACACAAAAACATGACCTCCGATTATGTTTTCATATATCACAAACATTATACAATACCTTTATAATCCTTTACAGGAAGGACTTCTCAGTGAAGTTTACAATCTTCCTTTATTTTACTTGTCTTCCTCAACAAAAATCTTTCAACATTTTCAAATATATTTCTTGCACAATCACTTGCACCAACTGTTATTACATCGATCTTTTTTAGAGGTGGATTTTTAGAACACGTAAAGGAAGCAAGTGAAACAGGCAGGGTACTCTTCCCCTAGGCTTGGTACCCACTGGCAGATATTTCCCTAAAAACTATCATGCTTCCCATACAAGTCAGCATGATCGCCTGTGATTAACAGACATGTTAGATTATTCTTTCTTCTGCTGACATAGGGCGGTCACTATCAGAGTGCTACAGCTATTGCTCTGTTTATATTTAGAGCTTTGTGCTCCTATTACTCTAATCTTATATTTAGAGTTCAGCCATTTATTGAATTAATGTGGATTTCCCAAACTGATTACATTTCACTATAAAAACTATAGTACAAATCTATAGCATCTTTTCTTTTAACACACAATTTGCATTGATTAATTATTTTGCTTTACCAAGAACAAACAGTCTAGCCCTAGAAAAAAAATAGATAGGGTAATGGCGTATAAATCCATGTAAGAGTTTTATTTAGCCAAATCTTCACTTGCTCTTTAATTGCAAACAGAATGCAGGTATTAAAAATGGTTTTCAGATCTCATTTGCTCCAGGCACAGCCTGGTTACACTTGTAAATTTAAAATCCTCCTACGCTTTTAAATTCTTTAAGTCTCTGCTATTGTAACATATTAGTAGCTTTTTTTTTTACAAAGGTGAAAGGTCACTGTTATTGACATAATCCTTTGGACACTTCAAAAGATGAAGATTAGTGGCAATGCTTAGAAGTAATGCCCCCGAGATTGCTATTTGTCAAAAAGTTGATATTATTGATGGGAAAGGAAAAGAAGTGACATTTATCTAATAAAAAGAGCTGACTTACCTCATACAAAACAGGAAACTTCTGATTAGCAGGCCAAAAGGGATCTAAATCGGAAAAAAAAAATCTGTATTAGAAAATATTTAAGTGTCTAAGATTTTCTATACTTTTTATTAAAACAAGTTTGTAACAGGAAAAAAAAAAAAACTTGAAAAGTTGCGAACCATTATTAGAAACAGAAAAACATCATCAAACCACGAGTTGGCTATAAGAGGATATGGAACAAGGAAATGTGAAAGATCAAAACCAGAGGTGAAGGATTTAACACATCAAATCCATCCATCATCATCCAGTTAGCAGTTTATTACTGTGCATGGAAGCCATGGGTTGAGGCTCCAAAAACCCTTTGTTCCAGGTATATGTATATTATACATAATGTTTGCACTTTAATGTCCTCTATTAGTACTGTACACTAAAACCAATTAAATGTTACTTAGGATTTTTGACTTATGTTAAATTAATTTTTTTATCCATGCCCAGGACAGCCCTGCCTGTCTATAGAGTAGTCTTTAGCTAGGTACACACAGTACCAATAAAGCACCGATACTATCGGATCCAAATGTTTGGGTCGGCCGATCGCTTATCCGGGAAAGAGGGAAAATTTCCATCAGCCACGGTAGACTGATGGACATAGGAAGACCTAGTGTTCTTCCTATGCTGTGCATACGGAGACCTTTGGGTATTGTATGTATCATGATTTTTGAAGAATGACAAGTGTGTACCCAGCTTTTGTTTAGATTGTCAGTCTTTGTTTTAGTTACTTTGCTTATTAAATCTCTGTTGGAAAAAGATCTGGTGGTTCTAGTAGATAACAGACTACATTGCATAGGCTTACATGACTAAAGCTGGGTACACATTTGAACGATAAAGAGACAATGCCGTCAAATCCGGCTAAAGTATAGGGAGTCATCCATGGCTGAAGAAAATGTGCAGTCCCGAACAGTCTCCCTAATATATTATATGTTTGTCATCTTTTAAAGATCTTTAGCATATGTGCTCATCTTAACTTTTTCTTAAACTTTTCGGGCACTTTTTTCATTTTCTCTGAAAAAATATAACAAACAATTTCTCACATTAGTTGGAATGGGCTGGGAAAGGAATAAAGTCTTACCTCTCGTTCTTTAATTCATCAAACAGAAGCCGGCAAAGAAATTGTTTAACTTACCAATGATTGCGTGCCTCTGCTGCTTCCTCTGGCATTTCCCGGCTGCGTATGGTGAGCAGGTGCAGCCGGGAACTGCCAGAGGGAGCAGCAGAGGTATGTTATCGCAGGTAAATGTAATAATTTCATTGCTGACTCCTGTTTCATTAATTTCAGAATGGGAGGTAAGAGTTAGCTCCTTTACCACCCTTTCTTCAATTAATGAGAAAAGGGGTATGTTAATTTTTTTAGGGAACAAACCCTTTAAAGAGATAAACAAAAATGTATTTTCTGTGTTAGAAATGTCAACTTAACCTAATTACCAAAATGTTTTTTCTTATAAATAAGTTTAAATCAGCCCACCCACTTTACACTTAACAGTCCAACCAATGAGAACACATGCGTTCTGCATTGCAGGCAGAGCAATGTTCTGATTGGTTTGCTGATTCAACATTTGATCCAAGATGAATGTCGAATGGATTAATGTCAAGTGGATCAGCAGTTTTATCGAGAGGTAAGTTTGTATTGTATGAAGACCACAGTCCCCCATTAAGAATTTTGCTAGTTTTAGAAAAAAATTGTTAATATTAGTGTTATTGCCAAATACTTTGTCATAGACTTTATGGTCACAGACAGTTTCAATAATGTGAATAAACAAAAATATACAGATTAAGTAATGCTCTCTTGCTCACTCTCATGTTATTAATGTTTTATTGAGCAATAATAATAAAAGATACCTAATATATTAAAAAATAGACTGTCATGCCCCTTTAAGAGTTAACACTTTTACTTAGTAACAAAACGTAAGATCTCAAAATATCCATTTGTTGCTAGAGATCTCAATGATAGTGTATGGTGTACAGTGCTACAAAGAATGATAGAAACTGATGGCAGATAAGAACTGTCTCTTCTAATGTTTGATCTCTGGCCTATTTTAACGTTATCTGCTATTTAAAGCCACAGCCAGCTATGCTAGAATGCTATTTCATGGGTCTAATAAACAAATGGTTCACAAACAAGTGTATGGGGAATCCATTGACAAGCTGACACTAAAAGGGTAAGAATCAACAAAATTAGCTTGGGCTTAATTAGTACAGTTTGAAATTACCTCCAGTAATAACTGCTTCATTGGTGGGTATAAGTATAATGTAACATAGCACTGTGGTTAATCTGTATTCCTAACAGTAATAAACATATGCAAAAAATGTGTAAGTAATGAAACAATAATTAATAAATTATCTTTCCTTTGTAAATCCATGTAATCTCATTACTACAGTACAAGGCGACAATTAACCAGATGACAGCAAATTTAATTTAAGCTTATAAGCGTCCAATTAGAGCATTGTTTCCATTAACCTCAATGCATTTTACCAGTTAATCTGCATTAAATTTTTTGGAGAGGGACAATCAAATGAATAAAATATAATGTTCAGGAGCAAGAGCGACAACATACCTATATTATAGGCCTATCCACATAATCCCACATGTATACTACAGAGATTCCCATTATACAGTTACCGCCTACTATAATTAGAATCCCACAAATGTTCCAGAAAGGTTTTCTGCTATCATGAGGCAGTTATCACTGTATCTGTATCTACTTAATTTTATTAAGACAAGCAAACATTGTGAGGATTTGTTATTTTATCATTTAAATGACATTTAAAAATCTATAATATCTCTTAAAATATTTAAAATATAACCTACCCCTGTAGTGGATTTCTATGAGAGGAAATGTAAGATTATAGCCTTATAATCTTACAGTTCCAGAAGGAAACCAGAAGCCACAAAGGAGTAAGTTATAACAAATATGCACCCCGAACTGTAAATTAAAGGGATATTTGAAGTCACCTTGGAGTTCCGTGCCCTGTATAAAAGGTCTCGGACTGCGGCCTTGTGCTTTTATATGGTCACGGAACTCCTCTGTGACTTCTAATATCCTTATAATTTACAGTTGGGAGTGCATTATTCACTATATAATATACCAGGCAGCTATAAGCTTAAGGAGAGCTGGGCCAAAAGTAGCAGAAAGCCCACCACTGAGCATTAAAACGGAACAGAGCCTTCTTATAACAGAAGGCATCTTGCAGTCTCATGCTATATGAATAGCATCGCCCACAAAATCTAAGACACAAGGAGTCATTTCTCACTCCCAGGTATCCCTGAGTAAGGGGCGGAGATATGCAAAATGTAATATATTAAAATACAATAAAAGTTCATTATAAATCAATAACCACACAGATAAACGCATAAACAAGACAATACGAGTCAATGAGTATCCAGTAGTCCTTGTATATAAAATAAAGTCCCCAAGATACTTCTAATTTTTCCTTCTTCCCCAACAGCTGGCCTTATACATGCTCAGTGTGCTTCACCTGAGTGAGAGAGAGTCTGGCCAATAAGCTACAATGCATCAGTGATAGTAAAAAGAAATTTCAAAGTTTGTATTGACCTTATACAATGATATCTTTGATCAGGAATTACTAAAGCTGGGTACACACAATAAGGATAACAGGAATATTTCTTTTTACTATCCCATGATTTTTCTTCAGCCAATTTTTTTTTTAACCATTAATCTATTAATCTATTCTGTGCATTGCCGGGCAGTGTTTTCTTATGTACTATTATTTACATAAATAACCAATAAAAATTTAAAAAAAAAAAATCTTTTTTGTATTTAAACTCCAATATATATTTAGTACTTAATCATAAACTGTACTGGGAGCACTTACTATAACATTAACTGGATAAAGGGAGTTTTCCTGGGGACTTTTGAGTTAACAAAATAAAAAATTCCTATTCTTAATTATTACTAATATTATTTATGGCGAATGATCACATTATCTAGTGGAGATAACATTATTGAGTCAGGTCTAGTTTAACTGTTCTTTTAGCAATTGTAGGTTTTGAGAGCATGATTCCCCTAGGAATAAACTCTTAGGTTGCTGACCCTAATCACACTAACTCTTTGTTGGGGGTCAAATTTAAAAACTACCGTCTGCTTACTGAATGTGTACAACGTATTGCATGGTAATGGCCTAGACGTCTCTCCACAACAGTTGTAGCTCATTGGTTTAGAGCATGACAGGCCAACTGTAAACAGCCTATTTAAACACACGTAGTGGATTAAACATTGGTTTTTTTTTATATTGGTCCAATACTTTGAAATTTAGGGGTTATATGAGGTCCTTGAAAAAGAAAAATAACCCTTATCTAATTTTTTTTTTATCAGAGCTGCTTCCTTTAATCCCTGTACATATACCATTAGTCTTTATAATATAATTAGAATATAACCCCTATACAGCACATTAATATACTTATTAGTATTATCACTATATGATGTGCTCTATACACTATGTATATTCTGTAGATGAAATAATACGATAAAATGAAGACAATATCTACTGTGTTACACATGCTTGTAAGTTTATTAATGGTATGTGATCAAAACATCAAACATGAAACAATTTGTGAAACCATTAAAAACGACTTTCCAGAAAACACCGTAACTACAGTAGTTATTCATGGAGGTCCCTGTACATTACATAGGCAAGGGAGATACTATAAGCTGTTTTGCCACTATTTTCTACATTTATAGATTGTTTATCTTTGTGATATCAATGTATATGTTTTCACAGTTTCCAGAAACAACCAGCAGTTGCATATAATTTCTAGTTTAATAGGGACTTGTGATAGAGTGATCTTTTTACATTTGTATGTCGACTCTGCAGACTCATCCTTCTGATGATACACAGGATCAAGAAATATCACCCAACTAGCTATTTAAAAAAAGAGAATAAAAACAATTTGATGTTTCTTTGCTAGGAAGGGCTAAAGTCTAATAATAAATTAGGATCTGTGATTACCCCATCTAATGAGAACTGGGCAATTCTTTTCCTCGTACTTCCAAGTTTCTTTGCTGTTAAGATCATTTAATTGGCTTAATTTATATTTAACTTAAATGATGCCGACATCACTAGCAGTATAGGACCATGGGTAACAGACTCAGAGGCAACATCATGGATTAGATTATATAGGTACGCAATATGGGTAGCTGTTTATATTTTTCTGCTGCCCTTCTACCCCATCCTTAAACTATTCTTCAGCTGGGTACACACATGAATGAGAAAGGGACAATTCCATTGGATCTGAAGGAATCGCTCCTTTATTGGCAATTTGTGTGCCCCGTGAATGAGTGTTCCCAACGAAATTCACTGCCGGCATCGGGATTAGTTGTTACGTTTAGAAAGTTTCTCCTGTCGCAGTAGGCCCCCTGTATTAAGTATACAGAGTTGCCACGGTGGTGGGAAATGTCTCAGGTGTCAATCCTGAACCTACAGTGTATATAGGGACTGTGTGCAGCCTAATCTTACAGATTCTGTCTGTAATTTTTCAAAGGTTGGTACTGTGTGTACCCTGCTTTGGATGGGTTAATAGTTTGCTGAATTTTACCACCCTTAGAGTCATTTTAGTATAATCAAAAGAAACAAGTTCTAAAGTATATTAATAGGATACAAATCATATTAAAGGGCATGTCCACCCCTTTTTATACCGTTTGATATATAGTAGGTCTCCCTCCCCCCCATCATTACTTATCTTACCTCTTACCTCCGACGTATTACTGTCCCGGCCCTCTGCTTGCATGAAACTGCTAGCAGGGGGCCTGACCGGCTGCCGGCTATCCAGAATGCCAGGGGAGAGAGGTAAGGTAAGTAATGATCGGGGGAGTTTCTGACAAAAGTATTATAGCGGTTGGGGCTGGGGGAGGGAGACCTACTATATACCAAAGGAGAATTCCACTAGGGGGAGGGAGAGCAAAAGCGGGTGGGAGAGGGAGGGAGGGAGAGGGAGGGGGGGAGGGCTGCAGTGCGCATGACAAAATTCTCCTGGAGGAGACACAGGAGGCAGAATGGACCCTGCTAGGCTCCTGGTGGGCAGTTTTTGGACTTTGGAGGGGCATAGCAGGGCAGCCATTTGGAGCAGGGATGTAAGGTAAGGATTTTATTACACTACACAGTGGGGCCAGTAGTGGGTTAAATTATAGTTTTAAGGCTGGACATGCCCTTTAATCAAATCAATTGACAAAAAAATCATTAGAAGACAGTAACCTGATCTTAATTCAAAATAAAATTCCAATAGATTGTTTTCAAAAAGGCAGAAATGAAAATTAAAATGTTTTAACCTGACATATATAACCTGATATAGTTATTTCAGTTTTCAAGGAGACATTGTCAAAAGTCAGACCTTGCACTGTACGTATAACAACATTATTGAGGAGTCTGTTGTCAAGATCAATCTGTCTGTCAGTGTTTTTAATGGCTAATGTGTTTGTGCAAAATGTTTCTAGCGTCATACTAAAAAAACAAACTATGATAATGGTTCAACAGAACTATATATTGGCAACACATCTGACGGGACTAGATTAGGATTAAATCTACTGATAAAGCACAAGTTGCATTATTGTTGTTTATAAAAGAAAAGAAATACACTTTACAAATGCAAAACTGTTCTATTTCCTTTAACTTAGCCTTTAAAGAAAGTGGCCAATATGCTTTGGTGC
This sequence comes from Hymenochirus boettgeri, assembly GCA_019447015.1. Taxonomy (NCBI): domain Eukaryota; kingdom Metazoa; phylum Chordata; class Amphibia; order Anura; family Pipidae; genus Hymenochirus; species Hymenochirus boettgeri. The sequence continues at coordinate 84,056,698 of CM033472.1, read as the reverse complement.
TTTGTCTTAAACCTTGGTTTCCAGGACAACAAACAACAATATACTTAGATTCAAAGGACTCAGATGAAGTCTAACTTTTTTTTTTGTCTGCAAAATATGCAAATGGATTTACTATTCCAAATAGTGAAATCTTTCCATGGCGATTTGCTATACCCTATATTTACATTTGCACTTCTGGCTTAATCTAATACTGGTGCTTATTTTAAAGTGATGAGATGGGGGTGAGAAGGGAACCTTAATATGTGGTTTTAAAAAAAGTTCCATTTATTTACTTAAAGAATCGATAGTATAAAAGAAATATCCGCTTTAATTGAAACTTTTTTCTTTAATCAAGCAAAAAAGTGGGAATAGAGTTGCAGATTGTAAGCGCCTACATTTTATCTACGTAACCTGTTTGGAAGCTAAGCCCACTTTCATTAAAGTTATTAGCCTTGTAATGTTTTCCCCCCCTTTAAGATTTCCATCTGGAGTCAATATTATGGAAATGTTTTGGATACTAGAAGTTTGGGAGACTGTGTTCTGCATTATGGTAAATGTATATTATTAAATGATGTTACAGTAGGCCATGTGGACATACAAGATTTGTCCCTTTGTTAAAAAAAACTGATAGTAACATAAGTAATGCAACTGATTTCCACAACCCAAATCTTCTAATAAACCTCGGGTTTAGGAATGACAATGTGTTATATTAGAAAACGGCACAGATGTTGCTCTAATCACATTAAGTAGTTATTCAAATTCCAAATGGAATTATTATGGCTTATAAAAAGAACTTTTAGTTTTTTCATAAGCTCTTTTTAAGTGTGTTTTGTCTAGTTTTTTAAAGGGATCACCTCACTATATGTCCATGTTTTTCCCTTTCTTGAGCATTGTTGTGATAAACACAAGGACATTTCGGATTTGAAGCGTCCTGGCTCCCTTTCCCCAGGCTATCCCTTCCAGTTGATTTCACATTTTCTAATGCTAATTGTGGGTGTATGGTTTTTAGTTACTCCAGTGTCAGCTGGTCAGTATGTCAGAGGCATATATTTAATGGAATTTGACAGCTGATAGAAGTGATCTCACTATAAGAGGATTTGATATGTGGACTGAATGTGTGACTTTCAATTTGCCATATTAATGACCATTATTATTCAAACTCTCACAGTCTAAATAAGTATTTTCCTAGGCCACACCACTATGTGTGTATAAAAGAAATGACTTATGGGTGAGTTAGCCCTTTTTCCTGTGCCCGCTGCCTGTTAGGTAGCATGTCAAAACAGATTAGATCGCAAACTGTTCTACAAATGCATATGAAGAAAAAACATTTGTTTCCTAAATCTACATATAATAGAACTCAAAGAAAGGAGGGGATAGACAGGATTTTATAGTGTAAAGTTCAGAAAATTTAATTTTATATATATATTTTGATTTTTATACAATAAAGAAGGAAATATACATTTTGCTGGATAGAGCGTAAAATGCGTGGGAAAATATTTTTTGCAGAATTTTTTTTTTGCTTATGGTTAATGTATACTTTTGCTTTTCGTAATGTTTTAAAATAAAATAATCAAATAGAATAAAGGACAATTTAACAAGTAAATAAAGCTTTTAAGTCTTTTGTATTTAGAACATTGGATATGTGCACTTGTATTGAAGGGGAAATGTATTTTATTACAGTATCATTTTTGATACTCTTATCTTCCTACATGATCTTAACATTTATATCTGAGGTTGCAGTATACAGGGTTCCTAACTGTGGCAGTTTATAAATGATTTGCTTTCTCAAAAATAAGCTTATTTAACACAATCAAGCCTTCTAAGTTATTATTTCCTTGTTATTCTTTCTTTCTTTTTTTTCTATATATAGATTTTCAAACAGTTACCGGTATGCTTTATTTTACAATAAATTTCTGTTTTTACCACGAGTATCACGAAGAGATGAACAAAACAAGTTTTGCTCTGATAGTGGTTTCTGAAAATCCAACTGTCACAGAATTTTCGAATTTTCAATAGAATTTTACATTTTTCAGCAGCCTTTTTTCAAAATTTTTGATAGACATTTTCGATTTTCATATGGAATTTTCAAATGGTATTTTCAAGTTTTAAATTTTGTATTTAAAATTTTTAGATACAAATTTCAGAGTTTCAAAGATTTTGAAAAGTCCCCTGGATCTGCTGAAGTTCAGAATCAAAACCAGGTTTGTTTCAAAACCAGGATTCATCACTAATATCAGGGTGAGTAGCATGGTAAAGCTGGCTATATACTACCTCGACATTATGTTTGACATTCAATCAGAAATTAATTTTGAGTTGATTGTAATGTCAAGTAGATTTTTCATGCAGACGTATCCGGGATGTTCTCTGGCTATCCTCCAGCCAGATCATGTCTGCATGCTTCAGACTCTCTCTAGTACACTCTTTAGTACTCTCTCGTTACCATGCATAGAGCAAGAGTGCTGATGATCCCTGAACTTATATCTGGAGAAGAAGAGCAAACAAGTGTTTCTATCTGTAATTGTGTTCTCCTCACACTAATTGAAAAAATTATTTCAGGGTAATTGTTTATAATTTCAGGGAGTCAGGAATCTGCTATTAATATCAGGAAGACTGGTAAACCAAGCCATACAAGGGTCAGTTTGTCTTACATCATTCTACATTTCAATCGACTTGTTAGATAAAACTTTTCGACTGATGATTAAAATTAAATTGATTCTTTACTAATACAATTCTTTACTTATTTGACTTATAATTGATTTTTCTTCAAGTGTGTATGGTTGTTTATACAAACAAACAAAAATCAATCGAAAGTTCTCTAAAACCTGTTAGATAATTGTACAATCGACAGAAATTTTCTGACCTGACCAATTGGAGTTCGGTTTATTCTACACAATGTCAAGTCACTTATGGTCGATCTATTGAAAAAAAAAGGAATTGATTTTAAAAGTGACCGCATTAAAAAATCAAATTCACTGATCGATTTAAAAGAAAAATTGACTTCTAATCAAGTCAATATGGAAGTCCTTGATAAGACTTATTTTCCAGTCAACATTCATTGTGGACAGCCTTACAGAAACAATACAAATTAGTCAAACGATTATTTTTTTGCTTCCGTTACAAGCAAAACAAAGTTTCTAAATGTAACTGTATTCTTTTTGTTATCTCTGGTATCTCAGCATGTAAATACTACATTTTTAGAAACAGACAGTCCACGAGGTGACAAGTTTAAATCCCCATACTGACTTATGGAACAATATAAAATAGTCAGCTGATTTTACTACCTTTTTGGTTTGATTCCATTATGTCTCTAGGAAAAGTTAAAGGTTCTACATGTGCTGATGTTCTGCATAGTAGCTTATGATAGACAGAGGGCATGAGGTTGCAGGTTCAATTTTTTAAACTTACTGAAATGGTTATATTCTCTTACATCCCTGTTAGCTAAGTAATAAACGGCAAAGATTACTTTTTTGTATGAAAAGCAAAGGAATATATCATTATTAGGAGCATTTAAATATGTTTAAAAAAAAAACCTGCACTGAAATCCTTGTTCTGTGTCAATGAGAGGGAGGTTCTCTGAGTTGTAACATGATTGGCTGTTAGGTTCTAGGGGACAAGTCTGCAGCTTCCTGTGAAGTGTACAGCATACACTTAACTGGGTGTCACCCAGCTTAAGTGGATTGTCGGAACTGACTGCTAGTACCCACAGGTTAAATTCATAAATCACCCAGCAGCTACAGCAAATGGAGAGGTAAGAAACAGCTTGTTGTATCTTTGTTAATGTGCTCTGCAAATTGAGACAATGTTGTCTGGAGACTTTAGTCCCCTTTAAGCGTAAAGCTGAACTGTGGTAAAGTGCCGATAGATTTTATAAGAATCTGCTGAGTCTTCTAGTGTGGCATTAGTTCAGATATGCATTTTAAAGTTGCCCAAAAATGTTCACAAATATCTACCCCATACACAATTTAATTGCATAAATTGCATGGGAAATTCCTTCATATTTAAATACTATACATATTTTCTTTTCATGTTGCACAGTGTGATTTGTTTTTATATTAGAATCTGCATGAATAACATAAAAGCAAGTTTAAGATCATCACTGGTGTTTTCACAAAGATGCTTGTAGTTAGTTACCTGAGGAGATAAAACCTTACAATGTGCAGGTCCGGAGTTAACCACCTAGGCCAACATCTATATACTTCAGTGCCTATCCCGTGTCAGAAGCAGCTGCTGCTAAGCAGGGAAAATAGATGCCTATGTGAATCAATGTTTCTTGAATAAGCTGAACCTGACAAGCTTTAGTGAACGGACACTGAAACCATTGTACGCCACTAAGAAATCATAATAAACACATGATGGACACCATGCAGAGAAACAAGGGCAAAAGATAAAACAATAGAGAAGCTTTCAATATGATTTTTTGATAGGATTTTCAAGTTTTTTATTGGGCATTTTCGATAAATATTTTCGAATCTGTTGTATCCACAAATATTTTGAAACCAGCATTTTTTAATTGAAACCAGATTCGGATAGGCCCCTGTGTGCAATGTGTGCATCACATGTTATGTCAGATATCTAAATTCAAAATTGTTGACACATAAAATCGCATATCCTGCCACTCCAATAATCAGAACATGATTTTGATTTTTCGGGCTATGTTTATAAAGGAGCGGTATCACTTTTTAGCGATACTGCACATTTAACAATTGGTTTAAAGTTCTTAAAGATGGCCCTTGGAGCGGTTTAATGGGGCTCAAGCATAATTATTTACTACAAATGTCATAATATCAAGATGAACTGGAAGCACAAATACTAATGTTTCAATTGGACTTTTGATTGGATGAGTTTTGACAAAAGGATCAAATAATCTACAAATTTTCTGTTGACCCGTGGTACCAGCACGTGTAATCAAACATCCACTGTGGTGGTATCACTTACGTGAATATTTTTTAATTTTATTGATTTCAATACAGAAACATGCAAGAGCAGAACAGCCAGACTAAGCACAAAATAAGGTCACTAAATCTATTATAAAATTTTGTATAGCAATTCAGTGACATCTGGATACTACTCACAGCATGGCTAATGCTTTATATTTTACTATACAATGATAATTATCTATGCAAATATGTTTTTTCTCTCATACCTGCAGGGTAACAAGCAAAAAAAAAATCTAGCCAGCATTATTCAGAGACGTAAAAATATGCAGATTAATCATTATCACAATGATCAGTAAACCTGCAAACACATTTCATTCTGCTCAAGGCAATATGGCTGCCACCTTTGTAAACAGAAAATCACACCCGTATGTTTGTCTCTCTAGGATCAGATTCAAATTTCATTTGAACACTCTGAAAGTTCTTAAACAGGGAGAATGGTTTTAACCCTCACAGCAGGTATATACCATATGAAAAGTATCAAAAGGATCCAAATGAATGCAGACCTCAAATCTAGTCAAGGAAAATCCATGGAAATCGTGAGAGAATAAACACACTTGTTTGACCATAAATTGATTTCCTTTCATAGGTCATGTTTGATATGCCTCTAAATATAATTGTTATAGAGGGTTACAATCTACTGGTATGTTTTTGTTTACTGGGTTATTTAATTAAGTTTTCATCCACTTACCACTGCAAATTGCCTAGGGGCGAATGTTGATTGCTCCCTTATTCACCATCCCTATTCTTAACATGGCTTAGAACTGTCATTTTTATCTTGAAATCGATACAAATTCCATCTTTATCTGTCTGAAACATGTCTCTAGTAACACAGTTATACAGCACATTAAGTACATTGACTGCATTCTTCTGTGGTTATATTTTAGCCTAGTGACTTTGTTTCCAAGGACAGATTATTCAGCAGATACAAACAAACAAAAATACATGATCAATAAACCTTGTAACATTTGGCTTTGAGAAATGTTCAGTTAAACAGGTCTACGTTGTGTACATGATACATCATTTTATTCAAATAGCATGTTGCATGTTGCAATAGCATGTTTTGGAAATGTCAACAAATTTATAAACTAAAAGAAATTGACTTGTTCTAACATTAAGGGGCATGTTTACAAAAAAAATGTATTTGCTTTGTGACAGAATTTGTGACGATATTTTTGGAAAATGGTATTTCTATAGTACTGTAATCGAAACCATGCTTTACAATTTACGGGGCGATGCAATATCACAAGGCGCCACTCTTGCCTGACCGTGCTCCCAAATGGTAAAGGATGGTGACTTGCAAGGCCGGAGTTTTACTGCAGAGTTTAAAATATAAAAGCGTTACAACTACTATATTGTTACTGTAGAGATTAAAAATGTGCCCTATACAAGATTTTTTACTGCAGTTATTAAAGGGCATGTCCCCCCCAAAATTAAAACTGATACTTAGCTAGATCACCCCTAAAACCTCAAAGCAGTACCTCTGTATACAGTAAACCCTCCTGCTATTTTTATCACAGCAGTTCCCCTGAGCACCCCATATGCTCTGAAATCTTAGGTGCACATTTTTAGGGGAGAGAGTCGGGAAGTTTTAAGGTTTTGGGGGATGATCTAGTTTAAAGGGCAAGTCCAGCCCCCAAATGAAAACTTCACATCACCCCCCAAAATCCTAAACAGGATTTGAAATCTGAAATATATAAGTCTAACCTGAAATCCTGCACAATGTCCTGTTTCCCCTGTTTCTGCTTTCTGGTTCCTCCAGTTATCAACTGTCAGTTACGGATTTGACAGTTGACTTCACAGCTAATGACTGAATGCTAATCCCCTATTGCCTCTTCTGAGCATGCCCAAGCTCAGTACAGGTCACTAAATTGCTCAGTTTACATTAGGCATCCAATAGTAATGAATTGAGAGGACAAAGTAGGATATCTCAGCATATTTTAAAGAGTCCGTTCTTTCTTAAAGATGTTATTATGAGGGTGGAGTTGTCCTTTAATATTAATTATCATTTTGGCGATGGACATGCCCTTTAAAAGGAAAATGGTATTCACCCCCATCCAAAACAAAAAACCCACAGCAGTGGTAGGGGTGTATTAGAGAAGCAGTGGACATTTAATAATAAGTAAGAGAAAATGAGTACACAGGAACATTTTATAGTAACTCAGTACTCATGTATCTGTGAACAATCTATTATTATTATTATTATTTTGGATTTATATTGCGCCCTTATCTTTTGTAGTGTTTTACAATTACAAAGATACATACACATCAGGCCCATGCAAGTACGGGGAGAACATACAAACTCCTTGCAGATGTGTCAAAGGATGGATTCAAACTCAATACTTCAGTGCTGCAAGGCATCCACTAGCTTCCCTTAAACAAATGTAAATTATGTATATATGTATATGTTTATTTATATAGGGCAACTTGGCGACGCAGAGCTGTACAGTATTAAAATACAATAAAGTCATACAAGGGGCAGGGGGATAAATACATAGATAGTTCAGTACATGAATATATAAATAGGAGTGCTAGGGCTTTGCCACAAAAGGTAAAGAGGTCCCTGCCCCGTAGAACTTACAATCTAGTTAGGTGGGTAACAATTGATGGGTATAAGTGCTGGAGTGAGACGTATGCAGTGCAAATAAAACAATCAAATACTGTGCTGGTTACCAGGTAGGTAGGATGTAAGGCTAGATTTAAACCTGCTAACTGAGGTTTCTTGAGAGAGGGGAATAGAATTCCAGATGATGGGAGCTACGAGAAAGAAAGGTTTAAGGCGAGAGGAAGCAGTCTGAGTGGGGGCTCTATACAGGAGCTGGTTCTGCGATGAGCGGAGGGTACAGGCAGGAACATATTGGGAGACTAGACAGGAAATATAAGGAGGAGTAGCAGAGCTAAGGGATTTAAATGTTTAACGGGGAGCCAGGTTGTTGTCTGGTACAGAGCAGATTTGGGATCCGGTTTATTAGAGAGCAGAGTTAAGTATAGACTGAAGGGGAGAGAGGTGGGAAGCAGGAAGACCAGAAAGTAGTAGCTTGCAATAGTCCAGACGTGATAGGATGAGAGCATGTGTAAGCATAGCGGTGGTTGGGAGAGGAAGGAACCTTCGGATTTAGGTTGTATTGTGAAGGAAGAAGCGGCAAGTTTTCGCAACATAGTTAATGTTCTTAGAAAAGGAGAGAGAGGAGTCAATAATTACCCCTAGGTATGGTGCAGATTGGATAGGGGAAATGGGGGTATTCTCAACAGAGATGGAGAAAGATGGGACAGGACCGAGTTTAGGTGGGAAAATGATCAGTTCAGTTTTAGAAAGATTTAATTTGAGGTAGCGTTAAGACATCCGGGGGGAGATGGCAAGGATGCAGTCGGAGACACGTGATTGGATGTCAGGAGTAAGCATAGGGGTGGACGAGTAGATTTGAGTATCGTCTGCATATAAATGATATTTGAAGCCAAAAAAGGTAATAACATCTCCCAAGGAAATAGTGTGGAGGGAGAACAATAATGGTCCAAGAACAGACCTCAGCGGGACCCCCACACCAAGAGGAACCGGAGAAGAGGTATTGCTAGCATAAGATACAGAGTAAGTTCTGTCAGAGATAGGATAGAAACCAGGATGCCACTTCATTTCGAATGCCCAATGAGTGAAGTATACGCATAAAGAGGGAATGATTGACTGTGTCGAAAGCAGAGGAGAGGTCAAGGAGGATAAGAATAGAAAAGTGACCTTTGCAACCTGCAGATCATTCACAACCTTACACAGGGCCTTCTCGGTGGAATGCGCAGGACGTAATCCAGATTGCAAAGGATCCAATAGGTTATGAGCATGAAGGTAGTTCACGATACGGGAGAAGACTAATCGTTCTAGCAGTTTAGAGGCTATCGGTAAGAGAGGGACTGGGCGGTAATTGGCTAAACAAGAGGGGTCCAGAAAGGGCTTTTTTAGTTTGGGCTTAACATGGGCATGCTTAAAGACGGAAGGGAAAATTCCAGATGTAAGGGAGGCATTGAATATGTGGGTGAGTATAGGGGTAAGGGCATGGGATCAGGATGACAGGTCGTGATTATATGATGTAGTATTTATTATTTTCTATTTTCTTTTGCAATTCTTGTGACACTATGGTTTTATTTCCATGTACAATGCCACATCACAATTGCTACTTTTTTTGTTAATATAACTGAAGGTAGTCTAATGGAATCTCATTGAGCTCATTGCAGATGGATTGCCATGAAATTTTAGCACCCCAGATATACTGCATAGTGAGAACAAAACACAAAAGAACAACAGTTAAAAAAATAATCAAATTCCTTTCTACAGTACATCACAAAACACAGTCATTCATTAGATTTCAAACAAAACAGAATTACTGCCTTCTTTTCTCTAAACGCTTGCAGTGATGCCACTAGGGACACCGTAAAAATAACTGAAACTTTGCAAAATCCTGGTAAATTTCAAAGCCCAAATTTTGTCTTGAATTTTTGTGGCAATATTAGAATTGGTCTTGGTTTTATAAGATTTTGCTAAAGAAGAACTCAAATTTCATGGTGAAATTTGTGTTTTGAGGAACAAAATTATTTGAAGATTTGATGGCAATATTTATTATTTAAGTCAGTAATTTCAGCACTAAACCAATTTCAGGCCAACATGAAAACCCATCTCTACTTTAGAGCACTGTTGTTACTCTCAAAATCACATTCTGGGTTATTCAGTAAAAGTTCTTGTTGTTTAAAATGGTGCTAATTTTGCCCTAATTGCCCTAATCTCCCTAATTGTTTTTTAAGATTCAAAAATGTTACGTTTTGCCAACCAGAAAATGGGAATATTGGGCTGCAAATAGCAAACCATTTTCTAGGTAATAGGGGCTGACTGAGAAAAAAAATAGTTTTTAGACATCTTTAATTGAAAGTGTTACAAAGCAATGTTTAACTGAACTTGGGATGGAGCTGGATGGACGTCTTTATTAAACCCATGCTAATGTAAAGAGCACTGTGGAGCAATCATCTGCCTTTTCTATAACTACCAAATTCATGTGGTTTATATTTAGGAGGCAGGGTGACTATTGTGTGGTTGCTGCATTTGATACATCTGTGGAATATTCAGATAGACTGAAACTAAATATACAATGACCTGAATGACAGAAAACCTTCATACTAATGGGTATTTTATTTGATTATAATTGCTTGGAATTTAGAGTGTATTATATTTAGTGAGCATGTGTGTATGTGTTTCTATTTAAGATATTTTAAACACAGCATTTACAGGCTTAGGTGGTGCAATAAATGTCTAAGTGGTATGTAGCCTGTGTTTGTCTCTACATTATAACCAACTAGCACCCCCCCGATTATTTAAAGAATCGCAAATCTCCTCCTCCCTGCATTAAAAGATCTCCGTCCCTCTCTATCCTCCCTCTCTATCTCCCCCCCCTCTCTCTCTTCCTCTTTCTCTCTTCCCCACTCTCTCCTCCTTTATCCCCCTCTTCCCCACTCTACTCCCTCTCTCTCTTTCCTCTTACCCCATCCCTCTCTTCTCCACTCTCTCTCTCTCCATCTCTTTCCCTCATCTCCCTTCCCCCTCTCTCTCTCCCCCTCTCTCCCTTCCCCACTCTCTCTCTTTACCCCCTCTCACTCTGGTTTAGTATATAAGATAATAATATGTTATTGGTAATCAAGGGTATTTATGTGACTTTAAGTGACACATTAATGCTACTTTTTTTTTTGCATTTAAAAGTATAAAGATGTAAAGTATAAGATTTTAACAGGATTTCCTACATAAACACAAATACAAAACTAAGAAAAAGTATAAAATAAAGTCAATATTACTTAGATGGTTCTCCTAAAGATTTTTCAAGATAAAAGTTATGAATGTTTACTCTCTAGAATATTTTTTTTATAAAGCCTTTTCTCCATTTCTAACTCCCTTCTCCGTCCCTCACCCACTGACTCTCCTCTCTCTCCACACTCTCCGCAAGACTTCGCGGACTACTTTGTAAATAAAATAGAGTCCATCCGTATGCAGATTTCTAACCCTCACCGTAGCTCTCAGATTCTTTTACCCACACCCCCTTCTACTGCTCTTGAATCTTTTAGTCCCGTGACCCAGTCAGAGGTCTCTTATCCGCTTCGGGCCTTGTCCGCTCACTACATGTCCCCTCGATCCCATGCCCTCTTTCCTACTGAAGCATTGTAATTAGTAACCCCTATACTTACCCAAATATTCAATGCCTCCTTGTCATCTGGAATGTTCCCTTCCTCCTTTAAACACGCCCACGTGAAACCCATAATCAAAAAAACCTCCTTTGACCCCTATCGTCTTTCTAACTACTGCCCGGTCTCTCTCTCTCCTACCGATAGCCTCTAAGTTACTGCAACGTCTTGTCTTCTCCCGTATCGCTAATTATCTTAATTCTAATAACTTACTAGATCCCTTGCAATCAGGGTTTCATTCTGCGCACTCCACGGAGCCGGTCCTGTGCAAAGTTGTGAATGACCTTCAGGCTGCTAAAAGGTCGCTTTTCTATTCTCGTCATTCTCAACCTTTACTCTGCTTTCGACACGGTTGATCATTCCCTCTTAGTGCAAATTATTCACTCCTTGGGCATCCGGAATGAAGCGGCATCGTGGCTACGATCTTACCTTTCGAACAGAACCTACTCTTTGTCATATGATAATAAAACATCTCCGGTTCCTCTTAATGTTGGGGTACCGCAGGGTGATGTTCTTGGACCCCTGCTGTTCTCCCTCTATACTATTTCCCTGGGAGAAGTCATCAGATCATTTGGCTTTAACTACCATCTATACGCCGATGATACGCAAATATATTTTTCCACCCCTTTGCTTTGTCCTGACACCCAATCACGCATCTCCGACTGTCTCCGTACTGTCTCCTCATGGATGGCGCACCGATGCCTCAAACTTAACCTGATTAAAAACGAACAAATCATTTTCCCACATAAACCTGGTCCTATCCCACCTTTTTCCATTTCTGTGGACAACTCCCCCATTTACCCTATTCAGTCGGCACGTTGCTTAGGGGTTATTATTGATTCTGCTCTCTCCTTTTCTAATCACATTAACTATGTTGCTAAAACCTGTCACTTTTTTCTTTGTAACATTGCGAAAATCCATAGATTCCTTTCTCCTCCGACTACTGCTATGCTTATCCATGCTCTCATCTTATCACGCCTATACTATTGTAACCTTCTGCTTTCTGGTCTTCCTGCTTCCCATCTTTCTCCTCTTCAGTCCATACTTAACTCTGCCGCATGCATTGTCTCGCTCTCTAACAATCGGGAAATTAAATCTCTGTGCCGAACATCTACCTGGCTCCCCATTAAACAACGCATTATCTACAAAATCCTTCTCTTAACATTTAAATCCCTTCGCTCTGCTGCTCCTTCCAATATTTCTTCTCTAGTGTCCCCATATGTCCCTGCCCGTACCCTCCGCTCATCACAGAACCATCTCTTATACAGACCCCCCACTCACACTGCCTCCTCTAGCCTTAAGCTTTTTCTCTTCTGGCCCCGTCCTCTGGAAATCTATTCCCCTCTCTCTACATCAGGAAACCTCAATAAACAAGTTTAAATCTTACCTCTCATACTACCTCTCACAGCATAGGACTGTTGAAACTGCACCAGTTATTACTTTAGCACTTCCACCCTTTCCTATGTATCTGTATGTTACCCACCTAATAAGATTGTAAGCTCTACGGGGCAGGGACCTCTTTCCTCATGTTACATGTTTCAAGCACTTCTATATTTCATGATGCTCTTATTTATGTATTTATTTACTGTCCCCCTTGCACGACTTTTCATATTCTATATTGTACAGCGCTGCGTCCATTAGTGGCGCTATATAAATAAACATATACATACATACATTTCATTTCAAACTTTCAGGCCATTTTCAGATTGGAATAGCAACAGTACAATGTATCAATCAACTGCTCGACAGCTGGAAATGCTGGCAGTTTATCAAGTGGTACCCATTAAAGAAATAATCATCAGTGTTGCTATGGGACATTCCAAAATCCTCATATCCCTGTACAGTAAGTGAGAATGGATGGAAAAGAACAAAAGAGAAACTAGAAGAGAGTGGAATAGAATTGCAGTGACATTCCATATAGATAAATACAGTGCTGCCCGTTCTAGCTTGGTTGTCTAACTTCCAGTGCAGAAAATAACAGGCAATGTATCAAAAACAATTAGCTTGGGGATATCACAGAAAGCTCAGGATTACACATTAAGGGCAGAGCTGCAATTAAATGCAGGGGGAAGCCATCCAAATTCTGATCCATGGCTTTTTATAGCACAACACATGTACAGCAGGTTAATCGCAACACCAAATGTAATTGTGATCTGAGATGAGTGGATCTATATACAGAACTTCATTTCTTCAAACAGCTGAACTGGTTAGTGAAAGATCTATAGGCCATATAATACTATAACTGATTATTTTCATGGTGACCATCTCAAGTCACATATTTAATGATTTATTTTGTTTAACAGTGTGGGAAATTATTTTTTCACAATTAAGGGACCACAATCAGAAGCTTTAGGGGTGGAGGTGCCTGAGGCAGGTGGCTGTCACCAATGGGTCCCTATCGGTGCTCTAGACTATAATGGAGGTGTGGGTGTTATGTATTTCCATAGAGAGGTATTATTGTTATTTCATGTTATTTACACACAAGTTAACTTTTGCTGTACAATAAAAAAAGTGGCTAGTTGATACCAAGTCAATGCAGACATGATCTGATTGCACAGACAGTGATTTAGAAGTATCGCTTGAGGTATCTGTGTGTGTAACATAGTAACATAGTAATTGAGGTTGAATAAAGACATACGTCCATCAAGTCCAACCTATTCACTTTTTTTTTTTAACACTTCTTAACAGTTGATCCAAAGGAAGGCAAAAACCCCCAGCTAAAATAGGGGGAGGAAATTCCTCCTTATTCCAAAGAGGGCAATCGGAATGTCGGATCCCTGGATCAACCAGTGAACAATGCACCAGAGAGTTTATTGTATGGTCCATTAATATATTTGTATAAGGTAATCATGATATCCCCACGCAAACGTCGCTTCTCCAATGTAAACAGCACTAACTTGTCTAATCTGCCTGCATATTTAAGCCCCTCCATTTCCCTTATTAATTTAGTTGCCCTTCTCTAAACTGCTTCTATTTCCAAGATGTCCCTTTTGTATATGGGATTCCAAAACACCACATATTCCAAATGAGGCCTTACCAGTCAGTGCCCTGTAAAGAGGGAGAATAATATTTTTCTAAAGTCATGAAAACACAGCTGTATGTATCTATTAACTAAGAGCCAATACTGAAGCCCGACATTCTAATGGGGGTATTCAGTTGTATGAAAACAGGCTTACTTAGTAGTATGGAAGGTCCGGGTGTACATACCCCGAACCTGTCGCCTTGGTAATCTGCCAATCCTTAGCGAAAAAACTTCTATAAACATAGAGAACTCACCGCCTTCCCTTGGTGGTCCGGGTGCCGCCCGCCCCGAACCCTTCGCTTGGTTCGTCAAATATCGGTATCGTCAAGAGCAGCTCTGTCAGCGCACACCGGAGAATAAGTCCATTTGGATACTTTAAAACTTATATCTTTATTCGATCATCTAAAAACAGCGTACTAACAGACAAATGCCTTACGCGTTTCAAGCCCTTAACGGCTCTTAATCATAGGCACAGGAAAGCCCTGCCTTTTATACGTAACAAACCACATCTCTTAAAGGGAAACAGCCCCTTAACTGGACGTTCAAGTTTAAAAACAATAAGTGTTTGATACACTGTGTCATGCTATAATTTAAACACTGTTAGATCAAAAGAGAGCACATAGTATTTAAACTAAAGTACATTATTTATCATAGCTCATAGTTACAAATTGCAAGAAGGTGAAGATGGGGACAGGACATTTCAAAGGCAACAAAATATACAATTGGGGAATCTTGAATCTATTCCTCTCTTTATACAAGACAATATCTTGCTAGCTCTAGCCGTGGATGTCTGGCATTGTTTGCTATAGCTAAGACTGTTATCTACCAGAACCCCCAAATCTTTTTCCATTACAGATTCACTTAACACAGAGTTATGGTGTAGGTGGCACAGGGATTATTAAATACCAAATGCATCACCTTACATTTATCAACATTGAATCTCATCTGCCATTCTGCTGCCCATTTTAATAATATATCTAGGTCTGCTTGCAGCACTTGCACATCATTTGAAGTTTCCAAAGCTCTGCATAGTTTTGATTCATCAGCAAACACAGAGACCTTGCTCTCAATGCCCCTTCTAAGTCATTTATAAACAGATTAAAAAGAAGTGGCCCCAGTGTGTTTTGGGAGGGCCAATTTTTAGCCTTTTTTGTAATAAATTTTTTTCACCATAGACCTCTCTTTTTGTTATTATACATTGTTGCTTGAGGTTAGTGCAAGTATTGTACTGTGAGTGAAGTGCACCCAGATTTAATTAATAATCTGATTGCTGAGAATGTATATCAGAAATGACCAACCTCGGCCCCTCCAGTTGTTTGAAAACCAGTTTTCTTGTCTGTGAATGCTGGGAATTGGACATCCCTGATGTATGTTCTTATTAAAGGACAATTATACTCCCTGATCCATAGCTGCTTATTACCCAGGATAAGGACCTAAATTGCTAGGACCTGATGCTGGGTACCCTGCCAAATTCTTGCAATACTTTCTCAAAGTTCCCTCAGTGCTTTGCTTTGTCCCCCGCCTCTTTCAGTGTCACAGTCCACAGGGCAGCCAATGGGAAGACACGCCTCCTTGCAGAGGGCTGCATCAGGATCGGTCACTCACAGGGGTAGAGAGGAGGAAGCGGAATGTCGAAGGAGACTGAGTAAGTATTGCAGGATTTAGGGAAAGTACTCAGGGTGAGGACTTAGCGTTTAAGGTTCTCACCCTGGGTAATATGCAGCTATGGAAGAGGAGGAGCAAGGGGGAGGTGAGTAGAATTGTCCTTAAACTAAAAGTTCTTCCTGGATATTGCTTTTTTTGTTGTTGCAACTTTTAATATTTGTAGAATTACTGTTCCTTAAAATCCTTGGGCAGAAAAATGGTGCCTTTATATGAAAAAAGTCATATATGAATATGAATTATGCAGTATGTGTCTACAAATGTAGCAAGACAAAAGAAAGGCATCATGGTTTTATAAAAGACATATAAAAGCTAATTTATTTCTTTGATATACTATATTGAAGGGCAAAAATATTGCATAATGTTACCCTGGTTCATTGGGTTGCATTATATTAAAAATTCTTTGTTTCTACCCCTCCTACTCCTTAATGCCAAGTTTCAATGCTAATACATATACTTTTTTCCATCCTAATCATAAGCAAGTTACTTACTACTTTATATTGGGCAGGGAGACGGTGTCATATATAACCTTGCTAATCTGCCTCTCTCTGTACACCAGCATGCATCTTGGAGATGCATTTTGCATGTTAATGTTGATTTAACAAAAGTACATCATTTTTATATAAAATAATCTTCATTTACACATTGTGTAAAAAATAAGGCAAACTAAATTCATCATCCAAATTCCTGCTTGATTCTTTAACACAATGTAAGCATTTTTAGGGACTTCTTTTAAATATATGACCCTTTAAAGGGGAAGTTCAGTGGAAATACTATGTTCTGAATGTACTTTTCAGAAAAAAAGAACAGTATTTTTTCATCCTAATGACCTTAACCTGCCCATTCAGCATTTTGTCTGTGTATAAATATATGCAACCAAAATACTGACTTCCTGCTTGCAGGACCACTAGTAGAGACCGTTATGGTCTTGCCCTTGACCCAGCGCCTGGGTGGATCAGTTGCTCAGTAGAGATCTGAGCATCTTTGACCCATCCAACAGCCAATCAGTAGAAATTACTGTTAGGAACATTCCAAGGAAGTGGTGCATCTTGGGATGAAAAAGGACCGTTAGAACCTGAAATGTCAGCTCACTAATGTCATCAGCAGGGAACAGCAAATGGTATGAAATCAACTAATTTTTCAAAATGGGAGAGTATGTAGAATAACTAAGAAGGCATTACACAAACTAACAATTTAACAAATATTGATCATTTCCACTGAACTGTCCCTGTAATTCAATTTAGCATTTTTGATTTCACATAGAAAAACCTGCCATTCAAAACATTACAACCCACCGCATTTTAGCCATACTGCTTACATATTTAACCCTTTCCGACGGAAACTAATGTCCTGCACAAATAAGAACTTGGTATCACCCAAGAAGCAAATGGAAATATCCACTAATATCATGCTTTCAGTATTTTAGTATGCAAATGCATATTAGTTTACAATTGTATCATGAGCTACAGAATAGAAAGAGATTAACCATTTTGCCTTCATAAACTCATTTTCCTCTATATAATTATATGCCTTGAAAAACTGTATTCAGTAAGTTTGACTAAAAGACAAGCACGAAAGAAATAAAAACAGTGTTTGTGACTTTACAAAATATCCAGGCAACTGCTAATTAGTATGAATATGTTTGAGTAATGAGTTAGTGGGTTTGAAAGATCACAATGAAAAGGGGGGGGGGGGAAATCGCCAATATATATTCATTTCTGTATCACTGATCCATCTCTAGCACATCTGGGGAAGCCTGAAACATTCTGCAATGTTTATAAACGGGCACCAAAAGTTATTAAAGGGAAAATACAATATCAATCTAAACCAATTAATAAGTAACAGAACTCAATAGATTTAAAGTACACCATCACAAAAATGCCATTCTCCTTTGAAAAGTATATTTATTATAGTTTCAATATAGTGTTTAACAATGAACTTAATGGTTATCAATACAATTATAAATGAGTCATTGAATGCAGGATCCTGAGCATTCGTGAATTCTTAAAGCGGTAATGAAGGTAAGAGGGGTAGTAGGAGATTATTGTAGGGGTAGGGGATAAAGTAAAGGGTTTACACATTGAAACACCCAACATAAAAATAAAATATTTAGCATGCATGTATATATAGCTGCCCCGAAAGCACCAGGATTATTTCAATATAAAATTAAGAGTACATATCAGACTTATTTAAAGGGTATGTCCACCCCCAAAACTAGAATTTAACCCACTACTGGCCCACTGTGTAGTGCAATAAAATCCTTACTTTACATCCCTGCTCCAATTGGTTCTCCTGTAATATCCCTATAAAGTCCCAAAAAGTGACCACCAGGAGCCTGGCAGAGCCCATATAGGACTCTGCCTCCTGTCTCTCCTCCGGGAGAATTTTGCCATGTGCACTGCAGTGATGTGTGGTCCACAATAAAGACATAAATTGATTGGATTGCGATCCTCTGCTTCTTTAAGTTTGCTGTAGCTATGTTGGATAGTGCTTTATAGGATAAAAAAAGCAGTTTGAACTGGATCTGTGATGGGCAACCAGTGGCGGGACTGACAGAGAGGAGAGGCATTAGAGAAGCGAGAAGAGAAATGAATGAGCCGGGCAGCAGAGTTGAGAATGGATTGAAACAATGCCAGGTGGTTGTTTGGTAAACCACACAGGAGTGTGTTGCAGTAGTCTAGCCGGGATATGATTAGGGCATGGACTAGGATTTTTTTAGATTCCTTCGAGAGGAAGGGTTGAATGCGGGATGTTTTTGAGCTGGAGCCGACAGGAGTTGGCAAGCGAATTGACTTGAGGTTTGAAGGAAAGATCGGAATCTAGAGTTATTCCCAGGCAGCGGACATGAGGAGATGGGGATATGGGTGTGTTGTTAATATTAATAGTAAGGCTAGGGAGGGGAACAGATTGTGAGAGTGGGAAAAGGACAAGTTCAGTCTTGTCCCTGTTTAGTTTAAGGAAGCTAGAGGACATGAAGGCAGAGATGGCACTAAGGCAGTCGGGGACCTGGGATGTCAGTGTAGGGAGAGCCGGGGCAGAGATTTAAATTTGGGTATCGTCCGCATACAGGTGATACTGGAACCCAAATGAACTAATGAGTTACCTAAGGCAATGGGTGTAGATGGAGAAAAGAAGAGGACCGAGTACAGAGCCTTGCGGGACCCCCACAGGGAGGGGGCGAGGAGTGGAGCAGTTTCAGAGTGAAAAATACTAAAGGTCCTACCAGAGAGATAGGAGGATAGCCAAGAAAGTGCAGTGTCCTGGATACCTAAGGAGGCCAGGATCTGAAGAAGTAGAGGGTGATCAACAGTATCAAAAGCAGATACTAAAGAGGACCTTTAGATTTAGCACTAAGTAAACTTTAGTCACTAAGTGACTTTAGTGAGGGCAGTTTCCGTGGCGTGGTTAGGGCAGAAGCCTGACTGGAGGTGGTCAAAGAGAGAGTTAGCAGACACGTGACTAACCAGGTCAGCATAGACATGTCTTTCCAGTAGTTTGGAAGCAAAAGGGAGACAGGCCGGTAGCTGGAAAGAGCAGACGGGTCAAGGGAGGGTTTTTTAGGTGTAGGGGATACAATGACATGTTTAAATATAGAGGGAAAAATACTAGTGGATAGGGACAAGTTAAAGAGAGAGGTTAGGGCTGGAATGAAGGAAAAGGAGAGCAGGGGAATAAGATGAGAGGGAATGGGGTTGAGGGGGCAGGTGGTGAGATGTGTCCTGGATAGGAGAGGTGAAAGACCCTGTTTTGTTATAGTGGTGATGCTTATTAGGGGAAAGTAAAGGGATATTACTGAAAATAACCTTGTATATTCTGTAACAATTAAAAATGCATTCCAAACCCTCGAAAGTATGTTCTGTTTTTGGATTTTCAGATCTATATATATATATATATATATATATAGCATGTATTGCCATTTAAAAGATAGCTATATTCTAAAAATTAACTGTTTAAAATGGGAAGTACCTGGGGCAGGAAGGTTGGATTGAGTATTCCCACGTCACAATATTATTTCATTGAGGAGCTACAGCACATACAGTTTTTATTTGCCAGGTTAGTCCTGGACTATTCTTGTAGTGCTGAAGCCAGGAGGAAGACTGGCAAAATCAGTTTTCTTTGGACTGGTGCTTCTCACAGAAACAATATTGGGAGTTAGGAATGACCCAGCCTATATCCCTGTCCCAAGTACTTTTCAGTGTAAAGGACAACTCCACCCTCATAAGAACAGCTTTTAGAAAGAATGGCCTCTTTAAAATATGAATATTGATATATCATAATTTGTCCTACGAATTCATTACTGTATGCCTGCTATGCTTCTGGATGCCTCCTGGAAACAGCAATTTAGAAAGCTGTACTGAGCCTGTACTGAGCCTGGGCATGCTCAGAAGAGACAGCTAGGGGATTAACATTCAGTTACTGGCTGTGATGTCAACTATCAAATCCATAACTGACAGTTGTTAACTGGAGGAACCAGGAAACAGAAACAGGGGCAACAGGACATTGTGCAGGATTTCAGGTTGGACTTCAGATTTCAAACTATTACCGTTTAGGATTTTGGGTGATTTACCTGTATGTTTTCATTTTAGGGATTTAACTGCTTTTTAAATAAAATTCATACATGCAATAGTTATCCTTTAAAAGGAGTTTTTTTTGTAAATCTTGCTATTTTCCATTGTTGGGCTTCAATAAAATTAATCTAGCCGGTAGTTTCTTTACACTTTTAATTTGCAATAAAACAACAGTCTGTCACTCACACCTTGCTAGAAAACATAGAAAAACTGAAATTGAAACAATATTGTTCTACAGAATCATTAGTTATTTTTTTTAAACACTTCTTGGGTATGAGTCATTCTGAAGAACAAAGACACCCACACAAGATATACAACAACTTCACAAATATGATAATTAACAGTTTCACAAATCTTGGGATATGTAGTGTGAGGAAAGATGCTGAAATGATTTAACATTTGCATCAAAGATGCAAGATCTCATTTTAATTACAACAATAACACAAACTGTACATCCACACCTGCATCTCCTATTCATGTCAATGAAGTATTAGGCAGATTATCACTGGCATACACCTATTTATTAATTCCTTTATGCTTAGTAAAAGTGGATATATAGGTTAGAAGTTTATAGCCTACAAAATATTATGTGTAATGAAGTTATATGTAAAAGCTTTTTGTCCTTTTAATTTACCGTACCAGGGCACTATAAGACATATTTGACTGCTCAAACAAACAGTAAAGCTTGGCCTTAGAGTAAATGATGGCCAAAGGTATATACTACAGTGACAAATAAATGTCTGTCTTTTATGTAAGAATTTACTATAGTGGGTAAAACATGAGGAAGAAGAGCAGTTTACACAATTAATATACCTAGATAAATGGGAAGGGGGGTGGGGGAAGCACACTTCACACGTGTCACCCTGTTAGTACACAGGTCAAAGACCATGACAGCAGGAATGACATTACCTCACTTAAAAGAGTACAAACATAAAAGATTATTAAAAGATGACAGACAGGATCTGCAAGATTCTCTCTGTCATTTTTTAAAGATCAGACTACACACAGTCCTGTGTGTTGCGGTCTCCCTATGTAAAGCACAGGGAAACCGCTCGGGACTGGACATTTTTTTCAGCTGTGGGCCTCTCTATATTTTAAGTACAGGGAGATGACCATGGGTGGGGGTAATTTTCAGGCATTTTTGAACGATCATGAGGCAGCCAGTCTAGGGAACTCTTGGAAATGCGCTACACACACTAACAATAAAGGGATCATTACTTTATCGTTAGTGTGTGTGCCAACCTTAAATTAAACAACGGCGCAAAAATCTGGAAACAGTTAACAAAAGTGATCATAGCCATGGAGTAAAATTTTTTTTATGACTGTTGCCCCATGTCTCAATGACCCCCCCCCCGTCTCACTTAAGGCCACAGATCCATCCCAGCCCTTTTTAATTGTATAGTTAGTCATCATAAACACAATGATAGGTGCTTAAAACTGCATCTTGGGCTTTTATTTTTTTGTACTGTAGAAGTCAGAGGAAGTTATATTTACTGTAAATTAAAAAAAGAAAAGAAACTCCCAGCAACATGAGTTTTAAAATGTTCTACTTGGTTTGCTTAAAGTGTTTTAATGCTTAATACAATAAGAAATGCATGCTAGGGATGAAGTTGTAAATACACATAAAAAGAACACAGTATCCCCCTATCAAATTACCCTGATAGAAAATACAACAGTGGATGTAGCGACTAATATTAAAATTTAATTTCTTTATTGGATATACGTTAAAAAATTGTTAAAAATATACAAAAATATACTTGTTAAAAAATTGTTAAAATTGTTGTATTTTCTATCAGGGTAATTTGATAGGGGGATACTGTGTTCTTTTTAT
This sequence comes from Hymenochirus boettgeri, assembly GCA_019447015.1. Classification (NCBI taxonomy): domain Eukaryota; kingdom Metazoa; phylum Chordata; class Amphibia; order Anura; family Pipidae; genus Hymenochirus; species Hymenochirus boettgeri. The sequence continues at coordinate 84,034,495 of CM033472.1, read as the reverse complement.
GTGTATTTATCTCTATTTTTTCCCCATTTACCCTGCTTTAATAGTTCATTAGCCGGCTTGTGCTTCACAATACTCCTTTCTTAGGGATGAAGTTGTATCAATACAAGTGTTTTGGGCCCTTTTGGGTTCAAAATGAATTTAAACACCCCCCCCACCAATTTAGAAGAATTAGCATTCCATGAGCTGAATGCAAAATTAAAACTAAAACCAGTATGTAGATGGCTGTCTGGTTTTTGCATTTAGTTCATGGAAAGCTGTTAAAACCTCTTAGAAAGTTTGACTTTCCCTTAAAGGGCATGTCCACCCCCAAAACTATAATCCCCCCAACTACTGGCCCCATCATGTAGTATAGTTTAATCCTTACCTAACATCCCAGCTCCATAGGGTTCTCCTGTAGTCACCCCCCAAAGTCCCAAAAACTGCCCACCAGGAGGATAGCAGAGTCCATATAGGACTCTGCCTCCTACCTGGCCTCCGGGAGAAGTTTGGCATGCGTACTGCAGCCCTTCTCCCCCTCCCTCCCCTCCCTCTCCCTCCCTCTCCCTCCCCCTAGCATCAATCCCCTTTGATATAGCCTTCCCCCTGGTCTCCCAGCCCCAACCGCTTCATTTTTAGGTTTAGAAAGTGCCCAAAACTTTACTTACCTCCCCTCTTTCCTCTGCTGCACTGAATGACCGGCAGCCGCTTCCGTGATTGGCTGCCGCTCAGCCAATCACAGACGCACTGCGGGTCCCGCCCCTCTGCTTGCATTTTCGCAAGCAGAGGGCCGGCAGCGCTGCGGAGGAAAGAGGGGGGGTAAGTAAAAGTTTGGGGCACTTTCTAAACCTAAAAATGAAGCTGTTTGGGGCTGGGAGACCAGGGGGAAGGCTATATCAAAAAACAGTTTTAAGGGTGGACATACGCTTTAAGGGCTACCATAGAAACAAGGAAATTACACAGATGTTTTTGTTTCTTATTTACATATGAGTGAAGGGGTGCTCTAATGCCTTATACTCTCCCCATCATATTTATTTTATTATTGAAGTCTGTCTACATGCTCTTCACATTGCAAAAGTAGAGGTTATATGAAAGATGGCTCAATAAAGCTGGCTCTCTGGTTTTGCATTAAGCTTGTGGAATTTTGTTAAAGCTTCTTAGAAGGTGTGGTATTTTCAGAAGGCCTACCCATGGAAAAATGGAAATTACCCAGAAGTCTCTGTTCATTTTAAAAATGTGTCACTCTCTACATTTGAATTAATTACTTCTATACCAGTCTTAAACACAATTATTTATCCTGGTATTTAATTTATTTGCTGCCCTGTATACTGTAGTAAATTGTGCCTTAAACCACCTACAATGGAGGCATAAGCATTACCTTAAATGTTGTGGCTCTTCACCTATTGCATATTGCTCAACCAACCACCAATTAGAAATCATTTAAATCCAAAAAAGTGGTGCATTATGGGTAACAGAAAAAAAAACACGGAAAGACTACAGGATACCAACAAAAATGTATTAATTCAGGACATGCCTGACGAAGCTGGTAACAACGAAACGCATGGCAGAGACGCATTGAAGGTGACGTTGTACTTCCAGGGTTTGGAGAGAGCCGTGTAGTGCCAGGAGCTTGCTCTGCCCTAGTGACCATGGAAGCTGTGGAGTAGTCCATCCGCCCATACCATTGGGAGCTAAAAAGAGGTGACCTACTTCTGGAGGACGCTCATTACCCAGCCCACCTGCCCATCTGCACTCTGGATCCCAAGAGCCATTGAAGCCACGGTTGTGAAAGCATTTAAGTCCAGCGGACCAGCTTGACGGGAAGTTCGCTATCCGATCGCCGCTACTTATCACGGTGCAGTATACTCTAAACCAACCTTTTGCATTTGGTTTTGGTGTGCGCACACCAAAACCAGCAATCCTTGTACTTTGATTTTTTTAGGAATTCACTTCCAGCTGGAAGGCTTGTCTCACTGAACGATTTTTAGGTCGTTTTTATATTATATCATTGCCACATTTGGACCCGAGACTTTTATCTACAGCTAATGCTTATTATCTATGGGATTATGTAATTAAGCTTTTTGTGGCTTTGTATATTTACTCTTTGTATACATTTTGTAGCTGGCCAGCTTTATACTGCATTGTTAAGTGTTTTTGATAAATTGTTTCTTTTTACATATTATCAGATTGTTAAGCAGTTTTCTTGCATTTATTCACCAGTAGAGATAAAGAGACCTTTTACTATCTCTTTATGTTATATTTCGGGTTATTCTCCGTTCTGGGGTATATCCGGGCTACCTGAGTGGGGGGGACTCGGAAGTACCTGCCTAGTTTTGTGCTGCTTTTTACATTTATTGGGTTAATTTAGGACAGTCAGCTTCCTAAATTGTAAAGTGTTATTTTTGGGTATGTCTAGTGCTCCATTTTTCATTATGTAAAAAAGGAAAGAGATTCCTGGGTAATTTCCAATAAAGTAACTGCAATTCCTTTTATTAGGCTTTTACAGTATTACACTGTAGGGTAGTTTTAGCTTATTTGAAACATCATCATTGCAACATAGGCCTTTGGTCTGCAAATAAAACCACCATTTAACAGACATCAGCAAGTGATCAAGTAGGTTAGGGAGAACTAAGGTACACACAGTATCGATAAAGCCCCGAAAAGGATACAACGGTATTGGGGCTTTATCTGCACAGTTTGTGGGCAATTTCCTGAATGAGCATGCGGTCGATGGGTCGGGCGAGTGCTAGTTCAGAAAAGTTGGTAAAAGAGGGAAAAACTCAGTCCCGAGCGTTTTGCTATAGGGAAAACACTCGGGACTGTGTGTATGCAGATCTTTAAAAAATGAGAGACAAGATATGCAAGATGCTGTCTGTCATCTTTCAAAAATCTGTTTTGTGTGTATCCAGCTTTAAGGTAAAAGGCTCACTTTCGTATTATGCAAATAAAGGGAAAAGAGACTTTGGGGTAATTAACATATTTCCTTGGTAGCCTTTAAGTTAATGCTGTTCCTTCTATGGCATTTACTTAAGGCTGGGTACACACCAGCAGATATTTCTGATGGTGTGGGGCGGCCAGCCACGACCGAGCTCAGTTGAAAGAGTGATCGTGTCCGTTGGTAAATTACGGCTGATAGTGTGGTTCCCTATGGGACCACATGATTGATTGCTCGAACGGTCGGCCGCGCCCACTATTGTTGCGACCGAGAGTCATTTGTTCTGGCGAGTGCTCGGTTGGGACAAATAATAGCCCCGCGTTTACCCAGCCTAAAGGTTCCTACCCACCATGCACGATGTGTGCAAAGGGCCGTTTCGGCAACAATCCCCAACCGAACTGCCGTTTCGGCTGATAAAGTGCCCATGCAAGGGAGGATTATCAGCAGAAACAGCCATTCGTACACATCTTGCGTCGCGGGTCAGCACCCACGATCGCACGTGTGTACAAACCTTAAGAGCTACCATGGTAAAAAGCAAATGACCCAGAATGATCTACTCCCTTTATTTGCACACTGGAAAGATAGGGTGGGATTCATTGAAAAGGAAAAAATTGAGTTATTGTAACTACAGTCTAACTAAACACAGTTGTCACTGGATGAAGTATTTATGAAAATAAAAAAAAGTTTCCATATGTAATTTTAGTTAATGTTTAATTGTACTTCTCAAATATTTTAAATAAAGCTCAAGGTTAAATGTTACAAGTAAAATTTCCATCAATATAGTCAGTGATTGAAAAACACAGACGTGACCTTTAACAAAGCTTTCATTTTTTCCTATGCTTCATGTCATTTTTGGTCATAGTTAAAAGCATTTTGTGTCAAATGATTAATACGCATACATCTATGTGGCAGGAGGTAGATTAACAGCAAGTTGTCCTATAAGCAAGAACAAAAGAAACCTCATAATTGCATTTCATTTATCAAACCTTTATTAAGCTTTCATCAAGACCTTCTGTGCTGTAAGGAATGGCTTGTGTTCCAAAATTTATGTATTTTGGTTTGAAGGGAACATATAAAAAAAAAGAATATAATTTGCTCCATTTGCTGGAATAAATATATATTGATTAGAAGTATGATTATTAAAATACCCATGAATATAAAATGTGGGAAACACTACATACTTGGTTTATGAATTAAAAGATGAGTACATGTGCTGTGTGTTCATAAATACCCATATGATCCTATTTGATTGGCTGTACCAAGTAGCCTTGTCCTCATGACTCATTTACCACACTGATCGACCAATCACACCATGGCAAGAATGTTTTCTTATGTACTCATAGCCTATTATATTAAAGTGTGAATGCAGGGCAAAATTCCTTGACCATGTGTACAAATATAGAACTGGGAATTGAAAGATATTTGGTTACTGATTTTTGCTAATAGGACTTGATTGTGAGTGTAGTCGCCTGCTTAGTAGCTCACATTAAGGTCACAAAACCTATATCAATTAATGGATTGGCTTACATTTTTAACTATGCAATATTATCTTTCCAACATAACTACAGGGATATTTAATTATAAAATCGGAAAGTTGAATCTACTCAAATATAGTAAATATTTAGTAATCGGCAGTTAAATAAAAAAAAAAAAAACTTTAACAAAGTTAACAAAGTGCCATTAAGTGTTTTCTTAAATTTAATACCCTTTGTCAGTCAACTAAAGAAAATATTTTCAAGAGCTTACAGTAGGGCTTACCCTTAGTCACAAACTAAATGAATATGAATCTGTGAGAGCTCAGAAAAAGGCAGCTGTGGAAAGGCCATCCAATCCATTGGCACACCATTTTTCACAAGTTCACCAAAAGTTAGAAACCTGTGAACAACAAAAAATATTTCTGATTGTATTCCAGATCATTAAATGATTGGGCGGCACTCTTAATAAATGTATTTAGCAGGGCTGCACTCATTGCATTTAAATTTATTCTGCCTCAGCCTTTCTGCATGTCCTTTTAACAGATGTCCTGTAATTTTTTTGCCAGTTCCAGACAGATGCACATTTTGTGGCTAAATATGATGTTATATTTGGAATAAAAACAATACTTATTGGGTACTAATATCCAATTCTATCTGGGCTTAACACAACAGATTAAAAATGTATGTCCTCTAAATGGTTTCTTTATTATGCCAGATACCGTTGTTATTCAACTACCATACCTCAGTAAGAGATCAGACTTTACAATATATATATATATATATATATATATAAAAATATAGAAATATAATAAGATCTCTCACTCCCACTCATAACCAATCAAAGTGTTGTTATGAATATGGAGAGTCCTGCAGTACCTGGAGGAAACACACACAAGCCCAAAAACAACATGTAAATATAATGTTATTGTTTCTTAAATGTATGTACCATTTTCTTTTAGGTGTTGATGTCAATTATAATAATATCAATAATGATTATTATTTCCTTTAATATCTTCTTAAAATAATACTCATCTATCATGCCTCGTTTCCCCCTAAACTTTTATATATTGAAGATGGTAAAAATTGTAAATCTTCTCCGAAAAAACCTTAAAACTTATTTTGTGAATGACAATAACATTAAACTTGCTCATAATGTATTCAGCATTTCCCACACAACCTAAAATTAAACTGTGTTAAAGTATTACCTGCTAAAAAAACAAAATACTTTTTCAAATGTAACAGTTACAACCCAACAACAGGGTACATTTATAGTTTAAACATCTCACATCTCACAGTGTTAGGTTATCTGTAATTTTTATTAAATTAAAAGTTGGGACCCATGATGCCTTTATCATGTTCAGAACTTTTAAGAACTTTGTAAACTGATAAATAATGGGAAACGTATAAATGAATCCTCATTCCAGGTTTAATATGGTTTGGCAATGGGCTCCACAAAAATTGGCAAAATGTTCTTGAGACTCTGCAATGATCCAAACTTTTAGTCTAGCTTCATCTTCTGGCGTGTTAGAAATATTTTAATGCAATAGCCAATATAGGAGAAATGTGCTGCTGCGATTTGGACAAGTCGGGTAAGTTAGTACTGCTTGACCTGAAGAAGACTCAAGCTCATCTCAAAAGCTTGTCTGTAAAAATGAATTGTTAGTCCACAATAAAATGGTATCACCTTATCCTACAGTACAATTTTTTAAAGTTTAGACTATATATGGTCTCGTGGTCATGTTAAAATATTTTCTTTTCCTTCGCCTATTCTTCAAAAAAGTTTGCTAACCCCTGTTTTAGCACACAAAAGTACACCCCTGCATATGTAAATATCTTAGTCACTCGTTTCCATGGTACAGATGAATATCCCCTTTTTATGAGAAGTAGGACTGATTTATTTATTCACTTAAAACAGACCCCTCTACCCATCCTGCCTTGCTGATGACAGTCCTATTAACTACCCAATAATGCATGTAATTCAGGTCAGCCAATAGCTGGAAATATTTGAAAAGGGGAGTGTTGCATAATTAATCAGTCAATATTTATAAGAGGTTTGCACTTGCTTTTATATTTTGCCTCTCAGCTCCTAAAAGGTTGTTAGATTGTTTTTACCAGACAGCACTTTTTATCAGACAGTATTCTATATCTTTGTATCAAATAAGCCATATGTTGCATTGCTATGGAACTTTCATCCTCATCCCTCAAAATTATATGTTATGTATTGGATTGTGTCATGTCTAGATTATAAAGACAAGCAGAGAATGAAAACTATGGTCCAAATATATAAAATTCTAATTCTAAAGAAGACAGTTTAATAAAGTAAAGAGAGGACAGTAACCTTTTTTTTCATTATTGACATTTACAATCTGCCTAGGAGGGGTTGATGTTATGCATTCTGCTTTATTATTAGTATAGGCAATATTGAAGCCCATGAGGCTTAAACTATTTATCCACTATACCACTCCTTTCAAGTTTTAATACTCAATCCCACTTCTGCTTGGTATAGGAACCAAGATCCTCCAGTACCAAGATCCCTATGACCTGTTTCTACAAATAGTTTCAGCATCTGTATTTATATATAAATAAATATTTTATAATTTTCCGATACATTTTGAAAAATTCAGATTTTCAAAATCGCCAGTTCCTAACCAAAACTAGGTTTGTTTCAAAACCAGAGCTCATCACTAACAGTCTAAATAAAATCTGAACTTTCACCAGTAAATGCTTCAGTTTTTTTATGTCCTTGTATAAATGCTTAGCAAATTGGGATAAATGTTATACCTCCCAGGAAAGTTCTGTTTTTAATGTAACCACGCCCAATATATTTAAGATCCCACAAGCTAATAATTTTGCCAGTGTTTGTTCTGTATCAGCAAAGGTCTCAAATGCACACTTATCCTGGTATGGTGCAGATGTCTCCAACCCCGTCTGATGAAGGGGTAAAACCCTTGTAATTTTGTGGTTCACTAGTTAATAAATCTACATATGGAGTGCCTCTCACCTTGTTTTTTGATATATCATATGTTTGTTCACAGCATTTATAATCTTTTAAAATGTAGAGTCCTGTACGCATAACTGACATCAAACAAAGGGCATGTCCACCCTTAAAACAAGATATTGGTGACTTGTCCTTTATCTGCCCACAACCCTAACTGCTTTTTTTTAAAACCAGTTTAATATATGCATTTGTAACCAGCTGACAAGTTGTATTCTATTTTGGCAAAGGTATCTGTCTCCTTCCTCTGCTCAATTATATTTTATAAGCTTTGAGCATGTGCAGAGGATGCAGCAGGTGAAAGTCAATCATTGGCTGTTATATCAGTTGTCACAGACTTGATTGTGTGCCTGGAGGGAGGGGACAACTGAAAATTGACCAGCTTTTGTTGTAGGGGTGGACATGCCCTTTAAATCATATCTTTAAAAAAAAGGTCTATTTGGATTTTAAATTCAACATTTCTAGGTGGGCAGGGCTAAGGCAGTCCATTTTGAAAGTACCATTTAAAAAAGAGGAGATATTTGTACAATACAGTTAGTTGCAACCTGTATTTTCTCTTTGAAACATGCCCTTAATTCACCCACTCCCATTTTGTCACTTAGACTGTACAAACTCCTATAAACTTTATTAATTTTATATGATAGGAAAGATACACACACACACACACACATTATGCTGTAAACTAAGCATGTTTTCACAAATAGAACAGAAATTAAATCTAAATCAATATTTGATGTGACCAAGCTTTGCCTTTAAAACAGCATCATGGACTGATGCATTTCGCTTCCTCAAAAATCACGTGATGTATACGTATTCCCCTTCTTATATAGGGTAGGGAGAAGGCTATATAGTCAAATGTTATTATAAGAGTCTAGTGGATACTAATATATATAATATATATATATATATATATATATTATATATACACACACACCACACACACACACCACAATACAAGGATTGTGGAGCACTCCAATTAGGCTAATTTACAGCTACATTTAGCGGAAGTGCTACCGATCTGGTCAAACATTTATACAAACATAGAAAAGATAGTCAGTGCACATTCCTAGGCCCCATACAATATCACTGTAATGTATACTAAAACTCCTTTGTTTATAAAGTATGCCAGTGTGCAGATAATATGATATTGTATGGGGCCTAGGAATGTGCATTGATTATATTTTCTATGTTTATATATATCCCTTATATTATATAAATATATTTATATCTCCACAGGAAATTTAATTTTTAGGAGTTTTTAGGAGCTACCAATGTGGTGGGGGGTATAGGATATTACACATAGGAAAGGTGTATATGTATGTGTGTACGATCTCACTGTTACCATTTAAATGACCATCAGTAAATATATATAAAATTTACCACTGACTTATATTAGGTACAACACAAAATATACAAAATACATAAACTTACTTACAGAGCCGAGATCCCTTTTTTAAAAATGGAATGGTCAAATCGCAGCTTAAACCACACCCCTGTGTATGCTCCATATGAAAGGAAGTGTTATCCAAAAAAAGTTTATGTCTGCCACACAGGATGTGATATGTATTGTAAAGTACATATACACCATTAAATACCACCTGTATTTAGGTGGTGTCAGTGATTAATAAAATACAAGACATCCCTGCTCTCTATGGTAGGAGGAGAGAAAGTGAAAGTGGATTGTGGTGTATGCTTTGGAGTGATATTGACTGCAACACAAGATCCTGTGTATAAGATCCTGGTACCACCTGTTGGGAGGACAGCTTATTGGACAGACAATTTACCTTATTGGATACAAACTCTGAGGCAACAGATAAGTGCACACCAACTTACAAGGACACACAATATACAGGCCTGGTCAATATTCAAAGTGGTGCACCATAGACAGGGATACCCCTAATTACTGCACATGTTATGTGGGAACCTGGCTTTCTGTCAGACCACCAGAGTAACCCACTGTGTGCCATGCTACCCATAATCCTTTCATAAAGCAGTGATCTGGTACAAATTGGTGGCAGTGGTGCTGGTAATACCATTTATTCTGCCATTTTTCTTTGTATATTTGTTCTCTGTATTAAGCTATGGAGGCTGCGACTGAATGTATTGATTTAAATCCTCCTGTCCTTGTACGAGCAGATGAAATTCCCCAATTAGACTCAGTAGCTCTACCGGGTCCAATAGCCAAACCTATTTTTAAATCTGATCAATTTGATGGGGTAACTAGGGAGTGGACTGATTGGCTAGAACAATTTGAATTGGCAGCCACTATTAATGGTTGGGATGAAGGTGCTCGCTTGCAAGTCCTTAGCCTTTTGCTTAGTGGTAAAGCCAGGCAGGTATACCAAGGGTTTACTGTAATACTGAAATATTGAGCAGTAATCAGTTATTAAAAATTGCTCTGAAGCAATGTATAAGAGTATTTAAAGGATAAATCCATGTCTTTAGGTAAACTGGGAATGAGAAATGTTTGTTTATACGTTAGATTATTAGGGCAATGCTATTACAATAACATGATGCTGTGAAGTACCTTCTGTTATAATATATGAGGTACCATCACCACTTGCCGTGGTGAATACTAATAACTATTAACCTAGCATGTTTAGTTTCAACCACACAGTGTAGCAGGATTGCCTGGGTCTACTCTCAGACCTGCAGGATTATCCTATTTGTTTCCTCTGGAAGCTGGTGACTGGGAGTAACATTTTAAAATATACCTGCGTATATCAAAATAACACTGGGTGCGGATCTCTGGGGCACTCTCCGGCAGGTACCCCCTGTATAGATAGTGATGAAATCGCACACCAAACAGTAATGCAGAGATAAGGCTTTTATATCATATAAATATAACGTCTGCCCACACACCAGCAACGTTTCGAGAGACACAGCTCTCTTTCTCAAGATATGGGCAGTACTGATCCAACATATTATTCATCAATATTTTATACCCCATCCCCCAGGAAATGACATCACACCAAAGAGAGACATGCCATATGACTGCAACAGAGGGGCGATCAATTGAACGGTGGCCTCAAAGGGTCAAACATATTACAATGTGAAGCATAATTAACAGAAACAAATTTTTTTTTTTACAAAAACAAAAATAAATCATAGTCCCTATTTAAACCCCCAGGGGCCAATGTCTGAAGCTTATTCACCCACCACACCTCCTTTTTCTTAAGTCTGAGTTCCCTGTCAACTTGTCCCGTAACCGGTATTACCTCCAATACCATGAATTTTAGGTCATCAGCCGAATGACCCAAATCTACAAAGTGGCGGGGAACTGGCAGAGAGACTTGTTTATGATTAATTAAAGATTTGTGCTGAGAAATTCTAGCCTTTATTTTCTGCGTAGTCTCTTCTATGTAATAGAGATGACATGGGCACCACAAGACATAAATAGTAAATCGAGAATTACAGGTGCTCCAGTTTTTGGATGCGTAAAAGTGGTGCCACTTATGACTGACCGACATTGTACACAATTGTAACAGGGCATCATCCTACGACCTTTAAGCCACATTTTATCTGTAGCCTCCTCTACCCCTACTTCCTTCATAATGGTATTATTGAGCATAGTGCCTATAGTGTTTCCCCGTCTATAAGATAATATTGGTGGATTATTAAATTCAGAAATGCTAGGGTATGAGGCTTTAAGTATATTCCAATGTAGCATAATAATCTGTTTAACCTGCGCACTCTGTTGATTATAGTCCCTAACAAGAGCTAGTCTACCACCTTGACCGTTCTTAACTACAGCTTTCCTATCCGGTCTAACCCTCTGTTCAAGCTTACTTTTGGCTCCCTCCAGTATATGGTTAGGGTACCCCCGATCCTTAACTTTATCACACATGTTAGTGATCTGTTGAACCCTACGTATCCTATTACTCACTAATAGAGATGTCCGAACTTCGAAAAATCCGGTCTGTGCGAGGATCCGCAGGTTTTCGGAAAAATCCGTAAATTCGAAAATCCGTGAGCAGACCCGTTAAAATGTATTAAAATGAAAGTTCGGCAAAATCCGCATTAAAAGTGGTCTAAATAGCCTTGGTAACGTACACTTAATCATTTAGGGACCTGGGTAATGACCTTAAGAACACGTATCAATACCTACAATACCTAAAAATTACAGTCCGCTAGCGTGAATTTTAAAAAACGGTATTTTCGAAAAAATACGAAGATTTCCGTAAAAACGTGGATTTCCGTAAAAACGAGGTTTTTCGTAAAAACGAGGAACCGGAACCTTCTGCCTGCACAATGGCGAGTTCTGTAAGGCAGATGTATGCCCCACAGTACCTCCTGGCCAGGGGGTATGATGATTTCCCCCCTGGCACCTATCATGTGCGGCGCCTAAAGCGCAGGATTATGGAGGGGCTCCAGCGCCGGATCCTGCGGCGCTTCGGCTACCAGACCACTGCCTCTACCCTCCAGAGACAGTGGTCTGATCTGAAGAGGCAGAGGCCTCATTATGTTCAAGCCATGCGGCAACTGATGGAAGGCAAGTATACTTTTTATTATATTACTGTATTGTAATAAGTAGTAAAATATTTTAATTCACTTTTGACAAAAACATATTTATTGTATATACCTTACCATTAATGCCATTACACACACCACATTGGCCACATTCCCCTATATAGTAGTTTGCACACAACAAGGGAAAGAAGGCGATGGGGGTACTGGGTTACATAATGTACACTGCGGTTTGCCACCATTGTTGTGGGGCCAGGCAGGCTTGGCCCCACTGGACATACCCCTCACCCCATTGGCTTCTCTCCGTCAGAGTATGCTTCGTGCAAGGGAAAGCGAGTGAATGGGTAGGAACAGCACCATTAAGTTACAGCAGGCCCACTGCAGTTTGCCACCATTGTTGAAGAGCCAGGCAGGCTTGGCCCCACTGGACATACCCCTCACCCCACTGGCTTCTCTCCCTCAGAGTATGCTTCGTGCAAGGGAAAGCGGGTGAAAGGGTAAGGCTTTGTAGGAACAGCACCATTGAGTTACAGCAGGCCCACTGCAGTTTGCCACCATTATTGAAGAGTCAGGCAGGCTTGGCCCCACTGGACATACCCCTCACCCCATTGGCTTCTCTCCCTCAGAGTATGCTTCGTGCAAGGGAAAGCGGGTGAACGGGTAAGGCTTTGAAGAAACCACACCATTGAGTTACAGCAGGCCCACTGCAGTTTGCCACCATTGTTGAAGAGCCAGGCAGGCTTGGACCCACTGGACATACCCCTCACCCCATTGGCTTCTCTCCCTCAGCGTATGCTTTGTGCAAGGGAAAGCGGGTGAACGGGTAAGGCTTTGTAGGAACCGCACCATTGAGTTACAGCAGGCCCACACTTTGTAATATGGAGTACTGCTCTAGTGCCATTGCCAGGCAGGATTGACCCAGAGCTGAAAACATTAGCCACAGAGTAGCTGTTGCGGCTGTATGAGATGGTCAGAGTAGGTGACACCACAAAGGTGCCTCGTGGAGAGAGAAGGAAGAACAAAGTACTGCTCTCAGGCCAAGTAGGATAGACCCAATCTTAGAAAAATTAGCCACAAAGTAGCTGTTGTTGCAGGGCATTTGTTATTTCACAACTTGAATGCAGTAGAGCAAGGTAGGACCATATATGGCCCTGCCAATAAGAAAAAATTGCGATTTGCCAGCTAAGCTGGCATCAGCTAAGCCTCTAGGCCGAAAATGAGGTGGAAGGAGCAGTACGGGTGGCCAGGGGCAGGAGGCCTTCAGTCACGGGCATCAGCAATAGGGATGCTGTACTGAGATGTGATCCACGCCTCATTCATCTTGATGAAGGACTGTTGGGTCTCAAGATGTGTGAATACAGGGGTGGTTAATAAATAAGAAGAAAAGCTAGAGGCAAAACTGGCTATATAAAACTTTACATTTATTACATCAATTAAAAATAATCCTCAAATAGGTTAATATAATGTATCACAAAGTAGAAAAATAATGCAATTCAGTGTGCAAATAATTCATCTAGTACAGCATACATGCAGATATTGCATGTTTCTCCCACCCAAACATGTGTGTATCTCTTCAGTAAACCCTATTATACTTATCAGTCATAAGTCAGAGTCGTCCGTGCACGGACAGTCAGAGTATTTGCAGAACACCAGGGTAGACGTTGGAGGGACAGTGCCACCGCTAAAAATGAAGAGATCCTGGGTGGGGGAGCACCCCAAACGCGTTTCGCACATTTTTACAACAAATTTTTTATGTCAACACATTCAGCATTGCATGATCTGATCCGGGTGTTGCCTATTACAATGTTTCTATATACGCACTCCATATGTAAAGCATCAGAACTGCAAACCATGTGCCTTGTGTGTTGTTCCTACCTCTCTAATAATGCGCATACAAACGTGACTGTAAAATGACAATCCACAGTCCGCATATATATATACAAGTCCATAAGGAGCCTTTTCCTGTCTTGGCCTCTTCACAGTTGCTCTGATACGCTGCCGGGAGCATAATAAAGTTATTATGAGGGTAATTTTCTATACCAAAATTACATGCACGTTAGCAAAAAACCCTATTCCCTATATTCTTCAGTCAACATGTAATTAACGTCTCTAGTTAACATTGTAAATTATAGGTGTATGAGGCAGCAAGCTGTTAACTGATCATCCCCAGATACAATCGTAAGGTTATAAAATGGCGGTGAGTTGCATTGCGTTTTCCAAGGCTAGAACATACAGACACATCATGATAAGGATATCTAAGGTAGCTTACTAGTAGCTTATGGCTCCTCTCATTCGCATCTGCACGGACCATCTAGGCCCAAAAGAGCTTAAAGGGCAAGTCCAGCCCAAAATGACAACTTCCATACAGTAAATCACCACCCAAAAAACCCTAAAACGGTAATATTTTGAAACTGAATTATAACAGTCTAGCCTGAATCGCGTGCAATATGTCGTTTCCCCGTTCTTGCTTCCTGTTCCTTCCAGTTAACAGCTTTCATATGGATTGATAGTTGACATCACAGCCAAGTACTGAATGTAATCCCGTCTGCCTCTTCTGAGCATGCCCGCTCAGTACAGGTCATTTCTAAATTGCTCAGTTTCCATAGGATCAGAAGCAAAGCAGGCATACAGTATGAATTCATAGGACAAACTATGATAAATCACAATTTTAAAGAGGCATCTTTAAAAAGATGTTTTTATGAGGGTGGAGTTGTCCTTTGCAATATTTTTGTGAATTTGACTTAAAGGGCGCTGTGGTGTTCCTGAAAATAGTGAAGTATAAGCCCTACCTTAAAAATGAGCCATGGATCATGCCCTACAATATGATTTCCTGAACACTTAGGCCAAATCTGTCTGTCTGTGTAGGTAACTTTCCACTTCCTGCCTTTCCATCGTAAGTTTAACTGAGCATTCTCTGTACCCAGGGGCAGTATTTGCATATATCTTCAATATCATTTCTATAGGCCTGCTCGCAGAGATGTGATTCCCCAGGTGCTCACTTTAAAGGAAAGACCTAACAAGTTTAGATTACATTTCTTTTTCAGGCATATGCCATCATTTCCAACATATCCATATCGTGAACTGATGCACAAAACAAAATACCTGGAATCCAAATTCTTTTTCTGGATGAAACTTTGTGTAGAAACTTGTAATTCTGAAGATTTTAAGTTTTTTGTTAATTTCGTTCTGTTAAATCCCCTAATCTAATAAGAATTCAAATCTTTACCTTCCTGCCATTATCTGTCCCATGGGACCATGCGCATTTTCCCACAACTCATAGGCCCCTCGGCCCACTCTTCGATTTGTTCCAGGTCATCCTTGACTTCAAAGTTCCTATAAGACAAAATAGCCAGTAGTTACTTCGCTCCAACCAATTAGCTCATGCTAAAAATACCGCTCCAGAATGCAAACCAAACCAACTATCAAGTATCTCAAGAATGTGATCTAAGGGGGAGATGTCCGAAGGTATAAGAAAATCTGTACTTGGGTGGTAAACTCACTCATAAAAAGGCAACATTCAGAGTACAAAAATGCTTTGCAAAGAACATTACCTTTCTATAGGACAAGTTATTTTTTATGTAAAAAAGTCCAACATTTCAACTTATCTGTAGTTATAGAATGAATAATGTTTCCCTGTTGCAAATATATGATGTAAAAAGCAGTACAATGCTTCTTCCTGTGCTCTTAATCTGCAGCGGCCAATCAGCTTTTACTGCTCAAACTGTTTTTTAGACCAAATCTAAACCTTTGATTGGTCGATGGCAGCTGAATAGCACAGGTAAACTATTGCAACCTCTTACTGCACGAGGCCTATAGTGAATAATGTACCACCTTATGAAGGCTAATAATAGTATCTGCAAACTGAGGTAAAAAAAGTGTAGTTGTCAATTATTCACATCAATGAAAATAGCAAATTCTCTCGAGTTGTACATTGTCATACAAGGTGCCTTCCCATCTCTAGATCGGTGGGTCTTATCGCCTCACTAATGACAATGCTATTCAGAGTTTTTATACATTGTGCTTCTGAGAATCTCCTTGTACACACAAATGATCATTAATACACAAAAAAACTCAAACATTTCAGGAAACTGGCACCAAACCATCACCAATTTAAAAAAGTTTCCACCAGGCAAGCCGGCCGTCTGTCCTGCTTCCCTTGAACTCAGCAGGTTTCCTAGATTATAGAGATTTTTTCTTGGATTAAGATTAACTGGGTTTCCCCAAACATTTCTTGGCTGCCAGGCGCATCCCGTCGAAAACAGACCTTTTTAATGACCAGAATGTAAACCTAGAACTGCCGGATTAACCTCCACGCTCCAAGCTGTCCTCCCTGACATGACTACTGCAGGACCAAATCAATTCTACCTTAGAAAGGGGTTTTTTTCCCCCCAACTCCTCAAACTCTTTTTGAAATAGAAAGTGGCTCATTTACCGAGAGATTTAGAGAAAGAAAGTGAATTATTGCTTTGTTGCTGCTATCTATTAAAGGCAATATAAACTTCAGCTTTCTACAACCCAGATAGATCACCTTTCCAACCCAATTGTACCCAAGATATAATCACCTTTTCCACACCCAGATGGTAACCCAGATATAATCATCTTTCCCCAAACCCCCCAGATTGGTACCAATATAATCACCTTTCCTTCCCCACCCAGATTGTACCCAGATATAATCCCTTTCCACACCCAGAGTGTAGCCCAGATATAAATCACCTTTCCCCAACCCAGATGTCCCCGATTCTCACCTTCCACACCAGATTGTACCCAGATGATAAGCACCTTTCCCACCAGATTTGTCCCCGATATAATCACCTTTCCCCACCCAGATTGTTACCCATATAATCACCTTTCCCCACCCAGATTGTAACCCAGATATAATCACCTTTCCCCACCCAATTTACCCAGATTAATCACCTTTCCCCACCCAGATTGTACCAGATATCATCACCTTTCCCCACCCCAGATTGTACCCAATAAAGCACCTTTCCACATCCCAGATTGTATACCCGGATTATAATCACCTTGTCCACACCAGATTGTACCCAGATAATAATCACCTTCACACCCAGATTGTAGCCAATATAATCACCTTTCCACCCCATATTGTACCCAGATATAAGCACCTTTTCCACCCCCCGATTGTACCCAGATAACTCACCTTTCCCCACCCAGATTGTACCCAATATACTCCCCTTTCCCCACCCAGATTGTACCCAGCATATAATCACCTTTGCCCCCACCCAGATTTGTACATATAATCACCTTTCCCACCCAGTCTGTACCAGATATATCAACACCTTTCCCTCCCCCTCCCAATTGTTAAACCCGAATAATCACTTTCCACACCCAGTTTGTACCAGATGGAGAACCGTAAACCCCTAATCCTCAATCCGGTACTTTCCGCTCATCTGTATACTTTACCTAATTTTCCCCTCGCTGCACTGGTCTGTCATGCCCATCAGCTCTGTCAGTGACATTCGTAATTTACATATAATTGAAGTTGAATAAAGACATACGTCCATCTAGTCCAACCTTATACCCCCTACCCTCTACCCTTCCTTCCTGACTCCCATTGCAATCAAAAATGATCCGGGCAACCATAACTAATTGGTTTTTTTGTTTTTGTTTTAGTGAACTGGATTGGCATGGAAACTTTAAGTAAAGTTTCCACCTGATCATGAAGAAACCCAGGGGTGAGGAGTTAGCAGTTTATTTCCTTCCTCACCCTGGGTACTATTAATGGGTGGAAGAAGAGGAGCAAAGAGGAAGGGAGATGATATACTTGCAACAGATTTTTCAGTGGATTGTGAAGGTTTCTTTTTCGGGGCTTTCTATTGATCCTGAAATTTGTTTGAGGGGGTGGGCATACATATGACTTCAGTTTATCTGCCACATCCCCAACACTATGTTGTGTGGATTAAATACATTTGGTAACCAGATATTAAATTATAAATTAAATAATTAAATTCGCTTTATTCTGCAAAGGTTTTCCTTTGCTCAATGAGCTTTTTAAAGCTTAAACATATGCCGAGGAGGGCAACCGGGGCTGTGATCTCATTCTTGTGATATCAGCAGATAAAGTCGGATCCCAGCGGTATCGGGGCTTTATCGTTACGTGGTGTACGTTCGTTTCCCAAACGAGCGCGCGTCCGCCGAACGATCGGGTCGGCCGGACGCTCGTTCGGGAAAGGCCGAAAATTTCCATCGGCCGCGCTAGACTCCCTATAGGAGTCTAGCGCAGCCAATGGAAACACACAGTCGAGCTCTTCTCCCTATAGGGGAACGCTCGGGACTGTGTGTATGCAGATCTTTGAAAGATGGCAGACAGGATCTTGCAGATCCTGTCTGTCATCTTTCAGAAATCTGCACTGTGTGAACCTAGTTAATTGTGCCATTTGCTTCCCATCTTTACCTTCTTTATTCCTCTATTTTCGTGTCTCCTCTGCTCTTCCTATCACTATTACAACCTTGTTAATATGTAGGTTGTTGGCAAAATGTTGCCGGGATCATGTCAGCCACAATTATCTGGCGCATATATACCTTTCAGAAAGAGTAATCTGAAGAAAAGTGTTTATTAATGGTTGTCTTCAGGGGAGAAGAAAGGAGAGAGAGGAATAACATTGAGTTAGTAACCAATTTGCTCCCTACACAGCGTACAACCAACAATGAAAAGACATAGAAACCTTCCAAAAGTGGACATCCTGGTTTACTGCACCTACTGGCACTAAAAGTACCATTGTCCTAGGTTTGAACTAAAGTTATAATTTCTGATTAGCTATTGTAAGATGAAAAGGAACATATTTCTGTATTATGGTTTACTCGTACTATGAAGGAAAAACTATCCTTAGTAGCAGCTAGTTTAGAGAGGATTTAAAAAAAAAAGTTTAGTGCAATTAATCAATGGTGTTTAGAAAAAAATGTACTTTGGAGTTTAAAAGTCATTTGACAAGCGCGGGAGGCCACCTCTGTTCAATAATGTCAAGGCAAAGAGCTACACTTTCTTCTTATAATGCGCTCCAGCTGAAATATAGTAAATTTATCAGGAAACATTTGGAGGACGGGAGATTATAAGAACGAATGTTTTAACCCTGCTGCTTTGGGAGTTAGGCTTTTTTCTTGTACATTAAACCATTTCCCTGACACAGTCTAAGAGTATACAGGAGTTGTTTATTGTATAAATAAACAGGTGATAACAAACCATTGAAAAGATTTTGATGGCGTTCAAAAGACCTGCGCACATAGAGCAATGTAGGTCTCTCCCTGATCGATGATGTCATAGGATAATTAATTCAAATGCATTGACTCCATATAGCCTTTAATATTTGTCAATGTATTTTAACTTATCATGAACATAGGAGGCATTCCCAAATTAAACCAATATAGCTCTTGCTTGGCCATTCATACATAGAGATTTTTATGAAAGAAGAACCCATGTTATATTATTACGAATCACTAGCATACACACATATGGTCTATGTTTCAATCCCCATTTATTTATAACCATTTTGATTCAATAAATGACTGTTGAAATAATCACAGTAGAGTAATCTAAACAAAATATCACTTGCCTTTAAAAATATATTTTTTAGAGGAGAGTTGAGGCTGAGGCTGTAAAAAAGGGGAACTATTGTAAAAATAGCAGCTCCATCCCTCCAGGCTTGTCAGTTGCGACAGGTGGTTGCTAGTGTGCATCGGTGATCTACAGTGCACATCTCTCTCTGTTTAGCCAAGCTGATACCAAGGAGAACATCATGGCTCCACCAGCAGTCCTACAACAAAGCAAATCCATACATTTAAAATGTTACTACCGTATTTTTATTGAATCCTCTACTATTTCTGTGCTAAAATCCTAAATATCACATCTAGATTTTTTTGCTCTGTGAAACAACAGTTAGGCAGGAAATGTGGGTATTTCTGAGTAGGTGGGACTAGTATGTATTTGTTGTTGAATAAAGTCATACTCCATCCGTCCAACCCATCTAGCAATATCCTCATTTCCTGCCTAACTGTTGATCCAGAGGAAGGCAAAAAACCCCCCAAATTTTGAAGGGGGAAAAAATTTCCTTCCTGACTCCAAGTGGCAATTGGAAATTTCCCTGGATCAACTCTACTTTATGTATCAATACCAGGAACTTGCAACGTTCCTTGTTTGCAGAAAATCATCCAGTTTTTTTTGAAACTGACCAATGAACCTGCCATAAAAACGTCCACTGAAAGACAGTTCCATAGCTTTACCGTTCTCACAGTGAAAAACCCTTTCCGAGCTTGAAGCCTAAACCTTTCTCTTCAAATCTTAAGTGATGTCCTCGTGTCTGACATTGCACTGGCATATTCCAAATGAGGCCTTACCAATGCTTTGTAAAGAGGGAGAATTACATTTTACTCCCTTGAATCCATACCTCATAACAAGCCAATACCATGCTGCTCTGGCTGTTGCTGCCTGGCACTGCTTGTACCTTTAAGTTTGTTACCACCAAAGATCCCTTTCCAACAGGATTCACTTACCACAGAGCCATTTATAGTATAAGTAGACAAGAATTTTTAAGTCCAAAATGCATCACCTTACATTTCTAACATTGAATCTCATAGCAGCCAATGTGACAATCTATCTAGATCCACCTGCAACATTGCACATCCTCTGAAGTTTTTTATGTCGCAAAGTTTTGTGTCGTCAGCAAACACAGAAACCTTGCAGACAATACCCAAATCATTAATAAATAGATTAATAGAAGCGGCCCCAACACAGAAACCTGTGGCACCCCACTTAGCAGTTTAGTCCATAATGATGAAGACCCCATTAACAACTACTCTCTGCATTTATTCATTACCAATTTCTATCCATGTACAAAGTGACTCCCCAGACCAACAGACCTTAGCTTATACATTAGTCGCCTATGGGGGACTGTATCAAAAGCCTTTGCAAAATCCAAGTAAACTACATCTACTGCTATGCCTAAATGACTTAGGTAATTGATAGGAATTGCTCTCCTGAGAGTTTTTGCAATTATTTCCATTGTTTATTTTGCATGTTTTGAAGATATTTACATTTTTGTGTGTGATGCAGCAGCATCACCAGGTCCCCTGCACTTCCTGCTTCTGCCTCTGAAACGTCAGTCAATCTGCCTGTGTCTCCTCCCCTTGCAGCCCCCCTTGGCCCATTCCCATACAGCCCATGTGGCCCGCCACCTCAGTGTGCCGTGCCCACCCATCATGGGTGCCTAAGCCCTGCCCTCGGGGTGTCTAAGCCCCACCCTCACAGGTGCTGTGGGCCACTCTGACACCCCCCCCGAAAACTCTGTTGAAACAGCCTTTTCAGGCAGAGTGAGAGTCTGCCTGAAAAGGCTGTTTTCACATAGTGAGAGAGATTCCCTTACCTTCTCTGCAGCTGCAGGTCCGTCACACAGCAGAGAGGAGTAGGGAACTCTCCTGTCTCCCTCACCCACTGAGGGTTCTGAGGCTGGTGCCGCCGTCGGCACTGTGCAGGAAAAACTTAGGAATGTGACATGTCAGCCTCCCATCCATTAAAGGCATGTCCACCCCCAAAACTATAATCCCCCCAACTACTGGCCCACCATGTAGTGTAGTTTAATCCTTACCTCACATCCAACCCATTGGTTTCCTGTAGTCCCCCCCCAAGTTCAAAACTGCCCACAGGAGGCTAGCAGGTCCATATAGGACACTGCCTGCTACCTGGCCTCGGAGATTCTGCCATGCGCTGCAGCCTTCTCCCCCTCCTCCCCCTCCCTCTCCCTCCATTCTACTATCCCTCCCCTAGCATTAAACCCCCTTAATATTATGCTCCCCCATGTCCTCCAGCCCCAACCGCATGTTTTTTTTTTAAAAGCTCCCCAAACTCTTACTTACCTCTCCGCTTTCCTCCGCTGCACTGAATGACCGGCAGCGCGTCCGTGATTGGCCTGCTCAGCCAATCACAACGCGACTGCCGGTCCCGCCCCTCTGCTTGCATTCTCGCAAGCAGAGGGCCGGCAGTGGCGCGGAGGATCGAGGGGAGGTAAGTAAGAGTTTGGGAGCTTTTTGAAAAAACAAATCATGCGGTTGGGGCTGGGGGACATGGGGGAGCATAATATTAAAATTCTATTTTAGGGGTGGACATAGCCTTTAACTTTCTGGTCAGTCATTTCTGTATATCTTGGGCTGTGGTGCAGGTAGAGAGGTGGTTGATGGCTTGTTTTAAAAGTAGGAAACTGCCTTTCATTTAAACTCACAGGCCTGTAATTACCCGGCTGTGAACGACTACCTTCTTGAATATTGGGATAACATCAGCCTTTTCCAATCCAAAGGCACACCACGCCGACATGAGGGAATCTGCAAAAATAAGAAAAACAATGGCCTAAATAAAACTGAACTAGCTCCCTAAGTACCCGAGGATGTATTTTATCCGATCCAGGAGATTTATTAATATTAACCTTATTTATTCTTTGCTACCATATACTCGGTTAACCAAAGTGCACTTGAATCTTTTATACCATTATTGACTATACTCTATGATATCTGCTACTGGATCTTCTATAGTGTATACAGAGGAAAAAAAATACTCAAGACATTTGCTTATCGCCATCCTCCGTAACTAACTTATCCCTTAATTAATGGTGCCACCGTTCTCAGTCCTCATCTTCTTACTATCAATATAGTTAAAGGCATGTCCACCCCCAAAACTATAGTCCCCCCAACTAATGACCCCACCATGTAGTGTAGTTTAATCCTTACCTCACATCCCAACTCCATCTGGTTCTCCTGTAGTCCCCCCCAAAGTTCCAAAAACTGCCCACCAGGAGGCTAGCAGGTCCATATAGGACACTGCCTGCTACCTGGCCTTCCGGAGATTCCTGCCATGCGTGCTGCAGCCCTTTCCCCCCTCCCTCTCCCTCCCTCTCTCCCTCTCCCTCCCGTTCTACTATCCCTCCCCCTAGCTCAAATCCCCCTTAATATTGTGCTCCCCCATGTCCCCCAGCCCCAACCGCATGTTTTTTTTTTTAAAAAAGCTCCCCAAACTCTTACTTACCTCTCCGCTTTCCTCCGCTGCACTGAATGACCGGCAGCCGCGTCCGTGATTGGCTGCCGCTCAGCCAATCACAGACGCGACTGCCGGTCCCGCCCCTCTGCTTGCATTCTCGCAAGCAGAGGGCGGCAGTGCGGCGGAGGATCGAGGGGAGGTAAGTAAGAGTTTGGGAGCTTTTTGAAAAAACAAACCATGCGGTTGGGGCTGGGGGACATGGGGAGCATAATATTAAAGTCTATTTTAGGGGTGGACATAGCCTTTAAAAAAATGTTTAGTGATGCTTCAGCTATCCTAACTTCATTATTAATTTAGCTAGTTTGATTGCTTTCTTACACTCCTTGTTACAGTTTTTTAATCCCTAAAGGCCCTTTCCGTTCCCTCTGCCTTAAAGGTTTTAAATGCCTTTTTCTTCCTTTCCATTTGCCTCTTTACATCAGAATTCAGCCACATGGGCACAGATTTATTTTTTTTTACATTTATTTCCCAGGGTATAAATTTAACTAGATGGATGATGTCTTATTTCAGCCTCAATTACTATATAATACTATATTACACATCTGTTTATTTCAGCCCCAATTACTATTATACTATTAGTAGTAGAGAATTGTTACGTGTTAGCCCTTGATGAAAGTGAAGACATCTTGGATATAAAATAATACCTTTTATTGGCTAATGTTAGGGAATTAAGAAGAGCCACACCAGTCTTGAAAAGTCGATAGTTAAAATTTATTTCATAACATGTGCTGGTCACTCATCTGGATAGTGAGTAACAAGATAGCTTGTACAGACCCCTTGTATACACAATCTTGACCATACGTCACAAGCCATCCTATAGAAAATACTTTTCAGTCCCTTTTTATTTTTAGACATGTAACCTCATATGGCCATTTGTTACCTCTACACAACTGTTAGAAGAAACATATGTTATCCTATTTATGACTAGAGATCCAAGGTGTCCATGCTCTTTGCCATCTTTCAAAGATCTGCATACACACATTTCCAAGTGTTCTCCCTATGAACATCATAGGGAGAACGCTCGGGACTGTGTGTTTCCATTGGCCACTATAGGGAGTCTAGCACGGCCAATGGAAATTTTCGGTCATTCCCGAACGAGCGTTCGCCAACACAATTGTTTCGGTGGCTGCACGCTTGTTTGGAAACTAAGGTACACACAGTAGCGGTAAAGCCCTGATACCATCGCTTTATTGTTACTGTGTTTACCCAACTTACGGCTTCTTCCTCAGGCATGATACAATCTTGTATAGCACACTATTTTATACATACAAGAACAAAGAGTTACTGACATTATACAGATGTTATTTATGGCCCCATGCCTGGCAATGGCCGGTCGTAAATAAGACTGTAAAGACACATTCAATGATCACAGGCAGTAGTAAAAGAATTAGCAAAGGTTAAACAAACGATCAGATACACTTCACAAGGTATCAAGACATCAGTGCACACCATTCTTTAAAGCAAATCATGTTTATTAACACATGTGACGTTTCGGTGTCAAATGGCACCTTCTTCAGACATATATGGTTATGTCTGAAGAAGGTGCCATTTTGACACCGAAACGTCATGTGTTAATAAACACGATTTGCTGTAAAGAATGGTGGTGCGCTGATGTCTTGATACTGTGAAGTGTATCTGATCGTTTGTTTAACCTTTGCTAATTCTTTTACTACTGCCTGTGATCATTGATGTGTCTTTATAGTCATGCCTGTGGCTACGGTTAGTCAGTAGCATCCAGCACGAAGACACTGATGTGGATAGTGTGCAGGACAACAGACAGATTGATTCAGATACACTTCACCTCTAGTGTCAATGGAGAGTCTGGTATAAATGAGATATTTATGGGTTTGAGTGGTTTTTAGGGAGAAATACCTTCTTATAACAGAAGGCATCTTGCATCTCAATATATGAATAGCATTGCCACAAATTCTAAGAAACAAGAAGTAATTTCTTACTCCCAGGTTCCCCAGAGTAAAGGGCGGAGATATGCAAAATACTCCTTTATGTCCTTAGCTTATGCATGTGTCCAGAACTGCTGGCTTAATAATATGCAATATAGCCTAATATATCATTAGAAATTACTGTTAGGAACATTCCAAGGAAGTGGTGCATCCTGGGAAGAAGGACCGTTAGAACCTGAAATGAGCTCACTAATGTCAACAGCAGGGAACAGCAAAGGGTATGAAATCAACTAATTTTTCAAAATGGGAGAGAATATGTAGAATACACAAAACTAACAATTTAACAAATATTGATAATTTCCACTGAACTGTCCGTTTAACTCTACATGACATTAAGATTAGAGACCTAGTGACACATAAAGTTTAGATCTTTGTTGAGTCCAGAGTCCTAATTTTTTGTATAAGTTTACATTCCCATTCTAACCTCTCCTTTTGGGATCTAAAATTTCCCATAGCACTGTGACTTTTAGGTCTTTCAGGCTGTGTCCTTGGCTGCAGAAATGGGCACCCACAGGGACAACAAAATTATTGTTGTTAATTGTGAACCTGTGTGACTTATCCTTTGTCTCAGAGTCTGTCCAGTTTTCTCCTACACTATTGTCCTAAGGGGCACCTAGACCAACATCAACATTTGATGATTTGCAGGAGAAAGTTCCCATTATTTCAAACCAATTTTGGGAACCTTGAATTGGTATCCTGTCTCCAGTGTGGATGTACTTGCAGGTTTCACACTTTTTTTCTGCAAACGGGGAGATGTTTCATTTGTGTGGGGCCTGTTAGGGAACTTTTTTCAAGCAGTTGTTTTTAATTGGGTGGTTGTCAGTAAGCTAAAGGGGGTCGGGGAATATTTCTAGTAGTCTGTCGTCCTTTTGTAAAATGGGTTGGAGTTTCGTCTCTGGATTTTTTAGTGTACAAGGCAGGTGGTTTGGTCATCACTTTCATATGTAGGGTTAAACAGTCATGAACTGAAAAAGAGTAGTGTCAGGGTAAGGAACAACCAAAGTCTGCTATGAAGGAAGGTTGTTTAACCTTTGCTAATTCTTTTACTACTGCCTGTGATCATGAAGTGTCTTGGATAGTCATGCCTGTGGCTACGGTTAGTCAGTAGCATCCAGCACTAAGACACTGATGTGGATAGTGTGCAGGACAACAGACAGATTGATTCAGATACACTTCACCTCTAGGGCAATGGAGAGTCTGGTATAAATGAGATATTTATGGGTTTGAGTGGTTTAAGGGAGAAATACCTTCTTATAACAGAAGGCATCTTGCAGTCTCAATCTATATGAATAGCATTGCCCACAAATTCTAAGAAACAAGAAGTAATTCTTACTCCAGGTTCCCCAGAGTAAAGGGCGGAGATATGCAAAATACTCCTTTATGTCCCTTAGCTTATGCATGTGTCAGAACTGCTGGCTTAATAATGCAATAATAGCCTAATATATCATTAGAAATTACTGTTAGGAACATTCCAAGGAAGTGGTGCATCTGGGAAGAAGGACCGTTAGAACCTGAAATGTCAGTCACTAATGTCAACAGAGGGAACAGCAAAGGGTATAAAATCAACTAATTTTTCAAAATGGGAGAGAATATGTAGAATACACAAACTAACAATTTAACAAATATTGATAATTTCACATGAACTGTCCGTTTAACTCTACATGACATTAAGATTAGAGACCTAGGACACATAAAGTTTAGATCTTTGTTAGTCCAGAGTCCTAAATTTGTATAAGTTTACATTCCCATTCTAACCTCTCCTTTGGGATCTAAAATTTCCCATGAGCACTGTGACTTTTAGGTCTTCAGGCTGTGTCCTTGGCTGCAGAAATGGGACCCACAGGGACAACAAAATTATTGTTGTTAATTGTGAACCGTGTTGACTTCATCCTTTGTCTCAGAGTCTGTCCAGTTTCTCCTACATATTGTCCTAAGGGGCACCTAGACCAACATCAACATTTGATGAGATTGCAGGAGAAAGTTCCCATTATTTCAAACCAATTTTGGGAACTTGAATTGGTATCCTGTCTCCAGTGTGGATGTACTTGCAGGTTTCACACTTTTTCTGCAAAGGGGAGATGTTTCATTTTGTGTGGGGCCTGTTAGGGAACTTTTTCAAGCAGTTGTTTTAAATTGGGTGGTTGTCAGTAAGCTAAGAGGGGGTCGGGGAATATTTCTAGTAGTCTGTCGTCCTTTTGTAAATGGTGGAGTTTCGTCTCTGGATTTTTTAGTGTACAAAGGCAGGTGGTTTGGTCATCACTTTCATATGTAGGGTTAAACAGTCATGAACTGAAAAAGAGTAGTGTCAGGGTAAGGAACAACCAAAGTCTGCTATGAAGGCAAGGTTGTAGAAGTTTCATGTCACAGGTCATACACCATGGCTAGACTGAACAAAGCAACAAGACACAAGGTAGTTATACTACATCGACATCTCTCTTCCAAGCAAAGATGTAAAGCAAAGATGTGTGAGTGCTATAGGCAACAGAGCAGCATGGAGGAGGTTGCTTGATAGTTGGGTCTGCATTTATGCAAATGGAGTTGGGGATTTGGTCAGGAATAATGTTGTCCTCAATGTTAGAACTACAAGCAGATACCTATCCATCATGCATCAGGGAGGCTTCTGGTTGGCCCAAAATGTGTTTTCCAGCAGTAGAATAATCTCCGTATACAGAAGATCTAGTTAAGTACTCCACCCACATAAAAAAACTGTGTGCCTTGAAAATTTATGTTTTTAAAGCAAAGCTTGGTGTACAGATTTATGTACAGATTTTCTATGGTGCAGTAATGCAGAGATAAGGCTTTTATATCATATAAATATAACGTCTGCCCACACACCAGCGACGTTTCGAGAGACACAGCTCTCTTTCTCCAGATATGGCAGTACTGATCGCCCCTCTGTTGCAGTCATATGGCATGTCTCTCTTTGGTGTGATGTCATTTCCTGGGGATGGGGTATAAAATATGATGAATAATATGCTGGATCAGTACTGCCCATATTTGATAAAGAGAGCTGTGTCTCTCGAAACGTCACTGGTGTGTGTATTTATTTGGCTGTCGATGAAATGGTTAAAGTAATTGCTACGTATGTTGCTTTCAAAAAACCCACTCCTTTCTGGAAAGACCTTGACTGAGAATACCGGATGGGATCTCTTTATGATAATCGACTACTGTCGATTCCTGCTTTTATTTTCTGGACATAACTCGTGTAATACATCTCGGCACATTGATGGAAAATGGGTCTGAATCGGGTATGTTGTACCGTCTATGTGGGATTTTTGAATGGGGATTTGGGAGTATATACCTCTGTTTCCAGGGGATTTTCCAGGATGAATGACTAATGGACACAACACCGGACAATCTCATATGAAGCTAATGAGTCTCGTTTGTATTTATTTGTAAATATTTTGCAAAAAAAACGTGGGACAGCGTTAATGTGTATATATGTATTAATACAATTAGATTGTGTCTATTGACACTGACAATTTGGTTACATTTCACGTATTTGCAGAGTTCCATTTGGGTGGGTTTGATAGGATCCCAGAGTCACATGATGTGTGACGTGGTGGTCAGCTGACCGTATCTAGTACATTTAAACTCAGCGGCTACAAGCGACGGCAGCACCATTGAAAAAGCCCCTCTTTCGGAGATACATTTATTTCATCAATTAAAAATAATCCTCAAATAGGTTAATATAATGTATCACAAAGTAGAAAAATAGTGCAATTCAGTGTGCAAATAATACATCTAGTACAGCATACATGCAGATATTGCATGTTTCTCCCACCCAAACATGTGTGTATCTCTTCAGTAAACCCTATTATACTTATCAGTCATAAGTCAGAGTCGTCCGTGCACGGACAGTCAGAGTATTCGCAGAACACCAGGGTAGACATTGGAGGGACAGTGCCACAGCAAAAATGAAGAGATCCTGGGTGGGGGAGCACCCCAAACGCGTTTCGCTCCGAAAGAGGGGCTTTTTCAATGGTGCTGCCGTCGGCTTGTAGCCGCTGAGGTTTAAATGTACTAGATACGGTCAGCTGACCACCACGTCACACATCATGTGACTCTGGGATCCTATCAAACTCCACCCAAATGGAACTCTGCAAATACGTGAAATGTAACCAAATTGTCAGTGTCAATAGACACAATCTAATTGTATTAATACATATATACACATTAACGCTGTCCCACGTTTTTTTTGCAAAATATTTACAAATAAATACAAACGGAGACTCAGTAGCTTCATATGAGATTGTCCGGTGTTGTGTCCATTAGTCTATTCATCCTGGAAAATCCCCTCAGAACGAAACAGAGGTATATACTCCCAAATCCTCCATTCAAAAATCCCACATAGACGGTACAAACATACCCGATTCAGACCCATTTTCCATCAATGTGCCGAGGATGTATTACACGAGTTATGTCCAGAAAATAAAAGCAGGAATCGACAGTAGTCGATTATCATAAAGAGATCCCATCCGGTATTCTCAGTCAAGGTCTTTCCAGAAAGGAGTGGGTTTTTTGAAAGCAACATACGTAGCAATTACTTTAACCATTTCATCGACAGCCAAATAAATACACACACCAGTGACGTTTCGAGAGACACAGCTCTCTTTATCAAGATATGGGCAGTACTGATCCAGCATATTATTCATCAATATTTTATACCCCATCCCCCAGGAAATGACATCACACCAAAGAGAGACATGCCATATGACTGCAACAGAGGGGCGATCAGTACTGTCCATATCTTGAGAAAGAGAGCTGTGTCTCTCGAAACGTCGCTGGTGTGTGGGCAGACGTTATATTTATATGATATAAAAGCCTTATCTCTGCATTACTGCACCATAGAAAATCTGTACATAAATCTGTACACCAAGCTTTGCTTTAAAAACATAAATTTTTCAAGGCACACAGTTTTTTATAGTGGGTGGAGAACTTAACATAGATCTTCTGTATACGGAGATTATTCTACTGCTGGAAAACACATTTTGGGCCAACCAGAAGCCTCCCTGATGCATGATGGATAGGTATCTGCTTGTAGTTCTAAGCATTGAGGACAACATTATTCCTGACCAAATCCCCAACTCCATTTGCATAAATGCAGACCCAAACTATCAAGCAACCTCCTCCATGCTGCTCTGTTGCCTATAGGCACTCACACATCTTTGCTTTACGATCTTTGCTTGGAAGAGAGATGTCTGATGTAGTATAACTACCTTGTGTCTTGTTGCTTTGTTCAGTCTAGCCATGGTGTATGACCTGTGACATGAAACTTCTACAACCTTGCCTTCATAGCAGACTTTGGTTGTTCCTTACCCTACACTACTTTTTCAGTTCATGACTGTTTAACCCTACATATGAAAGTGATGACCAAACCACCTGCCTTTGCACTAAAAAACCAGAGACGAAACTCAACCCATTTTACAAAAGGACGACAGACTACTAGAAATATTCCCCGACCCCCTCTTAGCTTACTGACAACCACCCAATTTAAAACAACTGCTTGAAAAAAGTTCCCTAACAGGCCCCAACAAAATGAAACATTCCCCGTTTGCAGAAAAAGTGTGAAACCTGCAGTACATCCACACTGGAGACAGGATACCAATTCAAGGTTCCCAAAATTGGTTTGAAATAATGGGAACTTTCTCCTGCAAATCATCAAATGTTGATGTTGGTCTAGGTGCCCTTAGGACAATATGTAGGAGGAAACTGGAGACTCTGAGACAAAGGATGAAGTCACACAGGTTCACAATTAACAACAATAATTTTGTTGTCCCTGTGGGTGCCCATTTCTGCAGCCAAGGACACAGCCTGAAAGACCTAAAAGTACAGTGCTATGGGAAATTTTAGATCCCAAAAGGAGAGGTTAGAATGGGAATGTAAACTTATACAAAAATTTAGGACTCTGGACTCAACAAAGATCTAAACTTTATGTGTCACTAGGTCTAATCTTAATGTATGTAGAGTTAAACGGACAGTTCAGTGGAAATTATCAATATTTGTTAAATTGTAGTTTGTGTATTCTACATATTCTCTCCCATTTTGAAAAATTAGTTGATTTATACCCTTGCTGTCCCTGCTGTTGACATTAGTGAGCTGACATTTCAGGTTCTAACGGTCTTCTTCCCAGGATGCACACCTTCCTTGGAATGTTCTAAAAGTAATTTCTAATGATATATTAGGCTATATTGCATATTATTAAGCCAGCAGTTCTGGACACATGCATAAGCTAAGGGACATAAAGGAGTATTTTGCATATCTCCGCCCTTTACTTGGGGAACCTGGGAGTAAGAAATACTTCTTGTTTCTTAGAAGTGGGCAATGCTATTCATATAGATTGAGACGCAAGATGCTTCTGTTATAAGAAGGTATTTCTCCCTTAAAACCACTCAAACCCATAAATATCTCATTTATACCAGAATCTCCATGACACTAGAGGTGAAGTGTATCTGAATCAATCTGTCTGTTGTCCTGCAACATATCCACATCAGTGTCTTAGTGCTGGATGCTACTGACTAACCGTAGCCACAGGCATGACTATCCAAGACACATTCAATGATCACAGGCAGTAGTAAAAGAATTAGCAAAGGTAACAACCTTGCCTTCATAGCAGACTTTGGTTGTTCCTTACCCTGACACTACTCTTTTTCAGTTCATGACTGTTTAACCCTACATATGAAAGTGATGACCAAACCACCTGCCTTTGTACACTAAAAAATCCAGAGACGAAACTCCAACCCATTTTACAAAAGGACGACAGACTACTAGAAATATTCCCCGACCCCCTCTTAGCTTACTGACAACCACCCAATTTAAAACAACTGCTTGAAAAAAGTTCCCTAACAGGCCCCACACAAAATGAAACATCTCCCCGTTTGCAGAAAAAGTGTGAAACCTGCAAGTACATCCACACTGGAGACAGGATACCAATTCAAGGTTCCCAAAATTGGTTTGAAATAATGGGAACTTTCTCCTGCAAATCATCAAATGTTGATGTTGGTCTAGGTGCCCCTTAGGACAATATGTAGGAGAAACTGGACAGACTCTGAGACAAAGGATGAAGTCACACAGGTTCACAATTAACAACAATAATTTTGTTGTCCCTGTGGGTGCCCATTTCTGCAGCCAAGGACACAGCCTGAAAGACCTAAAAGTCACAGTGCTCATGGGAAATTTTAGATCCCAAAAGGAGAGGTTAGAATGGGAATGTAAACTTATACAAAAATTTAGGACTCTGGACTCAACAAAGATCTAAACTTTATGTGTCACTAGGTCTCTAATCTTAATGTCATGTAGAGTTAAACGGACAGTTCAGTGGAAATTATCAATATTTGTTAAATTGTTAGTTTGTGTATTCTACATATTCTCTCCCATTTTGAAAAATTGCTGTTCCCTGCTGTTGACATTAGTGAGCTGACATTTCAGGTTCTAACGGTCCTTCTTCCCAGGATGCACCACTTCCTTGGAATGTTCCTAACAGTAATTTCTAATGATATATTAGGCTATATTGCATATTATTAAGCCAGCAGTTCTGGACACATGCATAAGCTAAGGGACATAAAGGAGTATTTTGCATATCTCCGCCCTTTACTCTGGGGAACCTGGGAGTAAGAAATTACTTCTTGTTTCTTAGAATTTGTGGGCAATGCTATTCATATAGATTGAGACTGCAAGATGCCTTCTGTTATAAGAAGGTATTTCTCCCTTAAAACCACTCAAACCCATAAATATCTCATTTATACCAGACTCTCCATTGACACTAGAGGTGAAGTGTATCTGAATCAATCTGTCTGTTGTCCTGCACACTATCCACATCAGTGTCTTAGTGCTGGATGCTACTGACTAACCGTAGCCACAGGCATGACTATCCAAGACACATTCAATGATCACAGGCAGTAGTAAAAGAATTAGCAAAGGTTAAACAACCTTGCCTTCATAGCAGACTTTGGTTGTTCCTTACCCTGACACTGTAAATGCAAAACCACCTGCAATACAGCTCCTGAAGCAGCGAGCGGACCTTAGCCCCGAATAATACCTGATAGAGGAATGTACTTTCATAACCCACCTGCAAACAGCTCAGAATCACGCTAGCGGGACCTCTGCCCTATAAGTAACATTGTGAGATAGAAATGGGCTAGATGAATAGAATCACCGGCAAACAGGGCTCTGAATCACGCCTACGCTAAGGCGTCACCTCCAAATACAACACCTAATCAGCATAACATGAGATCTGTCCCAACTGTACTATGAACGCACAGCACCGCCTAACAACAATTGCTCTGATCACCCTAGCGTACCTGCCCAAATAGTAACATCCAGTTGATATTATATATAAATTGTAATATTGCCTTAAAACACCTGCATAAATGCCCTGAATTCCAACCCGCTAAAGCGGACCTAGCCCTAATAATCACACGTGATAATGATTAATGTAAAGATGATAACAACGGCAAAACATTGCGCTGATCAGCTAGCGGGACCCATAGCCCCAATAACGCTGAAACATGCAATTGGTGCTGTGTGTTAAAAAAAAAAAAAAAAAAACGAGACCACATCACAGAGGGGAAGAAGGGGGGGGAGGGAGAGGTGGAAGGGGGGGGTAGAACGCAGGAGCAAGGCGACAAGAAACCGGGGGGAGGCTGGCAGAGTCACCGCCACGTCTTCCTCAACTAACGATTGTCTTGTTGTCTGCACTAAGACCTGGGAATCATGTTCAAGCACTCTCAAATAAAAAAAAAAAAATTCATCAGACACTCGGTGGCGTGGGGGGCTGCTCTGACTAACCTATAGCCACAGGCGCCTCTCGCACCTAATAAGACACATTCAATGATCACAGGCAGTAGTAAAAGAATTAGCAAAGGTTAACAAACGATCAATACACTTCACAAGTATCAAGACATCAGCGCACACCATTCTTTACAGCAATCGTGTTTATAACACATGACGTTTCGGTGTCAAAATGGCACCTTCTTCAGACATAACCATATATGTCTGAAGAAGGTGCCATTTTGACACCGAACGTCACATGTTAATAACATGATTTGCTGTAAAGAATGGGGTGCAATACCTTTTTCAGTTCATGACTGTTTAACCCTACATATGAAAGTGATGACCAAACCACCTGCCTTGTACACTAAAAAATCCAGAGACGAAACTCCAACCCATTTTACAAAAGGACGACAGACTACTAGAAATATTCCCGACCCCCTCTTAGCTACTGACAACCACCCAATTATAAAACAACTGCTTGAAAAAAGTTCCCTAACAGGCCCCACACAAATGAAACATCTCCCGTTTGCAGAAAAAAGTGTGAAACCTGCAAGTACATCCACACTGGAGACAGGATACCAATTCAAGGTTCCCAAAATTGGTTTGAAATAATGGGAACTTTCTCCTGCAAATCATCAAATGTTGATGTTGGTCTAGGTGCCCCTTAGGACAATAGTGTAGGAGAAACTGGACAGACTCTGAGACAAAGGATAAGTCACACAGGTTCACAATTAACAACAATAATTTTGTTGTCCCTGTGGGTGCCCATTTCTGCAGCCAAGGACACAGCCTGAAAGACCTAAAAGTCACAGTGCTCATGGGAAATTTTAGATCCCAAAAGGAGAGGTTAGAATGGGAATGTAAACTTATACAAAAAATTAGGACTCTGGACTCAACAAAGATCTAAACTTTATGTGTCACTAGGTCTCTAATCTTAATGTCATGTAGAGTTAAACGGACAGTTCAGTGGAAATTATCAATATTTGTTAAATTGTTAGTTTGTGTATTCTACATATTCTCTCCCATTTTGAAAAATTAGTTGATTCATACCCTTGCTGTTCCTGCTGTTGACATTAGTGAGCTCATTTCAGGTTCTAACGGTCCTTCTTCCCAGGATGCACCACTTCCTTGGAATGTTCCTAACAGTAATTTCTAATGATATATTAGGCTATATTGCATATTATTAAGCCAGCAGTTCTGGACACATGCATAAGCTAAGGACATAAAGGAGTATTTTGCATATCTCCGCCCTTTACTCTGGGGAACCTGGGAGTAAGAAATTACTTCTTGTTTCTTAGAATTTGTGGCAATGCTATTCATATATTGAGATGCAAGATGCCTTCTGTTATAAGAAGTATTTCTCCCTAAAAAACCACTCAAACCCATAAATATCTCATTTATACCAGACTCTCCATTGACACTAGAGGTGAAGTGTATCTGAATCAATCTGTCTGTTGTCCTGCACACTATCCACATCAGTGTCTTCGTGCTGGATGCTACTGACTAACCGTAGCCACAGGCATGACTATAAGACACATCAATGATCACAGCAGTAGTAAAGAATTAGCAAAGGTAAACAAACGATCAGATACACTTCACGTATCAAGACATCAGCGCCACATTCTTTACAGCAAATCGTGTTTATTAACACATGACGTTTCGGTGTCAAAATGGCACCTTCTTCAGACAACCATATATGTCTGAAGAAGGTGCCATTTTGACACCGAAACGTCACATGTGTTAATAAACATGATTTGCTGTAAAGAATGGTGTGCACTGATGTCTTGATACCTTGTGAAGTGTATCTGATCGTTTGTTTAACCTTTGCTAATTCTTTTACACTGCCTGTGATCATTGAATGTGTCTTTACAGTCTTATTTACGACCGGCCATTGCCAGGCATGGGGCCATAAATAACATCTGTATAATGTCAGTAACTCTTTGTCTTGTATGTATAAAATAGTGTGCTATACAAGATTGTATCATGCCTGAGGAAGAAGCCGTAAGTTGGGTAAACACAGTAACAATAAAGCGATGGTATCAGGGCTTTACCGCTACTGTGTGTACCTTAGTTTCCAAACAAGCGTGCAGCCACCGAAACAATTGTGTTGGCCGAACGCTCGTTCGGGAATGACCGAAAATTTCCATTGGCCGTGCTAGACTCCCTATAGTGGCCAATGGAAACACACAGTCCCGAGCGTTCTCCCTATGATGTTCATAGGGAGAACACTTGGAAATGTGTGTATGCAGATCTTTGAAAGATGGCAAAGAGCATGGACACCTTGGATCTCTAGTCATAAATAGGATACATATGTTTCTTCTAACAGTTGTGTAGAGGTAACAAATGGCCATATGAGGTTACATGTCTAAAAATAAAAAGGGACTGAAAAGTATTTTCTATAGGATGGGCTTGTGACGTATGGTCAAGATTGTGTATAAAGGGGTCTGTACAAGCTATCTTGTTACTCACTATCCAGATGAGTGACCAGCACATGTTATGAAATAAATTTATACTATCGACTTTTCAAGACTGGTGTGGCTCTTCTTAATTCCCTAACATTAGCCAATAAAAGAGTATTATTTTATATCCAAGATGTCTTCACTTTCATCAAGGGCTAACACGTACAATTCTCTACTACTAATAGTATAAATAGTAATTGGGGCTGAAATAAACAGATGTGTAATTAGTATTATATAGTAATTGAGGCTGAAATAAGACATCTCCATCTAGTTAAATTTATACCCTGGGAAATAAATGTAAAAAAAAATAAATCTGTGCCCATGTGGCTGAATTCTGATGTAAAGAGGCAAATGGAAAGGAAGAAAAAGGCATTTAAAACCTTTAAGGCAGAGGGAACGGAAAGGGCCTTTAGGGATTAAAAAACTGTAACAAGGAGTGTAAGAAAGCAATCAAACTAGCTAAAATTAATAATGAAGTTAGGATAGCTGAAGCATCACTAAACATTTTTTTAAAGGCTATGTCCACCCCTAAAATAGACTTTAATATTATGCTCCCCATGTCCCCCAGCCCCAACCGCATGGTTTGTTTTTTCAAAAAGCTCCCAAACTCTTACTTACCTCCCCTCGATCCTCCGCCGCACTGCCGCCCTCTGCTTGCGAGAATGCAAGCAGAGGGGCGGGACCGGCAGTCGCGTCTGTGATTGGCTGAGCGGCAGCCAATCACGGACGCGGCTGCCGGTCATTCAGTGCAGCGGAGGAAAGCGAGAGGTAAGTAAGAGTTTGGGAGCTTTTTTAAAAAAAAAAACATGCGGTTGGGGCTGGGGGACATGGGGGAGCACAATATTAAGGGGGATTTGAGCTAGGGGGAGGGATAGTAGAACGGGAGGGAGAGGGAGAGAGGGAGGGAGAGGGAGGGGGGAAAGGCTGCAGCACGCATGGCAGGAATCTCCGGAGGCCAGGTAGCAGGCAGTGTCCTATATGGACCTGCTAGCCTCCTGGTGGGCAGTTTTTGGAACTTTGGGGGGGACTACAGGAGACCAGATGGAGTTGGGATGTGAGGTAAGGATTAAACTACACTACATGGTGGGGTCATTAGTTGGGGGGACTATAGTTTTGGGGGTGGACATGCCCTTTAACTATATTGATAGTAAGAAGATGAGGACTGAGAACGTGGCACCATTAATTAAAGGATAAGTTAGTTACGGAGGATGGCGATAAGCAAATGTCTTGAGTATTTTTTTTCCTCTGTATACACTATAGAAGATCCATAGTCAGATATCATAGAGTATAGTCAATAATGGTATAAAAGATTCAAGTGCACTTTGGTTAACCGAGTATATGGTACAAAGAACTAAATAAGGTAATATTAATAAATCTCCTGATCGGATAAAATACATCCTCGGGTACTTAGGGAGCTAGTTCAGTTTTATTTAGGCCATTGTTTCTTATTTTTGCAGATTCCCTCATGTCCGGTGGTGTGCCTTTGGATTGGAAAAAGGCTGATGTTATCCCAATATTCAAGAAGGGTAGTCGTTCACAGCCGGGTAATTACAGGCCTGTGAGTTTAAATGAAGGCAGTTTTCCTACCTTTAAAAACAGCCATCAACCACCTCTCTACCTGCCCACAGCCCAAGATATACAGAAATGACTGACCAGAAAGTTAAAGGCTATGTCCACCCCTAAAATAGAATTTTAATATTATGCTCCCCCATGTCCCCCAGCCCCAACCGCATGATTTGTTTTTTCAAAAAGCTCCCCAAACTCTTACTTACCTCCCCTCGATCCTCCGCGCCACTGCCGGCCCTCTGCTTGCGAGAATGCAAGCAGAGGGGCGGGACCGGCAGTCGCGTCTGTGATTGGCTGAGCAGGCACAATCACGGACGCTGCTGCCGGTCATTCAGTGCAGCGGAGGAAAGCGGAGAGGTAAGTAAGAGTTTGGGGAGCTTTTAAAAAAAAAAACATGCGGTTGGGGCTGGAGGACATGGGGGAGCATAATATTAAGGGGGTTTAATGCTAGGGGAGGGATAGTAGAATGGAGGGAGAGGGAGGGGGAGGAGGGGGAGAAGGGCTGCAGCACGCATGGCAGGAATCTCCGAGGCCAGGTAGCAGGCAGTGTCCTATATGGACCTGCTAGCCTCCTGTGGGCAGTTTTTGAACTTTGGGGGGGGACTACAGGAAACCAATGGAGTTGGGATGTGAGGTAAGGATAAACTACACTACATGGTGGGGCCAGTAGTTGGGGGGATTATAGTTTTGGGGGTGGACATGCCCTTTAATGGATGGGAGGCTGACATGTCACATTCCTAAGTCTTTTCCTGCACAGTGCCGACTGCGAGCACAGCCTCAGACTCCCTCAGTGGGTGAGGGAGACAGGAAGTCCCTACTCCTCTCTGCTGTGTGACGGACCTGCAGCTGCAGAGAAGGTAAGGGAATCTCTCTCACTATGTGAAAACAGCCTTTTCAGGCAGAGCTCTCACTCTGCCTGAAAAGGCTGTTTCAACAGAGTTTTCGGGGGGGGTGTCAGAGTGGCCCACAGCACCTGTGAGCGGGTGGGGCTTAGACACCCACGAGTGGGCAGGGCTTAGGCACCCATGAGTGGGTGGGGCCACGGCACACGTGAGTGGGCGGGGCCACATGGGCTGTATGGGAATGGGCCAAGGGGGGCTGCAAAGGGAGGAGACACAGGGCAGATTGACTGACGCTTTCAGAGCAGAAGCAGGAAGTGCAGGGGACCTGGTGATGCTGCTGCATCACACACAAAAATGTAAATATCTTCAAAACTATGCAAATAAACAATGGAAATAATTGCAAAAACTCTCAGGAGAGCAATTCCTATCAATTTAACCTAAAGTCATTTAGGCATAGCAGTAGATGTAGTTTCTTGGATTTTGCAAAGGCTTTTGATACAGTCCCCCATAGGCGACTAATGTATAAGCTAAGGTCTGTTGGTCTGGGGAGTCACTTTGTACATGGATAGAAAATTGGTAATGAATAAATGCAGAGAGTAGTTGTTAATGGGGCTTCATCATTATGGACTAAACTGCTAAGTGGGGTGCCACAGGTTTCTGTGTTGGGGCCGCTTCTATTAATCTATTTATTAATGATTTGGGTATTGTCTGCAAGGTTTCTGTGTTTGCTGACGACACAAAACTTTGTCGACATAAAAAACTTCAAGGATGTGCAATGTTGCAGGTGGATCTAGATAGATTGTCACATTGGCTGCTATGAGATTCAATGTTGAGAAATGTAAGGTGATGCATTTTGGACTTAAAAATTCTTGTCTACTTATACTATAAATGGCTCTTGGTAAGTGAATCCTGTTGGAAAGGGATCTTTGGTGGTAACAAACTTAAAGGTACAAGCAGTGCCAGGCAGCAACAGCCAGAGCAGCATGGTATTGGCTTTTATGAGGTTATGGATTCAAGGGAGTAAAATGTAATTCTCCCTCTTTACAAAGCATTGGTAAGGCCTCATTTGGAATATCAGTGCAATGTCAGACACGAGGACATCACTTAAGATTTGAAGAGAAAGGTTTAGGCTTCAAGCTCGGAAAGGGTTTTTCACTGTGAGAACGGTAAAGCTATGGAACTGTCTTTCAGTGGACGTTTTTATGGCAGGTTCATGGTCAGTTTCAAAAAAAACTGGATGATTTTCTGCAAACAAGGAACGTTGCAAGTTCTGGTATTGATACATAAAGTAGAGTTGATCCAGGGAAATTTCCAATTGCCACTTGGAGTCAGGAAGAATTTTTTCCCCCTTCAAAATTTGGTGGGGTTTTTTGCCTTCCTCTGGATCAACAGTTAGGCAGGAAATGAGGATATTGCTAGATGGGTTGGACTGGATGGACGTATGACTTTATTCAACAACAAATACTATACTAGTCCCACCTACTCAGAAAACCCACATTCCTGCCTAACTGTTGTTTCACAGGAGCAAAAAAATCTAGATGTGATTATTAGGATTTTAGCACAGAAATAGTAGAGGATTCAATAAAAATACGGTAGTAACATTTTAAATGTATGGATTTGCTTTGTTGTAGGACTGCTGGTGGAGCCATGATGTTCTCCTTGGTATCAGCTTGGCTAAACAGAGAGAGATGTGCACTGTAGATCACCGTGCACACTAGCAACCACCTGTCAGCAACTGACAAGCCTGGAGGGATGGAGCTGCTATTTTTACAATGAGTTCCCTTTTTTACAGCCTCAGCCTCAACTCTCCTCTAAAAAATATATTTTAAAGGCAAGTGATATTTTGTTTAGATTACTCTACTGTGATTATTTCAACAGTCATTTATTGAATCAAAATGGTTATAAATAAATGGGGATTGAAACATAGACCATATGTGTGTATGCTAGTGATTCGTAATATATAACATGGGTTCTTCTTTCATAAAAATCTCTATGTATGAATGGCCAAGCAAGAGCTATATTGGTTTAATTTGGGAATGCCTCCTATGTTCATGATAAGTTAAAATACATTGACAAATATTAAAGGCTATATGGAGTCAATGCATTTGAATTAATTATCCTATGACATCATCGGTATCAGGGAGAGACCTACATTGCTCTATGTGCGCAGGTCTTTTGAACGCCATCAAAATCTTTTCAATGGTTTGTATCACTGTTTATTTATACAATAAAACACTCTGTATACTCTTAGACTGTGTCAGGGAAATGGTTTAATGTACAGAGAAAAAAGCCTAACTCCCAAAGCAGCAGGGTTAAACATTCGTTCTTATAGATCTCCCGTCCTCCAAATGTTTCCTGATAAATTTACTATATTTCAGCTGGAGCGCATTATAAGAAGAAAGTGTAGCTCTTTGCCTTGACATTATTGAACAGAGGTGGCCTCCCGCGTTGTCAAATGACTTTTAAACTCCAAAGTACATTTTTTTCTAAACACCATTGATTAATTGCACTAAACTTTTTTTTTTAATCCTCTAAACTAGCTGCTACTAAGGATGTTTTTCCTTCATAGTACGAGTAAACCATAATACAGAAATATGTTCCTTTTCATCTTACAATAGCTAATCAGAAATTATAACTTTAGTTCAAACCTAGGACAATGGTACTTTTAGTGCCAGTAGGTGGCAGTAAACCAGGATGTCCACTTTTGGAAGGTTTCTATGTCTTTTCATTGTTGGTTGTACGCTGTGTAGGGAGCAAATTGGTTACTAACTCAATGTTATTCCTCTCTCTCCTTTCTTCTCCCTGAAGACAACCATTAATAAACACTTTTCTTCAGATTACTCTTTCTGAAAGGTAT
This sequence comes from Hymenochirus boettgeri, assembly GCA_019447015.1. NCBI lineage: Eukaryota > Metazoa > Chordata > Amphibia > Anura > Pipidae > Hymenochirus > Hymenochirus boettgeri. The sequence goes on along the minus strand of CM033472.1, from coordinate 83,993,155 downwards.
ATATGCGCCAGATAATTGTGGCTGACATGTCCCGGCAACATTTTGCCAACAACCTACATATTAACAAGGTTGTAATAGTGATAGGAAGAGCAGAGGAGACACGAAAATAGAGGAATAAAGAAGGTAAAGATGGGAAGCAAATGCACAATTAAGCTAGGTTCACACAGTGCAGATTTCTGAAAGATGACAGACAGGATCTGCAAGATCCTGTCTGCCATCTTTCAAAGATCTGCATACACACAGTCCCGAGCGTTCCCTATAGGGAGAAGAGCTCGACTGTGTGTTTCCATTGGCTGCGCTAGACTCCTATAGGGAGTCTAGCGCGGCCGATGGAAATTTTCGGCCTTTCCCGAACGAGCGTCCGGCCGACCCGATCGTTCGGCGGACGCGCGCTCGTTTGGGAAACGAACGTACACCACGTAACGATAAAGCCCCGATACCGCTGGATCCGACTTTATCCTGATGTCTTGATACCTTGTGAAGTGTATCTGATCGTTTGTTTAACCTTTGCTAATTCTTTTACTACTGCCTGTGATCATTGAATGTGTCTTTACAGTCTTATTTACGACCGGCCATTGCCAGGCATGGGGCCATAAGATAACATCTGTATAATGTCAGTAACTCTTTGTTCTTGTATGTATAAAATAGTGTGCTATACAAGATTGTATCATGCCTGAGGAAGAAGCCGTAAGTTGGGTAAACACAGTAACAATAAAGCGATGGTATCAGGGCTTTACCGCTACTGTGTGTACCTTAGTTTCCAAACAAGCGTGCAGCCACCGAAACAATTGTGTTGGCCGAACGCTCATTCGGGAATGACCGAAAATTTCCATTGGCCGTGCTAGACTCCCTATAGTGGCCAATGGAAACACACAGTCCCGAGCGTTCTCCCTATGATGTTCATAGGGAGAACACTTGGAAATGTGTGTATGCAGATCTTTGAAAGATGGCAAAGAGCATGGACACCTTGGATCTCTAGTCATAAATAGGATAACATATGTTTCTTCTAACAGTTGTGTAAGGTAACAAATGGCCATATGAGGTTACATGTCTAAAAATAAAAAGGGACTGAAAAGTATTTTCTATAGGATGGGCTTGTGACGTATGGTCAAGATTGTGTATAAGAAAGGGGTCTGTACAAGCTATCTTTGTTACTCACTATCCAGATGAGTGACCAGCACATGTTATGAAATAAATTTATACTATCGACTTTTCAAGACTGGTGTGGCTCTTCTTAATTCCCTAACATTAGCCAATAAAAGGTATTATTTTATATCCAAGATGTCTTCACTTTCATCAATGGCTAACACGGTACAATTCTCTACTACTAATAGTATAATATAGTAATTGGGGCTGAAATAAACAGATGTGTAATATAGTATTATATAGTAATTGAGGCTGAAATAAGACATCATCCATCTAGTTAAATTTATACCCTTGGGAAATAAATGTAAAAAAAAATAAATCTGTGCCCATGTGGCTGAATTCTGATGTAAAGAGGCAAATGGAAAGGAAGAAAAAGGCATTTAAAACCTTTAAGGCAGACAAGTACAGATAATGGTATAAAATATTCAAGTGCACTTTGGTTAACCGAGTATATGGTACAGAAAGAACTAAATAAGGTTAATATTAATAAATCTCCTGGACCGGATAAAATACATCCTCGGTTCCTCTGGATCAACAGTTAGGCAGGAAATGAGGATATTGCTAGATGGGTTGGACTGGATGGACGTATGACTTTATTCAACAACAAATACTATACTAGTCCCACCTACTCAGAAATACCCACATTTCCTGCCTAACTGTTGTTTCAAAGGAAGGCAAAAAAATCTAGATGTGTAGATTTAGGATTTTAGCACAGAAATAGTAGAGGATTCAATAAAAATACGGTAGTAACATTTTAAATGTATGGATTTGCTTTGTTGTAGGACTGCTGGTGGAGCCATGATGTTCTCCTTGGTATCAGCTTGGCTAAACAGAGAGAGATGTGCACTGTAGATCACCGTGCACACTAGCAACCACCTGTCAGCAACTGACAAGCCTGGAGGGAATGGAGCTGCTATTTTTACATAGTAGTTCCCCTTTTTTACAGCCTCAGCCTCAACTCTCATCCTAAAAAATATATTTTTAAAGGCAAGTGATATTTTGTTTAGATTACTCTACTGGTGTATTATTTCAACAGTCATTTATTGAATCAAAATGGTTATAAAATAAATGGGGATTGAAACATAGACCATATGTTGTGTATGCTAGTGATTCGTAATAATATAAACATGGGTTCTTCTTTCATAAAAATCTCTATGTATGAATGGCCAAGCAAGAGCTATATTGGTTTATAATTTGGGAAATGCCTCCTATGTTCATGATAAGTTAAAATACATTGACAAATATTAAAGCTATATGGAGTCAATGCATTTGAATTAATTATCCTATGACATACATCGGATCAGGGAGAGACCTACATTGCTCTATGTGCGCAGGTCTTTTGAACGCCATCAAAATCTTTCAATGGTTTGTATCACCTGTTTATTTATACAAATAAACACTCACTTGTATACTCTTAGACTGTGTCAGGGAAATGGTTTAATGTAACAGAGAAAAAAGCCTAACTCCCAAAGCAGCAGGGGTTAAAACATTCGTTACTTAATAGATCTCCCCGTCCTCCAAATGTTTCCTGATATAATTTACTATATTTCAGCTGGAGCTGCATTATAAGAAGAAAGTGTAGCTCTTTGCCTTGACATTATTGAACAGAGGTGGCCTCCCGCCGTTGTCAAATGACTTTTAAACTCCAAAGTACATTTTTTTCTTAAACACCATTGATTAATTGCACTAAACTTTTTTTTTTTTAATCCTCTCTAAACTAGCTGCTACTAAGGATAGTTTTTCCTTCATAGTACGAGTAAACCATAATACAGAAATATGTTCCTTTTTCATCTATACAATAGCTAATCAGAAATTATAACTTTAGTTCAAACCTAGGACTAATGGTACTTTTAGTGCCAGTAGGTGGCAGTAAACCAGGATGTCCACTTTTGGAAGGTTTCTATGTCTTTTCATTGTTGGTTGTACGCTGTGTAGGGAGCAAATTGGTTACTAACTCAATGTTATTCCTCTCTCTCCTTTCTTCTCCCCTGAAGACAACCATTAATAAACACTTTTTCTTCAGATTACTTCTTTCTGAAAGGTATATATGCGCCAGATAATTGTTGGCTGACATGATCCCGGCAACATTTTGCCCAACAACCTACATATTAACAAGGTTGTAATAGTGATAGGAAGAGCAGAGGAGACACAGAAAATAGAGGAATAAAGAAGGTAAAGATGGGAAGCAAATGGCACAATTAAGCTAGGTACACACAGTACAGATTTCTGAAAGATGACAGACAGGATCTGCAAATCCTGTCTGCCATCTTTCAAAGATCTGCATACACACAGTCCCGAGCGTTCTCCCTATAGGGAAAAGCTCGACTGTGTGTTTCCATTGGCTGCGCTAGACTCCTATAGGGAGTCTAGCGCGGCCGATGGAAATTTTCGGCCTTTCCCGAACGAGCGTCCGGCCGACCCGATCGTTCGGCGACGCGCGCTCGTTTGGGAAACGAACGTACACACAGTAACGATAAAGCCCCGATACCGTCGGATCCGACGGTATCGGGGCTTTATCATTACTGTGTGTACCCAGCTTTAAGGAAAACCAAAATGGCCAATCTACAGATAACTCACTGCTCAAGACTGTGATTTCATGCTCTACAATCTCATCAGATTAGTGTAGCATTCACTGAAGTGCTGCCATGAAAATTACAAAGAAGTCTCCTGGTCTGTGAGGTCGTTTTGCATATTAAACAGCAGAACTGAAGCCAAAAATCTCTCATGAATCTATTGTTATATCAGACAAAAGGAATTTATTGGTACAGGCCAAAAGAGAAAAAAAAGAGATGGTAGACTGATTACAGGTACAAAGGAAAACAATTCCACTGTGGATAGAGGAAGGGAGGTCATGATTATTAAAGTTGCAAGAATTCAGTTGATCACAGAAAATCTTTTCAGCCTCTCCATTTTACTAATAGTCAATCATACTTTGAATCTCTTTAGGGAGATTAAATAAAAGTTCTTATTGTTTAAATGGTGCTAATTTTGCCCAACCACCATCAGATCTTATTTAACATTTGAAAGCTAACATCTGATTGGTTGGGGCAAAATTAGCACCATTTTAAACGATAAGACCTTTTAGTGAATAACCCTGATATATTCCTTAACACTTCATTCTGTGCCTTCCCAATGCAGTTTTCTTCTGTTTACAATATCTAGGGGCATATTAAAAATCTACTGCAGTTACCTATCATTAAATTTCAATGTCAGAGTTATAGATGAGTAAATTATAAAGTTGTTTAATAACAGAAGTAGCTTAACTTTCCGCAATACAATAATGCACATAAACAGGATTATGTCCAGTCAGTGGCGTAACTACAGACCCTGCAGCCCCTGCGAAAGTGGTAGGGTCTGGGGACTACGAAGGCCTGACTGGTACCTTGAATCTGTGCTTTTAAACAGCTGTTTGGGCCTACATAAGTAAAGGTGTGCACGTTCAGCTGTTTTCAACTACTGCAGGTAATCGTGTGCACCTTACTTACGTAAGCACAATCAGTTGTTTAAAAGCGGGTGATCGAGGTACCAGACAGGAGATCAGGGAGAGGAGTAGGGTTTGCCAGGGGCCTGGCACAAAATCTGTGGGAGGTACTGGACCCCTGCAGTTTTGCCCCTGCATTTGGTATTGCATCGCAGAATCGTGGAAAGGTAAATAGCAGGGATTTGCACAGCTTTAAAGTCCCCTACAATACCAGGATAAGTTTCACTTAAAACTTAAAAAATGAATTTGCTTCATCTTAAAGGGCATGTCCAGCCCAAAACTATAGTTTTGGCCCCACTGTGTAGTTTAAAAAAATCCTTATCTTACATCTCTGCTCCTTATGGTTCTCCTGCAAAGTCTAGTCCAAGTCAAGTGAAGAGTAGTAGTTGTCTTCCTGTGAAAAATGTCTCTGCCTCCTGTCCTGCCCCCGGGAGGTAGAGTGACATGTGCATTGGAGCCCTTTCCCCCCTCCCTCCCACCATAAGAATCCCTCTCTACCTGCCCTTTCCCCTTGCATGAAATTGTTTTGCCATAATGTCCCTCTACCCTGCCCACCCCCAACCACCGTGTTAGTTCTGTAATAAAAGTTTTCCATTCATACTTACATCCCTTCGATCCTGCGGCCGTCTTCTTAGCCGGCAGCTGCGTCCGTGATTGTCCGACTGACGCGGGAGCGAAGGTACTATAAGTATGATTTGGAAAATTGTAGTACAGAACTAACACGGTGGTTGGAGGTTGAAGGGGGAGTTGAACATTATGGCAAAAATGTCAATTTAGGGTAAACATGCCCTTTAAAAGGAATAGGACGCATCATTTACCGCAGCAGAATGGACAGGTCCCGACTGCTTCTAATCAAATATAGCGTGCATGCACGAATATGCGTGCTATAATTGATGACACCCAGGAAGCGGTTGGGAATTTTCAGTGCTGCTGTTGTGGATCATGCAAAAGGTAAGTTTCTGCTATCTTCGTCCCTGGCTCCTGAGATTTTGATTGAAGAATGGAAGTTAAGGCATACTGTAGATCCTTACCCTCCCGGTCTTCAATCAATACACACTTTCAAGGGATCTATTCCTTTAATCTATAAATGAATAGATGTAAGTAATACATTGTTTGGCTCAGGATAAGGATTACCCCGCCCACTCTTAACCAACGCTCCTGTTATCGGGCACAACTCACTGTGAGGGCAAGTATGCTTGCTCTGTAGTCACTATGAGCCTGCACTGGGAGAGGGAATTTCCCAGAATGCATTTCACCCATACCCACTGTCGACCCTAACTGCACACTGTAGAAGAGTTCATTTTAATAAGGCACTTGATCAATGATAGTGTCTAGTAATGGGAAATTTTAAAAAAGTTTTTCCAGTTTAGATACCCTTTAATTATAATGGTGTTGTATCAGCAGCGCTACTCTATTTTCAAAAACATTTGGAAATGGCGCAGTGCCCTAAAATAAGTGTAAAACCCACAAATGCGTGGATTTTGCACATATTTTTCTCTACATATGCAGGGTTATTCAATAAAAGTTCTTATAGTTTAAAATGGTGCTAATTTTGCTCCAACCAATCAGATGTTAGCTTTCAAATGTTAAATAACATCTGATTGGTTGGGGCTAAATTAGCACCATTTTAAATGATAAGACCTTTTATTGAATCTCCCTTTTAATCTCCCTGTATGTCCTTACTAATACACGGAGATACAGTTCACCTTTATCAACTACAGCACTTACCAGTCTGCATATACAATTGATGTTTACCATTTATTAAATGTGTTCAATAATCTTGGTATTATTGAATGTGGGATGTAAACTGTGTGTGTGTGTATTTTTTTTCTTTAAAGGGCAAGTCCAGCCACAAAATGAAAACTTACATATAGGCAAATCACCACCCAAAACACTAAACGGTAATAGTTTGAAACCTGAAATATATAAGTCTAACCTGAAATGCTGCACAATGTCCTGTTTCCCCTGTTTCTGCTTCCTGGTCCTTCCAGTTAACACGTCAGTTATGGATATGACAGTTGACATCACAGCCAATGACTGAATGTTAATCGCCTGTCTGCCTCTTCTGAGCATGCCCAGGCTCAGTACAGGTTTCTAAATTGCTCAGTTTCCATGAGGCATTCAGAAGCACAGCAGGCATACAGTAATGAATTCATAGGACAAAAACATGATAAATCAACATATTTTAAAGAGGCCATTCCTTCTAAAAGATGTTCTTATGAGGGTGGAGTTGTCCTTTAAATATGTCCGCAAATTCCATAGCCCTGGCCTTGCTACAACATTAAAAAGAACATATATTTATAAAAGTAGAATATTTAAAATGGGTAAAATCTAGGAGGTTCCTGTCTGAGATTAGCTTGGTTCACTGCCAGGTCTTTCACAACCTCTTATGAGTGCATGCTCCTTTACATTGGAGAGTACGCCAATTGACTGAATACCCAAAATTACAAATCATAAAAATCTCAAACTGTAATAAAATATCAGTACAATTTCCTTTTAAAACACTAACCAACCGTGGCTAAATTTCCATCAAACTGCACGCTAGAGTGAAACTCTTCCTTTCTCTTTCTATATTTTTTCCTTTATGTTTTTATTTAACATCCCCCTTCCCTCCACCTAGCTGTCAGGTTCAGATTTCATAAACATAAATAGCGAAGTAGCACCCACAGTGCATATATAAAACAAACGGGCGATGAGAGGGCAGGTGTGCCTGCGTGAAACTAAATCCCATTAGAAGAAGAAAAGTTGTTCCTATCAGCAAATCCATAAAACAATGATTATTTTTTTTCTGCATACATTTACAGGTGTCTACAGGAATATCTATTCCTAATTCTGTGAGCATTTCCACCTCCCCACCTTCTCCCTCTTAAATCCCCTTTTTACAGTCAAGGGATCAAAAAGGGATCATTTAGCCATGTAAAACAAATACTTTAACAGCTGTTCAGCTAAATAAAAGCCTCACTGAGGCAGGTAATTCATGCAGAAAGGTGGGTGACACCTGGAAAACACAGATTTCTACACATCGTGTCATATTAACTAACGACTCCATAACACTCTCATTGTGCTTTCCACTTCAGTGTGGCCATATTTGCTAAACATTGTTTTGTATGAAAACCTCCACTTAATAATTGCAACCTTTCAGAAACTTATGTATCAAGAGGATTTGTAAGGATTGAACTTAAGAAAAAAACATTGGCCAACCTCTTTGCTGTCATTGCTGTTCATTATTTAGCTACATATACATTGTATACTATATCGATATATATATATAGATATATATATAATATATATATATATATATATATATATATTATTATATATATATATACACAGTCTATAATGATTTATTGGGAACCATAATTTTCTTGGAAACTGTACTCGGATGATTTTCCAAAGTAGGCTATATTAGGGTTAGAGAGAACAAAACAGATAGGGAAATAGTTTTAAAGGGCAAGTCCAGTGTAAAAATAACTTTAGCTATAAATGTAGATCACCCCCCCAAGCCTAGGTTTCACATTATCAAACTTTAGAAAAGATGCCCTGATGTTTCTTAGCTGATCTGGTCCCTTGAAATTTCCTTCTGGTCACAGCTGTCAGGCAATTGGGCGTGACATCACCTCCAGAGCAGAGGAGGAGCGGTGAGGGACCAGGTTAGGTAAGGAACTTCAGGGGCATCATTGACAAATTTTGATTACCGTATGTGAAACCTAGGTTTAATCTTCAATTATAAGTGTTTTTTGTTTTTTTTTTACACTGGACATGCCCTTAAACCTGCCATACAACATTCAATGGCTACACAATGGTACAACCAATTGGGGCACACCTATCATGTACCTCTGTGTCTGTGTGGGCAGTGCTGGTCACATTAAATTTACAAGTCTGTGTGAGCTGGGCATGAAGGCATCTTACATGTACCAGTCTGTGTAAGCTGGGCATGAAGACATCTTATATGTACCAGTCTGTGTGGGATGGGCATGAAGGTATCTTATATGTACCAGTCTGTGTAAGCTGGGCATGGGGGCATTTTATATGTACCAGCCTGTGTGGGTTGAGCATGATGGCAGCTTATATGTACCTGTCTGTGTAAAATATGCTTGTGAAGGTTCTCATTCATCCAGGTCATGGTATATCTGTTGTATTCAATTAGATCAACTGGACTTGAAATGTAGTTCTTGAAGACGTTTCGCTAGTCATCCGACTGGCTTTCTCAATTCAGAATGACTTCAATGACTACAAGTATCTGTGGCAATTATGTACCCTGGAAAATCCCAATTAGCATATCACAGCTAGGCATTAAGGGCGTGATTGGATAGTGGCTAAGAGGTGTTATAGGAATGCCCAGAGTAAGGTGTCAAAACAGCATTGTACTGTCTGTGTAAAGTGGGCATGAGGGCATCTTATATCTACCACTCTGTATGGGCTGGGCACAAGGGCATTCCAGTTCACCAGTCAGTGTAAAGGCAGCCCTCCAGCTCACCAGTCAGTGTTAAGTCAGCTGACCACACCCATCTTTACAAGCCACACAGCCGACCAATTCACGGCACATATCTGTTGGTGTGGGGCAGCCAGACGTGACCTGCCTCGATCGTTTGTTTGTCCGGATCTGCCGAACGGACGATCAGACGTTTTAGTAAATTCCGATCGGACGTGTGGTTCCCTGTGGGACCACACGATTGAACGTTCACATTTTTGGCCGCGGCCGAATTTGCTGCGACCATTGGACATTTCTCCTGCCCGACAGTTCGGTCAGGACAAATAGTCACTTCGTGTGTACCCAGCCTAACAGGTGATCTAGAGAATGGGAAAAAAAATCCGCTGAAAAGGGGTGAAATTTATTCCTGACTCCAAACAGATATTGCAAAAGATCCCTGGATCAACTAGAACTACAGTATATGTATTAATACCAGTAATTCTCAATATTTTTTAGTATTAAAAACATTTCCACTCTACTCTAAAAAATATTTAAAGAACTTGCCGTTACCAGATCTGCTGGAAGATGGTTCCAAAATTTAACTGTTCTCACTGTAGAAAAACCTTTCCTAACCTGGTGATAGACTATTCGATCTACAATATTGGTAAACAATGCACCAGAGAGTTTATTATATGGCCCATTAATATATTTGTATAAAAGTGATATTTTCCCCAATCATTCGCCACTTCTCCAATGTAAACAGCTCTAACTGCCTGCATAGTCAATCCCATTATTTATTTAGTTATCCTTATCTGAACTTCTTCCATTTCCAAGATGTCCCTTTTATATATGAGATTCCAGAACTGCACCGCATATTCCAAACCAGTGCTTTGCAAAGGGGGGAAAATAATAATGTTCTCCCTTGAATCTATGTCAGTCTTCATACAAGACAATATTTTACAAGCTAGCTAGTGGTCTAGAAAATTGAATTAGTGATAATGAGTTATAACATACTATATGCGCTGTTACCCTTCATTGATTTTTTTAACCATTATAACTCACCATTTATCTGTGACTAAAGTCACCATACTACCTTTGGGTACTAGTGGTAAGCTCCCACAATGCACCTTTTATTTTGGTGGTACGCAGTATACGTCACATGCTCTCTAGGGCACAGCAGATCAAAACAAGGAAGCTGCAGCCATGCCTCCTGAAGGCCGACAGACAATCATATTACAACACAGAGACTCATCTCTGTTAAGCACAGTCCTGCCTCTCAGACACAAAAGTAAGATTTTACAGTATACAATTGTTTTTTTAAAAACAATATTTTTCCCCTACACATTCCTTTGCTTTTAATATAAAAAATGAAAGATTTTTTTGCACTTTACTTTGTATTAAGCATTGAGGAATAAAGAAAAATAATTAAAAAGTAAGTCTAGGGCTTTGCACCTGCAGCTTCATGGGTTGTGTGTTTCTAAAGAGTATAAGTCCACTAAAGACAGCCATACATGGGCTGATTGTTTTCCCCTGTCAAATATTGATGTCGTGTATGGCCTGCTTTAGCCAACTGAGCTAACCCAAAGAAAACAGGTGCATTTAGAATTAGTTTTTTGCTAGGAACAGAATGGAAGAAAAAAAAGAAAACCAGTAAAATTAGCTGATTATTTTGTCAATATATAGGTGTTCTGGGGAGAAAAGCATTCACATTAGGAGTAAAAAAATGGTTTAGTTTTCCTTTAACTATGCTTTCCTCCCCCACCCAACTCTCTTAGTTCCTCACCACCTCCCCTAGTCCTTACTCAAGGTCCTTACCTTGGGGTTTGTATTAGATCACAATTAGGCACATGTCTTTAGATGTGTGTTGTTGCAGGGGTGGCTTTCAATCAATAATACAGTCTTTTCCCTCCCCAATAAGTAAAAAAATGGAAGTAGTTTGAGGGCATGGTCTGCATGGAAAGTTGGGTTAATGGCAACATTTATTTGTGCCTAAAGGCTCCTGAAATCTCTGGTAGATCAGATGGTTTACTTACGGTACCATCATTTCAATTAATACCTATCTACCTGTTACTGTGGGTTTCAATGTTGCACTGCTTTAAAAAAAAAATCTTGTTTACGTTCATATTAATTTCGCTTGTCATTTGTGCAAAGGAAAAAAACTTTTGTATTTGAATCTTGTACAACACTACATGACCTAATAACCCTGGTACAAAATTATACCCATGAAAAACATGATATAAAGCACTAAACTATGGCAAGCAATTAGCGTTGATTGGTGTAGTACAAATGCTCACATTTAATTGCTTACTTTGGCCTACTGCACCTACATTAGTAAATCTCTATACTACATTAGACCAATAAAAGCTTTTTGCTGATTGGTTACTATGGGTTATTGCACTGATGCAAAACTGCAGCTATATTAGTAAATTATCTCCATACTGGACTAGGCCATTTAAAGTTGATTGCTAATTGGTTAATATAGATTAATGCACTGTGCAAAACTGAACCTAAATTAGAGAAATTTATACCAAACCATGCTTTAGAGATTTCAGCAATTTATTCTTCATCAAGTGATGGGTGGAAGGACACTAAATAAAATCACCATAAAAAGTTCTGTATAAGGAAATTACAATACTTTTATTCTGTGTTAATATTAGTTGTTAAATTAATAAAAACATTAATACTATTGCAGGGCTGTAGGATCTATCATTAGAAAGCATCCATAACTAATTAAGGTACTTTTTACATTTTCCAACTAGTATTATATACACAGATTGTAACAAGGAGTTCAGTGTTTTGGGAATGAAAGAGTTCATTTGATGCTGTGATTGCCACAATGAGCAGGAAGATTCTTATAAAAAAAGGTTTATAACCAGCACATCTCTAAAGCAAATGTGAATGAATCCAGCTCACTGATCAATACATCGTTTTGTAAAAGGCAGATGGTTGCCCACGAATTGCAAATGAATGATTTGCTTGTCAATCTGATTAATGCAAACCCATCAATATAGCAGTTAGTTCCTTCCTGCTCTTAATATGATTTTCTTTGATTGCTAATGAGCTTTGCCAAAGGACAAGTAACCCTTTGCCCCCTATACCCAATTTATCCATTCTTAAAAGAATACTGACACATGTAGTCACACTTTTTTATACTATATAGGAGTCATATTAGTAAATTTACAAGGCAGCCCAGTGTAAAAAAATATATAATTGTTCCTCCTTCACATGCCCTGCTTACCTCTGTGTCTTTACCTTTTTCCACCCTAGAACTTCTGATGTTTTTGTGTGTTATGCTAGGATTGTGTGAGGAACTAATGATCTGAACACGAGCCTATGACACATCCCACCTATGACACATCCCACCCTAGAGCACCGAGCTCCCTAGTCAGCACAAAGATAATAAGAGGATTTAATAATGCAAATTAAAGGAATTTCAGCATGAATTGCATATATTGAACATATCACCTCAAAAAATAAAAGCAGTAATAAATATTTATTTCATGTTTTCTGGTTAAAATTGTTCTTTAACGGGATAGTTCAGTGGAGATTATCAATATTTGTTAAATTGTTGGTGTGTAATGCCTTCTTAGTTATTCTACATATCTCTCCCATTTTGAAAAATCATTGATTTCATACCTTTGCTGTTCCTTCTGTTGACATTAGTGAGCTGACATTTCAGGCTCTAAAGGTCCTTCTTCTCCCAGGATGCACCACATCCTTGGAATGTTCCTAACAGTAATCTCTACTGATTGGCTGTTGGATGGGTCAAAGATGCTCAGATCTCTACTGAGCAACTGAATCAACCCAGGCACTGGGTCAGAGGCAAGACCATAACGGTCTCTACTAGGGGTCCTGCAAACAGGAAGTTATTATTTTGGTTGCATTTATTTATACACAGACAAAATGCTGAATGGGCAGGTTAACAACACTGGGATTAAAAAAAATACTGCTCTTTTTTCTGAAAAGTACATGTATTTGCACTGAACTTCCCCTTTAATCTATCGTGCTCCTCTGGAATATCATCCTATATACTATTCTAAAGCTGTACGTTTGCACTTGCTTCTGCAAGTGATGGTCTCTAACTGCCACTGTATCTATCTGGGGGGATTGGGGGTGTGCGCACAGGGCGAGTGTGTGCGTGGGGGGGTGGGGTGGAGACGCGCCACGGTGTTGAAGATTCTTTACACAATTGGGGGTTTGCTAGTTTCACTATAAAAAGGAGAAATTTGGACCTGGGTTACCACATTATGGATCTGAAAGGGACAAACTTAATAAATGTTATTAGTAGGCTTGCAGCTGATTGCAAAGTGATTGGTTTACAGATCATCTGCCAATTGGAGGAAGCCCTTGAAACATGTAATTAGCATGGCTGATTTGATAGAATTTAAACTGTATAAAGATAGCCATACATGGGCCAATGGCTTTCTGATTGGATTTTCGATTATCCTGAATTGATAAAAAACCTGACTAGAGGAACCTATCGTAATTCCTCACGTTGTGCTTCCGATCTTCCATAGAATTCAGCTTGAATACTACAGGGTTGCCAGATCACAAAAAAAATCTGAGGATTCTTTTCAAAAACACATACAGTCAGCAGCTGGTTACCAGATTAATTGATCTGACAGGCTTAATAAATGTAATTAGCAGGGCTGCACCGACTGCAAAGTGATTGCAGTTAAACCACATTCAATCTAATTCATCCTCACCAGGGTTGCCAGATCAGTTTAATCTGTATGGACACCTATTAAAACCCTATGCTGCATTGCTGAGTTAGAATTAATGTAGCTTAACTGCAATTACTTTGCAATCACTGCAGCCCTGCTTATTACAGTTATTAAGGCTGAGGCCACACTGGACCAGATGGTAATATGCATGCATTTGCGCAGTGATTTGTGTTATTGAAGCACATGCACATGCGATTCGCAAAAAAAAAAATTGTGATCGCATGTGCTCCGAAAGCAGAACACATCTCATGCAGTGTGGCCACCCACATTGACATTTACTGCCATGTGTTTCTAACAAGCTAACAGAACACAAGTGCCCCATACTGGATTTGGCTATTACTGTATGGGACTACTATATGGGAATTCTGTTGTCCATTTAAAAGGCAACTAAAGCCTCCAAACAATACAGAATCAAAAGGCAGTAGTGGTCATAATTTCTACCCTCGGCAATCACTTTTACTGATTCTTCAGGTAAAAATAGGTACCTCGACTTATACTCAGATCAACTTATATTCGAGTATATAGGGTAGAACACTATAGAAACAACATGGTTCAGAGCTACAGGTGAAATATAATGTAGTGAGCGATTATAGGTTATAGGCTGCATAGCGGTGCAAAGTCACAGTTCAATTTCTATACAAGGTAACATTTATTCCAACATTTTAAAAACAACTGGTGAGTGTTCTGGGTCGGTGTTTGACGCATTTCGGGAATTGACTCCCTTAATCATAGATAGTCTATGATAAAGGGTGACGATTACCGAAACACGTCAGATACACTGACCCAGAACACTCACCAGTTGTTTTTAAAATGTTGGAATAAATGTTACCTTGTATAGAAATTGAACTGTGACTTTAGTGTGCGTAGCGGTGCAACCTGAAACAGCTGATTAGGAGTTTTATCAGAAGCAGGACTGACGTCCTGCGGTTGAGCACACTGACCAAAGCAGTGCCTGTGTTGGAATTGGGGGAAGAAGGAAAGATCAGAGCCTCTGTAAATATATATATTGATCTCATGATATATATATATGATCTCATTACAGCTCTGTGCAATGAATTCTCAATAGCGTACCATTTAAAGGGGAATGTTGCCAATGATAGAGATGTTCAGAACAACAACAAATTAAATTTAAAGCGCTTTTCTCCCGTAGGACTCAGAACAATAATTGGTTGATCGGTAAATTGTGGTATAGAGGAAGAACTCCTGAAATGCCAGGCTAAACAGGTGGCTTTTCAGTCTGGATTTGAATAAGTCCAGGGAAGAGGCTGCCTTTACTGGGTGTGGTAGGGAGTTCCGAAGGTTAGGGTCAGCGTGACAGAAAGCTCTGTCTCTTAAGGTTTTGAGGCACACTCTGGGAGTGACCAAGTTTATGGAACCTGCTGATCTGAAGTTGTGAGAGTTATGGTGCAGCTTCAGCAAGTCGTTCATGCATCCAGGGCCCAGATTGTGCAGTGACTGCAAAGTCAACAGTCCAATCTTTAAGAGTATTCTCCATTGTACTGGTAGCCAGTGCAGTGAGCGAAAGATCGGTGTAATGTGACAGTGGCGAGGCTAGTTTGTTAGCAGTCTGGCTACAGCATTCTGCACTAATTGTAGGCGGTGCAGGTCTTTTTGTGGGAGACCTACATAAAGGGCATTGCAGTATTCCAGCCGTGATGTGATGAAGGTGTGAACTAGGGTTGGAAGATCCTCTGGGGGGATCAGATGTTTGATTTTTGCAATGTTCTTTAGATGAAAGTAGGCAGATTTGACTACAGCCCAAATTTGGCTTCTGAAGCTCAATTCCCCATCGATTAGCACAAGGTCGGAGCTGTTTATGTCTGAAATCCCAACCCTGATTGGTGTTGATTTAGGGTACGGCTGTTTTGGTGCCAAGCACTGGCTTTGGACAACAAGGACCTCAGTTTTGTCAGCATTCAGTTTCAACCAGTTGTCATTCATCCAAGCCTGTAGCTCTGTTCCACCAGGTTTGTAGGAAAGGTATAACTTCTTGTCATCAGCATAGCAGTGGTACGTCATAACATGTTGGATAGTTGTACCAAGTGGCAACATGTAGATTGCAAACAAAAGAGGGGATAGGATTGATCCTTGTTGCACTCCAAATTTTAGAGGTGCAGGGTTGGACATGACAGGTCCTAGGGATACTAGGTATTTGGTATTGAATATCTGATAATCTGTACTGAATATTCGATAATCGTAATTGAGTATTAGAAGTTCAGGCAGTATTGAATCAGAACTGGAAACAGAACTCAACACTTATCCAAAGTTATTAAATCACATTAACATGCATATATACTGGATGATAAAGGTAATGAGATAGTCTGAGTAGGAATAGGAGTGCTATCGCTATAAATACACATACACACATATATATATTTATACTAGCAAAATTGTGCCCATTGGTGCACAATGGAAATTATGTGTGTGTATGTTTTGCTATGTGTGGATATAGTGGATATAGAATCTTTACACAGGTATATTTTAAACTGTTACCCAGACCGTCACCAGCTTCCAGAGGAACCAAATAGGATAATCCTGCAGGTCTGAGAGAAGCCCCAGGCAATCCTGCTACACTGTGTGGTTGAAACTAAACATGCTAGGTTAATACTTATTAGTATTCACCACGGCAAGTGGTGATGGTACCTCATATATTATAACAGAAGGTACCTTACAGCATCATGTTATTGTAATAGCATTGCCCTAATAATCTAACGTATAAACAAACATTTCTCATTCCCAGTTTACCTAAAGAAATGGATTTATCTTTATATACTCTTATACAGATCTAATTGAAAAAAAGTTGCTTCAGAGCAATTTTTAATAACTGATTACTGCTTTTTATTTCAGTATTACAGTAAATCCTTGGTATACCTGCCTGGCTTTACCACTAAGCAAAAGGCTAAGGACTTGAAAGCGAGCACCTTCATCCCAACCATTAATAGTGGCTGCCATTTCAAATTGTTCTAGCCAATCAGTCCACTCCCTAGTTACCCCATCAAATGGATCAGATTTAAAAATAGGTTTTGCAATTGGGCCTGGTAGAGCTACTGAGTCTAATTGGGGAATTTCATCTGCAGGTACAAGGACAGGAGGATTTAAATCAATACTATCAGTAGCAGCCCCCATAGCTTAATAGAGAGAACAAATATACAAAGAAAACAGGGAGAATAAATGGTATTACCAGCACCGCTGCCACCAATTTGTACCAGGTCACTGCTTTATGGAAGGATTATGGGTAGCATGGCACACAGTGGGTTTTTTGGATAACACTTCCTTTCATATGGAGCAGACACGGGTGTGGTTTAAGCTGCCATTTGACCATTCCATTTTAAAATAGGGATCTCAGCTCTGTAAGTAAGTTTATGTATTTTGTATATTTTGTGTTGTACCTAATATAAGTCAGTGCTAAATTTTATATACATTTACTGATGGTCATTTAAATGGTAACAGTGAGATAGTACACACATACATATACACCTTTCCTATGTGTAATATCCTATACCCCCACCTCATTGGTAGCTCCTAAAAAATGCAATCTCCTATGGAGATATTAATATATTTATATAATATAAGGGATAGGCAGTCAAGGGTCTTATCTTCAATAATTTTTTATTAGTGGTCACTGAAACAAGGTGTTTTAGCCCAATTACATCACATCTGAAAACACATCCCTTTGTAGGCCTTATATTTTGTTATATATGTGTTGTACATTTGAACTATATGTGTCTTAGTCTCTAAAGGTGGCCAAACACATGCAATTTCCACAGCACATGTGGACCCGACCGACCCCCATTCACGGTATAGGGAGCAGTCTGCCATGCATCGTTCCTGACTGACCATATTGTCTACTACAGTCATTCGTCGGCACTAGAAGAGCCCCTGACCACTAACAATAATGGGTAACTCCCGTCATTCCCCGATGGGATTTACCCATTATCCCTAAAGTGTTTGGCCACCTTTAGAACACTATAATGGATTTTGATTATGGTTTTTTACCTGTTTAGTTAAATGAAAAATCGAGGGTCGCACTCCACTCCCTCAATTTTTCATTTATCTGATATTCGTTATCCAGTGAGGGTTGGATATTCAGAGGAGTCTGCACCCCTTGCTGGATTGAGTGCAAAGGACTATTTGTTTTATAGGACTTTATTTACCTGTCATATCACTCTAATGATTTGTAGCCGATTATGGTACTGTTTACACTACTATCTACTTTTTAACTTTACACTACTTTTTAAGTATAATTTGGAAAACTTCTGGTCAGGTCGGAATCGCAAACAATTAGTCCTCCCTTGTGCAAGATGACAGTGGGGTGCCTGCCGTTCCATTTATTATGCATACCCATTGTTAGCATTGCCAACCCCCAGGATATAAAAGTCAGCCCAACAGGTTCCATTTTGTCAGTGTGTTGGAGTAAGTTTAGTAGAGACTTGACAGTGTAGGAGTTGGAGAGAGTTTTTTGTGCTTTTTGAACCAAAAGTCCTAGTTTAAAAAAAATATATATATATCCGTTGTTTTTGTCTGTCTTTGTGTAAAAAAAAAAATAAATAAAAGCTCTGTTTTTAACCCTTTAAGTGCCGCAGATCATATGGTGTACAAACTCCACTTAAAGGACCTAAGTGGCACAGATCATACACTGTACGTTCTGCAGCACTTTGCTGTTGGCATACGGGAGGAACGATCGTGGGGCAGCATTTTAGTACCCCCTATCCCATGACTGTACAGCAGCAGCTGGTCCCACAAGGAAGTTCAGGTCCATGTGGTAAGGGAAATCCCGGTAATGTCACATTTCCTGCTTCACCTGGGTCTTCTGCTAAAACTGCGAAATTCTACACAGAACTGCATCCACACCTTTGGTGGTATACATAAAAGAATGGCACCATTGTGTAGCTGAAGGTGTGTAGATTCCAAGAATATTTCTAGTATAGAGGGGTGTTTCTGTGAAATCTGAAAAGTTGCTGTCCCTTCTGATCAAGGAAGGCGGATAGTAGGCTGAATTAGCCAGCCTTCCTCATACACCCTCCTCACAGGCACAGGGCAGCCGAGCTGCCACTGTTGATATTGTGTCTGCTCTTTCCTCACCTGAGGCTCCTACTGTGGGCATGGACCCTGATCCTTTGGGGATCCAGAGGAGGAGTCTCAGGATATGTTTTCATACACTATGTGTGGGGCTAGCGTGCTTGAGTAGGAGCTGCGCATTGATGCACAATCTTTCCTGATGCCCGAGATGGAGGAATGTGCTCAGTGTACAGGGGGACAGGAGGATGACAATGTCACACAGCAGTCCCAGAGCAGCCAGGGAACTAATGTAGGGGGTATGGTCCCAGATGCTGCTCCAGTTAGTGACACAACCTTCAGTATTGAGAAGGTGAAAGTGGATGATGAGGTCACCAACCATCCATGGGTGCCTTCCATGAGTAAAAAAGGAGGATAGTGTCTCTGAGGGCTCTCCCTTCAGAGCAGAAGCCTGAACCCAGAGACAGGACTAAGGACAGGGGCAGAGGTAGTGCACCTAGTGCTGTGTGTGGAGGTATGGCGCCAATGAGATCTGGTGTCAGTGCCCCACAACGCCAGATGACCTCTGCTCTGAGTTGTGCTGGTGGCTCAGCAGTGTGGGAGTTCTTTTCACTGGCTCCAGATGACAGCAGGGTTGCAGTGTGCAAGCTGTGTCTGCAACGTGTGAAAACCACATTACATTTGGGCACCTCCTCTATGAGGAGACATATGGAACTGCACAACTTTGTCTGGTGGGAGTAGCGGACAGTGAACTTGCAGGCACCCACACGTTCCCTTACTCGTGCGGAAGTTATGGAGGCACCTTTGTGGTGTTACCTACTCTGAGCATCTTATACAGCCACAAGAGCTATTCTGTGGCTAATTTTTATAAAATTGTGTCAATCCTGCTTCCCCCAAAGCAAAACTTTATATTACAAAGTGTTTTGATCCTTCTCTAACTCAATAGTGCTATTCCTACAAAGCCTTTACCCTTGCAACCACTTTCCCTTGCATGATGCTTACTCTGAGGGAGAGAAGCCAATGGGGTGTGGGGTATGTCTAGTGGGGCCAAGCCTACCTGGCTCCTCAACAATGGTGGTGAACTGCAGTGGTTCTACTGCAACTCAGTGGTGCTGTTCCTATGAAGCCTAACCCACTCCCCGCTTTCCCTTGCACAATGCATACTCTTAGGGAGAGAAGTCCATGCGATGTTCCATTTGAAGTCCCAAGTGGCGAATCTCCCACCGCATTTCTAACCGTATGGAGGAAGATGATGAGAGAATTGTGGTAAAGATGTTCAAACACATTTCCTAAAGCACCTTGTGCGTGATGCAATATCGCACCTGCCTGCCACTTACACATACATGGTCCTGCAATTCAATAATGTTGAGTACATGATTAAAGGGAAAGTTCAGTGGAAAATCGCATTATTTCTACAATTCTTATTTTATATTATGCCCACCTAGTTATTCTACATATTTTCTTCCATTTTGTAAAATTAATTAGTTACCAGTTTGATACAAATATCAAACTGGTACACCACCACCAATAAAAATTGACTGGTACACATCAGAAAGTGCTTATATGTACATTTACGATACTGCTTACAAATGGCCAGGCATGTGTCTTTAAAATGTGTAGCTGCTATTCAACTAACATCAGGAAAAATTGATTCACTACAAATAGATACAAATTACAGAGTACCAGAGGAGTTATGAGAAGATGTCAATAAACTTAAGTATGAAGAATGTGAACAATTACTGTTGTAATCAGAAGGTGAAATGGACAAAATAAATAAATAATCTTGGCTTAGAAACAAAGAGACGCTAAATCCAGCGAAGGGTAACAGATGGTCTCCGAAATCTACCAAAAATTCCAACATGCTGCAACGAGACAAACAGTACCACATTGACGCACCCAAGAAGATAGAATTAGAAACATTAGGGAAGAACAAGATTGATTTTCCTAAAATTGCAAGAGATGAAGTGAAGTTTTAGACATAGACAAGGCATTCTAAGGCGGATTTTTCGTCCCGGCTAAAAATCAGCCCGAACGAACGATATACAAAAGTATCGAAAAAAACCAATCTGTGTGTACCCAGCCTTAAAGGATCCACTCAAGCCTCGTACACACGTTGGATAATTTTTGGACGATGCAGCCGAAGAACGTTTAACAACATTATCGTTAAACCTCATAATTAAAACGACATCTGTACACATAGCCACCACGATAGTCGTTAGACATAGACGATCGTACGTAACATAACATTTGTATCTTTGCGCAATTACGAATACAGAGCATGGCTTTTATATATTTTTCCGTAAAACGTTACGGATAATCTGCCGACCATGTACAAATATACGATAATCGGCAGAACAAATCCTCCAGGCTAATCATCGGAAAAAGCAGACAATAGTCGACGGTCGTTGGTCTTTGACGATCTTTGATGCTATATTTTCCTACGAATATCGTGAGATTGGTTGCATCGTACGACAATTATCCAACGTGTGTACGAGGCTTAAGTCTTGTTGAACGATAGTGAGAAGATCAAAAAAGATGGCAAAGGAATAGTGAATTCAATTCAATTAAAAAGTTATGCCCCCTGGTTACATATAACTGACATTACACTCCATAGTGTTCCTAGGTTGAATTTTTTAGATTTTGCAGAAATATATAACATCTCTTTGCTTTATACTTTCGCATTAGACAAAAAAATATATATATTTTGAGCCTTTAATATATTTTTATTAATATAAAAGCTGCGTTTAACAACTATGGTTAATGTAAGAATGACTTAAAGGATTGTAAAGCAAGTGCTGTTTTTTTTTAACCTGATATAACAGTTGATCTATTGTTTTAACAGGTGTGTACATGATACGAATAGTGGAAACTCTGCACCAAATGTAATTTGTAACAATCTGAACTGGCAAGTTTCTAAATTCTTTTGCCAGTCTACAGCAAGTAATGGAATGAGGCTAAATGTCTGAGCCCCCTGCTCGCCCTGACTCACAGCAAGCCCTTCCTATATATCTGCTAGTCAGCTTTATGCCATTGGTTGACCTTTCCATATATCAAATAAATATGCTTTCTTGTTTCTACAGAATATTGGGTTCTCTATTATTCTTTACTATTTCCACTTGCAATGTCATGCAATTAAACCTATTTTATTTTGAAGACAATGTCCCTTTTTTCTGAACATAGGGGTGGAATGATAAAGATTATTTATAAATGATCCCTAGAGCACTTAAGTTACACCACATTCTCATACAGTTGTATAATTAAGACTTATGGCCAGGAACCAGATTTAACTCTGCCCAATAGGAAGTGCCATGGTTCCCAAACCTTGGCTTCCGATAGAGCTGCTTAATACATGGATGGTATTTATTATTATTATTATTGTGGATTTATATAGATCCAACATCTTCCGTGGCGCTTTACCGTTGCATTAAACTACATAAGGAAAACATACATGTTACATACAAGGGTAGTGCCAGTAATACAAAGTGCAAAAAATGTAAGTGCTGGTCCAGCAGCATTCAGTGAGGTAAGTTACAGCATTACTGCGGTACAACAGAATGGAAGGCCCTGCCCAAGAGCTTACAGTCTAGAGGAGATGGGGATGAGACATAAGGTAAAGCAGATCAGTAGCTG
Source organism: Hymenochirus boettgeri (assembly GCA_019447015.1). NCBI lineage: Eukaryota > Metazoa > Chordata > Amphibia > Anura > Pipidae > Hymenochirus > Hymenochirus boettgeri. Next base: position 83,970,747 of record CM033472.1, on the reverse strand, counting down.
TAACTAAGTTGTTAGTGGAGAATAACTAGCGGGTCTGCGATGGGTCAGTAAGAGGGGTAGAAGTGTCCAGGTCCAGATTGTAACCTTCCCTGAAGAGATGAGTTTTGAGGTTGGGTTTGAAGATATGAAGTGATGGCGAGTGACGTATAAAGTGAGGAAGAGAGTTACAGAGCAGAGGGGCAGCACGGGAAAAGTCCTGTATACAGGCGTGGGAGGAGGTGATTAGAGCAGATGAGAGGAGAGGATCATTAGCAAAGCGGAGGTTAAGCTTGGGTAGTATCTGTTTATCAGATCAGAGATGTATGGGGGGGGCTGTATTGGAGAGAGCCTTGTAGGATAAGGTTAGCAGCTTAAATTGGATCTTTGGGTGATGGGAAGCCAGTGGAGAGATTGACAGAAAGGGGGAGCTTGTGAATGAGCCTGGCAGCAGAGTTAAGTATTGATTGAAGGGGTGACAGTCGGTTGCTAGGTAGTCCAGCCGAGAGATGATAAGGGCATGAACTAGAATTTTGGTAGCGTTCTGTGAAAGGAAGGGACGGATGCATGAGATGTTTTTGAGCTGTAACCGACAGGAGTTGGACAGGGTATTAATTTGGTGTTTAAAGGAAAGTTCCGAGTCAAAGTTTACTCCCAGGCATCGCACGTGAGGTATTTGGGAGATTGGCGTGTCATTGATGGTAATGTTAGGTTGGGGGGGCGATCGAGCGGGTGGGAAAATGACAAGTTCGGTCTTTTGCATGTTGAGTTTGAGGAAGCGGGAGGACATAAAAGCAGAGATGGCATTTAGGCAGCCAGGGACCCGGGATGTCAGAGTAACGACATCAGGGGCGTTTATGGTACTGTTTATGGGGTAGGTACTGCTAGCCCCATATAACTGATGACATTTTTTTTCATTTACTCTGTAACAGTAGGTGAGATAAATGTCATTACACTATGATTTAGATTTCTAGATGATTTAGTTTTATATTTTAAGTTTTCCTTTAAGTAAATCTATTTTAAACACAGATTTCAGAATGACAGAATCGAAGAAAATATGTCCATACATCAGTATACAGAAAGCTTTTAGTTTTTTTACTGCTAAGCATTTGCAGGTATTTGGGTAATATGGGTTTGTAGCTTTGCAGTGCGCCCCAAATGCTAATATCAAAGCAATCAAAGTACCTGCTGCGTAGCTAAGTGATTATTTTAAGAAAATATTTCACTGCTTCTCTTATTCACTGTTACCCCCAATGTTCCAAACCTGCCCAAATGGGACCCGGACGGTATGTCAAGCAGAGGAGACCAGCAAGCAGCAGCAGTACACCCTACCTCCCCATCAGACCAAAATGTATACTTCCTGAAAGGTGGGGGTGGACTTCCATGCCCCAATATAAAAAGTCTGTGTCCTAATGCTTTTATATGGTCATGCAACTCCTTGGGGGCATTATATCATTATATTACACTGTATCTCTTATACATTTCTTTTCCCACTACTCAAGAACATATACATTTCTTAAAAAGCAATATACAAATAGCTTTTTAAGAAAAGGAGACACCCTTTGTGCCATCACAACAGTTTTCCATTTTATTTTGGGTACCAGTTAACAGTTTACTCTTGAAAGTTGTAGGCATGGGTATCCAGACACAGTTTATACCTCGCCTGACAGTTTCCACAATGCCGGATACTATATGCAATAAAAAAAAATTATATAGGTTGGCATAGAAGACACAATTTTACCCACAATTGCAGCTTTGCTCAATTTAAATATTACTTTTATTCATTACACCTTGTATTTAACAATTTAATTTTTTCTTTCTGCCAAAGCAGTTACTGAATTAATGATAGCCCTGAGAAGATTGGAATTGTTTGACACTGCTAACAAATACTGTAGAACTTGTTGCATATAATTGTTTTCAATAAAAGAAATTAACAATGTATGGCTACTCAGATGTGAAAGTATCAGATTTATTAAAGTAACTACTCCAAAAGGTTTAGCATACATTTTACCTTACACTTATATAGTCATTTTATGTCGCATAATAAAAAATCACAGAGTTTCCCAAATTGAAATGATCCTATTTACTGTGTATTCCGGCAGGTATGTTCTGTTGGTGTTCAATGAACAATGGAAGAATAAACCAGAAGAATAAACCATGGGAACATATTTTTTTATAACGGATAAATAAAAGTTCTTGCACCTTAAAAAAGAATGATTCTAGATCCGAGTGTTATTCCTTATAATATACCAGTCTCACCTGACTGTTTTTCATTTGTTTTCATTCTTTCAAGTCCTTCCCTGCTCCTTTACAAGCCAATACACACGCACACATGCGCGAGACTGAAAGATTTGTCCACAAGCTCAATACATTTTAAATGAACGACTGGAAGTTTGTTTGCTGGCCATGGAACCCTGTTAGACACATTGGGCAATGTGGAGTATGGAAGTGGGTGCAGGTTGGTCACAGTGGGGGCTCATGAGGAGCCTAGTTTTGGTAACCAAGGGGTTAGTCTCCTGTGGATTTTATATGGGCACTAATAGTTTGGTCTGCAACAGATGCACTGTGGCTGTATTTATTCATGGTAGGGGTTGGTTTAGGTTTGCACATGGTGGGAGGGGTTTTTATGGGTATTTAAGGAAGTAGTATTATGTATGTTTGTCACCCTAATGACGGCCTCTATGAAGGTGGAAAATATTGATTCTATCTAAAAACAGGAAAGTTGAAGATATGGACTTTCCCAACTTCCAAGACTACTACCAGGCATTCATACTGTCACCCATTAAAACATGGCAGCAAGCAGATACTGATAAAAGCTGGTTCCTCTTAGAACAAGATTTACTACTTAATATTACATTAAAACTACTCTGTAATGTCATGATTAACAAGAGTGCTGAAAACACAGGGAAAAACCTTTATAGATAGCATTAAAGAGCATGTCCAGTGAAAAAAAAAAACTTTAGCTATAAATGTAATGGACCCCCCAAACTGCTCTACTTACTGGTCGCAGCTATCAGGCAATCAGGTGTGACGTTATGTCGCTGCGTTACTGACAGACACAGCCAGAAAGTGTAGCAGCTGTCAGCCACAGAGCAGAGGAAGAGCTGCGAGGGGCCTGTTCAGGTAATGAACTTCAGGGGCATCTTTGCCAAATATTGATAATGTGAAGCCTAGATTTAGGGGGGGTCCTCTACATTTATAGCTAAAGTTTTTTTTTCATTGGATATGCCCTTTAAAATATGAAAGAGAACTTTCATATGAAAAACACAGAAAAATGGTTAATTTGAAACAATATACTAACCTGAGTGTACCCAACAAAATGATCCTGTGGTTTTCCTTAAATACCTGTAAGGGCTCGTTCACACTAGAAACTGACAGAAACGCACAGCATGTGTTTGTCAGTTTGTATCCATTTTTTTCATACATTTGTATCCATTTTTTAACATTGTGTATTCCATAGATCTCTATAGAAAATGCATGAAAAAACGGACAGAAATGCTGCATGCAGTGCGTTTATTAAACGGACTGGAACGGAACAGATTATAAAGCAGCAGGTGTGAATGATATTATGAAATCCTATGGGGTTTTACTGTCTGTCCATTTTTTTAAACGCACCTGCTTTTGAAAAACGGATACAAACGGATATAAATAAAATATAAATAAATATGGTCTGCCTAATGGTCAGTTCTATATGTTTTTATAAATTAGAAACTTTATAAATAATAACTTACAAAATACTAGCCTTACCCAAAATCCACTTATAAAATATGTAACAAAGTATTTAACAAGACAAAAAGGCATTTCCATAGTTCATAAATTACTGAATTATAAACAAGATTTGTTGTTACCACAAATGCTGAAATTGAAAACTGAATTTAACCAAATTAAATTTTACATGTGAGCAATGGGAAATGGCATTTAACTATAATTATTTACATTAAAAGTGTACTAACCATTGGAAAACCCATAAGAAAATATTTTATAGAACCTCTATGACACGGTATTAATAGACACTATCAGGGAGATTCAATAAAGGTTCTTATCGTGGGCTGGGGGAGCAGCTCTTGGTGTGACAGTTGGAGCGAGTGGGGTCCTGGGAGCAGTCTGCCATGCATCGTTCCTGACTGACCATATTGTCTACTACAGTCATTCGTCGGCACTAGAAGAGCCCCTGACCACTAACAATAATGGGTAACTCCCGTCATTCCCCGATGGGATTTACCCATTTCCCTAAAGTGTTTGGCCACCTTAGAACACTATAATGGATTTTGATTATGGTTTTTACCTGTTTAGTTAAATGAAAAATCGAGGGTCGCACTCACTCCCCAATTTTCATTTATCTGTGATATCGTTATCCAGTGAGGGTTGGATATTCAGAGGAGTCTGCACCCCTTGCTGGATTGAGTGCAAAGGACTATTGTTTTAAGGACTTTTTACCTGTCATATCACTCTAATGATTGTAGCCGATTATGGTACTGTTACACTACTATCTACTTTTTAACTTTACACTACTTTTAAGTATAATTTGGAAAAATCTGGTCAGGTCGGAATCGCAAACAATTAGTCTCCCTTGTGCAAGAGACAGTGGGGTGCCTGCCGTTCATTTATTATGCATACCCATGTTAGCATTGCCAACCCCCAGGATATAAAAGTCAGCCCAACAGGTTCCATTTTGTCATGTGTGTGTGGAGTAAGGTTAGTAGAAGACTTGACAGTGTAGGAGTTGGAGAGAGTTTTTGTGTTTTGAACCAAAAGTCCTAGTTTAAAAAAAATATATATTATCCGTTGTTTTTGTCTGTCTTTGTGTAAAAAAAAAAAAAATAAAAGCTCTGTTTTTAACCCTTTAAGTGCCGCAGTCATATGGTGTACAAACTCCACTTAAAGGACCTAAGTGGCACAGATCATACACTGTACGTTCTGCAGCACTTTGCTGTTGGCATAGGGAGGAACGATCGTGGGGGCAGCATTTAGTACCCCCTATCCCATGACTGTACAGCAGCAGCTGGTCCCACAAGGAAGTTCAGGTCCATGTGGTAAGGGAAATCCCGGTAATGTCACATTTCCTGCTTCACCTGGTCTTCTGCTAAAACTGCGAAATTCTACACAGAACTGCATCCACACCTTTGGTGGTATACATAAAAGAATGGCACCATTGTGTAGCTGAAGTGTGTAGATTCCAAGAATATTTCTAGTATAGAGGGGTGGTTCTTGTGAAATCTGAAAAGTTGCTGTCCCTCTGATCAAGGAAGGCGGATAGTAGGCTGAATTAGCCAGCCTTCTCATACAACCTCCTCACAGGCACAGGGCAGCGCGAGCTGCCACTGTGATTTGTGTCTGCTCTTTCCTCACTGAGGCTCCTACTGTGGGCATGGACCCTGATCCTTTGGGGATCCAGAGGAGGAGTCTAGGATATGTTTTCATACACTATGTGTGGGGGGTAGGTGCTTGAGTAGGAGCTGGCATTGATGCACAATCTTTCCTGATGGCCGAGATGGAGGAATGTGCTCAGTGTACAGGGGGACAGGAGGATGACAATGTCACACAGCAGTCCCAGAGCAGCCAGGGAACTAATGTAGGGGGTTGGTCCCAGAATGCTGCTCCAGTTAGTGACACAACCTTCAGTATTGAGAAGGTGAAAGGGGATGATGAGGTCACCAACCATCCATGGGTGCCTTCCATGAGTAAAAAAGGAGGATAGTGGTCTCTGAGGGCTCTCCTTCAGGCAGAAGCCTGAACCCAGGACAGGACTAAGGACAGGGGCAGAGGTAGTGCACCTAGTGCTGTTGTGTGGAGGTATGGCGCCAATGAGATCTGGTGTCAGTGCCCACAACGCCAGATGACCTCTGTCTGAGTTGTGCTGGTGGCTCAGCAGTGTGGGAGTTCTTTTCAAGGCTCCAGATGACAGCAGGGTTGCAGTGTGCAAGCTGTGTCTGCAACGTGTGAAAACCACATTACATTTGGGCACCTCCTCTATGAGGAGACATATGGAACTGCACAACTTTGTCTGGTGGGAGTAGCGGACAGTGAACTTGCAGGCACCCACACGTTCCTTACTCGTGCGGAAGTTATGGAGGCACCTTTGTGGTGTTACCATCTGAGCATCTTATACAGCCACAAGAGCTATTCTGTGGCTAATTTTTATAAAATTGTGTCAATCCTGCTTCCCCCAAAGCAAAACTATATTACAAAGTGTTTTGATCCTTCTCTAACTCAATAGTGCTATTCTACAAAGCCTTTACCCTTGCAACCACTTTCCTTGCATGATCTTACCTGGGAGAGAAGCCAATGGGGTGTGGGGTATGTCTAGTGGGGCCAAGCCTACACTGGCTCCTCAACAATGGTGGTGAAAGCAGTGGTTCTACTGCAACTCGTGGTGCTGTCCTATGAAGCCAACCCACCCCGCTTTCCCTTGCACAATGCATACTCTTAGGGAGAGAAGTCCATGCGATGGTCCATTTGAAGTCCCAAGTGGCGAATCTCCCACCGCATTTCTAACCGTATGGAGGAAGATGATGAGAGAATTGTGGTAAAGATGTTCAAAACACATTTCCTAAAGCACCTGTGCGTGATGCAATACGCACCTGCCTGCCATACACATACATGGTCCTGCAATTCAATAATGTTGAGTACATGATTAAGGGAAAGTTCAGTGGAAAATCGCATTATTTCTACAATTTTATTATTTATGCCACCTAGTTATTCTACATATTTTCTACCATTTTGTAAAAATTAATTAGTACCAGTTTGATACAAATATCAAACTGGTACACACCACCATAAAAATTGACTGGTACACATCAGAAAGTGCTTATATGTACATTTACGATAATGCTTACAAATGGCCAGGCAGTGTGTTTTAAAAGTGTGTGCTATTCAACTAACATCAGGAAAAATTGATTCACTACAATAGATACAAATTACAGAGTACCAGAGGAGTTATGAGAAGATGTCAATAACTTAAGTATGAAGAATGTGAACAATTACTGTTGTAATCAGAAGGTGAAATGGACACAAAATTAATAAATAATCTCGGCTTAGAAACAAAGAGACGCTAAATCCAGCGAAGGGTAACAGATGGTCTCCGAAATCTACCAAAAATTCCAACATGCTGCAACGAGACAAACAGTACCACATTGACGCACCAAGAAGATAGAATTAGAAACATTAGGGAAGAACAAGATTGATTTTCCTAAAATTGCAAGAGATGAAGTGAAGTTTTAGACATAGACAAGGCATCTAAGGCGGATTTTTCGTCCCGGCTAAAAATCAGCACGATCGCACAACGAACGATATACAAAAGTATCGAAAAAAACCAATCTGTGTGTACCAGCCTTAAGGATCCACTCAAGCCTCGTACACACGTTGGATAATTTTGGACGATGCAGACCGAAGAACGTTAACAACTTATCGTTAAACCTCATAATTAAACGACATCTGTACAATAGCCACCACGATAGTGTTAGACATAGACGATCGTACAACATAACATTTGTATCTTTGCGCAAATACGAATACAGAGCATGGCTTTTATATATTTTCCGTAAAACGTTAAGGATAATCTGCCGACCATGTACAAATATACGAATCGGCAGAACAAATCCTCCAGGCTAATCATCGGAAAAAGGACAATAGTCGACGGTCGTTGGTCTTTGACGATCTTTGATGCTATATTTTCCTACGAATATCGTGAGATTGGTTGCATCGTACGACAATTATCCAACGTGTGTCGAGGCTTAAGTCTGTTGAACGATAGTGAGAAGATCAAAAAGATGGCAAAGGAATAGTGAATTCAATTCAATTAAAAAGTTATGCCCCTGGTTACATATAACTGACATTACACTCCATAGTGTTCCTAGGTTGAATTTTTTAGATTTTGCAGAAATATAACATCTCTTGCTTTAACTTTCGCATTAGACAAAAAAATATATTATTTGAGCCTTTAATATATTTTTATTAATATAAAAGCTGCGTTTAACAACTATGGTTAGTAAGAAGACGATGATTAAAGGATTGTAAAGCAAGTGGCTTTTTTTTTAACCTGATATAACAGTTGATCTATTGTTTTAACAGGTGTGTACATGATACGAATAGTGGAAACTCTGCACCAAATGTAATTTGTAACAATCTGAACTGGCAAGTTTCTAAATTCTTTTGCCAGTCTACAGCAAGTAATGGATGAGGCTAAATGTCTGAGCCCCCTGCTCGCTGACTCACAGCAAGCCTCCTATATATCTGCTAGTCAGCTTTATGCCATTGGTTGACCTTTCCATATATCAAATAAATATGCTTTCTTGTTTCTACAGAATATTGGGTTCTCTATATTTCTTTACTATTTTCACTTGCAATGTCATGCAATAAACCTATTTTATTTTGAAGACAAGTCCTTTTTCTGAAAATAGGGGCGGGAATGATAAAGATTATTATAAAATGATCCCTAGAGCACTTAAGTTACACCACATTCTCATACAGTTGTATAATTAAGACTTATGGCCAGGAACCAGATTAACTCTGCCCAATAGGAAGTGCCATGGTTCCCAAACCTTGGCTTCCGATAGAGCTGCTTAATACAAGGATGGTATTATTATTTATTATTATTGTGGATTTATATAGATCCAATCTTCCGTGGCGCTTTACAGTTGCATTAAACTACATAAGGAAAACATACATGTTACATACAAGGGTAGTGCCAGTAATACAAGTGCAAAAAATGTAAGTGCTGGTCCAGCAGCATTCAGGAGGTAAGTTACAGCATTACTGCGGTACAACAGAATGGAAGGCCCTGCCCAAGAGCTTACAGTCTAGAGGAGATGGGGATGAGACATAAGGTAAGCAGATCAGTAGCTGTAACTAAGTTGTTAGTGGAGAATAACTAGCGGGTCTGCGATGGGTCAGTAAGAGGGGTAGAAGTGTCCAGGTCCAGATTGTAACCTTCCCTGAAGAGATGAGTTTTGAGGTTGGGTTTGAAGTATGAAGTGATGGCGAGGAGACGTATAAAGTGAGGAAGAGAGTTACAGAGCAGAGGGGCAGAACGGGAAAAGTCCTGTATACAGGCGTGGGAGGAGGTGATTAGAGCAGATGAGAGGAGAGGATCATTAGCAAAGCGGAGGTTACGCCTTGGGTAGTATCTGTTTATCAGATAGAGATGTATGGGGGGCTGTATTGGAGAGAGCCTTGTAGGATAAGGTTAGCAGCTTAAATTGGATCTTTGGGTGATGGGAAGCCAGTGGAGAGATTGTCAGAAAGGGGGAGCTTGTGAATGAGCCTGGCAGCAGAGTTAAGTATTGATTGAAGGGGTGACACGTCGGTTGCTAGGTAGTCCAGCGAGAGATGATAAGGGCATGAACTAGGATTTGGTAGCGTTCTGTGAAAGGAAGGGACGGATGCATGAGAGTGTTTGAGCTGTAACCGACAGGAGTTGGACAGGGTATTGATTTGTTGTTTAAAGGAAAGTTCGAGTCAAAGTTTACTCCCGGCATCGCAGTGAGGTTTTGGGAGATTGGCGTGTCATTGTGGTAATGTTAGGTAAGGGGGGGCGATCGAGCGGGTGGAAAATGACAAGGCGGTCTTTTGCATGTTGAGTTTGAGGAAGCGGGAGGACATAAAAGCAGAGATGGCATTTAGGCAGCCAGGGACCCGGGATGTCAGAGTAACGACATCAGGGCGTTTATGGTACTGTTTATGGGGTAGGTACTGCTAGCCCATATAACTGATGACATTTTTTTTCATTACTCTGTAACAGTAGGTGAGATAAATGTCCTTACACTATGATTTAGATTTCTAGATGATTTAGTTTTATATTTTAAGTTTTCCTTTAAGTAATCTATTTTAAACACAGATTTCAGAATGACAGAATGAAGAAAAAATATGTCCATACATCAGTATACAGAAAGCTTTTAGTTTTTACTGCTAAGCATTTGCAGGTATTTGGGTAATATGGGTTTGTAGCTTTGCAGTGCGCCCCAAATGCTAATATCAAAGCAATCAAAGTACCTGCTGCGTAGCTAAGTGATTATTTTAAGAAAATATTTCACTGCTTCTCTTATTCACTGTTACCCCCAATGTTCCAAACCTGCCCAAATGGGACCGGACGGTATGTCAAGCAGAGGAGACCAGCAAGCAGCAGCAGTACACCCTACCTCCCCATCAGACCAAAATGTATACTTCCTGAAAGGTGGGGGTGGACTTCCTGCCCCAATATAAAAGTCTGTGTCTAATGCTTTTATATGGTCATGCAACTCCTTGGGGGCATTATATCATATATTACACTGTATCTCTTATACATTCTTTTCCCACTACTCAAGAACATATACATTCTTAAAAAGCATTTGTATATATGCTTACTACCATATGTGCCACCCTTTGTGCCATCACAACAGTTTTCCATTTTATTGGGTTAACAGTTTACTCTTGAAAGTTGTAGGCATGGGTATCCAGACACAGTTTATACCTCGCCTGACAGTTCCACAATGCCGGATACTATATGCAATAAAAAAAAATTATATAGGTTGGCATAGAAGACACAATTTTACCCACAATTGCAGCTTTGCTCAATTTAAATATTACTTTTATTCATTGACACTTGTATTAACGATTTATTTTTTTTTCTGCCAAAGCAGTTACTGAATTAATGATAGCCCTGAGAAGATTGGAATTGTTGACACTGCTAACAAATACTGTAGAACTTGTTGCATATAATTGTTTTCAAAAAGAAATAACAATGTATGGCTACATCAGATGTGAAAGTATCAGATTTATTAAAGTAACTACTCCAAAAGGTTTAGCATACATTTTACCTTACACTATATAGTCATTTTATGTCGCATAATAAAAAATCACAGAGTTTCCCAAATGAAATGATCCTATTTACTGTGTATTCCGGCAGGTAGTTTCTGTTGGTGTTCAATGAACAATGGAAGAAAAAAACAGAAGAATAAACCATGGGAACATATTTTTTATAACGGATAAATAAAAAGTTCTTGCACCTTAAAAAAGAATGATTCTAGATCGAGGTTATTCCTTATAATATACAGTCTACCTGACTGTTTTCATGTTTCATTCTTCAGTCCTTCTGCTCCTTTACAAGCCAATACACACGCACACATGCGCAGAGACTGAAAATTTGTCCACAAGCTCAATACATTTTAAATGAACGACTGGAAGTTTGTTTGCTGGCCATGGAACCCTGTTAGACACATTGGGCAATGTGGAGTATGGAAGTGGGTGCAGGTTGGTCACAGTGGGGGCTCATGAGGAGCCTAGTTTTGGTAACCAAGGGGTTAGTCTCGTGGTTTTATATGGGCACTAATAGTTTGGTCTGCAACAGATGCACTGTGGCTGTATTTATTCATGGTAGGGGTTGGTTTAGGTTTGCAATGGTGGGAGGGGGTTTTATGGGTATTTAAGGAAGTAGTATTATGTATGTTTGTGCACCCTAATGACGGCTCTATGAAGGTGGAAAATATTGATTCTATCTAAAAACAGAAAGTTGAAATATGGACTTTCCCAACTCCAAGACTACTACCAGGCATTCCTACTGTTCACCCATAAAACACTGGCGCAAGCAGATACTGATAAAAGCTGGTTCCTCTTAGAACAAGATTTACTACATAATTACATTAAAACTACTCTGTAATGTCATGATTAACAAGAGTGTGAAAACACAGGGAAAAACCTTTATAGATAGCATTAAAGAGGCATGTCCAGTGAAAAAAAAAAACTTTAGCTATAAATGTAATGGACCCCCCAAACTGCTCTATTTACTGGTCGCAGCTATCAGGCAATCAGTGTGACGTTATGTCGCTGCGGTACTGACAGACACAGCCAGAAAGGTGTGCAGCTGTCAGCCACAGAGCAGAGGAAGAGCTGCGAGGGGCCTGTTCAGGTAATGAACTTCAGGGGCATCTTTGCCAAATATTGATAATGTGAAGCCTAGATTTAGGGGGGGTCCTCTACATTTATAGCTAAAGTTTTTTTTCATTGGATATGCCCTTTAAAATATGAAAGAGAACTTTCATATGAAAAACACAGAAAAATGGTTAATTTGAAACAATATACTAACCTGAGATGTACCCAACAAATGATCCTGTGGTTTTCCTTAAATACCTGTAAGGGCTCTGTTCACACTAGAAACTGACAGAAACGCACAGCATGTGTTTGTCAGTTTGTATCCATTTTTTTCATACATTTGTATCCATTTTTTAACATTGTGTATTCCATGATCTCTATAGAAAATGCATGAAAAACGGACAGGAATGCTGCATGCAGTGCGTTTATTAAACGGACTGGAACGGAACAGAATAAAGCAGCAGGTGTGAAGATATTATGAAATCCTATGGGGTTTTACTGTCTGTCCATTTTTTAAACGCATGCTTTTAAAAACGGAACACAAGATATAAATAAAATATAAATAAATATGGTCTGCCTAATGGTGTTCTATATGTTTTTATAAATTAGAAATTTATAAATAATAACTTACAAAATACTAGCCTTACCCAAAATCCACTATAAAATAGTAACAAAGTATTTAACAAGACAAAAGGCATTCCATAGTTCATAAATTACTACTGAATTATAAACAAGATTTGTTGTTACCACAAATGCTGAAATTGAAAACTGAATTTAACCAAATTAAATTTTACATGTGAGCAATGGGAAATGGCATTTAACTATAATTATTTACATTAAAAGTGTGCTAACCATTGGAAAACCCATAAGAAAATATTTTATAGAACCTCTATGACACGGTATTAATAGACACTATCAGGGAGATTCAATAAAGGTTCTTATCATTTAAAATGGTGCTAATTTTGCCCCAACCAATCAGAACTTATGTAACATATGAAAGCTAACATCTGATTGGTTGGGGCAAAATTAGCACCATTTTAAACGATTAGAACTTTTATTGAATAACCCCCTATGTATAAACAAATGAAAATTCATGCTGGAGATACTTATTTAAAAGTTCACTCTTACATATATTATGGACATGTCAAAAAAAGTCATCCTCTGTGGAAAGAAATCTTTAGGATGCTATCAAGAATATTTGGTTTACCCAAATTTGCAAATTCTTAAATATAGGTATAAAAAACCATCTTGTTCCATGTGCTGCAGGCCACAAGAACTAGTGTATTGTAAAGATGGAGGACAGACATTATTGCAACAATATCTGAAATCAAGATCAGAGTTACTACTAACAAAAATGAGATGTACAGCCTAACTAATGGGACATACCATACATTTTTACTGAATTGGGAACTGTGGTAAAGGAAGAGTCAATATATGAGCAGTGTCTTATAATCGCATATTGCACCAAATGTCTATGCGTTTTATTATCTTTAATTTGATAATGATAATTCTAATTTTAATAAACAATTGTTTATAGAAAACAGATTCTATCAATGATATTGCATAAATATTTATTACATTTAGTGCATTATAGGGCCGATGCATTAAAGGCAGGTTTCGCCTAAAAGTCGCCCAAAACCGTCAAAAAAAAGCGTGGGTTTTGAACTGGTGTATGAGCATTTTGTATTGGTAAGTGTATGGGCACTCGGTCAGGCATCATTGATGATCAGACCCGTTGGATCAATGATGCCTGATCGAATAGCCTTTTTGCCTGACCAAGTACTCATACATTAACCGATAGTCGCTCAAAATGTCCGTTCATACGTCATCGTGCGTCACAGGTCAGGGCCCTGTAATTGTCATGCAATCAGTGAATAGAATCTGATTTGACTAAGAAGCAGCCAATTTCTTTTCTGTTAATGGTTAAAAGTAAATATAATTGGTAAAGTTTAACCTCCATATTATGTTAAAATAATTGGACAACAGTAGTTTAACATTAAAATGGTTACCCATAACTGCTTGGGCACACATAGAAGCAGACTAGTAACAGACATAATTACTTTGAAAAAGAGGCTAATGGAAGCCATGGACACAAAAGGGTTCATTACCGGTAAATAAAAGATGCAACATTTTGCCTATGCTCTTAAATTCAAAAAATCACATTTTTACTGATTGGTCGTGGCAAATGTAAAGCTCAAACAAACTTGTATGCCTTTTATTATGTAACCGAATGTGTGGATATGAATGAAGCTGTAATTGGTCATGGTGGGTTACTCAATATTATGAATTTGAAGAATGTTTTTTTTCCCTTTAAATATTGTTTTATTCTTTGATGTGATATGTCAAAAAAACATTGTCAAAAAAACAAAAAAATAAAGAAACTTCTAACAAGGTCAAGCACTTCTACCATAGCGTACGGTTACAAAAGTGGGGAATCAATCCTTCTAACAGTCACTTGTGCTTTTTATTTAAAGATTTTCCTTCCTTATGCATCTGTGATCAACCTTTCTTCTGGTTTCCTGCTCCAAAAAGACTAGTTTTTATCTCAAAGGTCAATTCATTCAGCAGGGCACCCAGTAGAATTGAATATAATTATCCCAATCTTTGCTGTGTAAAATTCATGCTTGAATTCATTCACAAAATAGAATGCAGTATAATTAACTCAGAGCTTCAGCAATCCCCCATTGAAAATGCTTCAGGTATCCCTCAGCCTCGCACACAATAGAAGATTTTCATTTAAGGACATTGTACGTATTAACCCCTATTCAGCATCCAATTACTCTGAATAAGTGAATTGTCTGTTTCTGGAATGTAATTTGAAAATGTTGTCATGCAATCTGAGGCAAAAGGGGTATTTTTTCATTAATCTAACTCTCATTTAAGTAGAAAGCCTGTAGGTTATTCCAAATCCATTAGTTTTAAATACAGGTGATTACAATTCTCTTGCGCCAAAGACAACAGAAATGTCTATCAGAAATGACTGTGAGGTTTTTAATAACAATGACAAAAGAGGTTTGATGACTTGGTGACCTGTTCAATAAGGCACACAATTCAATTTAGTTCTTGACAAGTAAAAGTTAATATAAGTCAGTTAAAAAAAGTTAGGGGGAAAAAATAACCAATGGTTTCTTCCAAACCAAGAGGATATTAACATATTTATCTGTGTGGTGTGATATATATTTGTGTGTATGTATATATATTGCACCTGTGTGACCCAATAAATGTTTTTGGAGAAATATGTCCGGGGTGTGCACCAGTCATTCAGTGGCAATTTGCTGCCCCCCCCCCCAACAAAACTATGATGGAGCCCCTATCAGTGCTTCATTCACAGTGGTTTCCTGGGAGGAGGCTATATCTGTCATAGGAAATATAAGAAGATGGGGCCCCATTGGCTCCCGAGCCCCCCCCCCCCACTCCTCTGGTAGTCATTTCAACCATTATCTATAATATATTATAGATAAAGATTCTTGACAAAGGTGCATGAAACTGAAACGTCAATAATAAAGCATTGAATTTAGAAGACTGGTGTGTGGTGGATGTGCATATATATCCCTTGGATATATATGCAATGGGGAACTTATTTACAACCATTCATCCACTCACGCACTTGTATTCAGAAAGATACAAGTGCATGGAAAGACAGTTTCAAAGTCCTTCCACTACTATGTAAAACAAAACTATTAATTGTATCTGTAAAAGTTTCTTCTTATCACCAATTAGTCACACAGAATGTCTGCTAAATAGGAATGCAGTTTTAACAGGATGATCAGTTACAAATGCTTCAATAGTGGTCTACAGAATGTAGTTGTTCTAAAAGTGTTTTGTGCAGTGGAACAAAATGCTATTAAATACTCGCAATGTATTTTGTACATTTGGAGTCCAGTTTCATTCTGTTAATCTGGCTGGACTGTGTGGATAGCATTTGGATGTATTGTTTTTTGTTGTTGTATTTAAATCATTTATCATTATGTAGACAAAGGCCAGTAGCCTTTCTTGGCTATTCAGGTACAGGAAATTAGAAGATAAGAATGTAAACGGATTAGAAATGACATTCCAGGAACAATTATATACAATCCCCAATGAAACCAATAGTGTTCTTCCTTAAAGAGCCCCCAGACCTGCACTCACTAGAATTCCTCTAATATTTATGTGGGACAATACTTCCTAAATATATAGAATGCATACCAAGCCTTTTAATATAGACACCTTTTAAGAATAAATTCTGTGCATAATTAATATAATAATTGATACTTAGTGCTACTATTTAACAATCTATAGTTACTTTGATATAAAAAGCATTTTATCTAAAAACTAAAGCATAAATATTTCAGCCCAACAAATGATAGTCAATAGTTATATTACACCATCTATATAGCCCTAATTATAAAGTGCATGTACAACAATTGGTATACGTAATAAACAAAATAAACTCATCATAATAAAATTACTATTGTTATAAAATAAACAACCTAAATAGTTATGTAAGTAGCAGCTGTTCTACGATACTTATTAACACATATAAACCAACAACATACATCACTTGTGCCATCCGACATTTAAATATACCAATAACTAAAATACATAAACATTTAGCCATTTATATACAGTATATAGGGGGGTATATGGAAAATCTAAAAAGCATCAATAAATATAATCCCATTATATATATATATATATATAAATAGCACTAGTATGATTAACATCTATTTATGATAATTATCCCAGTATTCAATACTTTAAAAATTAAATGTTTGTGCATACAGAAGAATATGTGTCTGTGTGTGTGAATATATAACCTACCCCTATGGGGAATTCCTATGGGATCCAGCTGTAGGTAATATCCTTAAAATCAGCACGTTATTATTAGCGCTCAGATTATTACCCCCCCTCCCCACACTTACCTCCATGAGTTTGCTGGATATGGATATAAGCAAAGGGGTAGGTTATAATAGATAATACACCCCGAATTTAAATGAAAGGGATATTAGAAGTCACCTGTATAAAAGGGCACTCTGCCTGCAGCCTCGTGCTTTTGTGATAATAGTGATGCACCAGCCCATTTTCTGTATATATTATATGGAAGATTGCATTACAGTCATTACAGGTTTATATACATTTATCTACGATGAGGCCATAAAGTACAAAACATTATAATATGGTCCGGCAAGAATAACACACGGTATCAGTATTTTGCACCATGGTCGGTATATCAGTTGATATTTTAAAATGTTGGTGAAAATACTTTTATAACTATATCCTTGTGTTCCTGGTACATTCGGTTTCATATGGTGGTTTATATATAAACATAATGTTAGCTGTTAGCTTTCAAATATTAAATAAGATCTGATTGGTTGGGGCAAAGTTAGCACCATTTTTAACGATAAGAACTTTTAATGAATAACCCTGAATTTGTTTAGGCAAACTGTATCCATATGAGATAACTTTTATAATAAGTGAACTAGCAGTTCTATACCCGCAGTACCCAACATACAGGGCTATGAACCAAGAGACGTTATCAAATAGATGGTGTAAACTTAACAGCCATTGCTTGTATTCAATAAAGTGTTTGCCATAGATATTACATAAAAATTTGTGTCCGAAAGTTACGCTAAAATCTTAACATAATTTTTAGTACTACAATTGTGTGTGTTTGATGCATTTACATTAAATTAAAGGCATAAATATCTGAATGAGGATGCAAACAGGTTATCCGAACATATCATAATGAGTTGTAAAATATTGCTACATATGAACATGTGTAATTTTTACATGAAACATGCTAACATTTGCTAAGATGCATTTACATGTATGGCAAATTGTAAGTGTGTCAAATATATGATTGTCTTGCCATTTTGCCTATAGGCAATTTATAATGGTGCATATAATCATTAAGATGTGTTTTTAGAAATTAGAATCACAAGGCAATTTTCCTTTTACAGCCTCTTTTTGTCCATCCTTGGGGTGGCGTAAAAAATATTACGCCTAAAAGTCACATTAAAGGGGAAGTTCAGTGCAAATACATATGCTTTTCAGAAAAAAAAGAGCAGTATTTTTTCATCCCAATGACCTTAATCTGCCAATTCAGCATTTTGTCTGTAAATAAATAAATAAATGCAACTGAAATACTGACTTCCTGTTTGCAGGACCCCTAGTAGAGACCGTTATGGTTTTGCCTTTGACCCAGCACCTGGGTTGATTGAGTTGCTCAGTAGAGATCTGAGCATCTTTGACCCATTCAACAACCAATCAGTATAAATTACTGTTAGGAACATTCCAAGGATGTGGTGCATCCTGGGAAGAAGAAGGACCGTTAGAACCTGAAACGACAGCTCACTAATGTCAAGAGCAGGGAATAGCAAAGAGTATGAAATCAACTGATTTTTGAAAATGGGAGAGAATATGTAGAATAACTAAGAAGGCATTACACAAACTAACAATTTAACAAATATTGATAATTTCCACTGAGCTGTCCCTTTAAGTGTTCTTGAATTCCCGTTAACAGATTAACTGAACTTTAAAGGACAACTCCACCCTCATAAGAACATCTTTTAGAAAGAATGGCCTCTTTAAAATATGTTGATATATCATACTTTGTCCTATCAATTTATTATTGTATGCATGCTATGCTTCTGGAGGCCTCATGAAAACTAAGCAATTGTGAAACCTGTACTGAGCCTGGGCATGCTCAGAAGAGACAGACAGGGGATTAACATTCGGTCATTGGCTGTGATATCAACTGTCAAATCCATAACTGACAGTTGCTAACTGGAAGCAGGAAGCAGAAACAGGGGAAACAGGACATTGTGCAGGATTTCAGGTTAGACGTATATATTTTACATTTCAAACTATTATCGTTTAGGGTTTTGGGGGGTGATTTACCTGTAAGTTTTCATTTTAGGGCTGGACTTGCCCTTTAAGGCATTACTTTACGATAATGGTCTTGGTAAATAGCCCTGATAGTTCCCCATTTATTTTATAACTCCTCATGTAACTTCTCTATTGAATCCCCCTTCCTATCCCACTTCAATAAAAAGTCTACATTCATAATCTGCTTTTCTATTGGGAGCCAAGTTGGCTTGATGCGCTGATGAAAACAGATAATATAAATAAATCTTTACCAATCAAAGTAAAGACACTAGGGTCCCAATTTACAAATTTAAGCTGCGTGTTGTTTTTGTACTAAATGCACAGGGACAGACTAAGCAATTACATTTTGTAATAACAAAGTGACTATTTTGCTCTACTGAAATGTATAATGTCATATTTTGGTAACTGCTTTCATTTAGTAAGCGGAGGAAAACATGTCTACAATATGTTATGTTTCTGGTGTATTTCAACTGGTTTGATCAGATAAAACTTGCATTTTGGTGAGTCACAAAGCTGAGTGCATTTCATTATTCCATTCAGACCTCCCTGAATAGAAAAGAGGTTGAAATCATTCTGAATAAATGAATAGATAATTTTTGCGAATGTCAGATATTTTGCCCGTAACATTTGAAAATATAAGTGGGCAACGCACTAAACTGGTTATTTAAGAAATCTGTTTGGTGCCCTAGGATATGTTTAAGAGGAGCACATGGGGTGAATTTACTTTTGAGCAAAAACCAAGAAACTTGGGTTTCTAGGAAACTAATAAATGATTAACCATTTAGTTTCACACAGGCAGATCTAAACTGGCCAGAGCCAACCTGGGTAATAAATTACCCCTAATATGATGTTGGAATAACTGCATCAAAGCCTAAAGTGACACAACAGTGTTTTTTTTTTATAAAAAAAAAAAGTTCTACCACTATTGTACTTAATACATCCATTTCCCCTCATTTACCAATAACACATGCTTTCTTTGAAAACTCTCAGAGGCCTAAGACAGGAGTCTAGAAAGACCATGCAATTCTCTTTTTTACTTGCATTTTAGAAAAAAGAAGTTGAGATTTGAGTATCCCTCATTCATCTTCTAACAAACAAAGTGGCTTACCCTAGGGCAGACAAGTATGCTGGTTTAGACAGTACCCTTTTTTACATATTCTAAGAGACATAAACAGAGAAAAATCCATTCAGCTGTGCTCCTCTCTCCATATTCTTAGGGTATCTCCACTGAGAAACTCAAGTTGGGCCAATTAGTTTAATTGAAGAACAGGAGCTCAGTCTAACCTCCAGTTCTTTAATAAAACAATCAGGAGCCAGGAGAGGAGGTAAATAACCAATCACTTGCTCCCCCGGCACATCCTTTGACAGGTCCTGACCGACTCTGTCTTCTATGCGCATACGCAACAATGTTAAGGACATAGCAATGGCAAATAACCTACAGCATAGCTAGATTTTAAAGAAAAAAACAAGGAAAAAAGAAACACAGTTTAATTGTTAAATAACCTATTCTTTAAAAAACCTGAAAATTATAGGATATCTTGAGTTATGCTGACCAGGAAAACTTTTTGATATTTGAAGCTATCAAAAGCATAACTTTCTAGCAACTATAATAAAAAAAAAAAACTCATCTTAATCTTTAAATCACTATATGCAAGTAGCCTAAAAGCTGGCTAAACACATTACTGATAAAGGGCCTATCCCGTCGATAAAGATGAGTCCTTTTTCGGTAATGTAATTTTGCGTGCATGCAAAAAACTGACAAACATTCATCGCTGACGTTGGAAGTGGTTGTTACAGACGGAAAATTTACTTCTCTTCTGGTTGGCTCCCTGTACTGTAGTATAGAGAGTCGTCCATGATCATTAGTTATGTGGCAGTCACAAAGAATCTCCCTATTTTTTATATAGGGAGAACGCTTGTGACTTCGCACAATTTGCCCGACGAACGACCCATTGGGTGACATTTGTGCGAAGATGAAGCTTCAACGATTTCCTAAGTCTAGCGATCTACAACTGTTCTTACCTTTTTCCGACAATCAGCCTGGCAGATTCATTCTGCTGATTGTCGTATGTTTGTACATAGTCGGTAAATTATCGGTAGACTGTGACTGAATGAAATGCACATGTGCAACATTTCACGTAATATTCCGAACAAAACATAATACGTACATAACAAACAACTTTACTAACGAACACTATCTGTCCACTATCGTTGCTGTATGTTCAGACATCGTTGGCAGAACTAGTGTATAACAAGGCTGTTGCTGAACGTTCGTCAGGCACATCGTGTGAAAATGTTCTGACATATGTACGAACCTTTACTCTGAGGTGTGTGTTGCTGCATGCATTCAATTCAGTAATAAAGTTGCTGAGGCTCAGTATCCCCCCTCACTCTCTTAACAACCACCTCCTTCCTTCTGAGCAGACCTACTGTGAGGGTGAGCATGCTTAGTAATCACTATGGGGCAGCATTGGAAGTGGGAGTTTCTCATCATACATTTCACACGTACAAACAGCCCACATCCAAGTTACAGTGAAACTACACACAACAGAAGAGTTTATGATAATAAGGCATTTGATATTACAGCTGAAACGTAAAATGGTTCATATTAGATATATAAAGAAATAGGGAGTAGGTCAACAAATAGATGGTACCGTTATAGTTGGGAAAAATTATAGTTTCCTGTAATGAGCAAATTTAGAATAACTATTATTTCAATATAGATGGCCTTTAATATTCAAATTTCCCTTTGTGGTAGTTTGTGGGGTACCCAATTTTGCCTCCATAGATTTTAATAGATTTCTAGTCGAACTTTGGTTTTGTAACGTTACAACTTTTCACAAAATCACTGGTGGAATGAAACATTTGTCCATCTCTAGGCAAGTGAAATTTATTTTTTCAGCTTCTAGCAAATACTCTGAAAATGTATGTTTTAACCTAAAGACCTTCTTCAACAATATGGACAGAATTTCAACATTATGAAAGTGAAGTCCTGTACTGTAGAACGAAAACAAGAACTGTACATTCAGACATTTCTGCTTTTCTACCAAGCTACTGTAAGCTTACTGCTGATGTTCTTGCACTGCTCACTAATGTGCTTAACCTGTTGACCACTCTCTGCTATTACTAAATAGCTAGGGAGTTATCCACTTAACAATGCATGTCACAGACATATGACAAATGGCTTCAGAGGTATGATGTGAAGTATTATTTATAGGCTGTTTACTGCCCAACAGTAGTCTATAAATTAAACCGTTATAAATGCATAACTTGGTAGCACAGTTGTATTATAATCAATTTTTTTATACAGTTTCCATCTATATTTTTTTTATTACTTGTTTTTGAATTTCAGTAGGTTAAAGGGTAACTGTGGTCTCCATACAAGTTCCCTCAATAAGAGCTCTATCATAACTTTCAAACAAGTCTAGGATGATGTCTCTTAAGTTTGTAGGCTTGATAAACTTCCCAGACTGCCCTGTATCTGTGATAGACATATGATATAAGTTGTGTCATAGGCCCCAACCCCCAAAACCATCTTTCTGAAGATAGTTACAGACCTGCAGCTATTCTCTGTCAATTCCTCTACCTAGAGACACTTTAAGGAGGTTCTTTTTAGGCTTGTGGCTAGCTTTAAAATAACAGTCACTTAAAGAGTGTCTCCACCCCCCAAAAAACATTTCTGTAATGTAGGGCACCCCCACCCCATCTGCTAAAAGATGATGCAGCTTGAAGGATCCAGAGGGTGGGAGGGAGGGAGAGCTCCCTTGCGCATTCCAGAGTGCTTAGTTAGGAAAAGGAAGTAGCAGGGACCGGATGACACACAGACAGCTCCTACTCTTCAGTTTTTTGGATTTTCAGCAGGCCCTGTAGGAGAACCATAAGTAGCAGAGATGTAAGGTAAGGGTTTTTGAACACTACACAGTGGGGCCAGCACTAAGGCAAATTTTAGTTTTGCCCTTTACTTCCCTAAACATCTACAGCTCTATATATTGACTAGAAGTCTGATCATGCAGCCCATTGTAGACTAGAGGTGAATGAAATTGCAAGTTTTGTTTCGGTAGTGGCTTTGTTGAACCTATTGAAGTTCCAAAGCTGCATCAAAAATTTAATAGCAATTTTTTATTTTTTGATTGCAATTTAGATTTTTTTAATCAAATTTTCTATATAAAATTATTATATATTCTATATATTTGGTTTTTCAATGATAAGTCCCAAAAATTGAGAATTCGATTAGATACATGGATTTTTCGAAACTGGCAGTTTTTTTCGAAACCAGGTTTGTTTCAAAACCGGGTCTCATCTCTATTGAAGGCATGTTTGAAGATGCGATTTTAACAGAAAATCTGTAGAAAACAATCAGTTGTGTTGCAAATCATTCAATTACTCTAATGATCCAACCAAAATATCTGTCCATATATTTTGTAGAGAGAGGTAAGGATGTCAGCAAATAAATCTGCCTTCTGAATGGCAAGGTGGATTTTTTTTGCAAATAAATAAGGCAAATCATAATCCTTATAGGTACAGCTGAAAAGTTTACCAATATTAATAGATTCATTACTATGTAATTTCTGAACACTGATGAGTATCCCCTAGGTGTAGTCGAAATAGCTTTATTGCTCTTAGGAACATCAAAATCCCAGTGTTGATTCTAGGACACCATTCCCTCAAGTGAGTATTCAATTTGTTTATTTTATCATACCAACCTCACTGTCACTGGAAGAGTGAGAACTAGAAAAACATGGTAAGGGAACTAAGGCTGGGTACACACCAGCCGATATTTTCCATTGTCGGCCACGACCGACATTGATTGTTTGCTTGTCCGGATCGGACGAACGAACGATCTGAAGCGTCGAAAAATTCCGATCGATCATGTCGTTCCCTATGGGAACACACGATCGATCATTCGCACAAATTACAATTGCATGGCTACTGTAATGATTTTATTAGCTGGAAACATCTCTAAATTGTTTTCCACATCTGTTTACAAACATTGTTGCAAATGTTGTAGCGTTGCATTAACTGAAATAAGTTTTACACTGATATTGTAGTTGCTAGACAAAAATTGATTTCTGCTAATGGTAACAGATCTACATACATACTCGTGTTAAAAATGAAATAAATGTCGGTGGTTGAGAAAAAGGGTAAAAAAAGCTTTAAATAGATTAACAGTTCCAATGCACTCTTGCCCAAATTGTGGGTGCTCACTCCTCTGGTATCCTACCCTCCATGAATAAATATTCAGAAGAAAAACTGAGGGTCGCAATCCAAAAGCAAATAAATTGGTGGTGCTGCAGATTAGCATGTCTGCATATCCATAGGTTGCCTCATATAGGCAGGATATTGCAATGAGAAAGAGGAGAAAAAGAAAACTGTCTGCACTCCTGTTCTAGTATGCAAAAATAAAAGTCCTTTATTACATATCACAAAAGGCCATAACCCTGTATTATTACTAAAGGGACTTTATTTTTGCATACTAGAACAGGAGTGCAGACTTTGCACCCACCTAAATTAAGCCGGTGCTCGTTCGGTATTGGGCTTTTTTTTCGGTGTGTACCCAGCTTTAGGGTTAGCCTACATACATTTAGTGCCCTTGACTATGCTGTAGGCCATGTTTCTGTTGTGGAACAATACCTACAAGCTTACTGACTAAAATGCTGATGTATCTCAGCTAAATAAACTACAGGGTTTTCATATGGAACCTCCAGTCACTTAAGGCTTCAAATGTGGGCCAAGTAATAAGCTTCAGCTGATGTGTGGCCTTTTTTAAATGAAGGAACTTTTCATTTGTAAAGTGACACAGGAATATCAGTTTACTCCTCTTGGAGGAAGGGCTCTCTTTTGGCATTATGTGTTATTATTGTTTGCTCTTTTAATTGAAATGTAAATTCTGAGAACGTCCTGACCCAATTGAAGCTCTGAAGAAGGGCAAAATTCTCATTTTCTTTTTAGTAAAAGGTCTGCAGTCTCACGAATGCCTGAGAACTAGATGTACTTTAAATAAACAGAAAAGTTAGCTTTTAATGAACAGGCATTTTATGACATTATGTAGTAGTGTACCAAAACATGTACATTTTAGATTTTATCCTTTTTAATAGACCCCCATCTTGGTTGTTTGGGGAATTTACCTTTGTTGTAGAATTATCTAAATAGGACACCTATTAATGTAAATAAAAGGGAAAATGTGTTTGCAGCATCTAATCTGAAATGAGGAGACTATTGATTTTCCCGTATTTTAACATGCAGGTTAACACATTTGTATCTATACAGGATTTCCAGTATATTCATGAAAAGGTCAAACTGGAAAACAAGATCCTTTAGTACTCGTTCTTGTTTAATATGACCCATTGGGGTTCCTGTCATTCCACAGAAGAAGACTGAGTTACAGATTAAATTGTATAAAAGGTTAGGAAAGATAGCAGCTCTATATTTTTAAGAGAAATCTTATTTAAAGATAAATCAACTTTTTCATTTTGTTTTACATCAAGGGCTCGTTCACACTAAAAACTGACAAAAACTGACAGAAATGCACAGTTTTTTTTAATGCAAACCCATGTAGATACATGCAATAGTGTGAACAGTACAATTGAATACTATGTGTCCTTGCCTTTTTAAAAACGGTCCGTTGCAAAAATGCACCAAAAAACGGACCTAGTATGCACGAGCCCTAAGAATTATTTTGCTTATAAAGGAAATAGTTTTAATGTTTTTTTTATATTCCTAGCAATGCAATAAAATAAGCAAGTATAATTTATTAATGAATATCTGGGTCATTTAACCAGAGCAGCTGAACAAAATATCGGAGTAAAAGCCACGCTTACCGATCCAATATCAGTTAGAGCGAGTTTTACTGATTTATCCACGGCTGCAAATGCGATATTGAATCATGTGATTTAAACAGAGCGATAGCAGCTCTGGGTAAATCTTCTCCTATTTGTTTTTTATTTCAATGCAGTCAGATGAATTGATGTACCAACATTGTTTTCGTGTACTTTTCGTACCCTTGACTGTGTTCCAGTGACAGACTGTAATTCTGCATCACTATAATATTGTATTACGGTACCACAATAACCTGTATACATTTATGGGAAGGACAATCCTGTTCTTTTAACTTTATATTACTTTTTACTCCTCGTCTGCATTTTCTACTGCAAGTCATCTTTATGTAAGATTCAGTTTAGCTGTAGAATAAGCATCAATGCATTTACCATAGGTAAAATGGAAGACATTCATAACTGTTTATTTGGTTACTTTTGCTATTTTAATAAAAGTTTAAAGTCAAACCAAAATGTAGCATTTAGTAGTTGCCTTTAAATATATATTTTTTCCTGACTTCAATGATAAACTCTAAAAGTTCGTACACACCTGCAGATTTTTACCAGACCCCCGAGCCCGACGAATGGCCAACTGCAGTCGTGTACGAACCTTAACATAGTAACAAATAATCAAATGTGACCCGTTCTAACTACTTATAGCACCTTCCTGGTTGGTTGATCCAGAGGAAACGCTAACCCAATTGCCAGTAACTGCAGAAAAGCATGCTTGATAAAGGAGCACACAAGTTTTTTGCAGTTCAACATCTGCTTGTGGCTCTCCTACATTTTTTATATTTTTGAATATCTTACCACTACAAACAGAGTGAAGTGGGATCTTGAGTCTGATGAACATTATGGCAGTGTGAGTATCTACAATCTGTTCATGTACGGTACCAGTGTCCAGCCAGCCCATGGGTGTCAGTTTCTAGCCAGGCCATTAGTCCCTGTTTCCATCCAGTCCATCAGGTCCAGTTTCCAGTCAGTCCATTGGTCCCAGTTTCCAGCCAATCCATCAGTCCTAGTTTAAAAGGCAAAGGGGCATATTTATAAAGCAACGATAATAGCGCCTAAAAATTACCGCCGCACATCGCGGCCGCGAAAATAGCGCTATCGGCGTATTTAATTTATCGCGGCCGCGATGTGCTGCGGTAATTTTAAGCCCCTTCGCGGGTACTGTATAGTATCGCCGGAAGGGACTTAAAATCCCTTCCCGACGCCGCTCCTAAGGGGCGGGGCATACGCCCACCCCACCCACACCCCGCGGCGTCGCGACCACCGCCGCGCACCCCCCTCCCCCGGCAACCCCTCCAAGCCCCCGTCCCGGCCGCTCCGGAAGAAGGGAAGGGAGGGAGCCGCTGGGAGGGGTGGAGGCTCCCTCCAGCGGGGCCCTGAGAAGGGCCTTTTGGGGCTTAGGGGGTCCCGCAGCTCGAACCGGGATCCCCCCCTCCGACCCTTATAAGGGCCCTTGCGGCACTACAAGTGCCTTTGGCGGGGGTCCCGCAGCTCAAACCGGGACCCCCAGTGCGGCTCTTAAAAGAGCCCTTGGGCGGCGTCTTTTCTTTCCAGTCCCGGCGACACCAGCTCTGCCGAGGCCGCGACCCCCGAGAAGTACCCCTGCGGCCGCCAGGGGTACCCCGCGGGCGCCAGGGGTACCGGGGGCGCGGTGACCACAACGAGACCGATGTTGCCGGGTCTTGATCCGACGCGACGTCTTCGGGCTGGCGACACCAACCCCACTCAGGTCGCCGATGCCAGGCAGACTCACTGCGGCCGCCAGTGAGCCGCTGGCACCGCCGGCCTCAGCAGAGCCGATGTTGCCAGCCGCTTCTTTCTTCTTTCTTCAGCCATCTACTGCGATGGCATCTGAGTTCCGCAGCGGAAAGCTCCTCTTTATATAGGTTTGCAGAAATCCATAATCCGTTCTGATTGGTCAATTTTTTAATACTTGCTTTACATTAACCAATCAGATTTCTGGAAAGTTCTGAAATCTGATTGGTTAATGTAAAGCAAGTATTAAAAAACTGACCAATCAGAAATGGATTATGGATTTCTGCAAAAACTATATAAAGAGGAGCTTTCCGCCGCGGAACTCAGATGCCATGCAGTAGAGGCTGAAGAAAGAAGCGGCTGGCAACATCGGCTCGCTGAGGCCGGTGGTGCCACGCGGGCTCAATGTCGGCCGCAGTGAGTCTGCCTGGCATCGGCGACCTGAGGGGGTTGGTGTCGCCAGCCCGAAGACGTCGCCCAAGGGCTCTTTTAAGAGCCGCACACTGGGGGTCCCGGTTCGAGCTGCGGGACCCCCGCCAAAGGCACTTGTCAGTGCCGCAAGGGCACTTGTCAGTGCCGCAAGGGCCCTTACAAGGGCGGGGAGGGGGGTCCCGGTTCGAGCTGCGGGACCCCTAAGCCCCAAAGAGCTCTTGTTAGAGCCGCAAGGGCACTTGTTAGTGCCGCAAAGGCCCTGATAGGCCGGGGAGGGGGGTCCCGGTTCGAGCTGCGGGAACCTTAAGCCCCAAAAGGCCCTTCTCAGGGCCCGCTGGAGGGAGCCCACCCCTCCCAGCGGCCCCTCCCTTCCCCTCCCCGGGACGGCGGGGGGGCTGGAGGGAGTGGGGGAGGGGGTGCGCGGCGGGTGGTCGCGACCACCTGCTGCGGCCCCTTCCCAGCAGCCCCTCCTAGCCTCCCGTTCCGAGATTGCCGCGAGGCGGGAACGGGTTTGGAGGGGCTGCTGGGAAGCGGCGGCGAGTGTGTGTGGGCGGGGTGGGCGTGTCTCCCGGGGCGGGTGCGACCACCTGCCGCGGGTTGCCTGCCCATCCCCGCCGCGGGAGGTTAGTATCGGCTGACTTCGCCACCTTCAAGGTGGCGAAGTAAAACAGCCGATACTAGCCGAGCGAAACCAGTACCGCTGCTTTATAAATAGAAGCGGCGGTAACAGGTAAGTATCGCCACGAAAGGTTAACGCTTCGTTAACTTTTCGCGCCGTTTTCGGACTTTTATAAATCGCGGTAAACGCGATTTATGCGTTAATGTCCGCGAAAACGGCCGCGAAAAGTTAACGAACCTTTATAAATATGCCCCAAAATGTATACATTGATTGGCACATACAGTACCAGTTAAAGGTTGATAACTGCCACTGACCACCCCAAAGATCCCCCTGTACAAAGTATAGAGAGTGTGACAGAATTGTGTGTAGGCAGTTTTATAGCCAATGACAGACAGCTTCCATCTCCAATAAATCTTTGATGTGTGTACAAATTTTCCATGTTACAAATAAAGGTGACCATACGCATGCTATTTCCACAGTGTGTGTGCCGACAGATCACATTGGTATCTGTCGGCACACATGCGGTGTGAACCGCACACAGTATGGGGATTGATCAGCTGTGCGGCCATACACAGAATAATTGCATTAGTTCCCTTTACTAAAGTGAAGGGAGCCGATACGACCACCAGATATTTTCCGTCTTTCCCGACTGACCGCAATGCTGACTACGGTTGTTTGTCGGCACTGTGGATGGTCAGGAACAGCTCCTACACACTGACAATAATGGGTAAATCCTGTCGGGGAATCGTTAGTGTGTATAGCCACCTTAACATACTGTCGCAATATGTTACAAAAATGAATAAATGCGCAATGTATTTAAGTTTGTCTAATGAAGGGCATCCTTTTGTATGAATCTTGGAAACTTTATACTTCTAATTTGTTGTTTCAAACTGTGATTTTCAGATGGACAATTCAGGAACAAAAAGTTGCGCTCCATTAGCATTGGCAATTAAATGAGTTTTTAGCATTGGGAATGAACCGATGTTTACCAGCAAGTTGGGTTCACGACAGACATTGCACATTTTCTCCAGCAGCAAAAGACGGTCCATCAATGCCATAAACCAAAAGACTCTGTCCACAGGAATGTACCCAGCACCCTACCCAGAATTTGACAAGGACAAGTATCCAGTGATGTGAACTCCCTGCTTCCTTTATCTCCAGCTGCTGGGAGTAATGTGCAACCCACAATTCCTTTCCCTGAGTTAAGTTGTCTAGCGTGTTTGCTATCTTTGCCAAAACCAAAAATTTAACCAGGTGAAGTATCGATTTCCAATATGTTATAAGAATGCATGCGTGCATGATTTTTTGTGTGTATCACATGCATTCCAGTAATATAGGTAGATATAGGAATGAGGTGCACACTGTAGAGACCGAATGGCAACGCATTGCAGAAAAATGAAGCCTAGATGTCTGTTTTATTGCAAAAGTTGTGTCATAACAGTACATTACAAGAGAAAAGACCAATAGCGCCGTGTTCTTTATTGCATTGAGAAGAGAGCGTTTCCCAACCAATAAATCAATGTTTCACTAGAGTTCAGAGAATGTTACAAATGTTACATGTTCTATGGAATCAATACAGGTGGCTTTGTTTTTAAACAATCTTTGGTTTTGCTGCCAGTTAAAAAATACACCCTGCGCTTATTTCAAAGAGTAACAGTCACATTTATCATATTGTGTTACTGGCATGAAAAAGCACAGAAACAATTGTTTCCTTCTGCAAGCTCAGAAAGAGTCCAAACAATATTATAGATCTTTTGCTTTATCAAGCTCTGAACAAGTTTACTTGCTTCAATATAAACAAAAGTTGGACATATCGGCCTTTACCTATAGAGACCCATTCCATACATTGTTAAAGGGAAAATTAATTTTAAGATGAAATTTAAAAATGAAGAAGCAAACTTTGTTTAAAAGAAATGTCAGATTATCAAAAAAGCACTGAAATGCATTGTATTCTGGTGAAGGGGGAGCACTAAACAAAAGGTTTATTGCAATAACTTCAAAGTAATATATTTGTCATAGAGTTGCCAAAGATACGTAGATCTTAAAAAGATGATCTGCAAGATTCTGTCTGTCGTTTTCTAAAAAGATCCCTCTACACACAGTTCTGAAGGTTCTCCCTATTTAAAGTATAGGGAGAAGATCAGGACTGCAAATTTTCTGGCTGACTCCGTATACTTTATTTAAAGGGAGACGATTGAGGGAATTTTTTGGGGCATTTCCGAACGATCTCACGATGGTGAGCGTTCTTCAGCCTTGGAAGCGATTGGAAATGCTTATGATACACACTAATGATAAAGGGACAATACTGTCAGATTCAACGGTTATCGTGTGTAACCACCTTAATTAAAATTTGAATAAAATAAATGAAATATAAAAAATAATATTATATTGAATAATTGCTTAGTTTATAATTTGGCTGAAGCCAGATATTTTAATATCACAAAAAAAACAAGTAATTAAAAATGCTATTAATAGTGTTTAGGTATGCCTAACCCAGAGACCCTTGCTAGACTTAGGGTAGGCACCTCAACAGGAGGTAGAAATGGCAGACATCTTTTAAAAGGACAAGTTAAGTTGACTTTTGCAATTTTATGATTTTTACGCACTATCTACATCTCCTAAAGTGCGCCATAAACACTCACTGATATTTTTAAATTTCCTTTCATTACTGAGGATGTAGTGCACAGAGAGGTTTGAAGCCAGGAGACAGGGACAGCGGGCAAATGCTCGGCTCATACAGAAAGAGGGATACTTTGCCCTACCTCCCACATTGAAATATACAACGCAAGCTACAGTTTTCTACATCTACAAAAAAATTTTAAAAAGTGTTTTTTTGTATACATAAACATCTGTTTTATGCTTGGAAATATGATGTGAAAAAGAAAAAAAAATGTACATAAAATAAATAGTTGCATTTTCAGCAACAAGGATGTCTTTTGAATTGTGTTGCTTAAGGTTCCTCTAGTAGCCCAAAAAAGATTTTTTTCTGAAATCATGGATTCAGATATTTTTTGTGGTTAATAGCTATGGCAAAACCAATTTATCCAGGGAAGACTAGTTTACCTCTGGTTCCTCTAATTTGTGATTATAGGAAAGCCGCTTTACTTTTTGTGTTTCTGACACTATATTTAGATAATATAGTGGACAAATGCGACATTTATTGTAATTTATAACAAAATTAGAAGCCACCAAGTAGTTCAATGACTATATAATAGCATTAGGCCATAAGCAGAGAACTATGGTATACAGCAGGGGGTAGATTACCTATTATAATCTACAATGCTATTACCTGTGCAGTCGTAAATAAAATGTGTGCCCTACATAGTGCATTACCTATATTCACCCAGATTTTGGATGGAAAAGTGGTTTAACGTATAAAATTGTATCTTTGTAGATTATAACGTTTGGGAAATATACAGTATACAACAAAACATTCATATTAGGGTGATACATAAGACATATTTTATACTATGCAATCAGTTTGTGATAATGATAAACCATTATAAACAGCTTGTTGCGTATGCAATTAAAATGCCTTCTTAAAAGCGTTTGGGACATCAAGGAAAATCAATGCTGGTGTGTAAATTAAACTATATATATTAGCCCACATTAAAAAAAAAAAATCAAACAATCAGGCCTATCTAATACAAGTTGTTATTGTAAAAAATGGGGCAAAATTAGCACCAATTTTAACAATAAGAACTTTTCTTACATAGGCCTGAATGTGTTTTATGGTTTATATTCAGGGTAGGGTAATAACTGGAAAAACAACCTTATTTTAAACTAAGTAAGGTATTGTAATAATACAGTAGTGTATACTACCTGTTACTATCACTGTCTCCAATAGATTTTAGTTGTTTCATATTTTCAAGTTCTTAAATACTTCTTATACAAAACTGCTATTAGGGGGTCTTTTAAAAATTCTCTACAGTAAAAATGTGCAGACTTTGGTTAAAATTCTGAACCTAGTTCTGGACTGGGCCATTGTCAATGTAGCCCAGGTCAAATTTGGGTAGATTAACTGTACAAATGAGTGCAGGCACAGATGGCTTTAACTGTGTTACAGAGTCATGTCAGACTCTTCTCCACTGTAGTGAACAGCAATTCTGTATGACATTTTGTAGCACATTGTCTCCATCTCTATCAAGGCTCAAGCCAGCAAGTATTAATGCCGATTGCCCATGTAACATTTGTTATTGAATATTTAATGTCCACATATAAATTATCTCTATTTTAATCTCCACATCTTACTGCATTTACAATAGAACAACAAAGCATACAATATGTATTTTTTAGATAATACTGGAGCAGCTTACCTTTCCACATTTCTACAACTCAATGTCACATGTTCGTTACTGCATCATGTGAGCAGGGAAGGTAAGTTGTGCTCTATTGCATGTTTTTTACTCCACAATTAAAAAATTTAAAAAATGGGTTAAATGAATGTAAATGAAAGCATTTTCTACTAAAAACGTACACTAACTCCTGTTACATTGTCATAAATGGATTAGCATGAGTTTTTATCACCAAAAAGTGCTTTATTGCATCTCCCCCATTGCATTAATTAAACCCTAAATCTATATAAACAATTGTTTTTATATAATGCAGATTAAGTTAAATATACTCCCATACTATGAGCAAAATGCATGTTCCATCAAATCAAGGAATATCCTTATCAGCAATAACAAAGGACAGTTGAGTGTTCTACAGCCAGAGCGCTTTCCAGCAACAATTCCACTTTTCTGTTTAATGATTTTCCTTGTACAGACCTGCAGTAAAGAGCTGTGAGCATGTGTTTCTGTCTTTATGTTTGCCTGAAATCATTAATCAGATGCTTTCAGCCCAAACATTTGGCATTTAACCTTATTTAACCTTTGAAGACTAAAGTGTATGATACCTTAATTTTAACAAGCAAGTATTATATATACATACATTGCATATTGATATATACAATTACCTTTTATTAACTCCCATGCTAGCAGGTATAAATTTGTTATCATTAAAAATGGTGCTAATTTTGCCTCAACCAATCAAATCTTATTTAACATTTGAAAGCTAACATCTGATTGGTTGGAGCAATGATAAGAACTTTTATTGAATCTCCCTGTAGGTCTGCAAAATATCAAACTCATAAAATTATTGATGTCACATGAAGTAATGTGATAAACCCCAATAGCATACAGTACATTAAATGATTAAATAAAAGGGATTGTGTGATTTACATTTCAGTAGCCTATAGACATAAAAAGCCTGGCTCCCTAACACCAACCCCCAACACAGGTCACACCCAAAAAACATGCCATTTTTACTTAGGGAGGAAAATCATAATTTATTAGGCTGAAATTTGAAAACTGCAAAAAATAGGAACTGTTTAAAATATTAACTATACCACTGGAGATGCTTTCAAAAACCTGAAAAACCCGACGTTAAAGTACCTAGAGTGATGGATCAAAAAGGGGTAGAGCTAGAGAGCCGCCCCAGTAATTAATGGTGCCTACGGTGCCTAATGTATCTCATAGCATTCCTTTTGTGCCCAACACTGACATGGAATGCAAAATTTATATGCCTAGTCAAAGCAATAATAAGGTATATATCACAACCCCACATTACACTGAAAGCAAGAATTATAGCTTATTTTATGATTTATCAATTTTATGTGGATTCTTCATGGTCTTGGTTTGAAACTTTCTTCTTCCAACCCAAAAATACCTTTAGGCTGTAAAATTTTTATCTGTTACAATAATTTAGACAGTTTAGGCTCTGCTGGTAATGTAATCCTATCCTTTTCCTTGTCAGTGGTAAGCTCTAAAACATCATTTAAAGCTGTATGTAGCCAAGTTACACAAGGAGTACTAGTGTTTCTAACTCAGGCAAGGTACACATTTTCAATTTTATGGTGAATGTTAGAACTTTGTCTAGCAAGTTTACTACAGAAAGATTACTATTATTATTATGGATTTATATAGCACCAACATATTCTATGACACTTTACAATTACATGTATACATTCACATCAGGCTCTGCTCCAAAGTGCTTTCAATCTAAGCACATTCATTTAAAGCATACAACCTATCAGTATGATTGTGGGGGAAACCAGAGTTCCTGGAGAAAACCTACGTAAACTAATAACTTTAAAATTTCCATTATCTATATTAATGCAGATATGCGTCTTGTGCACATTAACTATGCCCACATATATTGATAATAAAAGATGATGCTTCCATTTAAGAGTGTAGAATTTGTTAACTAACTTTTATACCTACATATATAATCTATAAGTCTTTCTTTTCTGAATAGGGGAGACAGGTAAACACTAACCTTGTAATCATGTATCGTGCCAAGCAAAGTAGGAATTCATGCAAGCCGCATAAACATACAGCAATAACCTTCCCCAGGGCTAAGATATAATGCCTGAAATATGGGGCCTGCATTACAGAGAGCTTACAAAACCACCCACCACCCAAAATTCTTTATGGCGAGTCTATGGTTATGTAGTAGCTTACAGTGCTCCCAGGTAGGACATTACATATATACAAAAGTTGTTTAGAAGACCTGAAATCAGACCCTTATAGAGCACCCGACCTTATAGAGACCCAATTAATTCAATCAAAAAATGAACATCACTTTTATTTACTATTTTTTGAATGATTACCATCCAAATCACTGTTCTATATATCTAAAATGCACACAAATCCTGCATTTAAAATGATACATATGTGTCTCTATGCACCTTATCCCCCTTATTAATCAAAAACCACATATATACAAACAACTGGTGGGAGGGTGAGCTAGAGGAAAGTGGGCAGTCCAACCATATATTATCTGTCCAATGCAAATAGTGGATGGTTAAACAACAGTTCTTATGCCATAATGTACTGCACCAATGCATATAATATATAGTCCAGGATCTGAAAAACAAGTTCTTTAGATATCATTAGAATCGATTTCAGTCAGATGTTACTGTCCAATATCTAGTGACTCGAAATGGTGATATAAGCTGCAAACTGCTTATAAAGAGCAAATTTGGCGTCCGTACTACAGGTGACTGGGATCCATAACAAGAGGCACGTACAAAGTCACTATGATGGTGTACAGTCACAAACAACAACACTTAGATAGTCAAAATACAAAATAAAGCGTTTGAATGCCAACTCAGATAGCCATATCATACTCACAACCAGCTTCGTGCACCGCTATTTCAGCATCTCACCACAACGGACTTAAGTTCTTCACATGCGTACAGTCACCACCGGTTACATACCGTCTGTCCACCATGCCATGGTGTTGTGCCTGTGCTGTGTAGTATTCCATCACTTAAGGTAAATGTTTTGCTGATATACTGTCGTCAACTATACGGATCCGCCAGATTCCTTCACTCACCGGCCTCCATTTATCCCAGGACATTTCAAACTTTGCAGCTGCCAATATCGTATGACTCACTCTCCCTCCTGCCCACTTCTGAACCCTCAGTCCCTTCACTATATAGCCAAGTGTATTATAAGAAAGTATTATACTGTTGCTGACATTTTAAATTAATCAAGGATGTCTGTGCTGCCTTGCCCCAGGAGTTAGTTATGTTTGTTATATGCCTTTTTTGCGTTTGCTTTTATTTGCATATACTGACACCTTTAAACCATAGGCTGTATTGTTCAAAAGCCCTTTATTATGTGATGTAATTTACTCCCATCATGCCTCTTTCCTGTTTTCTGTGTGGAACAGGACAAAGCTGAATAACGCTTCCAAATCCACCAAATCCCAGAACTGCAAGAAGATTCAGAAAATCGGTCACGTCGAAACAATCTGTGCATAAGAGGTATCCCTGAAAAGATCACCGACCTTCCACTCTACCAAAAAATCTTTTGACCACCATCAAATATGGACGGAGCCTTGAGAGATGTCATCACCAGATTACACTACTTTCAAAGAAAAGAAAGAATCCTAAAAGAGGCCAGAACACAGGGCCCCCCAGAGATGGAATATGTAATCATACACCTTTACCAGGACCTAGCTCCCAGAACCCTCCAAAGACGAAGGGCTATAAAGCCAATACTAGAAGTCCTCATCTCACATAAGATCAAAAACAATTGGGCTTTCCCATTTCGTCTCATCGCCTCACACAAAGGCAAATTGGCCAGTCACCCTACCAGAAGAAGGTCCAATCTTACTCCAAAAATGAGGAATCATGGCAGAGGCACTACTACCTCCACGCACTAGACCACAAAGAGTTGCCCCTCCAACAATCCCATGGCATCATGAAGGACCTCCATAAACTGGAATTTGAAAAGGAACAAACTTCCTTCATAAAACAAACAAATGTGTAAAAAAAACTTTATAACACCAATAATCTCTCAGAAACACCTAGGACTGCAAGTGCATGGGAACTTCT
Organism: Hymenochirus boettgeri; assembly: GCA_019447015.1. Taxonomy (NCBI): domain Eukaryota; kingdom Metazoa; phylum Chordata; class Amphibia; order Anura; family Pipidae; genus Hymenochirus; species Hymenochirus boettgeri. The sequence goes on along the minus strand of CM033472.1, from coordinate 83,934,044 downwards.
GAACCCCCCAAAACTTCCTCCTGTCAACTCCCATCTTTCCCTATATTACTGAAACAAACTCTATACTATAAACTACATTACAACCCAGTCAACAGCTTATCCGGACAATTTGAATGTAGACATCAACCTTATCAAAGCTAATTTTTTTTATACCATGGGGATACAACAATTCCTAAAATGCAATCCAATCAACTGGAAGTCTGGACTTAACAGCCAAACAAACGGATACTCGAACAATATCCTGGAAGTTTTAAATTTTGGAAACAGGAGTTTATCCCATTTAAGCCCGGGAACAGAACTATTCCAGGAACTCTTTCAAAAAGCACAATGACCACCCAACTCTCAACCCCTTCCCTCCCCCACTCCCAAAAAGGAAGTATATCACAGGGTCTTTTAGTTGCCCTAAATACTTACCCAGAGACAACAACTAAATCTTACTACACTACCCCCCTGGCTGATAAGTGGTGGCTATCAAACACCCCGCCCAAACCTCTTTAAGGTTTCCCCCCATAAAGTGACAGCCTGCAAAGCTTTTATTAAAAACAAAGAGCCAAAAATTTTAAATGAAAAATTTACTACATCATATTTCCCATCAGCCAAGGTCAGGAAGAGGAGAGTGGCAATTTTTGTTCATAAAAGATTAACTCTAACTGCTTTAGAGATGGTAAGGGGAGATATATAATAATAGTGGGACACATAGGCACCATCAAACTCACACTAGTTAATATATATGCACCAAACAAAAATCAGAAATAATTTTTACAAGAACTAGAAATAAAGCTTCTCACTCAAAGCTCAGAAAAAATAATAATGGGAGGTGACTTTAATTCCTGTATGGACCCAAAGCTCGACCGGTCCCGTCCCTCTACATCCATGTCACCAATATCCTCCTCAAAACCTCTAAACTTATTCACCCAAAAGCATAATCTATGGGACTCATGGAGAATAACACATCCCAAAAACAAACAGTACACTTTTTATTCCATCCCACACAATGTTTATTCCAGAATAGATTATATCTTTGTATCAACAGAACTGATCCCCCACATCCAGGAAGCAGAGATCTTACCCCTAACTTGGTCAGACCATGCATACACATCATAGACATGGCGCTTAAATGAATCCCTATTATTAGACCCCCAAACTAAGTCCAAACTATCAAAAGAACACTATTTTCAAGAAAATATCTCAGATGATATAGACTTTTCGACTACATGGGCAGCACATAAAGTAGTAATTAGAGGACATATAATAAAAATTGCAGCATATAACAAAAAAAATACAAGCAGAACAGATTCTATCCCTAACAATTCAAATCAAACAAATGGAAAAACTTATTCCAAACACCATGGAGAACCAGAAAAACTAGCCCTAGTACAACTAAGATCACAACTCACACAAATCCTAACAAATGCAGAATAAGCACTACGCTTTACACAGCAAAAATTCTTTGCTCAAGCTAATAAATCAGATTCAATGCTAGCAAAATTTGTTAATCTACCTGAATAAAAGGATATGTGGATTTCAAGTGTCTTGGTGAGTTCAGCTATCTTATAATATTTGCCATCAGTCAAAAAGGAAATTAGAATTCTATAATCTGCTGTTAGAGTGGATGTACCATCAGCCTCTACAGACAAGATTAGCACAGTCTCAGGCGACGACCAACCTCGATCAGATGTGTCAAAATGACGATCGATTGTGCGGCTCGATCAATCGTTCGGCTCCTAGCCAGCACCCGTTGGGGACAAATAGTCCCTCAGTGTGTACCCAGCCTAAAAACTCCCTGCAATCACATGGTCATAAGTGCAGTCAGTGCCATGTGGGTGTCCAGGACTGTTTTCATGCATCAAGATTTTGTTGTTCTGTCTTCTTGTGTTTATCGTATATCCTGCTAAAGCTTCACGGTCAGCCCCGCTACTACACTGCTGCAGCTAGACTTGTGATTATGCTACTGCTGTAACATTCTTAAAGAGACAGTAACCCCTTTATTATTAGAATGTCAAAATAAGGCTCTGTGCATTCTGAACCACAGGAAGTAGAGCACAGGTAGAAAATACCAACTATTCAAACCAAGATGTCAGATACAAGCTCTTAATAAAACTCAAAAGTCTAAAGAAAAGTGTGAGCTTACAAGGGATGAGTTGTTAAGCAATTTATCAGAACTATGGAATAAAACTGTATACTGCATGTCGGTTGTTTCAAATTCCAATAATGTTGCATCTGAAATAAGAGGCTGTATAACTTGTCTGTCTATCACATACCAACGTTATCAGCACCTATCTGCTAAGTATGTTTCCTTCTTAAGAAATACAAATACTCAGGAATCCGCAGCAGAGCTGAGCAAAATAGATTCTTTAAACCAAGAAAGAGACCTTTTAATAAACAGTGAAATACACTCGTAAAAAGGCAGAAATTGAACCCGAAATAGAAATGATTCAAATGGAAAAAGAAAAGGCATCAGCCTTAGCAAGGTTAAATGTTCTAGGAGAGGTACATGGAGACAGCTACCGTATCCCTGCAGAATGTGAAGATCCTGTTGAGTTCTCTAGTAAATATGTGCAAAACCAGCATGCATTTAATGTCTATGAGCCAAGCATACAACACCCAAAAACAATCCCTGTATGTACAGGTCAGTCTCTTAGATATGCCACTAACAATGCCGAACCACACAGTGCTCAAGCAATTATTCTTCAAGCGTCAGCACAGCAACAGTCCAGCCACATAGATTTTAAAGAGAACAAAATATTACTGGCTACCATTGCACAGGTGACCTCCAGCAATGAACCTCAGTCTAAGATACAGCCAGCATATTCCATAGAGACTAAACCTCCGTTAAATGATTTAGCAACTTCATTCTATCCTGGTTCAACTCACCTTTATACACCAGAAGACTTAAACAACCCGAGGGTTCCTTAAGTTATTCAGGCACCAAAGAATGAGAAATCAGAATCATCTGACCTCGCCAGGTATATGATACGACGTGAGCTCATCAACATAGCCCTCTCAAGGTTGAATTACAGTCCAGAAAAATAACAGATCCTGGAGATCCAACTTAAAAGCTACAATCTTTAATCTAAGACTCACAGTTAAGGAGGAACTTTATTTGCTTATCAAATGGCTAGGCCCAGAGTCTGTTAAGAAGAAACAAACTGAGGGTCACGCTCCAAAAGCAAATCAATATTTTAATTTGGGATCAAAAATACACAACGTCAGTTTGTTTCTTCTGAATGTTATATCCATAGAGGGAGGATATTAGAGGAGTGAGCACCCACAGGTTGGACAAGAGTGCATTGGAACTGATGACTTATCCAGGGTGTGTAAACCATGTTAAAAGACTGAGAGAAGTCCATAGAGAGTATCCAGGTGCAGGTCTTGCTGCTGCATGGGAGAGACTTCATCAAACGTATGGCAGCTCGGAAGCCATAGAAGGTGCTCTATTTAAGAGACTACAAAACTTACCGAAACTAACTAAGACAATCATAAACTACAAGAACTGAGCAACTTTCTTTTGGAGCTAGAGTCAGCTCTAACCATAAATAAATTTGAATTTAGAAGGATAACTGGGACTTACATATGCTGCATTAAAGTTCAACAACACCACTGAGGTACGATCTCAGGCCTATGCATAAAACTAGGCAATTAACAGATCTTTGCCTGTCCCTCAACCTCATTTATATTTACTGGGATGGTTGTCAGGTGTTTAGATAGGAGTTGTGGGTCTTCCTCCTTAGCAATTAAACAGCTCTTTGCCTGACCCTCGCCCCTATATCAATAGATGGGTGGGTGTCAGCTCTTGTATGCAGTTTTGCCGAGCGTGATATCAATGTAAAACAGTATTCTGCAGTTCTTCACTTGTCCCTCTTAACCTTGAACAGCCTGTACCTTCAAACATGACCCTTAACAAGCTTCATTCACGGACGCCATAGCCTTACTACTGTTCATAGTGATACTAGTCCCAGAACAGATCTCATATATTTATGATCCCCTGAATACCACTAGGGCTTAGAACACAGTATAGGTACAGCTCTGTCTGTTGCTCCCCGGCCTGCGAACAACGGTAGTCAGCACTCCGATCGATCAGGAATGCCAGAAAATTTCTGATGGTCGTTATCGGCTCCCTTTACTTGAAGTAGACAGAGCCGATATGATTGTGTGGAGTATGGCTGCACAGCCAACTGATCCCCTTACCGCGTATGGGGATCGGTCGAGTCCGTGTGTGCTGTTCCCACAGAATTTGTGCTGACAGATAGCAATGTGATCTGTCAGCACACATGATGTGAGATCGCATGTGTATGGCCAGCTTTAGTTAAAAATGAATTTGACTCTTAGGATGGTGACTGTCGGCCCTTAGAATAGCATTTACAGATGTAGATTTCCTAAACCCTCTAGTCACTAATTTTCCTTGATTGTTAATAATAATAAGTCCAAAAAATGGTTATTATCTCTACTCCATTACATCGATAGTTTTATATTCATGGAGTTTGTATTGAGGATGTGGACGAAAGATTATAGTTCATCGACAGGACCCTTCCGTGAGAATGTCATCCACATATCTCCACCATAGAAGGACCCTGTCTCCCCACCCTCCTTTTTCCACATCCTCATTTACCACAGACTGTTCCTGACTACCCAAATGTAGACAGGCATTCCACATCGAGAGTCACTAGCAATACCTCTTGATCAACTTCCATATGCTCAAGATGTTTCAATACATCCTTTGTATCCTATACATAAGAGGGCAGGATACTCAAGAAGGGTCTCAGGGTTTCATCCACATATTGACTGATTCTCTCTGTGGGTCCATCTATCCCAGACACGATAGTTCTGCTAGGTGGATCAGGGCAAAATCTTTGCAGGAACGTAAAGAACTCCTCCAGAAATTTGGCATCTGCTATTGGTGCTGTGCTTCCTGCGAACATTTTGTTAAGGACTGTAAAGGTTCGTACACACCATACATGGCTTTTTCTGACTATAATCGTGCCGTGTATGATGATCAGAGTAATAGATCTTTAGCAAAACCAAAGTATTTTGAGATTTTCAACATTAAAGTAGATGCATCACCTTATACCCTAAATACTTCTGCTGGACATATGGAGACTATGGGTAGAAGGGCTAATGGCTATATTGAGTCCTCGATCAAAGGTATCATTCATCTACTTTTACCTACATTAATTGAATGTGACCAGATACCTGAGAACAACAGGGAGGAGATTCCCACACCAGAAGCTGCATATTACCAACCACACTTAAGGGACCTGGCTAATTAGATTCCTCCAATTGAAAAGCATGCTGAAATCTTGCTACTGTTGGGAAGAGATATCATCAGCGTCCATAAGGCTGGGTACACACAAGAAGATATTTCTTCGGTTGACCGACCGAAAGTGCCGTGAAACATCTCCTGGTGTGCGGTGGCTGGCCGTCACCAACCTCAATTGGACGAACGGATGATCTGACGTGTCCGAAAATCCCGATCAATCGTGCGATTCCCTACGGGACCACACGGTCGATCATTCGCAACTTCGGCCGCGGACGAATTTGCCGTGACCGACAGACATTTGTCCCGGCCGAGCGATCGGTCGGGACGAATAGTCCCTCCATGTGTACCCAGCCTAAGGTACGTAAGCAAAGCAATTGTCCTCATGATGCTCCCTATGCACAAAAACTTCATCAAAAGACAAAATGTGTAAAGCAACGGATATAGACTGCTTTAAAACTCATGTTACTTCTCATCATTATGAGGTAAAAAAAGAGTCCTAATGATTTCAAAGCTCCCGGTGTTATTCATGTTTATTATGATGACCTTGGGTAGACAGTATTTCACACTACCAGTGATAACAGCAATGTTGCACCCTCTATTGAGGACAAAGAGTTCATCAAAATAATGGACACTGAATTCTTTAAAAGACGACTCTAACAGTTGGGTTGCACCCCTACCATTCCACAATCCCAGGAAAAGACTTCCAAACAATCATTAGCAAGCAATGTCCAGACTTGCCTCACTGCAGAGAACACTTAAAAACATGCCGGGGATGAAAATTTACTTTATTGCATTTATGAAGAATATATTTGACAATCATGCAGAACCAGCCCCATCACTTGAGGAATATCATGAATGATTGTCCTTTGGTGTATGTCACCCACGGAAACCAAAACAAATCAGGGTGGTGTTCGACATGAGTGCCAAGTACCAGGGTACATCTCTGATCAATGTTCTTCTTAAGCTAGGTACACACAGTCCAGATTTCTGAAAGATGACAGACAGGATCTGCAAGATCCTGTCTGCCATCTTTCAAAGATCTGCATACACACAGTCCCGAGCGTTCTCCCTATGAACTTCATAAGGAGAACGCTCGGGACTGTGTGTTTCCATCGGCCGCGCTAGACGCCTCTATAGGGAGTCTAGCGCGGGCGATGGAAATTTTCGGCCTTACCCGAACGAGCGTTCGGCCGACCCGATCGTTCGGCGGCCACACGCTCATTCGGGAAACGAACGTACACACATAACGATAAAACCCCAATACTGTCGGATCTGGTATCGGGGCTTTATCGTTACTGTGTGTACCCAGCTTTACTGGTCCTAACCTAACAGCCTTCTCGGAGTACCTATGAGGTTTAGAAAGGAGACAGTTGATATTGCATCAGATATTCAGCAAATGTTCCATTGTTTTATTGTACAAGAGGACCACAGGAACTTAGTACATGTCTTTGGCAACACTTCCCCACCTGCTGTTGCAACATATGGTTTAAAGAGGACTGCACATGAAGGTGAAAATGAATATGTGACAGACGCACAACAGAATTTAGAGAGAGACTTTCACGTAGATGATGGTCTAAAATCTTTGCCTACAGATGAAGAGGCCATCAACCTGCTTAAAAAAACTCAAGATATGCTGTCTAAAGCCAATCTTAGACTCCAGAAGATTGCTTTAAACAGTACTACTGTAATGAAAGCCTTTCATCTTGATGATCATGCAACAGACATTAAATATTTAAATCTAGGATTTGAAAAACCACCCATACAGAAAAGTCTAAACTTAAAGGGAAAGTTCAGTGGAAAATATCAATATTTTGAAAATTCTTGGTTTGTATTGTGCATACCTAGCTATTCTACATATTCTCTTCTGTTTTGAAAAATCAGTTGATTTCATACCCTTTGCGGTTCCCTGCTGTCCTTCTTCTTCCCAGGATGCACCACATCCTTGGAATGTTCCTAACAGTAATCTTTACTGATTGGCTGTTGGATGGGTCAAAGATGCTCAGATCTTTACTGAGCAACTGAATCAACCCAGGCGCTGGGTCAAGGGCAAGACCATAACGGTTTCTACTAGCGGTCCTGCAAACAAGAAGTCAGTATTTCGGTTGAATTTATTTATACACAGACACAATGCTAAATGGGAAGATTAAGGTCATTGTGATGGAAAATTACAGCTTTTTTTCTGAAAAGTATATGTATTTGTATTGAACTGGGTGATAAGATGGGATATTTTGAAAGATACATTTGGCTTTCAGGTCATCAACACAGACAAACCATTTACCAGTCCTATCCATTGTGAACAGCCTGTATGATCCACTAGGGTTTGTAGCACCCATCACTATACAAGGTAAATCTTTATAAGACAACTATCAGTTAAAGATTGGGATACACCATTATCAATTGATAAACAACCAAAATAGGAGTCTTGGAAGCAGTTTTAAAGGCCACATACCAAGGTGCTATACCTCATCCTCCCTTGCTGCAAGTAAAGCTGGGTACACACGATTAGATATTTCGGTCCGATCGACCGATAGTTCAGTGTATCGGTCGATCGGACCGAAATTATCGAATCCGAATGTGCCCATGTCCGATCGTCCGGTCCTCTATGGACCGCACGATCGGTCGCGGTGACTATCGGACGCGGCTGCTTTTGCCGCGACCGACAGTCCTTCCTCCTGGCCGACCGTTCGAAAGTATCGAACGGTCGGTCAGGAGGAAAAATCGCTAGGTGTGTACCTAGCTTTAGGCTAGAGTAATTCATATATTCTCAGGTGGATTTACAGAAACAATAGCAGCCGTGGCTTATCTGAAGGTAAAAGACACTTCTGGTCAATCCCTGTAGGTTTCCTTTTTGGTAAGGCTAAATTAGCACCAAAGCAAGAGCACACTTTTCCAAGACCTGAACTTTGTGGAGCTGTATTAGCTGTAGAAATTGCAAAACTAGATGCTCAAATTAGTTATGTTAAGTTTTACAAATACAGTAAGGTTGCTCTGGGCTACAAACCAGACACTTTTATGTGTATGCTAGCAATCGTGCTGAAAGGATCAAGAAATCTACCAAACGTAACCAGTGGTATTATGTTCCATCTGAAAGTAACCCTGCTGACTGTGCAACCAGGCCAGTATCAACAGATGTGTTTGCGGTTTCCTCCTGGTTAAAGGGCAAGTCCAGCCCTAAAATGAAAACTTACATACAGGTAAATCACCCCCCAAAACCCTAAACGGTAATAGTTTGAAATCTGAAATATATAAGTCTAACCTGAAATCCTGCACAATGTCCTGTTTCCCCTGTTTCTGCTTCCTGGTTCTTCCAGTTAGCAACTGTCAGTTATGGATTTCACAGTTGACATCACAGCCAATGACTGAATGTTAATCCCCTATCTGCCTCTTCTGAGCATGCCCAGGCTCAGTACCTGCTCAGTACAGGTTTCTAAATTGCTCAGTTTCCACAAGGCATCCAGAAGCATAGCAGGCATACAGTAATGAATTCATAGGACAAAGTATGATATATCAACATATTTTAAAGAGGCCGTTCTTTCAAAAAGATGTTCTTATGAGGGTGTGAGGGTGGAGTTGTCCTTTAAGGGCTACGCCACACTGCTGCATTTTTTTTGCGTTTGCAACAAAATCGCACATAAAATCGCATCTCACTGGCCCTGAATTTTTGTTAGATCACTCAGAGACTACAATTTCAGCAGATACTTTTAATCTTCTAGATCCTGACAAAGATCCCGAGATTCATCCTAAGGTTTGAACCCTTTTTACAAAACTAAAATGGCATTAAACCTATTTTGTGAACGCTTTTGAATGCTTCTCTAAGTGGAAAAGACTGGTATATGCCATTGCAAGGTTAGTCCATATTGTGCATTGCTACCAACCAAATCCACAGATTCTAAAAACTGCATTGGTTGACTATTTGTAAAAAATTGCCTACCCTATAAGATATTGCTCAAATTGAACTAATCATAATACGTTACGTACAACAACAAATCTTTACCAAGAATCTCAAGTTATGTTTATACTGTCATATTTGTTGTATTGCATGCTTGTTTCACTTTTGTCTTTCAGATCTCATGCAAAATTCCAATATGGTTATTTTTCATTGTTATAATTTTGTTATGGTGATTAATATAGTGGTATCTACCAATACCAGACAGGAAGTGTGCTGCCTTGCCCAAGCTGTTAGTTATGTTTGTTATATGCCTTTTTGCTTATGCCTTTATATGCATTTAGTTGTTATACTGCCACCTTGAGACCATAGGCTATATTTTTTACAAGCCCTTTCTTATGTGATGTAATTTACTCCCATCATGCCTCTTTCCTGTTCCTGTTGTCTAGGTGTAAGATGCTGCTTCAGAGGTTGGAAAGGGAATCTACCTGAATAAAAGAATATGTGGATTTCAAGTGTCTTGGTGAATTCAGCTATCTGACAATATTTGCCATCAGTGGTTGTGTCCAACTCCATTTAAACCAGGCAGAAAGGTCCAAGGGGAGCGCAGTCACTATTACAGCAACTGGAGTCAGAATTAGTCACTTCACTATATAGCCGTGTGTATTATAAGAAGTATTCCACTGTTGCTGACATTGTAAAATGAATCAAGTATGTCTTATATAAGGGATAATGCGCCCCTTACAGTGTAATATAAGGATATTACGCCACCGAGGAGTTCCCTGACCATATAGACAGGACAGGGAACTCCGAGGTGGCGTAATGTCCTTATATTATAATGTGAAGGGGCACATTATTTCTTATAATACATAAGTATAGGATTCCTTCACCCCATTCACATTTTAAATTCTAGCCTTGTCCCTATTTCCACCTTAAATCCTCCAAGCTACCTTCTGTAACTTAAACCCGGTAGAAAGGAACATCCCAGCCCAGCATCTATGAGGTTAAACAAATCTTTGTGGAGGAGGAGAGATAGACATGGTTATTGAAGTGACTGGAAGCAGCTCCAGCGTTCTGTTAGTGAAGTTAAACACTGCAAAAAATGCTGAGTCATTGTCCAGGCATGAACACTGGAAGGGGCGGATAGTGGGATATAAGAATTATAAGAAATGATTTACTTAGTGACCTAGCTGAGTGATTTTTATAAGGAAATATACCACTGCAGCTCCCATTATAAAATATCACACTTATGTATTATAAAGATATTACAAGTAACATCAGAGTTCCATGATTTTTATAAAGGCATTTGACCATGTGCTTTTATGTGGTCATGAAAATAAGGAATGGAAATTTCTGGGTAATTTTTATGGAAATCCCTTTAAGAAATGCTACACTTTTTAAGCTAAATGCAAAACCAGAGAGCCAGCCACATAGGCCGGTTCAGCGTAAGGCCTCTTGTTTTGCATGAAACTCAGAGAGGATTTATAATATCCTTATAATTTACTGTATCGTCTACCTTTAAGTAAGAATATTGATTTTAAAAATGCTGTGGCCCAGTTACTTTTTTTTTTTTTTTTTAAATGATGAACATGCTCTTGAATACTTTCCTAAACTTTCTTGATTTGTGGAAATATTTTCTGTACAGCAATATTTTATTATGTACATATTATTTTACAATTTTTGAAATGCTACACATTTCTTACCTCCAACATCATAAAACTCCACTGACTTGTTAACAAATTTCCACTGATTTCAAATATCACATGACAAACACCCTGATACTTACATGAATCTTTTGACCCACCCTTGCTAATGCTTTCGCAAAAGTAACTGTTTTGAGATATTTGAGACCTAAGCTCTTGCATAAGTAGCTTATGCCTCAGATGTGATGAATATTGCATCCAAAAAGTCAGCTGCCAACATTCTACATAAGTTTTTTTTTTTTCCCATGATTGGATGTTTTAATTAAAAAACTCGCTTTAACCTCGCTTTCAGCTTGCTTTGACTGTTTTCAAAATCCCCCTTCAAGTTAAAATATCCCTTTGCTGTAAGATATTATTCTGCAGGGATCCCTTTGATTGTCACCATGTGATGGTTTCTGCCAATCAAATAGTATGCCATGATGTATTATTGTAACATAATTGTGCATTTAACATGGTATTTTTAGTTTAAAGAATAACACAAAAACCTGGAAATGACCTATAAGTCCTTACCTAGAAGTCCCTTAAGGCTTATTTGCATACAAGGAAAAGATACCATAGTCATGCCTATTGTTTATTCATTTTCAGTCATTTCACTCATATTGGGGTTCTATGACTAAGTGGTAAACTAGTCCAATGATCAGGGAGACACCTTTTCTGAGAAAATGCTACCAAATAAATGACCAAGTTTAGCTCTTTAGGACCTTCCATACTTGGGTTACCTTGATGAGGTTGGGAGGATTTTTATGATTAACATATTTTTGGACAATCAGCCCAAATTTTGGTCACAGCAGTTGAAAAATTGGTGAAAATTTTCACTGCGATCAAAATTTTCATCTGATTTTTATTGCCAAAATTATATGAAAAATTAAATGGGACACAGAAGAAATGTTCCCCTAATCTCCTCTAATTGGCTGGTGTGTACACAGCCTTAAATCCTTGCAATGAATCCCACACAATTAACCTTTTTTTTAGTTGCCATTAACCAAAGTCAATACATTTGTACTACTTCACTTAGTTCAGTTAAATATTCCTCTATGTTGTAAATAAATATGTACAGATTACATGAATTTATTCTACTGAGTACTGAGAACTAATTGTAATGCTGTCAACTTTAGCCGAATGATATTTGCATGCGTACGTTTTTTGCTTCAGGTAAAAGGTAGATTTGGCATTTAAGGAGTTAAGATGTGTGTCTTTTTGACAATCTGAAATTCCAAAGAAAAAGTGGAATATTAAGTAGCTTCATTACACAGCCCCATTCAAGCACTGAAAGGGATCCGTTGAAATAAAGTGAGCGCTGTCTGTCCTGTTCAGATTACATCTGCAGCCCAGCTTCCCAGCTGCCTGGGAAAATTAAGAGCACTATATCCAGAGTACTTTAATAGAGTTTATTACATGGCCCTCTGCAAATTGATCCTGGGCTGTATGTGAACTTTACAGAGAGAACAAAAGGGAAAGTACAGGGGGCTGTATTCTCTCGGCCCATGAATGGCATCCTACTTCTGATTTCAACACTTAGCCATTAATTCTCTATAAAGTGTGATGTCCTTAGAAAAAAGGGCAGGGCACTCAACCAAAAGCTTCTCATAAGAAGTGCCTCATAAATGCCAAAGTACTGTGTCACAGCATTGGGTATCAATTGGAAAATGATTTATGGATGTAAACACTCTTATGCTTTCAAATCATGGGAATCAAATGTAGTAGAAGTGGTTAAAGCTCCTATAAGACCAGAAATGCTTCTGCTAGATGTTGTGTTTGTATCTGAATGCAAGACCACAGAAGAATTAGAATTGGAAATGGGCTTTGCAGGCAGCACTTGATATCTTGGTATCTAGCATAAGCATAAAATACACTTTGTGTGGTAATAGGCTATGTAGCTGGTAATGGGAAAGGAGACATGTTTTTTAAGGAGCAGTAAGATGCTATAGTATTTTTTATAAGGTTCTAGTAATACCCATGCAACCTTTAACATGGACCAAACACTGCCTTTCTACATTCAGTCCTCAACCATCACCTGAACACAAGAATGCCAAACTCCAGATGTTTAAAAAATACAACTCCCAGCATTATTTTTCTGCCCTCTGCAGCAGGGGAATGTTGGGAGTTATATTTTCAAACATGTGGATAGCGACTGGTTGGACACCCCCAGATAAAGAGAAAGCTGTTACTGAATAATAAACAATTACCTTGTGCCTTTCCCCACAGCTAATGAAATAGACATTAACTGATTGTAGCCTATGCAATCATGTAAATCAGAATATTTAGAAAATATCCTAGTGTTTAAAATGTATTATATAACAAGCTAGAAAACACACTGACAGGGGTCTGTATTAACAAATCTGAGCTATGTTACGGGACATTTTAAAGAACTAAATGTATTAAAGAATGCTGCAGTGGGCAGGGCCAGAATAAAGCACAATTTAATCAATATTGGCCTATAACACTGTCTCCGAGGAGAGCAGCACTTGTTGTACCAATAACATTTTTGGTGACTGTCATTAATCTCTATTAAAATTGAGGAGTGTGACATGCTTTTAGTTCTGTAATAAACCTATAGTGAGTTATTATATTGATGTTGTTTTCTGCTGGGCTCTTACAGAGCTGAGTATTGATTAGAAGTGAATTAACACAAAGCATCTACTGCTCAGATAGCAAATATGTGTTGGATTGATTTGCATTCTCCAGGCCTGGTAACATTTGTAAGATAGGGAAAATATCTTGTGTCCTTTGGTGCAGCTTAGCTCTGTCAGACCTAGTTATGTTGAAAGGATTTGTTCCTTAACGTAACATTAAATATTACTCGAAAAGTGGCTACGCGCATCATACTGTTATGATCCACAGTGAATACTTTACCATCCACTCAATACAATTCATTACTTCCTATCCAACCATTGTATCGATTTCAGGTTTGTGGTTGTATAACACAATTTTAAATCCATTGTAGTTTAATGAGCCATCTTCCTATGATGCTTCAAAAGATTTGGGGCAGTTGCTGAAAGAAATATTATAGATTGCCTGTCTGCAAGTGAATAAACTTTTCTCTTTAACCCAGCAGGGGACTGAATGGGAAACCCAGCTATGCAACTCTTTGACTGGGGAAGATCAAAGCCCCCTTATGGAACAATAGAAGCCACACTTACAATATATATAGAAGGCCACACACAGCAGCACCTGCAAGGCAATAAAATGCATTGCTGGGTTTTCAGTAAAGGCACGGAGAAAGTGGCTAGCAGGTGCAGTCAATGGGATGCCGAAAGGATGGAGGGTTAAGAGTTTGCCTCCGTGTGACTTACTGGATTTCACTTTTTTTAAAGATTTAGTTGCATTTGGGCTTAACCCTGTACTAGGAGGGCAAAGGTAGGAAATCATTTCATATCTGGAAAGGGAAAATAAGAATTGAATGCCAAATTGTTTGTTACAATAGAGAATTCACTCTGCTGACATTAGAGGAAATTAATTAAACAAGGCTGATGTATAATCCGCATTTCATAAAGATGCTGGTTTCCAACATCAGCTGGAGTTATGTGAAGGGGCAGAAGGCAGGAAAATGATTAAGAGTTTCATGTAGACAGAAAACGGCTAACCCCTGATATAACCCCTGATATAAAACACACCTGTAAAATAGAAAGAAAATTGTCAGTCCTTAGCCAAATAGTTTTCAAATAAAATAACAATAATGATGATGATAAGTGTGAAGTTCAATCATATCTTTTGTTGGCTACTTTACGTTACTGTGTGTACCCAGCTTATGCAAAGACTAAAGCTAGGTACACACTGTACAGATTTCTGAAAGATGACAGACAGGATCTGCAAGATCCTGTCTGCCATCTTTCAAAGATCTGCATACACACAGTCCCGAGCGTTCTCCTATGTGAGAACGCTCGGGACTGTGTGTTTCCATCAGCCGCGCTAGACTCCTCTATAGGGAGTCTAGCGCGGCCGATGGAAATTTTCGGCCTTTCCCGAACGAGCGTTCGGCCGACCCGATCGTTTGGTGGCCGCGCGCTCGTTCGGGAAACGAACGTACACACGTAACAATTAAGCCCGGATCCGATGGTATCGGGGCTTAATCGTTAATGTGTGTACCCAGCTTAATCCAAGAGGTGGTTGGTTGGAGGAAGTTTCAGTTGTGAAGGGGGCACCAGGGGAGACCTTCTTAAGGCACCAAAATGGCTAGAACCAGTTCTGAACATTGTGCAGATATCCAGGGTGCTGCATTGGTGACATATATGTCTACATGCTGCAAAGCAACCAGTACTAGTTGATAAAATGCATGCTGCATGGTGAAAATTATGCAGCCTTCATTATGCTTGTTATGGAACTCCTAACCCGTCTCACAATATGCTGGTTTTACATGTGTTCATGTTAAAAACAAGATGCAAAAACCCTACTTACATTTTATTTTTCTGTTTTGGGGGTGGACATGCCCTTTAAAGGTAATATTATTGGGTTTAGCACTTCATGGAAATAATTCGAATTCACAACATGGCCAATTAGCAGAATGAAGGGGTCACAGTAATATGTTATGTACTGAACACCACAACGTAAACTAATTTGCTATGGTACTTGGACTTATGTCACCCCCAATACAAAAGCAGAGGTGCAAACACGTTTATCGGGTTGATATTTCCAAGCGATGCAATCTCACAGCAGCACAACAAACTCAGAAATTAGCAGGACATGGGATCAGAACATTTTTTCCAGCCAAGCACAAAGTTACAAATAAGAGCTCCGCAGGATTCCTATTGACTCCAAGACTTTGTTGGTCACAGCTATTCAGTAACAATCTATGGATTGAGGTCCTGTAAAGAACAGGGCTATTGGAAACAAATTGTAATTCAGGTATCGTTGACTGCTAACTTTAGTATCCTATAGATGAAGGTTAGTTTTCCATCTATCTCTCTATCTATTGAGCTATCTATCTTATATTAATGCATTTGCTATTTGTTATATAGTGAATTGATCTAGCAGTTTTTTAAACGTGCAATTTTCACCTGTTTTCATTATAACTCTTGGCATAGCTTGTGATTATAATGGGCTCTGTCTATTGCTTTAAAGAAATATTAAACTCTACAAACTTATGTATACAAGTAGAAACTCAAAAGATGTGTTGGCATCCAAGATTTCTGAAATCCCCTTTGCTAAAGTATTTCATGATGTTCTACTCTTATTTTAATCTATGTAATATTTTTTTTTTATTTAATAGTTCCCATTTAATGTTATTAATCTTGTTTTTTTAGGGTAAAGACAACAGTAAATAAGATATGCTACATTTTTAGACTATAGAAGGATTTACCTGTACCCCTGGCACTCCCTATCCTATAGGATTTATTACTTCCTGATTCATACAGGGAATTTATCCTTCAGCTACTGGAAACTGAAATAGGGATTGAATTAGCTCCACAAACTGTTAATAGGTTTATTTAAAATTACTTTGAAATTATGTGATGCAATATGTTGGAGATCACTATACTTATCTGTTTCATTACTTACTAAAAAGTTTCATTTTTTTTCGCCGATTGTTGGCTCTTAAGAGCATACCTACAAATTATCGAAACACAACTTAGACCCCCCTCCAATGGTTATGGAGGACACAGGGTGGGCATTATTTCATGCTTCATTGTAGACTTTAGGCCATCATATTTAGGACAGTATAATTGTTATGTAAGTACAGGAGCTCTAAAATCAATATTCGCTATGTATAAAATTTTCATTTGTGAATGTAATTTTATTTATAAAGCGCCACTTGGGTACACAGCACTGTACATTAAAAATACAAACAAGGGGATAAGTGCAAGCCATTATACAGATAGATAAATATTAAATTAAACACAATTTAGTATATTGTATATATATGTAAGTATATAATATGCAAGTATAATCCCCTCCTTTATTGGATTCCAATCGAGTCCACCGGTAAATAATAACATAATTGGCACGGTACTACATAGTAGCGTGCCAATTATAACTTTCCGGAAGCAATAGTAGGTTCCTTTCTCCTCTACCCATGAATCCACTCACTTCCCCCACCTCTGTTTTCACCCCTCTTCAGGCTCACCATCTTTTACGTTGCATCCCACTCTGTTCCAAGTCACCTATACCACTGTGTCTGCCACTGCTCCTCCTCTTCCTTTTACAGCCTGCACATGGTCAAGGAATTCACTTGTTTTTTTTAGTAGGCACTGTGCAGGCTGTAAAAAGAAAGAGGAGGAGCAGTGGCAGACATAATGGTTTCCGACAGACGTGGAATGGATTGGGATGCTGTGTTAAAGATGGTGAGCCTGAAGGGGTTGAAAATTGAGGTGGGGGGGAGTAAGTGTATAGTGTTTAGAGGGTAGTTGTCTATGAGTTACTCTCTGTATGAACAGAGGGTTGCACAAACAGAAGCCAAGAATGTACATAAATGAGGGGGTGGACTATAATAGATGTACCCTCCACAAAAAAGTATTCGGATATTAGAAGTCACTTCGGAATCCAGTGCACTTTAAAAAATCATGGTCACGAATCTCCTCTGTGACTTCTAATATCCTTATAATTTACAGTAGGGGGTACATGTATATTATTAATGTAGTGGATTGGAACAATGACCTGTGAAAAAGCTAAGTGACTATAGTAAAAAAAGAACACAAGTATGTCACAAGACAACAAGGAAATAATATTTTGAACAATCCAGAGCAAAAATTTAATTTTTAAAAATGAAACGTAGCTAATGCAGGGAGATAGGATTAATTGATTATTCCTACCTCCCAATATTATATATTCGGGGAGAACCAGCACATACAGTTTTCATCTGCCAAGTTAGTGTCCTGGGCTTTCCTGTTTTAAAGGAGAATTATGATCTCCTAACAAGCTAATTTTAAATGAAAGGCCAGGATCTTACCTTTAAAATAAGCCATCAACCACCTCTCTACGCGCTGCACCGCTCAAGATATAAAGAAATCACTGATTAGAAAGTATGGGGTGGGAGGTTCTGAATCTGCAGTCACAAATACTAGTTTCTCTGAATCTGTGGTTGGCACATGCTCAGAGCAGGAGAAAACAGGAGAAATAAAGTGAGTTACAGTGACTGAAGGAGGACTAAATGGGAGTAGAGGGGTTGATAACAGCACAACCTACAGCAGGGAGTATCTAAGGTGTACAAAAGCTTGCCTTTTTTTTTTAATGCCTCCTACTTGCTGGTCCTTCCCACCCGTGGGCCAGTGTCACCTCCCCTCGTGGGGCCCCTCCTTTGCCCCTTCCCTAGCAGCCTTTACAGGCAGAGGCAATTTTTAACTTTTAACTTTTAACTATTTTTTTTCAAAAACTTTATATGCACTTTAGTTTTCCTTTGCGATTTTTAAATTGGAATCTTTTGAATTACCTTAAAATGCAAAATAATTGAAAAATGTTAAAATTAAACTAAAACTCAAAAACATATGTTTTAAAGAATAATGCACCACCTTATGCTGGCCATACACCTGGCTGATTGTACATCAATTTTATAAAATGTCAAAGTGATAGTAATGTCAGGTTCTCACAAAGCTCTTGCCTGGCCCATTCCCAAGTCGAATGCAAAAAAAAAATGATTTCATGGCGAAGAAATGTCGGCAGGTGTATTCATAATGTATGGCATCTGAAAGCCTTCTCACAAATCTTATCAGCAACGTGGTCTATGCATATCATGAAAGTAAACACTGTCATAGTGCCTACATCTTTACCTACTAGACTACCAAAATTCATTTGTATAGCAATCCCCATGCTTGAATGTAGAGCCTTTCAAATAGATTAAACTTGAATAAGGAAACGAACGTGTCTGTAGGTTGCATTTTTTCCTGAAAAGGAATGACATCTTACCCTGGATTTAAACACAAACACAGGCCAACGGAATAATAGGAAATAATATACAACTAGCTGGGATTGCATTTCATCACACTTAAGTAAACACTGCAGAAAAGTGATGCATTGTGGGGCTTTCCATGGATACTAATGAAACAAATGGATCCTGTCAATATTACTGAGCTCTGGCCCTTTTAGAAATAAAAACTCTAGACTGTATTGTGGGATAAACAATGCCTTTATAGAGCCCTAGCAATTAACCCCCTAACAACAAAGAATGTCTGCTATATGTCACTTGTTTCACCATTTTCAAAAATCTGGGCCATAACCACCTGTCCGAAGGACATTTTTGTAAGGCTACAAAGAACCTATTTTTTATTCATTATAACTCAATACATATTTGTTTAATGCATCTATTATAATAAAACCCCAAAGGTGTGTCCATGAGTCCGTGTGTGTGTGTGTACGTCTTTTGGCTTCTGTGCATGTGCGTACGCAACTGGGATATGACACTTCCCAGAAGTCTCCCTCCCCCCAACTTGCCCGAACTGGACTGTTACCTTAGAGGTGCTGACATGGCACATTAACGAAATGGCACAGAGAAGAAGAGCAAAGACGCATCTGAGAGGGGGAGTTCCTCGGCTTCTGCGCATGCCCGGACCTAAACGGGACCCGACACTGCGAGAGGGGAGAGAGACTTGTAGTGGTCTGCATGTATGTCTGTGTGCATGTTTGTCAGCATTCATGTGTTTATGTGTTTGTATACATGTATTTGCGTCTGCACAAGTTTCTATGAGTGAGTGTGTCTGTCTGTATGCATGTGTGTCTGTCTGTCTGTCTGTCTGTGTGTGTGTGTGTGTGTGTGTGTGTGTGTGTGTGTGTGTGTGTGTGCATGCATGCATGCATGTATGGGTCTCTGCATAGATGTGTGTATATGGATGCATGTGTGTGTCTGCATACACAGGATAATCTCGCAGTCTTAATGTCCAGCGCCCGTTTATATATTGAGCATAACTGTCTAGTAAGATTCTAAAAGGGATTAAAATATACATGATTTTTCTTTACCTTTGCCCATTCACCAAGCACTGCATCGCCACAATAGAGAAAACTCCCATATCCACACCTTACATATCAATGAAAAGTAGATTGAATCCTGTTATTGATACTGCAATCCTATATAGATAGCTGTTTGGTCTAATGGACTGCAAGGCTTCTGATGGACAGTTTTACTATTTTTTACATTAATTAGCAGTAATAATTGGAAATAGGTGCTATTCAAAGACACATCTAACTGTTTGATTATATGTCTCAGCTTCACCTGGGTGATTACTCAACCTGTCAGCAATTTATTGCTTTGTATACTGACCAATACCCAGCATTAATGCTTAATTAACAAAGAAAATGAGAATTTAGCTCACTGAAAGGTATGATGTAAGCTGAGCCTTATTCACAAGTTAGTTTAACTGTTTCATGCTGGGAAAATAAGAACAAAGAAATACACATTATAAGTAACATGATTACATGCTTTTCTGTATTCATTTAGAACTATGGTATTAAGCTGATCAAAACTAACACCCAAGTATGTTATTTTAGAAAAGTAGCCTAATTGTTGTGAAAGTAATATAAAAGATTGTTGTGATGACATCAAACTTTTCTGGACTCCTATTGATCCTTGAGAGCCTTTTGGGGAGATTCCCCAATTCACTTTCCATGTGCAGTGGCGTAACTAGGAATTAATGCCCCCCCAGCAAGACTATGATGGGGCCCATCCTTCTTTGCTTCAACTACAATGGGTTTCTGGGGGGAGGATGAATTTGCCAAAGAGAAAGTAATAAGATGGGCCCCCAATGCAATTGCAGAGACTGCTCCCCTTGTAGTTATACCATGTGGCAGCTACAGGGATTTTGTATCATGATCGTGACTCTCAGGGAATACCTTTCTTTATTTACTCCCCTGTATAAATTGGCTGGTGTTAGAATTCTCACGCAGATTGCGATATTATGGCATGAAATGGCTTTGTTCGTTACTTTTCCAAAAAAACCTCCAAAAAAGATTTCTCTCTAAGGGCCATATAAAAAAACCTGCGTGCGGTATCATACATTTATGAATGAATGTTCATAAATTTACAATATACCGCAATAGTATCGTAAAACTACTATTGTGGTTGTAGATCTACTGTCACAATGATTACATTTATGACCGCAATCGTTCAATATTGGGAAATGCATTGCACATAGCTTTGTTAAGATCAAGTCCACATTCATCCCTGCTCCCTGTTGTTTCTGATGTGGTTTTGCATCCAATTGTCCTCTAGCTTGAATTAACCAATCCTTTTGGCCTTTTACTGGTAAATTGATGGAAGTTAAAGGGGAAGTTCAGTGCAAATACATATGCTTTTCAGAAAAAAGAGCAGTATTTTTTCATCCCAATGACCTTAATATACCCATTCAGCATTATGTCTGTGTATAAATAAATGCAACTGAAATACTGACTTCCTGTTTGCAGGACCCCTAGTAGAGACCGTTATGGTCTTGCCTCTGACCCAGTGCCTGGGTTGATTCAGTTGCTCATTAGAGATCTGAGCATCTTTGACCCATCCAACAGCCAATCAGTAGAGATTACTGTTAGGAACATTCCAAGGTAGTGGTGCATCCTGGGAAGAAGAAGGACCATAAGAACCTGAAATGTCAGCTCACTAATGTCGACAGCAGGGAACAGCAAAAGGTATGAAATCAACTGATTTTTCAAAATGGGAGAGAATATGTAGAATAACTAAGAAGGCATTACACAAACTAACAATTTAACAAATATTGTTAATTTCCACTGAACTGTCCCTTTAAATTTGATAAACAGATGGTGGTAGTTCAAAGTTTGGTAATCCTAATGTGAGGAATTTTATCCTTTTTAAATTGCCCTTTACTAGACACTATAATTATTCCCAACTATTACTGTCCCGTATTTCTTTTGATATCCATGCTTCAGCTGTCAATCACTACCTTATAATAAACTTACTTTGTGCAAAGAATGGATTTTGCTGTAACTGGAAAGATGTAACTGTAACTGGATTGGTGACAGTTGGGAAATTCCATCTCTCAGTGTTAGAGGATAGTAATTGCCGAGCATGCTCAGTTTAAAAAAAGTCAGATTAAGATGAGGCAAAGTCATTTTTTAGTATACATATCCTTTGTGCAATATATAGAATGTGAGGTAAAAGCAAGGAAGCCCTGTTGTAGTGCTAAAAGGACACATGCATGATGAGGCTTTAAAGTGGGCTGGATAAGATATTCAAATTTAAAAATATAGAGAATTACTGGTATTATTACAAATATGGAGTTATATACCAAGAGCCATTATCATGTTTGTGTCTTAAAGTAGTCTTAAAGCAATGTCCAATGACAGTTGAGGTAGTGCACAAAAACTTGGTTGCACAACAGCCACAAGATCCCGAAATCTTTAATGCGAGCAAATAGCTGATGTTACAGATTCAGAATGGTTTAACATCATTTGCTGTGCACCGAGAGCTGCTATCGGCTCGGTACATTGCCCTAATAGTTCTTTTTAATCCAGTGATTCTTTACGATGGCCATTGTGATAGATGGGCCATTAAGAGCTCCTTGGGCCTTGTTATGGAAAATACTCCTCCACAGTGTTTCAGGGAATGAAGCAACACAGTTCAGGCTTAAAGGCAATTTAACCATCTTTAATGGTCTTCACTGGTATTAACATAACAAAATAAACAAAACAAACAAAACCCTTGCACCATAGCGCTGGCTATACAGTTCAAGCTATCTATCATTGGGTAGCTACTCCACAACAAACATAAATAGCAAAATAGGAAACAAATTAATTCAGTTCCAAACACAGTGTCTTACTTGGATGGTTCTGATTTCTCCTCCCTATCATAATACAAAAAATAGTGTCTGGGGAAAACTACCCCATTCACCAAGATTCCCCCCAAAATGGCACAACCATATAACGGGTCTCAATACAAAAATACTTTATTGGATACACCACACATTACTAAAAATTTCCCACACACTCATATAAAACACATACACCCAAATACCAGGCGTCCCCGGTTAGTTAAAAAGCAAGGCTCACTTCCCCCATACCCCGGTTACTGCCTCAAACAGTAATGCTTGTGAGTTCCGTGCACTCTCCTGCTTGAGCCTCAAACAGTAATACCTGTGAGTTCCGTGCACTCTCCTGCTTGAGCCTCAAACAGTAATGCCTGTGAGTTCCGTGCACTCTCCTGCTTGAGCCTCAAACAGTAATGCTTCTGTGCATGAGTTCCGTGCATGTGCGTTACTGTTTGAGGCTCAATCAGGAGAAAGCAGAGGAAATCTCAGAGGGGCGGAGCTTAACATTCAGCAAACCAGTAACAAGATGCCAGCAACTTCCAAGGCACAAAGCTAGGCTCTGGAGGGACATAGGGGAAAAAATATGGCAACGGTATTTTTAAAGCTGCAGCTTCCAAATGAACATAACTTGATTTTACAGTGCACTTATCCTTTAAGTTGGCAGCAAAGCTTTATTTGGGAATTCAGCTTCATTTTGATTAATGATTGCAAACATTTTATGAAAACCAGAATGGTTTATTTATAATTGTTTTTTAAATTATAAATTGAAATGAGGTCATGGAAGCAGACTTTATTAAGTTTTTAAAGAGGCTTAGAAAATGAACTGGGAGATGTATACTGATGTATTGTACAGATGTAATCCGTGCTCCCCTTCCTTCCGCGCTCCACTTCCTTCCGGGCTCTTGTGATGCAGTATTTACTTTGCGCGAGTTACTGCATCCCGGGAAACTGGAAGGTAATTAGTGCGATGGGTAAAGGCACAATTTAAAAGACATTCGTTTAACCACATTTCGGCAGAAATTTTATCAAGCATTTATCAAGGACAAGGTGTACTATGTTATCCCAAGAGCAATCACCCAAATCCAAGGAAAATTCATGCTAGGCCATGTATTATTGCCTTAGTGTCGGTTTTCTGGTAGTTTTGTTGGGGCCCGCAGGATTGCTGGTCGTTTATGAAACTGTGCTGGGAACCCAATTCAAAATGCAGTGGCGTTTGAATGGTGGAGTTAAAAAAATGCTACTTACCTGACCAGCGGACTGGTACAGAGTACAGAGACGTAATAATTGTAGCATCAGATTACATGTAAGTAGCGGCCAATAGTGGTATTACATGTCCCTGTTTATGTGCTGCAAACAGTAGGGAATAAAAAAGGGGGGAAGGCTGATAGTAGCCTCCATCCAACTTCTAATATAGTTTTTTCCGGCCCTGAATGTTTATGGCAGTAAGTGGCTTGTTTAAAGGGGTGTTTTCTGCATATTAAAGGACAGTGGCTTATTCATATATATATATATGTATATATGAATAAAATGTTATTTATTTTTTATTTCAAATATTAATGAGAACGCTGCTGTCAAAATTGCAGCAAAATATCTAAGGGGTTAGAAAATAAAGATTTTGATAGATGTACTTTTTCTTGTCTTCCAGTTATTGGGGGTTTTCTTTTAAGTCCTTTTATCACTTTTGTCCTTGAGAGTGAGACACATCTTTTTAATATATTCATTAATGACCTTGATGATGGCATTGAAAGAAGCATCTTGGTGTTTGCCAACAAGACAAAATGATGCAAGGGAATGTGATCTGTGCAAACTGTTCCTACTCTATTAGTGAGAGAACTAGATAAACTGAAGTGATGGGTATTAAGATTAGAGGTTGTGTTCTAGACTGATCAAAGCAAAGTTATTTCTTATAACCATTATAGTTAAGGAAATCATTCACTAGATGACTCATGCATGAGGAAAATATAAAAATAATTGTAGATAAGGCGAGTGTCAGAGAATGTCCCCATGCATATTTTTTATGTATAAAACTAGTTTTTCACTTGGGGTTTTATTTTACATCTTTACAATGTTTGGTAGAATAATAATATAATATAATAAAAATATTCTAATGATTTGTATATGTGGGGTGGGGGTGTGTGTAATGTCTGCGGGAGGAAATTCCCATAAACATTTGAAGGGTAAACTTGTCTACCAAGAATGTTTTATTGAAGTTTCTAAAAAATAAATTATTGCTATAATCTAAATGCTGCTTACAAATGGCTTTCTTTGTATGGCTGATTAATGTTGTTGCAGGTCAATGTGATGATTATTTTACAATTGGCCATATTGTATAGTATAATATAGTATGGTATAGTATAGTATTTGAAGTTAAATAAAGACATACATCCATCCAGTCCAACCTACTCAGCAAAACCCACATTTACTGCCTAACAATTGATCCAGAGGAAGGCAAAAAAAGGAAAGGGAAAAAAATTCCGTCCTGACTCCAAGTGGCAATTGGAATTATCCCTGCATCAACTACAACTTTATAACATGGAGCAAACACAATCATATCAGATTGACCATGAAATGCAATATGCCCAGGCTGTGCTACTTACCTGGCCAGTGTAATAATCCCTTTGCAAGATTTACGGCAGCATAGGACAATGGTCAGGGAAGAAGCACCACTTTACGTCTTCATTAAACAGGTGTATTGCATTTGGATTCAACAGCCCATAACATATCATTCACATTAAATAATTTCAATCATATATTTAATAAGGAAAGGGAACTGAGGTCGCAGATACAACAATAGAAAGCCCATTACATTGTTACTGTGGGCGGCCCAAAAGTCCTAATTCTACATTGGCTGAAAATTCTCTCTCTATCCAAATGACTCTCACTGTACTCCTATTATTTACCAGTTTACTCTAAATCCTTTGTATAGTCGCCTTCCGATCGAATCCTGCCCTGTTTCTGGCAGTATAATATCGTTCAAAAAAAGAAGAGTGATCTTCACAGAGGGACTTAAGTAAGAACCTATAGGCTTCGAAACGTGCAGTGTGGCACTTTGGAATAAAAACAATACCACTTGGATTGTATTAAGTCCTTCTGTGGAGATCACTCTTCCTTTTTTGAACTTGCACTCTTATTAGACTGTAAGCTCATGAGCAAATCTGTTTTTTTTGTCTTAATGCTCATCAGGCATTCACTATAATTATAATTTGAAAGTGCATAACGGTGCAAATTGGGCTGAAATCTGCAGGTGTTCAGGCACAACATGATCCTACAATTCATTTTAGGGGTTAATCCACATTATCCATCTCCGTTCTCTAAAATCTCTGTACCAGGACTTGAAGACAAACAGCAGAAAGAAAAACAGGGCTGAATGTCAGTGACCTATTATTTAAGCAGTGCGTGACTTAAAGTACTGTATCATTTCATGTACAATAACCTCCTTTATTCCGCAGATAGAAGCATTGTGGGGGGAAAGCTGTAATTAGATATTCTGAATATTTAAAAGATCTTTTAACACAGCAATAAAGGGGGGGGGGGGTTTCTGTCATATGACATATTCGAATTGTGATTCTGCTCAGAAATGTGGTCCTATGATATTAACTTCTTCCATTTCAAAATATGAAAAGAATAAAATTACTGAAAAGAAGGCAAAGTGTACACAATGTTTAAAAAAGAAGTGGAATTATATATCTACAGATGTAAGCTTTTTCATTCATTTCTCTCCATGGCCATTTTAAAACATAGACAAAATGATTTCCATGGTAGCCCTTAAGTAAATGGGATAGCTCCTATAAATCTGTCGGTAGAAAAGAAAGGTGAACAAGTAATATTTCGCCCATTGCTGGATTCTGCTTATTAATAAATGCATGATGGAGCAAAAATAAAGGGCAAGTCTTATCTGTTTTTTACCTATTTTGTTTGGCCCGACTGGTTGGTTGTTTGGGCTAAACATTGACCTGTGTGTTACTACCATTACATTGGGACTGCAGGAAACTGCCCTTATCTTGTACCTGTTGGCCATGCCCAATGCTGCCTTGTGGCTTAGCTTTATGGTCTTACATTGGGAAGCGTAGGTATAACTCAATTTGAACCCCCGATCCACACATATTACATCTTCCTGAAATTATTTTATAAAATGAAGGTTTTTACATTATTTTACTTAATATTTATATTCACAAATTCAAGGCTGGGGGCCCATAATTAGGATTAACGTCTAGAATTTCAGAAATGGGACCAATTGTTTGATACTTGTGCACTTTCATTTCTATAGTGTCTACCAACTACAAAACAGGTGGAAAGCCATGATGATGGAACAGAGTTTTGTTTTGTGGCCAGATCCTTCTCCCAAATTGTACTCACACTCACCTGCAGCTGGAACAATTGTTTTAAATATAAGTTATCAATAATTTAAAGAAGTAATAAATATAATAGTTTAGAACCTAATGAGATAGGTAATGATCCACAAAAGTCCTAAAGTTCCATATTCTCACTTACTGCAGCTATAATCAGACCCAGTTGCAAGTAGACTTTATAAAAGGAGCAAGGGTGTCTTCAACAATTCTCTTATTAATAATCTAACAGGATGATGCTATATATATATATATATATATATATCACCCCCCCCCCATTTGTATCTGTATGTTGTCCCTCCCACTTAGATTGTAAGCTCTTCAGGGCAGGGATCTCATTCCTAATGTGTCAAGGCTTGTTGCACTTATATCCATTTATACATAATTTATATATATGCTTTCTTAACCAATGTATGAAATTGTATTTAATTTAATTACATTTTTATCTATCTGTATAATGGCTTGCACTTATCCCCTTGTTTGTATACTTATTGTATATGTATTTTTTAATGAACAGCGATGCGTACCCAAGTGGCGCTTTATAAATAAAAGAAAATAAAATTATACATGCATACATACATAAGTGCTTGCAGATTACACCCTTCTCCCTGATAGATTTTAATGAAAATTATTTGGTGACATCATCTAGGGATGGGGCAGAGGCTGAGTTAGGGCATGGCGGGGGAGTTCCAGGGAATGGTGGACGAATAAGGGGCGTTCCAAGGGTGGAGGATACAGATGCTCGCTGGAGTGCGAAAGACCACCCCAGAATCTGGGAGACTCTAATTTAGTTGCCCTTCTCTGAACTGCTTCCATTTCCAAGATGTCCCTTTTGTGTATGGGATTCCAAAACTGCACCGCATATTCCAAATGAGGCTTTACCAGTGCCTTGTAAAGAGGGAGAATAAATCTACTCCCCTCTATGACTGAGATCATAGATTTACGATCCCCATAGAATACCATTGCAATAGTTTAATACTGCATAGTATTCTACGACCTAATGTTCGTTACGGTGGTCGTCGTAATTTACCCATAACCAGTAATGTGCGTTTATAAATATGGCCCTGTTTCTGCCTCAATCTGTTTTCAGGTTGAAATTGCCATTTAACTTTTCCTTTAATGTATTGATTGAAGCCCGGGAGGTTAAGGAGCTATGTCTTACCTCACGTTCTTCAATCAATAACTCAGGAGCCAGGGACAAAGGTAAGTATATTTACCTTTTGCTCGATCCTCCACTGCAGAAATCCAAACCCCCAATTCCTGGTTTTAATTCTCTTTAATGCACATAATTCCTTCAAGCACCAAAAGTTTGTCAAAACTGTGTTTCCTAATCAAAAAAGTTTTGATGCAGCATTTCTTGCATGGAAAGCTCTGTCCCATGAGCCAGTCATGATGCAGAATTTCAGTTTCAAAGGTCGAAAATTGTGCATCAAAAATGTCTAAACCTGCTGGTAGCACAAACTTTGGTGGGTTTGTGCATCCTAAAGTTGCCCATTCACTAGTTCTTGCCAGGAATCCGAACAAAGGAAGAAGCGGATGCAAACACTGGAAAGATTACACACATGCAACGTCTCAACATCCACATCAACAAAGAAATTCGCCTGATGTGTTTTGAGCGCTTCTCCGTCCTTACTGATAGGCTTGTGAATACACTAGTTCATACCTTTAGATATTCCTATGATGTTTTGGGCAACTGCCCGGCATGATGATTTTGCGAATGACGTTAAAGGCATAACATTGGTCATTAAGTGTTATCTGGACAGGGAGCGCGTCAGCAACATCTCAGCTAAGAACATCTGCAGATTTAGACATTCGCCAGTGCAAACATCCAATTGGCTTTAATGTCTAAAGGTGGGTACACACAGGAAAGATCTTTGAAAGATAACAGACAGGATCTGCAGGTCTGTCATTTTTCAAAGATTAGGGAAAACAAATTCACAAGCGTTCTCCCTATACACAGCATAGAAAGAATGCTCAGAACCGTGTGTATCGCACGACCACAGCCCACTCCCCTATAGGGAGACTACTGCAGCCGAGGGAAATTTTGGGTCTTTCTTGAACAACCGCTAGGATGACACAAACATTCGGTGGCTGCGCGCTCATGCGGGAAAGATGCTACAAACACCAACGATAAAACCCCGATATCGCCGGATTAATGTATCGGAGATTTATAGTTCCTTTATGTACCTAGCTTAAGAGGTGTATGGCCAGCTTTAAGCTAGGTACACACAGTACAGATTTCTAAAATATGACAGACAGGATCTGCAACATCATAGGGAGAACGCTCGGGACTGTGTGTTTCCATTGGCCGCGCTAGACTCCTCTATAGGGAGTCTAGCGCGGCGATGGAAATTTTCGGTCTTTCCCGAACGAGCATTCGGCGGCCGTGCTCTCGTTCGGGAAATGAAGGTACACACATAATGATAAAGCCCCGATACCGTCGGATCCAACGGTATCAGGGCTTTATCGTTACTGTGTGTACCCAGCTTTAGTTGTAGTTGTGGGTTATCTTTCAACAACATAGTAAACATTGATCTCTCACAGTAGCTATTATTAAACTACAATGCAAAGAACCTTTAGCAGTTAGTGCATGGGGACTGTAAAACAATAAGTGCTAAAGGGGACCGGATTTGGTATTGTGCAGTAATTTGTTCAAGGATGTTCAAACTGTAAATCTTTAGCTAGTGAATTACAACCCCCAGTAGTTTATAGCTGTATCCCAATAGATGGAAAGTTCAGGATGCTCTACTCTTCACTGCAAACTTTAGGACTTTAAAACTAAACCTTAACATTTTGTATGTCTGCTGGCAACAGTGTAAATAGCTGCTTCAATAAGGTCATATTGAACTATCGCCACAGTCGCAAAGCATGCTAGTGCTTATTATTTTGATCATAACAAATCTTAAAACATACATCCCAAAATGTGTACTTTTTTATGGAAGCAAGGCTGAAATGGAATTGATGATATTTTATTAGACACATTTACTTTGTCACTAGATGGAAAGCCCTTCTACATTGTCATACATTTTGAGCCTGTGCGCATGCCATTAATGGCAGAGGCGCAAACGGTTTGACTGTGTTTGGGTCCTGGTCTTCACTTTTTTCACCGGCACCAACACTAATTCGCCTGGCCGACCAGTCGTAGTGGCAAACAGTCAGCTGGGACGAATCGCGCTATGTGTACCAGCCATTAGCTATAATTAACATTCCTCATCCCTAGTCTCTGCATCATCAGAGGGTTATGGAAATGAATGTTATGTAAGTGTCCCAGGCTCCCAGCCATCAACAAAGTCAGGGAAATATACGAAGAGCTGTAATGCAAAGACACACTAACTTATTGGAATAGAGTGACTGCGTGTGTTTTGTGGAAAACCACTCATGAAGTGGCAACAAGTGTGTTAAATTGCATTTTCATTGGTTTTGCTGGGATTTTTTTAAATAGAAGCATGGAGAAGGAAGACAAAAATAGGATCCACCCTGAGCTGTAAACTTGAATATGATAAATCTGTGCCATGGTGAATGGGTAACTGCTTTGTCTCTCTGTAAAACCACCCAGTGTCCAGTGGCATTGATTCAGAATTTTAGCCTGGGCCCTCCACAGCATCTGGTCCCAGACTAAAGGGCCCCCAACTAAAAAAACAAAACTAATTGGGGATGTAATTAAAAATAATGTCCCTCCCTTCCTAAGAAGCATCTAGTGGCTGCTGGAGCAGTGCCTTATATCTATGGAAGGGGGGTATAAATTCAGGGGCTCCCTAAGCCATGATGCAGTCAACAGCCCATGTTTCCCTGGTAGTTATGCCCCACCAGTGTCAGCTGTGTGCCCATGTTTCTACTGTGTGGACTAGGAGAGAACTTGGCACATATTTCTTTGTGCCAGGACCCCAGCAATGCTGGCTCAGCTGTCATGCCTCTCAGGTTTATTTGCATTGCATGAAAAAGGTTTGATTTTGTTCAACAATAATGCCAAAAAAAGGTGTTAGTGATTGTTTTTGGAATGCATAATAATGAATGCACATCTCGTTTGAATGACAAATAAACCTTTATGAGTTGCTTTAGCTTCTTTAAAAAAAAAATAACAGACTTTGATGCAGATGTTTTCAAATGTGAAACTTGTGGTTTGAATAAATAATGTCTAACAATCCCCCTTTTTCTAATGCAAATGACATTATAATACATCTGAATCAGTTTGGAAACAGCCAAGACTGACCTTTTGTTATGATTATAAACAAGGAGGATCCCTTCAACTTGTTGCCACGGCATCATAAGGTTTTAAACAGATACGAGTGACCTGTATTAAGACAGAAAATAGTAGTGTGTTACGTCTAGTGCTGCTATGAAGCTATCGCGCATGTGCAGTCACTTTCCATTTCCTTTTCTAATGAGAAAACCCACAACAGGGAGGTAAAGGCTCAGCAAGTTTGAAGCTTGAAAAATAGGGTCAAAAGCATATAGGAAAACAAGCAAAGGTTACAACTCAATGGCTGTTTCAGTGTGAATTGTTTCTGTGTGAATGGACTCCACTATTCCAACATGAAAGGACTGGTGTGTAAACCATTCAAATGCTACTAAATGATTCGACCCACAAGTCAGGACATTAAAAAGAAGCATAATTAAGTTAGTCATTTATGTAATTTTTAAAACACCAATAAAAATGTCCAAATAAAGAGCAGAAAGGAAAAAGGCTGATATTAATAACGTAAATATTTAAAAGTTTGGAAATTATTAAAAATATATTAATTAATAATAACTATTTAATGAATGGCCCCATTTTGCCTTCAGGTGTACGTAAAAATCAGTCGGATTTGAAAAGTACAGCATTGCCAATTCTACATACAGCAATGAGAAAAGCAAAATATAGAAATGGATGTAAAATAAAAGTGTAGATACAAAGGGTTTAGAAATATATCTTCATATTCCAAACAGAGTTTTAATTTTATCTTACTCATTGAATATTCATTTAAACTCGTCGCATTATTAAAACAGAAAAACACATTAACTCTCTTTTATGACTGTCAATTTTAAAAGAAAGAAAGGGCTTCCAGTGGATAGCAAGTGTTGATGCCAAATAAGTTTTCACTCATAATCCAGGCAGCACAATTTGTTTAAACATTAAAATTTACACACATCATCCACTTCCGAGAAGTCTCATCTTGCCCCAGTGCTCCGTATAGACTATAAAATAATCTTTAATCTTACGGCTTTTCAGATCTCTCTTTTTAACAATACATTCTGAAATAAAGAGTGTATTTTATACAAATTGTTTTACTTCATTATCTCTTATATTGGAATTGGAAAATTAGCATGGCAGAGATCCAGGGTATTTAAATCAGTCAAATGTTGTGTTTTTTTCTGTTTATGGTTAAAAAGGCTGAGATTTTTTATATTTATATTATTTTTATATTTTATTTTGTATCTTTATTTTGTAGTTCTGCACTGGCATTTAACAAGATATGCCCTAAGCCCACATTTCACCTTCTTTTTTATTATATATATATATATATATATATATATATATATATATATATATATATATATATATATATAAAGAAAGATTACAAGATATAGTACAAAATATTTAAATAATAAACAAAGAGGAAGCGCACCTAGATCAGGATGTGAATTCCTTCCAACTCAAATAAAAGTGTCTACTATTCAGTGAACAGATGTGAGCATCAATTGCAACAAAAGGGTCATCAGCACAGAATCATTTAGTCTCCAGTTCTTGCAAATATTGCAGACTTTAGACAGCAATAAAACCTTAGACAAAAAGAGGCAGACTCAAATTAACAGATCTTTTAATGCAGGAAGTGCAGTAATGTGGAACATTTAACACTGCTATTGAATGGAGATAATATCTGGGAATTCTTTTCTTAGCCCGAAAACTTCCAAGGTTTCCCCTATTACAATATATATAAAATAATGTTGTGTGTTAACCCCCCTATTGCCAGAATAGACACAACATTTTGTATCTTACTGATCAGAAAGAGGGTTGCTTGTGTGCATCAGATCAGAAGCTTTTGCATTAGACAGTGTTAAAAAAAAGGAACTTTGAATTGTGTTATAGATTTTTACACTCATTAAGAAAACACTCTCCATTTAGCTAACGCTAATCAATTATAATCAAGACAGAGGACATCCAGCAAAATTAAACACAGGGACAGATAATATAGATGAGGGGGTAGAAAATATCTATAAAGGAAATTATTTACACTGTAAGAACAAAACCCCCTATATATTACAAAAAAAAAAAAACTTTACTAAACGTACTCTGTAACATTGGTGTCCCCTGCACTTTTAATATCATTAAAAACATTGTGCTAATTTCT
This sequence comes from Hymenochirus boettgeri, assembly GCA_019447015.1. Classification (NCBI taxonomy): domain Eukaryota; kingdom Metazoa; phylum Chordata; class Amphibia; order Anura; family Pipidae; genus Hymenochirus; species Hymenochirus boettgeri. Next base: position 83,900,848 of record CM033472.1, on the reverse strand, counting down.
CAAAGTGCTTTATACCTTTGAATAACTACTAGGAAAATAAACAAGAATAATTCATGCAGATACAACGGCTAACACTGTCTGCTCTCATACATGGACCTGTGAATTACCAACAAAACAGTATAATAAAGAATCATTTATTTTATGTTTATATTTTACGCATCCCCAGATTTTTATTTATATCTAAAGTGCTTTCAGTACTTTATAAGAAAATAAAGACATATAATATATACATTTATTACTTTTGGCTCTACCAGTGGTAGTACTAGGTAAATGCCTAGTAATTGCCTTTTGGGCAATTTCAAACCGATCTTTATAACCGATAAAGACACACTCTGGGGCCAAACATTGCAATAATCCTCTAAGTAAACTGGATATGCCCCAATGTGCATCGTTAATTGTCATAATTTTAGGCTATTCCAGAAGAACTATATTTATAAATAATTTACATATATATCTATATAAATTAGCTTTAAACTAGGAACAAAGGACAGTGATTTTAGAAAGAGATGTATTGAATAACAAATAATGTACATTATTGCACCAAATAAAGAATATTTTTTTCTATGCCTTTGGCTAGCAATAAACATCATAATTAAAAAAAAAACATTATTCAAAAATGATATGTCGTTAGGCAGTATAATTTTCCAATGGACTTAAAAACCATCATTCCAAGTATCTTCTATGTATACATCTGCCACTCACATCTCTTATCCAATCCAAATTTCATAGAAATTGGAAGCTTGGCTCCCAAGTAAAATACATGGATCAAACATTCAATTAGCAGGACAATCCACCTCACCTCTCTCCTCTTTTGTCCAAAATCTTGCCACATGGGCCGTGAAGGGTCTCCTAATAATTTATCTAGATCACACCTCGGCTGACATTCTTCATGAATTTTAACGGGTGTTCTTTATATGAGATATTATTGCTAATGGCCCATGGCAGGCCTGCTCCATGAATAAAATAGGATCCTGTAGGACCCAGACCCAGACTCTTTAAATTGCTGTTAATACACCAATATGTTTCTGTGTGTGTATGTGTTTAACAGGATACTTAGATTGCAAACTCCTCTTCAGGGTATGGCCCCATGTGAATGTTCAGCACTATAAAAAAAATATAAATATAGTCTCATACACAACAAACCTAATGATTTAGTTCTGCGCATTTTATTTACTTGGATACAACTACTTTATATGTCTTCAGCTCGTGATCTTAGTTTTCACAGCACCAGGATATTAAGTTCACCATCACTAATCTGAGGTTTTTAAGCAGTTTATACAGTATTTGGATCCTTGGGAGACTCCGTAAACAAAATGTCATTAGGAAATGCCTCTGGAACACCCAGTGTGTCCTTAGCAAACAAAGTAGATAAACAAGGCATTTTTCGCCCACGTTCCCATAAGATTATTCAGCAGATGTTGCCAAGATACTGGCTGTTTAGGAGAACAAGTTTTACATCTGAGAAGATACTTAAAACCCTTTGCTAATAACTTTTAGACTGTCTGCCCTAAACAGCAAGGATAAGCCACCTATTATAAAAACAGAAAAAATAATTTAAAAATTCCTTTAAAAATGAATATGCATCAAATGTAAATGTAACATATTGTTTTATTATAGTAACCCTGTAGCCCTTGATGACATCACAGAGTGCTCTGTCATGTGATTTGTTGGTTAGTGTTAGGCATAATTAAGGCATAAAGTTCAATATTCTGCTGAAAAGATATGACTTGCAATATTGATTTAGAAATCACCAGTCAGTTAAATAGGTAGAATCCTGTAGTTTTGCCTCAGTATAACAAGACTTTTCAGATGTTGAATTTAAGGACCCCCAAATTCAACATCCGAACTAACTGAAACTGTGTCTTTTTCTAACCTGGGTAAAAGGAAGTGTAAACTTTTTTTTTACAATTCTTGTTGCTCGTAACCAAAATAATTTTCCTTTGCTGTTGTAACCTATGACCTATTATAAATAATTATGTATATATAATAATATATAATTACATATAAGGTATAATGCGCTCCTTAAAGTGTAATAGAAGAATATTACGTCACCTGACCATATAAAAGCAGAGGGACCGCTAGAGTCATTCCTGTGACTCACCGGAAGGGAATGAGAGTGGTTCCTGTTTACTGCACCTGACGGACTCGGGAACTTCAAAGGTGAGAAAAGTACTTTGGATTTCTGCTTTATCTGTTGCATAGGAAAACAGCTGGGCTTGTGAGTTATGTCTCTAACTTATTAACTTATTAATCTAAGTAATCTAACTTGATTAATGGTAATGGGGAGGTGCAGTGGGATATATTCTTATAAAAAAACTCAACTACAAATACTACAATATTGTCTAGTCGTCAAAAAGATAGCACTCACGGAACTTTAACCATCCAGAAAAATATTTATTGTATACGGTACACGACGCGTTTCCGCTCTCACAGGAGGCACAAATTAGGCACAAATTAGGCAACGTTTCAGTCTGAGGTAGGCTTGATAAAGGCCCTTGACTTATACCAAAACGTTGCCTAATTTGTTGCACAGTAAAATCTCACTAATAAGACCCCTTGAGTGCACATACAATTTCTTTTAACTATGTCTACGCTTTCCTTGATATTAAGTATTAAGAAATGAACAGGGTTATTCAATAAAAGTTCTCTTAAAATTTCGTTTAAAATGGTGCTGATTTTGCCCCAATTTAGATGTTAGCTTTCAATGTTAAAAAAGATCTGATTGGTTGGGGAAAAATTTGCACCATTTTAAATGATAAGAACTTTTATTGAATATCCCTATAAGAATACTAAAAACTAAACTAAAACAGAATTTTTAAGCAACAACAAAAAAAACATTTCTGTAATGAATGTTTTAATGGTGGTTCTCTACTTGAAATGATATTTACTGGCAGATAAAGTGAGGCCCTTCCCTACTAATGGGGCATTTAATATGAGAGCAGGACAGCCAGTCAGCCCAGATGTTGCATCAGAAATGATAGAAACCTCATATCAGTAGTGAATAGACTGCAATAATGTGAATACAGGTGGTGCTAGTAATCAATGAGATATATTCCACCTGCCTATAAACCCTCAGGGACAAACTAGTAAGGGAGAGAGTAGAGTTTTTGTCAATAACTTATCTAAGCTTCTGTGTCATTTATCAATCAGGGCAAGTGACCACACAAGAAAGAAACTGCAGGGGAGCCATTAGGATGTGTCCCTTTCTCTACATACAAATGAACTGCCTGTTGAAGGACAAGCAATACATCTGAGCAATAGCGGCCCAGCTATGTGAACTTCTCACCTCTCCTTTGCCAGAATACCCTGGACCCTTCCCTGGGCCTCTAGAGAAGAAACTGTACAACTAAGGCAGATCAATGTTATGAAGGCAGTTACCAAATGAAACTTCCCATCAACAAATATGTGCTATTTCCATTTATACCATGGTGTTTTGCTTAAAATGTTTTGCTTAAAATGTCAACTAATATGAGGAGAAATTTGACCATTATAAACTGAGTCTTCTGTTTTATTGTTGCATATATCTGTGCTTATTGTCTATGTAAAATAGAATCAAATCAAAGTTAGAGCAAGTAGGGTCTATGAATAAAGCTGGCCATACACTACCTCAACATTACTAACTGGACTAAAATTAAGTGGAGCAGCAGGTTCTACCTGCCAACATTTTTGAAGTGTTTTAAGGCAAGATCATGTTTACGATCGTAATATCAATGACCGGGCTGGGTGGAACATTGCTCAATCATTGGGAGAAAGTGTAGTGTATGGCCAGCATAACATCTTATTCAAAGTATCACTAAATGAACTTTAGCTGTAGCTGTGGAACCAGGCTTTTACCTTTAGAAAGGTCAAATATTTCCTGTATTATAAATCAAATGAGAACTTCTACTATAAAGGCTTGTATGTATGACATTTTTTTTTATTTCTTACATTGCGCCGAACATTAAGCAGTGCATTATATTTATTTAATCTATATGCATCTTGCCCTACCCCCAAAAGCTCAATATCTCAGCACTTTATCTTACACAAACAACCAGTATGTCTTTATGGTTGTGGGAGAGATTAGAGTGCCCAGAGGAAACCCACCTAGGAAGATCTTACAAACTCCTTCCAGATGTTGGCAGAGGATTTAACCCCAGGTCTACAGAGCTGCAAGGTATCATTGCTAACCACTGAGTTACCATGCTGCCCAATAGCGAATGCTGATTTCCATCTTCATTTGAGTTTCTTTAAATGCGTGGACAATACCCAGGTGCATCCTTTTGACACACACACATCACTTACATGTGTGTTGGAGCTACCGCTGAGATTATACTCTTTGTTTTCAAATTATTACATTACATTTTTTCAGGGAATAATATTTTTATCTCTAAATATGAACGTGAGTAGATAAATTTAAAAGAGGGCTGGAAGCATTGATTATTTTTTTAGAAACCATAATTACTGAATATAACAATATATTTTTATAGAAGGTCACGCCATGTATATGGTAATGTTATACATTTCAGCAATTATTTATGTTATTATTGCTCCTTAATTTAATTTAATATAGCATTGTATGCAATACTTTAAAGGGAAACTATAGTGCATCTAAAGTTTTCTTTAAAAACATTTAAAATAAAAAGTACCTGAGACAGGGAGGTAGGATTGGTGCTTTTTACCTCCCAATATCATTTCTATGAGGAGCAGCAGGACAAAGAAAACTGCTTCTGCCACTATTCCTGTGTGCTTCAGCACTATCTTTAATATAGAATGGCCCAGGGCCATAACCTGGCAGATGAACAATGTATGTGCTATAGCTTCTCAACAAAACAATATTGGGAGGCAGGAATAATCAATCCTATCTCCTTGACCCAGGTGCTTTTTATTTTTAAAAAGTAAATGCTTGTTATACAAAAGGCAATACTTCAGACATACTATGGTTGGTCTGGCCAAAATTGGCTGAAAACTAGACCAGACATCTCAATAATTTATGACAGATTATGCATATAAATCTAGGTACATACATGCAATTGTGCATAACCTGGCAGATGAAAACTGTATGTGCTGTAGCTCCTCAACAAAACAATATTGGGAGGTGGGAATAATCAATCCTCTCTCCTTGCCCTAGGTGCTTTTCATTTTTAAAAAGTTAATATTTACAGTATAGTTATCCTTTAATAACTAACATATACTGTATTTATTTTTTTAGTCTAATTGGTCATTATTAATACATGATCATTTTCCAGTCATTTTAAAATGATTATCTTTGAAATTAACATTGTTATGATTAGGCTGTAATAGTAATTGCACAAATAACTTAACCTATTTAGGTTTCAACAACCTTAAAGTGTCAGTTGCTCAATTAACTGCAATAGATAAATAGAATTTTAAAGAAAAACTAAATATAAATATAAACTATATATTTTTTTAAAATTTAAAATGAAAAGTACCTGGGGCAGTGGGATAGGATTGGTAATTCCTATCTCCTGATATTGTTTCTTTGAGGAGCAACAGTGCAAAGAAAACTGCTTCTGCCAGGCTTCCTCAGTGCTTCAGCACTATCTTTAATACAGGAAAGCCCGGACACTGACCTGGCAGATGAAAACTGGAAGGGCTGGCGCTCCTGAAGGAAATGATACTGGGAGATAGAAATAATCAATCCTACCTCCCTGGTACTTTTTATTTTTACAGTGTATTTTTCCTATAATGCATATTTTATCTTATTGAAGAAACAAAGGTTTACTAGTTTGTTCAATGCTTGGTTAAAACCATAATGCTTCAAAGTAAATAAACCAAAAAATGCGTTACCATAAGGGGCTAATAACTAAATAGATGTTAACAGCTTAATAAGTGATTAATAGCCATAATTCGGAGTTTTGTAAAACAGCAGTTTGCAATAGAGATGGGATCCGGGTATGACTCGGACCAGACACAAGCGCATTTACGTTTTGGATTTTCATGATTTTCCAGAGATCTGTAAATCTGAAAACAGAACCAAACTTTCAGCCATCTCTAGTTTGCAGTGATAAAGGATTTTTTTCCCCCCTCTAAGTTTATCAATTTTAATTGTAATCTTTATCATTTAATTTGTGAAGAATACTTATATCAGGAGTTTTAGGCCTCAGGGTTAAGGCTCATACACACGTGTGATCATGGAAGCCGACCCATGACATACGATGTGTATGCACAGCTGTTTTGGTCAACAATCGTGCCGTGTATGGGTGCTTTGTCTCCCAAAATGGCAGTTCAGTCAGGGCTCGATGATGATCCGCCTGTCTGATCAGGCAACAAGCCTCGACCAAACTGCCATTGCACGTGTGTATTGCGTGATGGGATTACTTATGGGACACAAATCACTAAAAGCCTTCTGCTTTGCCATGTGAGGGTAGTTGTTCACCTGAGCTACTTACATATAGAATTACGATAGCGAGATTCATTTCTAACTGTGAAGCTTTATCCTTAAGATCACAACAAAATTGGATAGTGACTGGATAAACTGCTAGAATATTGCAGCTGAGGTTAACTCCCCTCCATGGAACAATGCAATCTCCCTAGGAAGTGAACAGTTAACTTGGGTACACACAATACCAATCTTTCAAAGATGACAGACAGAATCTGTAAGTCATAAGCGTTCTCTTTATATAAAGTATAGAGAGATCGCTCGTGGCTGCCATATACACAACGATCATGGCCGTCTCCCTATGCTTCAGTATAGGGGGCAGACTGCAACCGAGGGAAATTTTCTATTTGCAACAACAATTTCTGATGCCAACTCTAAAGTTTCATTAAACGTTATGAACGTATACACATTGCCGAATAATTAACAATCCTGTTGGTACCAACAGAATTGGACTTTTATCGGTAATGTGTGTACCCAGGTTTAGACACCAAGATGCACATAAAAACATCACCAGTGAGCATATGGGCTGTTGCCTGGATATTGCTGTGTTCAGAAGCCCAGATCCAGATATTAATGAACAGAACAAGGAGACAATCTGCCCCAATATCATTTGATAAACACAGTGTATACAATCTTACAACAGACATCTATATTTATTTCTGCAGTGTTATTATTTCAAATCTAAATTTTTATTTGAAATTTTAGTCTTGCTTACCCTTTAAACTATTCTGTTCACTTTTTGTTAGGATACACAAGGCTAGCATTCTGGACCAGCGTCACGCAGACCTTCTATAGAAGACCATAAAAGATACTTTCCATGTCTATTTTCTCGTAAATACTGCTGGTGCCAAATAATAGAATAGGGATGCACTAGGTGATCTTGAAGGTTAATGGTGAAGTGCATGATGGGATATAGCAGTTGTTTTAGAATGAGTAGAGGACAACAATTAAAGTTGATACATAAATTAAAAATAGACTAGATAATTGACATAAAAAAAAACAAAATTACACAGAACAAGGGGACAGGCCCAGACAGAATGAAAAAATGGCAAAAGTCTTTCCAGATAGAATTTACAGCAGTCTAAGAATTCTTTAGATTCTCCTGACTGGACAATAGGTGTAAATACATTTTTTCGAGTGCAGAAGACAGATGAGAGGTTTACATGAAATGTATCTCTACTTTATATAAAATATGACAATAAAATGAGCCAGTTACTGAAGAGAAGATTTGGGGTACGGCTTTTCTTTCAAAAATATTGTCTCCGTTCAAAAGCCAACTAGATATAATTCACCATTAGATATTGTTTACCATCATTCTGATAATATAATATTAATATAATGAGTGGTTATAAAGCTATTTCTTTTGGTTTATATGAAAATGTAAAGGAAAATAAATATCGGGGCAGCTGCAATAAAGAGTGCAAAAGTTGGCTTATGCTATATTTCTGCAGCAACCAATGAAAGGTTATCTAACTGCATTAACCCATTTAAAAACTAATATCTGATTGGTTGCTGCAAATTAATAACACAGACAGCTATGCCTTACCTTCTGTTCTTTAATTAATAGATGTGGAGCCAGGAATGAAGATAGAACACACTTACCTTTCATGTGATCCACTGCAGCAGAACTGACAGGTCCCGACTGCTTCCTGGTTCTGATTAACTATAGCGCGCATGCGCGATAATGCGAGCTATAAATAAACAGAATCAAGAAACGGTAGGGAATTTGAGTGCTGCTTCGGAGGATCACGCAAAATGTTAGTTTGTTCTATCTTCGTTCCTGGCTCCACATGCATTGATTGAAGAACCTCAATCAATGCATTAAAGGAATAGCATTGAACTATGGGTATCTTTTGTTTCCTTGTTGGAAGACATATACAGTATATGTTTATATATTATTAATGAAATGATTAAAGTTATTGGTCTGCCAGGTCGGATCACTAATGATCCCTGTCTGAACATCCATACATGTACAAATTGTTGGCTAAAATGCCTGTTCAATGTGGAATCGAGCACTGCGTGCAAAATTGTATGTCTGTACCTAGCTCTAGACTGTATTGTTGGGGATTTTACCACGGAATATTAAACCAGAAACAGACAAGTGAAAAACAGACCAGTAGCCCAACTTTTATTATATTTCCATTCATTACCAATTTCTCTATTCCACTCTCCTGTTTATTTGCTTACCATTTTTCTATCTCCCCCTTTCTCTCTAAACTTTAATATTTCCAATTTTGTTTAACAAGTGACTGGAGCCTCCTCTGATGCCTAAGCCTTGAGTATTCCTGTTGTCCTAGCAGGGCAATCTGACCCTGTGTGTACTTAATGGCCAGTACACACATATGGCCTAGCAGCGCAATCTGACCCTGTGTGTATTTAATGCACAGTACACACATATGGCCTATCAGCGCAATCTGACCCTGTGTGTACTTAATGCACAGTACACACATATGGCCTAGCAGCGCAATCTGACCCTGTGTGTACTTAATGCACAGTACACACATATGGCCTAACAGCGCAATCTGACCCTGTGAATACTAAACACACAGTGCATGTACATGTCTATTTTTTTGATCATTACAAGCCTTTTAAAACTCTTTCAGGAATCTTTACAAATAAAAAGATACTTGATGATACATTACAATCAGAAGTAATTTGTTTTAAAGCAAACACGATAAATATTAAAGGGAAACTATAGTGCGTATAAAGTTTTTTTCAAAAACAGTTAAAATAAAAAGTAGCTGAGGCAGGGAGGTAGGATTGGTACTTTTTACCTCCCAATATCCATTCTATGAGGAGCAGCAGGATGAAGAAAATTGCTTCTGCCAGTCTTCCTGTATGCTTCAGCACTATCTTTAATATAGAATGGCCCAGGGCCATAACCTGGCAGATGAACAATGTATGTGCTATAGCTTCTCAACAAAACAATATTGGGAGGCAGGAATAATCAATCCTATCTCCTTGACCCAGGTGCTTTTTATTTTTAAAAAGTTAATTTTTACAGTATAGTTGTCCTTTAATCTTGCTAGTTATACAAAAGGCAATACTTCAGACTGACAGGCGTTGTAATACTATGGTTGGTCTGGCCAAAATATTGAATGGAATTTTTGCAATGACAGATATTTTTCAGCCATTTTATTACCAAAATTGGCTGAAAACTAGACCAGACATCTCAATAATTTATGACAGATTATGCATATAAAGCTAAGTACATACATGCAATTGTGCATGAGATGCCTCTCTACATAAAGAACGGATGTTTTTGTGTGCAAAATCCAGCTTCAGACAAAAATGCTGTGCGGCTTTCTTTTCTACCAACAAACTAGAAAGTAATATGCTGCTTTGTATATCTGTTAGGTGGTAGTTGCCTAATAAAAGGCACTTGGTGCATGAGGAAAAGCTCCATATAGATAAGAACTGCTTTGTGAATTCCAACCAGGACTTTTCCAAATTCACAAAAACTCGGCCAATGGTAAAATCATCCCAGCTGGAATTTATGAATTCTATTCCCTTTACATTTTCCAATTAGACAGAATATTAATTCTGTACATTACGCAGAGACAAGAGCGTACGTTTTTTGTTTTTCTAAACATTGATAATAAAGATAAAGCTTTTTATTCTGGAAATAAATAAAATATATGTTTAAATGTCTAATTTAACTTTTAAAACTTGTATAATAAATTATAAACGTTTTTTCATCCTGAACTAGCTTAATTAGCTACAGCGTCCCTTTAATGGTTAAATCTGAAACCTTCCTTATTTTACCAAGAGATAGGAGGATGTAGAAGGTGTTTGCAATGGTCCCCCTAATCAGGGCTGCTGCATCTCTGCCCAGTAAGTACCATGATTTAAACACACACAACAAACGCCTGTTGGAAAAATGTTGTATTTGATTACTTGATTAAAATTACAGTATTTTCTGCTATTCGTCAGTAAAACATTAATGGAAGTGGACTCCCAACTTTCATAAGAAAGCGCATAAACCGTCCATTTCCCACTAATACAAAATGGAACACACCTCACTTTGTTCTCCTATTCAAGAATAGAGAGATTTTTCATTTAACCCTATCACTGCAAAAGGAGTCTGCAACACTGTGCAAAGCAACTCAACGCACATCCTTTTGCCAGTAAACAGTGTTAAGGAAGATATTTACATTATCTTTGTTAATGAAAACAAGAATATTTCCTCACTTTATATTTATATATATTTATATATGTACAAGCATCTATATTTTGAATTTTTTTTCCCCCACAGAAAGTTGTTCAAGATGCTAGATTTAGCAGCATTGGTGAAATTCCAGCACATTTTTGTGTTTCTAAAACTGAATATATCTACAAGGCAAAGAAAAATCCAAGGTGTGAATTGCGACAAAATATACATTTTTTTTTCATTTGTCAAATAATATCTGTGCCTGTCACTGTACACATAATTTAAAACAGTGGAGACAAGTTAAAAGCACAAGACAACTACTAAAGAATAAAAGGATGCCGTAGGAGGGAAAAAATTGTGGAAAAAAAATATATATCACACCAGAGTCCTGATAAAGATACATTTCCCACCCCACCCTCCAGAGTTAATTGCAAATAGGAGAAATGATTTGCCCTTGAAATGTGCATTCATATACAGTAAGAGTCCGTTTCCCAGGTGACTGTATGCATTAACACAAGGGACCATGTTAAAACTAGAATATATAAAATAAGTTAATGCCAAAAATCAACTATCAAGACTTGCAAGTTGCCATAAATGTTACAGCATGTATACACAACTCTAGTCTATTAGTATTTAGTTCAAAATACAGAGACCAAAGTTAGCGCTTGCATTTGTATGCAGAGCTAAGTTATATCACTAATAAATACGCTCACTTAAAACTCTAGAAGGTGACCATGATACAAAAATGCCTTTATGGTTCAGTTCACAGAAGGGAAGAAAAAAAAAAAAGGGCGCAACCTCTGGCTGCATTAAATGTCCACAAGTATCTCTGCGCTAATTTGTAGCAATTTCTTTGCTGTCCTCCACAAAGCGCATAAATCTGAAAGATGTGCCATTTTCGCTGCTTGCTAACTTCTCCAGACCAGCTAGAGGTGCATTTGGTTCAGAGTTCTGGAGTTTTTCTAGGCTTCCAGTTAAGCCACTGATAGGGGAGCTCCCACCATTTCCCAGACTTCCAGCCATTGGAGTAATGCCACCATTCTGAATAACAGAAATCTCATTGGTCTTCATAGCTAAGCCATTGGAGAGAGCTGCAGCATACTGATTCCAGAAATTTGAAGGATCGCCATTCCCTGCTCTTACAGCCAAATCCTTCTGGAATATTTCAGGGAATTTAGGATTTCCTCCTAGAAATGCCATAGGTCCATCAACAGAAAGCCTTCTTCCTCTTCTCGCAGGCGTGCTGTTCCACATGTGAGTTCCCATATGAACCTGAAAAAAACAAACAAAAAAAATGGGTAAATTATTCTGGTTACAATTTTTTTTATCCCATTTTCCATAAAAAAAAATAAAATACTGAAAACCTAAATATAATGTCCATACTAATTCCCTTTCTCTGATCAACAATGGTCTTATTAAAAGGACAAATACAACACCCTAGTATTTTGTGATAATGTTTAACTTTGTTTCAAATGCCCTATTGTTAAAATGTTGTCAACGGGCTCATAAGTATCATTGACAATTTGCATTACACAAGCTAAAACGAAAATTAGAAATAAAAAATTAAAGCCTACGAACTTGAGAAAGAAGAAAATGGTTTTCTGAATCTCTGATTACTCTAAAGATCTTGCTTCTGGACGGAATGGTCTTAGATTAATTATTCATCTCACGTTTCTGACAGAGATCTCTAGGGACATTCTCTGTCAACACCATGTGTACATATGTAAAGTGCTCTGCTACTGTTGGAAATAAACGAGTCATACATGCTCCAGGCAAGTAGCTTGTTTACATACAGAATTATTGCACATTTTGCAGCAATTAATATTTAAATACCAGAAATATAAAAATGGGTCCTAAGCAGTAACTTATCTGTTCTAAGCAATTATTAACAATTTAGTAAAAAGATTAGTATATAGATGGGATTATGGGGATAGATAGATAGCTAGATAGAAAGCTAGATAGAGATAGCTAGATAGATTTTTTTTTTTTTAGATTTAGAAATGTGTGTATCAGATAGATAGATAGATAGATAGATAGATAGATAGATAGATAAGATTTAGAAATGTGTATCAGATAGATAGATAGATAGATAGATAGATAGATAGATAGATAGATAGATAGATATAGATAGATTTAGAAATTTGTGTATCAGATAGATAGATTTAGAAATGTGTGCATTAGATAGATAGATAGATTTAGAAATGTGTGCATCAGATAGATAGATAGATAGATTTAGAAATGTGTGTATCAGATAGATAGATAGATAGATAGATAGATAGATGATTAGATAGTGATAGATATTATGTAGATAGATAGAAGATAGATAGATAGATAGATTTAGCCTGTCTGTATGTACTCGCTCGCCTAGCTACTAGATCGCTCGCTGCTCGCTCGATCGCTCGCTCTGACTCGTCTCGACTCGCTCGCTCGCTCCTACGCTCGTTCGTAGTGCTCGTTTCGCCTGTAGTAGATATCGATAGATAGATAGATAGAATAATCGAGATATGAAGATTAGATAGATATATAGCTCGATTAGATAGCTCGACCAGACAGACAGATATGTGTGTTATCACATCGCAGGCATAATATTCAGTAAAAATGAAATGATGGAATAATCTGTAAAGATGAAGATGTTTTAAATAAATTTGAATGTTTTTAATGTCCCTGGTTTGAAGAGTTAATGCATTCCAGATCCATGTTTTTAAAGTACAAAGATAGAACAATCAGTCTGCATGTCTGTAACATGTTCCAAAACTTAACTAGCAGAGAGGCTACTTGTAATTAACAAATATAAAGATTAAAGGTAAACTATTAATAACAATATTAATTATTGGTCATATCCTTAAACCAAACAAATCCAAGATTTAAACTTTGCGAAGCTTTCTTTGATGCTGTTTGAGCATCTTAATTCCTGTTGAAAATCAGTTTCTACTTTAAAGATGTTAACTGGAAACAGATTCCAAACTTCTAACTTGCATTGAATGTGATCCCTTGATGGCCCCAAAGGACAGTACTGTCCAAAAACTATGGGTGCTATAAATAGAATTAAGATTGCATTAATGGATTGTATAAGCACCTTTATAAATGGAAATACTGTGATGGATTCTGGGAATAAATTGGTATAAGTTGTAAAATCCTTTCCACAAATGGGACAATTGTTGTAAATTTATTTATATAATTTATTAGATAATATAGTGTTATTCTACCAAAGCAGTCATTGGTCCACACATCTGTGCAGATGAGGCATATGACTCATAGAAAATAAAGAAATAAAACTTCAATATATTTTTAAATGTAAAAATGTCGCTATAGATTAATTGGAGCCCAAATTTAAATAAAGGGCAATTTTATTTTTCCTTTAAACTTAGGACTTTGGGTTTCGTGGTATAGCTAAATAACATGACCAACACAGACTGCAGCATTTAGCCAAGCTCATTTCAGAGATTTCTCAGCTGATGGAAATATATAAAATATTACTTGAAGAATGACCGTCTACATTATAATTTAAAATTATAATAAAAATTCACTTTAAATCTTTGACACTTTTTCAAGACCTTAAACATACTGTTTTTTGTTTTGTTGAGTTTGTATTATGCATGGCTGGTACATAAGGCAGTAAAATTCTTTTAAGAAACTAGTCAACATTACCAATTTAAGGAAATCAGAAAAGCCACAACTACTTGTGTAGAATGATGGTTCCCTTTCAATAGACAGAATTTTGCACAGGCTGCGCTAGATGGAAACAACGTTATACTAGTCCCAAGTCACTCTATTGGGGATCTATATCAAATCAAAAACAAACATAGCAAATCATAAAAGAAACCATGAAGGTTATAGCTAAACGTGTCTCTAAGGCTCTTATTTTGACAAGCAAAACGTGGGGTTCCTGAGCCACTACTATCCCCCAGGACTAAAGGTCCTCTAATTATAGACTCCTACTGCTGCTCTAGGAGTTCTGATTTAGTGATATTAGCCTGTAAAACAAACTATTTTTGTAAAAAAATGGTCCCAAGTTTTAGTGAGTCATGTGACACTAAAACAAATAGATAAGCCATTTTTTAAGCAAATAATTTACAGGATATTCAAGGCACTTAAATATTGAATACTGATATTACAAGTACTCCTGGCCACTTTAGAAAAAAATCTGCAGTCAGCCATTGAAACATAATGAAAACTTATGCAGACAAATGTATTTAAAATGTGGCCAGCAACTCCTAAAAGCTTTCCCATGAAACTAATTCCCTTGAAAATGACCAATGCCACCCAAGTAATAGTAAACGTCTGTCTGGACTCAAACCAAATCTTGTTTTTTATGTCTGCAATTTGGTTTGCGAGCAGCCAATCACATTGCTTCTTGCTTCTCAACAGTATTGGAAACTGGTAATAGTAGTAAAATGTCAGGTAGCAAACACTTCATGTATGACATTACATTAAGATGATTTTAAATGCATTTCAGTCTCTTTCAGCATATATACAGGAGCAGTCAATACACTCTCTGCTCTATTCTGTATACTTGTAACATTTGTTAAGATATTGGGCAGGCTGGTTGTGAGGAATGTCACAGGAAAATCTGCAGGTTAGTAATGTATAGGCACCGTAAACTGATAAAATGTCTGCAGATATTTGATAGAATACACAAATGAACATTGAATCTATCAAGTGTGTACTGGGTGTATGGCCAGCATTTAGGTGCCCGTACAATATACTTTACCTTCAGATGTTCCCGCAATGCTTTCCCAGACGTTCATAAGATGTCCGAAGAACCACCTGACCTGTACAATCAACTTGCGATTGCAAAATGAATGGGCCAGGCGGGAATATCTCAGGAACGTCGGAAGGTATGAACTGCTGCATTACCACTCAAATCAAATCAAAAAGAGCTTTATTGGCAGGATCAATTTACATTTTGACATTGCCAAAGCAAAGAAAAATAATAAAACACATTGGTATAGAGGGGTTTACAGTAGGGGGTAATGGGTATCAATGGATAAGTAATATATGGACAGTACTATAATGGGTATATTGGGTTTCAGTCCTGGGATATTATGATTGGGGAAGGATAAATGGATAATTGGGCAAGTAGTCCATGGATGCACCTCGTAGTCTGTGACATGCCGTTACACAGAGTGCCCCAATATTTACTGTGGCACTCACTCAGTTGTTCCTTCGCAATACACTACCACTCACTCAGTATTAGTATATAACAGTTTATATAACAATCCATTTAAACTAAACTAATAAAAAAGCTTCACTATAATGGGAAACTATCTATCTATCTCTCTATCTATCGCTATCTTAAATGTATATAAATATAATGTATTTAACAGTTTATTTAAACTAAGCTAATAGAAAGGGCTTCCCTAAGACAGGGCATTTTACGTTCCCCCTGGGTAATTTTTTGCGTATTTGCATATGAAGTCTCCAGCTAGCAGCTGCCTATAGCTGTAGAATTGGGAAACGTGATCCCCTTGTTCCACTGTCCTGCAGAACAATGTGGGTGGAGCTGGAAGTCACTAGTTAGGGTTCTGCTGGGTGTCTGAAGATGATGTTGTGATGAAGCGTGGACTGAATAGAACTAGAGCCATCTGCTACAGACACCCAATGAAAAACCAAAACCTGAGAAACACACGGAATCTTTCATTCTTTTTTTCGTCCTACAGTAAATGTGGGTTACTTTTCTGAATTCACTATTTCTATAACCAACTACATCAAGAAGATGTTGTTACACAATCACTAAAATGCTCTAGATTAAAAGTGAATGCAAATAGTAGAAAGAACAATAAGTTTTATTTCAATATCACAACCAACTCTATCACAGTCACAGGTTTGTTCTCTCAATGGCTTCTCAGCAATCTAAGAAATAATACATTTAGCACTTAGCCCTTCAGTTCTTTAGCTAAACCAAATCAACAAACTTGTCTTCTTGCTAATATTACACTATACAAAGTACCACAACTCAATCTGGGATCTGTGCATTACTTCTAGAAACAATGTAAATGCCACATCACTGTCTATTTCACACCTATTTAATAAAAACATGCAATATATCCCAGTACAGAATCGTATCATCTCTCTCACTTTCCTGCAGCTACAGCGAGATTGTGAGGTTTCCTTTGAAGGAAAACTGTCATTCTTTGCAAGCCATTTGGCCTTCTTTCCCTAAAGACCTCTAACTGCTACTATAGTGCAGCACTCCAGGGACACACACACACTCATGTCAAAACTATGCACATGCAGTGTAAAAATGCCAGAAGGTTAATCAAATATTTTGAACAAATTGTGCCTACTGAGTGCAGCAGGAACGTTTTCCCCTCACAGTGGTTTGATGAAGATCGAAAAAGCTAATGACATTCTAGAAACTTTCTATTTTATGGTTAATATGTTCCATTTATGTTCCATTTATTACGAACATTCCTTTAGTTGGAATAAACATCTGAAGATTGGGTGAAACAAATCAAATCTGCAACTGGTTTTTAATTCTATTTTTCATTATATATAAATTGTAATGCTTTTTAAGACTATTTTATTGCTTCTCTTTCCATCCTTTTTTGCCACCCTTTTCATGTACGGTATCTGTCTGGTTGCTAAGGACAGTTGACCTTAGTTACAGAGTTAGATAATAGTTAAAATGCCTACAGCTAAATATTATAAACTACTTATAAACCACAATAAATACATATACAAAATTAAAATCAAAATCAGAAATGAGACACTTAAAGCAACCACAAAAACCACATCAATTTAAGACTGATTTGAAAGACTGAGAGAAAGAAAGTATCCCATTTAGTTTTCTCTATGAAGATCTATATTTCTACTACAACAACAAGATTCTCTTTTAATTCGAACAACAATAAGACTCTCTTCCAAATCATAGTTTTGCCCTTCCCCGGGCTTATATCGATTGGAGCATTTTGCCATTCTGTTTGCATAACGTTTTACCTGGACAATGACCTGCCATTTGGTAGAATAAGAATTTCTAATAAATGTCTATATAACTTACACTCACATATTCAGTTATTTATAGGACTCAGCTAACTTGATTGACCTAAAGATCAACATGTTCTAACGTCGATAATAAGTTGTCATTGTTGGAAAATAATTCATTAACAGGTGTTATTATTTTTTAATGTATTTACATACACGGAGGTTTAGGTCTTGTCTGCCCTGGACTGTTTAACTTATGCACATTGAATCTGTGTTTAGAAATATAAGAATCTATTGATAATATTGAAATTTGTTAAATAACGAACAAGGACTGTATTATGCTGATACAAGTGCTGAAACCTGCACTTATAATTCCTAGTATTGCATATAGTCATACAGTAGTGTAGAGAGTAGATAACTGGAGTAGATATCCACATAAAGTAACATCACAGTGTATATAGTTAAAGCAGTCTGAGCAGTTGCCTTGATCATACAGTGAAGAGCCTGTACTGACGTACAATAATCCTGCTATGCACAGTTGGAACCGTTTTGTTTTTCAATAGTTCTGTGCATATATAAACTAAGTACTTTATGCAAACCACCATCAGAGTATTTACATTTTATGGCTGAACTATAAATATCACAGCTGTAAATATGTTTATAATTCACAGTATAATCCCCCTTAAAAAGACAGTGAGAGAAGGTATTGCATTTTGTACCCTATCACATTGGGTGACACCCCCCCCTTTAACAAATGCGTGACCCCCCCCCCCTTTAACAAATGCTGGGCTAAGTCACTGAAAGTGCAATGCATTCTCTAAGTGATTGCAATGCTGGTCGGCAGATCTGCCTGTGACCTTTACTCAGTGACCAACAAGTTGCAATGGTCATTTAGTCATTAGTGGCCTAAATCTGACCAACTTTAGCAAATATTGAAACTATACTGTGAGGATCAAAAAAATCAATTGTCACTTCTTATATTAAATTTGATCCCCTTGTAAAATGGAATCAGCTGTGCATTGTTTTCATGCAGCTGCTGGCTGATAACTATCAGTCTACTCCACCATTGTTGGCCTAGTGTAAGTGATGTAGAAGGTTTCCTTTGCATTTTGGGAGGTTACAATGAATTGTTGAGCAAAGAAAATCTGCACATCATGCTAAGCACAGAAAATTACTTCATATCTTTCATTTGGAATGTGCAGCTCTTTCATTTGGAATGTGCAGCAGCTGCATTTAGTCCTCCTCATATACTATAAATAGCCTGGTGCAAGAGCAGGCCTTCTGGCATATTTACCGTTGGAGCTGCCATACCGAATGCCATATAAATGAAAATTAAACTTTACAGGTAGGTTTTTGAGATCCTGCTTGGCAAGGTGGAAATTCTATCAAAATTACTGTTCTATCAAATATGTTAATTTTCTGTATAAAATAATAATTCAAAAATCATTCTTAGAGATTGTATAAAAGAACAAAACTTACTTTAAGGTTGCCTTTTGTAGTAAATGCTCTTCCACATATAGTGCAGGCAAATGGCTTTTCACCTGTGTGTGTCCTCTCGTGGATTTGTAAAGCACTGGAAGAAGAGAAGGATTTCCCACATACATTGCAGTAATGCTGCTTAGGAGTCCTTCTGGCCAAAGAAGGGAGGAGAACTGGAGATGTAGCAGAAGATGGCAAAGATCCTGATGAGATTATAGTTGTTGGCTGTTCTTTGTTGTCCTGAGGAGAGCCATGCATGAAACCATTAAACTCAGTCTTTATTATAGTTGCCAGTGGATTAGGTGTTGATGGAGCTGTTGTGTTCGGGGTCATGTTAGAACTGGGTTCAAAGAGTTGTGATGGTAGATCCCTCATCTGGTGAGTAAGCATATGTTGTTTCAAGTTGCCCTTTGTTGAAAAGCCACGATTGCAGACTGTACAAATAAATGGTCTTTCTTTGGTATGGCTTCTATAATGAATGTCCAAGGCACTCTGACATGCAAAGGTTTTTCCACAGATATCACATATAGTATTTTTAAATTTATTCCTTTCTCTGAATGGAAATAGCACACCCATAGGCTCTTCTTTAATCATTTTATCTGTGTTACTGGATGTCAAGTCTATAGCCCCCCCATTAGCAGGTGTTGGGGACATTCCATTGGGTAGGTCAAGGAGTAAAGCTTTTTGCAGCTTTTCCTCTGTGTTTGGTGATTTCAGATAGTCATTTGTGCTGTTAGAGGGAGACAAAGCGTGCATGGAGTACGTAGACTCAGAGGCAGCAGGGCTTCCAGCACTTTGGCTTTCCATATCACCGCCAAGAGATGAGGAGTCATTTGTCATTCCATCACCCTCAACAGAACCATTTTCAACTGACTTCAGACTAGCTTGGAGTTGTTCAGCAAGTCCAGCATTGATCATCTTCATCTGGTTTTCTAATGCAGCGACACTTGAGATTTCCGGTGGTAGTGGAGAAGAAGTTAGACTGTCTTGTGATGCATCTACAGACTTAGGGGTGTCAGGGACACTGCTATCAGGACAATCTTCCATATTTTCATCTGAGAAATTGTCTAAATCATCAATGGTTTTTTCATCAAAAGACCCAGTATCTGATTCCATTGAGTCAGGATAGTTTTCAGCAACAGGGGTATTAGGAATCTGCCCTCCCATATGCATCCTAATATGTTGCTGCAACACAACTGCGTTTGTAAATTTCTTTTGACAGATGGGGCATGAATGTTGTACTCTAAGAGGTGGCATGGCACGGTGGACACTGTAGTGAGTCTTTAAATTTCCTTTTGTTGTAAAAGCACGACCACACACTTTGCATTTAAATGGTCGTTCTCCAGTATGAGTCCTATAATGCATTTTAAGAGCACTCTGGCAACTCAAGACCCTGTGACAGATAACACACTCATTTGGGTCACTTGCCTTTCTGTCAATATTTTCTACAAGCTGTTGAAGCTTTGAAGTCTCAGATGCTGGTGCTGCATCTAAAAGTCCTCCAAATGGAAACTTTGCTTTAAATTGTTCTGACATCAGAGGCAAAAGTGGGTTTGGAAAACTAGCTGAAGGACCAGAGTCAGGTGTGGGAGAGCAGACTGAATTATTCAGGTTAGAAAGAGAATTTAAATGGTCTGAATTGTGTTCTTCTTTGTCTAAGTTAGGGGTCCTTGCAGCCTCAGTCTCATCTGGAACATCATTATTTTTTTTAAATACTGGTTCCGTAGATGCCATCTCACTTTGTACTGAATCAGGTGGGCTAGCGGTAGCATGACTAATAGATATAGGTTGTGGCTCCTCAGTTTTAATAAATGGGGTTAAGCTGGAAATAGTTGGTGGTAGAGGCATACCCACAGATGTTGTTAGTGTTGGTAAAATGGGTTTAGTGTCCAACCAGTTTGTTGCAGGCTTCTCTGGTGGGATGGACATCCCATATGGAATACCTGTGCTTGTAGGGATATTGTCTAAATGTTCCGGCACTGGGTAGGGATTCATCTGAATATGAGGATATTTCTCTTTGTGACGTTGAAAATGGACTTTAAGATTCCCTTTGGTGGAAAACCTGTTTCCACATATGTTGCATTTGAATGGTCTTTCTCCAGTGTGAGAACGAAGGTGGATCTGCAAGGCACTGTCACTGCCAAAAACCTTAGCACAGAACCTACACTTGTGCTTAAAGAATGCCTCATCGGAAGGACTTTTTGTTTCAAACCCACTCACACTGGGTGGCTTACTTTTCCTCAGTGAGTTTAAATCTTCTCCTGTTGTTCCTATGCTTGGTAATGTGCTGGGAAAAGGTGTGGTATTAGGGGCAGACTGAGGTAGTAGTGGATTAGATGAAGGACTCAATAGACTACTTATTGCAAAAGCTGGTGATGATGGTACAGGTGGTGGTGGGTTACTGACCTGTGTGCCACCAGAGCTAGAAGGTACTTTCTCTGAGGAAGGTGGAGAAACGGATGCTGAAATTGCATTTAAATTTGGAGAGGGGCTGCTGTTGGGTGGGGCTGTGTTAATGGGATTGCTCTGAGGTAGCTGTATCTGGGTTAGTTGCTTCATACCACTGATGCTGGCTGACTGGCTAGCAAGACTTTGTGCTAAGCCAGCTGCTGCAGCCAACTGCTGGGACAAATGGGAACTCAAAGTAGTCAGTGGAGTGGCAGATACCCTTAAAGACCCTTGAGGGCCACTAGATGAAGTGGGCATCTCTGCGCTCTGTGATGCCAATAGTAATATTTGGTGACGGATTTGTTCAATCAGATGCAACTGGTGAATTTGCTGCTGCTGCAAGGCCAGTAGCTGCTCCATCAGTGCAGGAACTGCCTGCTTATTGTTTGTTGCCCCCTTAGTTTTGGCTTCTTGAGAGAACTGTGCTACTGCCACTCTAGTGCTCTGAAGGTTCTCAATTATGACATTGCTATTGATCACAGAAAAGTTACCCAAGGCTGTCAGATCCCTTACTTGAGGTAGTGAAGTTGTGATAGCTGAGGTACCCAATGTGGGATTATTACTGCTTGAATCACTATTGTCCACTTTGCTAGAACTACTGCTACTATTGTTAGCTTCGGAAATCTCCACCTCCATGGATTCTTCTTTGTCAGCCTTGCCATCCTCACCATGCTCTGAAAGGTCACTGCAGTCTGCTTGATCTGAGTTATTAACTGTGTCATTCATGTGCTCATCAGGATTATCCGAGGGGGGACTAGGAGAGGTGATTTCAGCGGGTGGTGCTGGATTTTCATTCACAATTAGAACCAATTGATTTTTATTAGTGCAGTTCTTCTTGTGTTGCAGCAAATCTGATAGTTCAAAGAACTCTGCACAACATCTGCTACAGACATGCGCCTCCTTGTTCTTGGGTGTCCGATGGATTTGACTCCTATCTGTGTTTCCTAAAATAAGAAAAATTCAGAATCATTATAAACGTAAAAACACTGTTATTCTAATGCTGTTTTACATATATAACAATAGAATGTTTAAAAAAACAAGGACACAGATCGTTTCTTAAGACGATCAACTGTATTTTTTTTTTTAATCAAAAGGAGAGTGAACCATTAACACTAGTGTCTTTGATTATCATTTACTTCAAATAATCCATCAAAATATAAAATAGTATGAGACATTTGGCAATAATGAAATTCCATAGGAAATATAGATTTCCAATATTTCATGCCCCTTATTGTCTAGTTGTCCGCTAGGCGCAAATCAACAATTTGAAGGACTCATTAAACATTCTAGTTCCTGTCAACCCTCTTCATTTTTAGTGGCCTCCATTATACTTGACAGTTTGGTTACTTGTAAAGCATTTAGACACCCAATCACAACTTAAAGAACTCAACAAACTGAAATGAAAGGAAACACACACACAGTAAAACATATGGATCTATCATGTGTTTGCAACACATACTAAGTATAGCATTGTAGTAAAACAGGGCTGAACAAATCATGCAATTATTTAGGAGCCTGCTCCAAAAAGTTAGGAGCCAGCAACTTTATACCACCCAATGTCCCATGTGACCCACTTCCTTCCAACTTAGCTCCACCCAGTAACATTTAGCCCCACCCATTATACAAACACTACTAACCTAAAGTAATTGTACATTGAAAAAATTACTTTGCCACATTTTAATCCATAAATGAATACATTGTTTTGCTCAAGCTCAGTCCCCCAGCTAGACTACCTGTGTGGGCAAGTATGCTCAGTAATCCCTGTGAGGCATCACTGGTAGAGGGAATTTCCAACCATGCAGTTCATGTACCAACTGTCAAAATTCCAGCTACGGCAAAACTATAACATGACAGATCAGTTTGATACCAAGTAACTTGATTGACAGCTGGAATGTTAAGCCACCCATACACGTGATCGTTATTTTGAGCGATCTGATAAATTAGATTGGATCGGTCAAAATATTGATCCCATGTATGATTTTTTTTGATGGATGTTGAGCAGTCTCTTGGAAAACAAGGGGAAATCTGTGGAAGGATTGGAGCCTCAAGGTGGGGAACTATCGGTTGGTACTTTCCTCAGACAGAAAGATAGATATAAAGAGAAGGATAGATTAACAGACAATTTGAGATGTTTGGGGGAGTTTGAGATGCCTTCCCCGTTAGAACTTAAGTTTTCCAGTGCCAGCAGACTTTCCCATTACCAGTAACTTTCCCAGGGCCAGAAGACTTTCCCATTACCAGTAACGTTCCCAGTGCCAGCAGACTTTCCCATTACCATGAACTTTCCCAGTGCCAGCAGACTTTCCCATTACCATTAACTTTCCCAGTGCCAGCACTTTCCCATTACCATTAACTTTCCCAGTGCCAGCAGACTTTCCCATTACCAGTAACTTTCCCAGGGCCAGCAGAGCTCCTATTCCCTCTCCCTTCACCTTCTTCCATTTGCAACTTTGTTGCAGAGTAGGAAGTGATGAACTCTGCTCAGCCTATTCAGCAACAATGTTGCAAACATTCAAGTTCAGAACCTAGTGAAAGTGAGAGGGAATAGGAACTCAGCTAAAATCAAAAGGAGAGCAGTTCTAAAACTGGGAAAAGAAAGCTGCAACTTAATTTTTTTAACTACCGGTCACCAGTAAACAATTTTCAGTCACCATGGCGACTGGAATTCATCCAGCCCTGTAGTAAAATATTATAAAATTAACTACCATTAGAGATTGGGCACTAGAAATCTTACTTTATAAAAGCCAGAGAAATCATCACACAAATATGAAAATGAATGTATAAAACCACATGTGCACACACACTGTATACAACTGTATCAAGGATGTTTGTTTGCTTCATTGCATTGAATATCAATGACTTAAAGGAACAGTCTCCAACTGTTGAATGAGTTCTCTGTTCTCACTAGTTGCTCACATTTCTTATCACACCCAGGACCATTTGCAAATTAAATGCAGAACTCAACAAAAAAAAAAACCTAACTGATCCTATTGAAAACCAGGATGGTTTCCTATTGTTCACCCTGCGTGTAGACAGAAACTCCTGTTGTTCAAAATGGAGTGTGGTTATCTTACAAGGCTGTGAAAAAAACCTGCTTAATTCAGAGATTATCACCCTGCCTTTTTACAGCAATTAAAACCAAAATCACATAATAGGGTTTCAATGGCTAAAAAAAGTAAATATGACCCCATGCTAAAAAATGAAACAAAAGGCCTATTGCATAAATAACAAATAATGATTTGTAATACAAATGACAGTATTAATACAAGATATAATGTTTTTTTCAGAAATAAAAGAATATAATTTAGTCTTATATACAGATACTATTTAGCTCTACTATTAAACTAAAGTTAAAGTAAATATATAAATATACAGTTAATAGATATATTATAGTAACTATCTCACTCCATATTTTTGTACAACATTCTAATTTGTTAGGCTATATTATTATAAAGACTAGACCTACACATCAGCTAAAAAATATACAGAGTTCTGAATATACATTTTAACCTGGTCTGTTTTTACAAAAGAAGGCACAAAATTGGAAGCATATATGTATATGTGTGCACACGTAAACATATATTTGTATTCCCAGACATGCTGAAATGCATTTAACGGTGTGTCTGGGAGGAAGCACTTAGTAAAACGTTGCCCCTCAAAACTTTTAAAACATAATTTTAAAAAAATCCTTTGCATTCTCCTTAGATAATTTATTCCTTTTCGTAAATCTGAAACTAAAATAAAGGCATTTGTTGCACTTTTGAGGATAGGGCATGAATTCTAGTTGCTTTCCTTTGTTCACTAAAAAATTCAGTTTGTAATATATTCAACAGAAATGTTGGTTGCACATTTCCATATGTAATGGTTATGTCCCCATCTACTTTTACAGCCAATTATGAAGGAACAAAAAGCCATTCTGTTTGTGCACACATTTTGAACGAAATGCATTAAAACTATTATGTCAGCATGTTCTTTTAAGCTCTACATTCAGTGGAAAATACTTTTCAACCAGATCACATTTATCAAAACATAATGCCACTTTAAAAAACAGTTTTGCTTGGTCAGCTGTGCTTAGGCAAATAATAGCAGATTTAGAGCTAAACAGCTAACAGAGCAGGCCAAAGACTTCTAATAAATGAGATATGTTTTCCAAAATATAGCATGTTTTAGTTCAAAGAACGTAGACAATTTAAAACAATCTATCTACTCAACCAGCCCCCCCCTCCCCAGACAACTTTATTTTAGATACATATTTGCAATAATTGGGGAATGTTTCTTTAAAGATATTAAATCGAAACATTAACCAATCCATGACCACTGTGTATTACAATCTACACAGCTGTATATGACAATAAAAACTGCATATCATAATAAAGGAATATACATACTTTCAATATTAAAGTTTAATTTTGATTCTTCGTGTTCAGGTTTCATTTGAGATTCTCTGCTGTTCCTTAACTGTAGCAAATCCAGTGTACCTATAATTAGAAATAGGTTTGTCACATATGTAAAGAGCAAAGCAGTTCTTTCTAATTAGCAATACTTTATCAACTGTTTGTCAACTGCTCCCTGGAAAAAGAACCCAGTTTTCAGGCTTAAAATTTTCTTTTTAAAAAAAAAAAAGGTTTCTGGGATATATTTTGCAGCTATTTCTGCATGTGCATTTCCTATATTAAACAATAAACTGGAATATAATACATTTATATTCATCACTATTTATAATATTTATATATATATATATATATATATATATATATATATAATAATATATAATATATATATATAGGGACTTTATATTAAACAGCATAAAAAGATTACAATTTTTTTAATTTCTTAATACACTGTCCAAAAATTGTAAGACAACAAAAAGTGTCAAGCCAGATGCAATTTGTGCAAACACAAATCCATTGCACGAATATTGTAATATTGCCTGGATGTTTTTCCATAAACACACAAATCTAAATGCATAAATTAAAAGTTTAAAATGTATTTTAAATCTCATTGTCATGATATGTGAGTGAACACTAGGTGGGGATCCAGATACAAATGGTATAGGGCAGCTTAAACTGTCAAGCTAGAAGAAAAGGCTCCTTGAGGCAACATCTACACTTTGGCTACATAAATATTGGCATTGAGACAAGAAACTAAATCCCAGTTGTTTTGGAGAGTACTGGGCTATGGGAAGTACTTGTCAATCCACTGAGGGTTTCTGCTATTTGAGGGCAGGAAAGGGGAATGGGGTTAGTGGAGAAGTGGTGCTGATAAGGTGTAGTTAAGTTTGGCAACTCCCCACTAAGATCAGGAAAGCAAGATCTGGGGTCAGTGACAGAGAATCAGAAAACATATTGGGACTCTGAACTTTGTCACCTTTGCAAGAGATGAGGCCAAGAGAGGTTAAGAAAGCATAACACTTAGATTGATGCACCTCTCCAGGCATTAAACAAGGGAGGCTGGTTCTCCTTCCTAATATGGGGTGTGGGATTGTGGAAGGACAGATCAACTGATAGACAGACAAGAGTGAAAGATTGACAGACAGATTAGTAGAAATCAGCCACAAAGGCAGGAAAACCAGCAGCAAAATATTGAAAGTAAAGAACAAGTTACATCCCCTCCTCCCTATAATATGTAACAATAGAAAGTTCTAGGAAGGTGCAAGTTAAAGTTATTGTGTTTAAGTTTCACTTCATCTAAATTCAATCCAATCTATAGTAACAGTTATAGGAAGACATTATAACAGTATCTGTATGGGGGGAGGGGGTAAAGATCACTTGATGTTTACATAGTCATTGTTTAAGTTGCAGAATTATCTGCAGTGTGAATTGGTCGGCTGGTGTGTGGGGCATCACACAGTACTTATCGCTCACATGCTGGGAATGACCGATCTCTTTCCCCCAATATAACAAAACTGATCGTTTGGAAAATGATTGCATTGTTTTTTTTTATAAAAAAAAGATTTCACGGTGAAACAAAGCAAACCAGCAGACAACCGGAGAAACACGGACAACAAATCCTACTGATGAAATAAGAAGAAACCGAATCAAAATCGTATCCCGAGTGAGAAAACAACAGGTGGTTATTAGTATGACTTGTATTTTTATTTCGAATTAAAACGCCCCCCCCCCCCCCATTACTGATCCTGTGTAAACCTATTACATGTCCTGCAGGCAGATCGCTGCCTAATTACAACGTTGGTATCTTTTCAAGTCCCCCCAATCATTTACCTCCTATTCCTGTTACATCGTTTGTTATGGGGATGGGGCGGGTTTCATTTAGTTCATTTCAGTGATTTCAAGTTATTTTTATTAATCCAAAACAAGAAAAGATGCTGGAGCCCAAATGCAAAAGATCCAGTTAACAGATCTGTTAACTTCACGTAAACAGAGATATCTATCTAAATAAAAAGAATCTTCCATCTATCTGTCTGTCTGTCTATCCATCCATCCATCTATCTATCCATCCATCAGTCATCTATCTATCCATCTATCAGTCATCTATCTATCTATCCATCTATCAGTCATCTATCTATCTCTCTATATATCATCTATCTATCTATCTCTGTCTGTCTATCTATCTATCTATCTTTCTATCAAATATCTATCTATCTTTCTATCATCTATCTATATTTTAATATTAACACATTAGGGATACACAAATGCACTTTTAAGATATAACTCGTTTTTAAAGGAATCTATGAAACTAGTTTCCATATTTGCAGAGTGAATAATAGAGAAAATAATCTGTATATTATACCAATGTATATATTACCATTCTGTACATGAACAATCTATAAATAACAATCAATCTGAATATTACCTTTATGTATATTACCAATAAGTATATTAGGTTGTTTTGGGTGGTGGGGGGAAGCTTAGATCTTTCCTAAATTACAGGCTTTAAAGTAAAACTTCAGGTTTGTTTTGTTGGTCTGTTTCTCCCAGGGTGGGGGTGATCAGTAGGGATCTAGAGAGAGCATTACATTATCATTCCTATAACAAACAACAAATAACTTCCCTTTATTTCACTAACACAATGGATGGGACAGTGAGTGAGATGGGGGAGAAATAAAACTCCAGAAAGGATTTTTACTTTATAGATGGGAAAGTTTGGGATCTCGAGTTAATGAGTGACCAGGCTGAGCTGGCACTGGGTTAATGTTTTAGCTGGAAGATGAAATATGTGGGTTTAACTTTTCCCCTTTCCTAAAAGATTCAGGGTGACACGAAACAAACAAGCTGCCCCCCCCCAACACAACCATCTGATTAAAGATAAGGAAAGAGTTAAGGGTTTGGGGGGTTAGGAAGTTATCTGTGGGAGTTAATAGGCGCTTCCTATTGCTACATCAATGGTTGGGGGGGTTTACTAAATATCTAATAATAATAATAATATAATTATTATTATTATTAATAATAATAATAATATTAATAATAATAATAATAATAACAACACATATGGTAAAAATCAATCAGCGTGTGTGGCTTGCGTTGTTGTCCCATGTGGAGTTCATTGTTTGCTAGTGAATGGCTTGGGAGAAGTTCCCCTTTAACACTGAACGATGTGACAATAGGACGTGCTGGGCAGCCTGTTAGCCCTGTTAAGTCCTTAAGGAAAAGGGGGACAAATCGCCGCTGTGTGGGGGGTTAATGGAATGGAGCAGGAACTGTCACACTAACAGGGATCGAAGGAGAAGCAAAGACCCAGCAGCAGAATGGAGAGTAAAAGTACCTGTTCTAATATATTATACCCCCTTATAGTATATATATTATATACCCCTATATATACATGTAATAGTATTTATAATATATTATATACCCCTTTTATATCCATGTTATAGAATATATATATTATATACCCCCTTATACATCCCTGTTATACCGCCACCAATATCAGTAGATCAACCCAGGTCCCTTCCATCCATTCCAGTGTATTACACTAGTTAAACCCATTGATTAAGACAGAGGAGGACACACGGGTACAGTCGATCCCGACAAGTAACCCAGTTGGCTGTATAACTACCCACACCCGATAAAATTGTATAGTGGACAGAACTGTATTATTCTAGTTATATATATATAGATCCCCCATTAGGAGAGGTACTGGGGGTCTGTGTCCCCCATTAGGAGAGGTACTGGGGATCAGTGTCTCCCATTAGGAGAGGTACTGGGGGTCTGTGTCCCCCATTAGGAGAGGTACTGGGGATCAGTGTTCCCCATTAGGAGAGGTACTGGGGGTCTGTGTCCCCCATTAGGAGAGGTACTGGGGGTCTGTGCCCCCCATTAGGAGTCTGTATCCCCCATTGGGAGAGGTACTGGGGGTCTGTGTCCCCCATTAGGAAAGGTACTGGGGGTCTGTGTCCCCCATTAGTAGAGGTACTGGGGGTCTGTGTCCCACATTAGGAGAGGTACTGGGGGTCTGTGTCCCCCATTAGGAGAGGTACTGGGGGTCTGTGTCCCCCATTAGGAGAGGTACTGGGGGTCTGTGCCTCCCATTAGGAGAGGTACTGGGGTCTGTGTACCCCATTAGGAGAGGTACTGGGGTCTGTGTCACCCATTAGGAGAGGTACTGGGGTCTGCCCCCCCCCCGTACCATTGAATATTGAAGGGGACGCGACCCCACAAACTTTCCCAGAGCTCCGAGACGACTTTGGAAGAGTTGGCACAGCGGGAAAAGCGAGCCCAGCACGGGTAGTGTCAGATCGCGGGGACAAGGGGAGGGAAGACCCGGTCAGGGCTGGAAGTTGGGTCTGGGCGGACAAGTGACAGTGACGGGAGATCAGAGCGATGTTAGCGATGTGGGGGAGAGGGAGCGATCCGAGCGGTGATGCGGGACGGTCGGGGCAGGTATAGGCGATGGAGGTGCCATTGACTTACCATGACTTCCAGGCAGGGCCAGGCCGGGGTCCGATTGGAAGTGCTGGGGTTTCGCCTGCTTCCTCCGAGACATTCTGCCTCACACATCAGCTGGGGGCACAAGACAAATAATTTACTCCCAAAATGTGTTCCCGATCCCGGGCAGGGAGCCCCAGCCAGCGCGCATGTGTCCTGCCATAATTATGATGATCAATAATGCATTGCGATTAATCATAGGAGAGTGGGGGGGGGGGGGTTGGCACATGGCCAGCTCTATTCAAACCAACTCGCCCTAATCAATGAGCTTGTGATTCGCCAGAGGCCCCTGTCTCTCTCAGCTGCCACCCAATGATAAGGGGGCCGGATCACAGCGAGGGAGGGGCGGGGGCTTGTGTTTGGATACAACGTTAACCCTCTTAGCAACTACAGGAATGTCTGGGGTGATGGGGGGACGGTCCTCTCTCCTCTAGATCGCCAGCTCTGCGGACAAGGCAGTGATTATGTCGCTCCATCTTTCTGTCTAGTTCCATCTATGGAAACGATCGGCTCACATCGATCACATTCAGCTGCAGAACTCTACTGACAATGTGTGAGACTTCCAGTTCCACAATCTCTCCCTGTGTGCGATCTCCTAACCCGGTGAGAGAGGCGCAAGGATTTAGCGCAAAGGGTAGCGCACTTGAGGCGCAATCGCTAGTTTGGACAGAGGCCATAAGCCGTTCTACATGATGCTAATTTGTAATGTAAGCGATGCAGAGGGAGAGGGGAGGGAACCTGAATCCCATAAGGCAGTAATGTCCAACTTGCCACCCAACAGATGTTTGAACACTACTACTCTCCCAGCATTGATACTGCTGACAGTGAATGCTGGAAGTTGTAGTTTAGGAAATGACAATGCCAGCTGTAGATGTGTAATAAAGAAGAGGTTAGTTTTCTATCTGTTCTGTAATAATAATTGTCTGGAGTTGCCCCTGATCCCAATGTCCTACCTTATCCTTATAGAGATTCTTTACATGGTCAACTCATTTCTTGTCACTAATAAGAAGCTCTGGGAGCTTTATTTTCCAGCATGAAAGTTGTGTTGGAAGTAATAGATCTGCCTCTTTCCTAGTGATTGGTTACTGTTACTGTCAGTCAATAAAAGGATGCTATTTTGAGACAGAGAAAGGGGTGGGATCTTAATCCAGCATGCAAGTAAGGGGAAGCTTCACTGCTGTGCACACAGTAGAGGAGAGCGTGTTAGTGGATGGCCAGGTCTTGGATCAAGCAGAACAATCAAGTCTATGAGTCGGTTTTACTTCTCCATTTTTCTTCTCTGCCAACAAACCAATTTTTTAAAGCAATCTATAGGACTAGTAGATTTGTCCATAGCACCCCATTCAGCTCACTGACTTCTTATTGTGCCAACAAATAAATTTTATTGCATCTTTTGTACATTTTGTTGTAACTTCTCATTTTACTTTCTGTACTTTATTTTGTTTAATTTATTTAGGTTAATTTGTAGTGATCTTAAATGCGAGTTGTATATCTATATTCTATTTAGAAATATCAATACATTTTATTACACTGTATTTGTAATCTTGAGTGGGAAGAGAATAAAAAAAAATGGAAAATTACAAGAAAATATTTTCTCCACTGTTTTGAGTGTGAATTTAGGCTATGAAATATTCATTTGGAAATTCCTTCTCCTAAATGTATGGACCGAAATTAACATGAATGTCTTATTGAGATTGCATATAGTTAGACTCCACTTCAAATAAAAAAAATGATAACATCTTATGGAAAATAAATGATTAGCCATTTCTAATCAATCATTTTCACAAGGGGGAGGGGAAAGTTACCGGCACTTTAAAGTCTATATACTATGCAATCCATTCTTTCATATAGATTTCATTCCTACCCACAAGTATTGGGCATTAGGGTTCTGACAGAACTTAAAGCTCAGTTGGGGACTGAGTTTGAAGGATGGACATAATAATGTTTCAATAGGTGATACTGAACAAGTCATTATTTTTCACTGAATATTTAAACACATCCTTTGGCAGAGATTGATATCTAAAGCTTGCAGACATCCAGTTCATTGCTGATGCACACTGTATTTGTGGATCTCTATGTATGCACGCAACATATAATAAATAAAAAGATGTAATTAGAGCAGCATGAAACCAAATTATATAAATAGTATATTGTGTGCATTTTAAACATAAGCTAATTATATTTTAAAAAAAAAAAGTTTGCTAAATAAGAATGCAATATGTGAGCTTACGGTAAATACCCCATAGAATGTTTTAAAAATAAATATGTATTCAAAGTATTAAAAAAAAATATTTTTCTACAATAGATCGTTAAGAGAATTAAATAGAAACTACCCAGTACCGAAATAAAAACTCTGTTTGTACCTTATCCATGTAATTAACTCTACAATGTTACTGGATATTTCAGGATAATATCATTGTAGCTAGGAAGAAAGGAGCTGTAATTCTTTGGCACCAGGCAATATATTTCTTAATATAATTTGATGTTTTGCACATGTGATTTGTCTCTATTTTGCACTTCTACGTCTGCCCCTTTTACAATACTTAAAGTCTCTTGATCCCATCACCGTCGAAACCTTTTCAGTTTGTTTGGCTTGTATGTAGAGGAAATAATGGTGCAAGGGGGGTTAAATGTAAAAGGAGAATAGGTCCTTATTGTTGTTGATAGAAATCCATCAATTACACCTAATAGCCTGTCTCTGGATTAAAATGTTGGCAAATCCTAATCTAATGATGGGAAACACACAGGTCCTTTTTTTTTTTTTTTAAATATCAGATATTCATATACTTTTTTCATAGACAGGGACTTTGTTTTATATATTGATATAAACCCTCGTTCTTGTATATTCTTGTTTAAAGAAAATATCTGCAGCAAGAGTCAAAAAGACTGTTGACACCATATGGCGTTTAACCTCTACAAGAGTTAAACCCCACAAGAGTTAAACCACAACATG
Source organism: Hymenochirus boettgeri (assembly GCA_019447015.1). Classification (NCBI taxonomy): domain Eukaryota; kingdom Metazoa; phylum Chordata; class Amphibia; order Anura; family Pipidae; genus Hymenochirus; species Hymenochirus boettgeri. The sequence continues at coordinate 83,867,633 of CM033472.1, read as the reverse complement.
TTTTGTGTGCTATTAACCCTTTCTGATATATAGTCATATGTGTTTTAGCAATGTATGGGTGTCCACAAAGAATTTTTTAAATTTAGTTATATGTATAGTCCCTATATTATTGTATTGTATATGAAAACAAGAAAATTATTAATTAGGTATCTTAATTAAACACAATAAATATGCAGATTTAGCCTTTAAAATATACAATACAGAACATATGGGTTCATGTTTTCAGCATGATTAGATAGGGTATCAATAGATACTAGATTATTGACTTGTACATCTATGTATAGATTACCTTAAGCTCTAATATAATATATATATATATATATATATATATATATATATTCATGTCCAGTTGATCTAACTGAATACCATATATGTGTTTTTTCATGTTCTTGTTTTAATAATACGTAGCCAATTATGTAATGTTAGACCAGATATAATCTAGCTCTAGTTTGCTGTATGACAGTTAGAACTTTCCTCTGCATTTCAGATTTATTATCAGAAGATCAATAGGCAAAATAGCAGTCCCAAATTTAATCCCTCTCCATTATTTCTGACAGCAGATAATTGATCAGAGGTCAAACAAATGCACATAATTGAATCATAAGTAATATGGCGTGGCTCAAGGCAGAACCTTAAACATAACCGAAGTGCCTAGGGATAAGAAAATACTGCACTGCTATAGTTAAGTGCTTTTTGTTACGCATTTAACGTCATTGGATGGAAAATTACCACTTTTTCACACCTAGAATTGCCCTTTTAGCTTCTTCTGAACCATACAATAAAATGGTTATGACAAGATTTACAGCCACCAGTGTCGCAAAGTTACAAGGGTAAATAAGGAAATCTTTAATCTATTAAGCTGCATGTCTGTACTCACAATAAGAAAACCTAGAGTGAGGATTTGCATTCATATACGCAGAATAAGAGCAAATTGCAGAATAATATTTATATAAAACTGTCATTGTTAGATCACTGAAAAAAATAAATATTACGTAACTTGATGATATGGGATGTTGCACTGTAAATTATGGGAAACAAAAAAAAATCCAAATACTATCATTTGTTTTTAAGTATATTTTTCTTTCCTTAACATCTTGTTTTTTTGTGAAACTCATTTAAGAGACTATGGAGAATGAATGTTGATTAAATGTTTGCTCCTTTAACATGATTTACACACTTACCTTAAATGAGAATAAAAATAAAGTCAGGGAACCATATTGAGTTTAGGAAAGAAGTATGGCCGCCAAAGTCATCCTGCAAATATAATGAAACTTAAGTCAGCCTAAGATCATTTACAAGTTAGAAGCTGGTTGTGTAACTATTCAAATACATTTCACACCAAGCTTAAAATATTGCACTCATTCTGTCCCATTGTCTTTTTCTAATGTCGGGGTGGGAAGTCATGGCAATCTATGACATTTTGAGTGCTAAAAAGGAATTTCCTTTTACAAACTTTCACAAGAAGTGTTTAAATGAGATGATGACTGTTCTACCCAAGACATGAGGTATGGGATAGTAATAGTACTATAATCAAGGCTTTGGAAAAGCCATCCAAGCAGAAGGCCCAGGTGTCTTCTGACTGCACTGTTTTTCTCTCCGCCACATCATAATATAAAGTCTAGTCCCTAAGGAAGTGAAATCACATACTCTATTGCTTCATGGGTACAAAATATTCTGTCCTTTTGTTAAATGTTAAACATGTATTGTATCAGTTGTTAGCCTTTCATTAGCTAGCTTGTAGGAGCTTAGAGTCACATGGATACCCTTGCTAATATAAAAGGTATCCCTGATTAGCATAAAGCCACAAATCCTGGTTTCTTAGCTTCTAACATATGTGCAAGATTTGTTATTTAGACTTCCTGATAGACACCAAGACACCCAGGTTGCATTGTGGTAGAAAACAATTGTCTGGGGCTTAAGTAAATTGAAATGTTGCAGAATGAAATACGAGTCTATTTTAGTAATCTACAAATGTAAATATTCTTGGTTAAAATGTGCTAGATTATGATAATTAGATGTTGTGAACTTGGTATAATAACAGTGGATATTTAGAGGTAGCCCAGAAGATGCATTTTCAATATTGGTGTTTGTTTGCACCTCAGATTATTCACTAGTGCTTAGCTTTAGTTGTTCAATATTACCCTGACTATGGAATTGTCTTCCTTCTTTTGTAGTCTTCAATGCCACAATTACTTTTCCCCCCCATATATCCATTGGGTTTATTTTATAGCCCAGTGGAATATATTGGTACAAACTGATAATTCATTTTCAGAATACCTTTTTGACTATAATTCTGCTCAGCAATACAATTAGGTGCATAGTTTAAAAGTCATACTTGGACATTAAAAAGTATAATACTTTTAAGACAATAGAGCACCAAGTAAACACTTTACAGAGGCTCTGACATGCACTTGTGCTTTCACACACATTTGCATGTAGACAGATTTGTATGTAAGATAGCTCAACATGAGCTCTACACAGTAGGGGAAATGAATACTGAAATAATATTATTATAATTACTTATGTTCAAAATGTTTGATAACATAGTAAAGCAGCATTTGTTTAAGTTCTAGAAGGTAATGCTGTAAAATCATTATATTTGCAATCTTAATATAAAAAGTCCCACCTTTGTGTTCTCAGAGTGAGGGGCACCATTACTATATAAGTAATTCTGCTGTCATGTAATGAAATATTTATAGGTGTAGCCTGCAATCATTTACATAATGCTGTGTTGGGTTACACACTCACACACACCGAAGGACCACGTCCAACATTTACATAGTGTTAACCTGAGAAGGAAGCACAAATATTCAGTTATTGTGTTTGCATTTTAATTAGCAAACAAAAGGTTTGGTGAGGAAGACATTCAGGGTGGAATAATCTTTTGTGAGTCAAATGGTCCTTTTGATTGCGCAGGGACACCATCCATGCTGAGCTATCTAATAAGTGACATTGTATTGTTAAAGCTCTTATAGAGTTTCACAGTATCAAAAGCCATTCAAAGTCTTTGTTTTATAAAGATTTCAGACATATCACCCATAGATTCTCTTAATTTGCCTTGTTTTAAAACAATCTGAAGAATATATACACTCAGTGCATGTGTGTATATATATATATATATATATATATATATATATATATATATATATATATATATATATATAGTTTGAGGGAGAAACGGAGGCACTCACAGGACTTCGTGAAAGATTTACGTGTTTATTCACACAGTGTGGTTAACATGTTTCCGCCCTGTGAATGGGGCCGTCTTCAGAACCTAATCTATGGGTGATATGTCTGAAATCTTTATAAAACAAAGACTATGGTTATATATATATATAAAATCTAAAATCATAGTCACACTTTTTTAATATAGAGATATTGTTAACATATATTTGAATTAGTATTAGAAAATACTAAAATAAAAATTCTGCTTGCAAAGAAAGAAAGGAACAATCAAACTGAGAATATTTGATAATGCAAAGGAGGAATTTCCTCCTTAAGTTCTGCAAATATTATTACTTTTGATTCAATCTATCACAAGTGTATGGCATTTTTAACACATCAGTTCAATTTGCTTTTGAAGTTAAAGCAGACACACTAATCGGCCTTACTCGATTAACTTTATTTAGCAGGAAATATCTCAGACACTAACAAGTTATAATTATCACTACTGTGCTACAAATGCAATTTCTGAGACTTTTATTTTTGTTTAACTACACAGAATAATGGCACGTTAAATTGGATGGTGTGATACAGCAGATCTAAGTGAGACAAGACTGGAAGAAATACACACATTACATTACATAGTAAATATTGCCCCCCACTTATATGATATATCTGTATATTGAAAGTCACCAAGGCGTTCCATGGCCATATTAAAGTACAAAAGCTTAAAGGGTATGTCCATCAAAAAATTAACTTTCTTACTAACTGTTTTACTGAAGAACAGGAGGTAAATGCACTATTTCTTACCTCCCGTTCATCAGTGAATCTTGCAGGAGAGCAGGAGATCTTACCGGGATCGTTCCAGCACTGACAGAGCCGCGGCCGAAATCCCCGACGCATCTCCAGTCCTTTGCACTGTGCGCGCATGCGCACACTGTGCTAAGGAGGATGGAGGTGTCGGGGATTTCGGCCGCGGCTCTGTCAGCGCTGGAACAATCCCGGTAAGTTCTCCTGCAAGATTCACTTAAGAACTGGAGGTAAGAAATAGTACATTTACCTCCTGTTCTTCAGTAAAACAGTTAGTTAGAAAGTTAATTTTTTGATGGACATATAGGTCATGGAACTTCAAGATAACTTTTAATAACTTTGATTAAATATTGATTAAAACTTAGGGTGGGTACACACAAGCAGATATTTTTACTAAATCAATCGCTATTTCCATGTATCTGTTGGTCGGTGACGGAGCGAAATACGATCGGTCACAGTGAAATGTCGAATTCGCCACAACCGGCAGGGATTCATCCAAGCCGACCTCTCGCTAATGATGAATGTTTTTGTCGGGATGAAAAAAACACCTGTGTGTACCCAGCATAAAAGCCCCATTTATAAGGATACCAGAATATTTGCAGCATTTGTGTATTTCACATTAAAACATGTCTGGTTTTGGAGAAAAAAAGAGACATATTTTAATTATTGGAGAAGGGGATGTTTTGTCTGTTAAAGGATGTCCCCCAACCATATATGATCTAATATCTACAGGTAGTTTGCTAAATGAATGCAATATCTGCATTTTTATTTTTCAGTAACAGTAAAAGTAATTGTTTCAATCAAAACTTAGCAAAAATGTCTGGACTACCTGCAAGAGAAAATGGATTCATTTCGATTGTTGATTGACAAAATTCTTCTTGAATGGTCAGAAATGCAAAGTAAAACTTCTTAGGTATTGAAGGTGGTCTGACAACATTATTAGCATAAAGACTCTTTTGAAACTAAAACATAATTCAAGTGAATTGTGAGGTAAGATAAAGCAGTGATCTGGCACTCTAGATCATTACCTTACGCTCCTCAAAATTCTAAGTTATAATGAGTTCTAAAAATGTTGATGGGAATGGGAAGCTGATTTCCCTCTTTCCGGTCTGCAGTAATGTAATTGGGGTGGTCTTTACTTGTGCTAGTCCCTCTAAGCTGCCAGTGTCAAGAGAGAGAGAGGCAGAAGTTGCTGTTGGGACTGTGCAATGTCAGATTCACAGTCTTTCTGACATTTTTGGGAGGCAGAAAACTGCTAATATAAACTGAGAAGATTGTAAGCTCTTTGACGCAGGGCCTCACCATGCATCCTCAAGTTAAACTTTTTTGTTTAGAAGACATTTTTATAATTTACAATCCTGCATACCCAAATGCTCTCTATAACATACATACATAGTAGGCAGTGATCCAGTGTGCTGTATTGCTGCTTTATTATTCCTCAGAGTTTATATAACGCTATGTACAATTGTTATGGCAATATCTTGACCTGATTGACTGCCGTAACTGACATTTACGTTGATAGGTCATCCACAGTGATGAGCTTCTGTATAAATTGATACAACCAACATATATTGATATGGGCAGCACGGTGGCTCAGTGGTTAGCACTGTTGCCTTTAATTGCTGAAGTCCTGAGTTCCAATCCACCCTACAAGGAGTTTATATGTTCTCCCCATGCTTGCATGAGTTTCCTCCGGGCACTCCGGTTTCCCCCAGTCATAAAGACATACTGATAGGGTGTATGTGTTAAATAAATATGCTTAGATTGTAAGCTCTTTGAGGCAGGACCTGATGTGAATGTATACATGTAATTGTAAGCGCTACAGAAGATGTTGGCGCTATATAAATCCAAAATAATAATAATAATAATAATACTCAGTTTAGGGTATATATACACCTTTCCCCTAATAAAAAGATGTAGCTAAAACCAAGTAAACTGGACTCACTAACAGGGAGATTCAATAAAAGTTCTTATTGTTTAAAATGGTGCTAATTTTGCCCCAACCAATCAGATCTTATTTAACATTTGAAAGCTAACATGTGATTGGTTGGGGCAAAATTAGCACCATTTTAAACGATAAGAACTTTTATTGAATAACCCTGAATGTTCCCTAAAACAAAGAATTGTCTGAAAATGTTCTGTGAAACCAAACAAAGTAAATAACAATAGGAGATCAGAAGTACCTTCTAGTATATAAAGTTCAATGGGTGTAACCAAGTGATAGCCAAAATATGGCAAATAGTGCAATATTAGGTGCAACAAAAGATAGCATCAGATGCTTACCCTATCCAGGTATACTGTCAGCACTTACTCGCCCTGAATGGAGGATAATGCTGGTATGTAAGAGGGGAGCCTCCCCGGAGCCTCTACAGCCAACAAGAAAGCCTGCTATGGGAGGAGACTTCTAATCTCCTGTTGTTATTAAATATACTTTATAATTAATTAGTTATTTATGTAGCAGAACAATATTAAAGGGTCACTATACTCAAACAACTTTACATTATCTGAAACTACAATTTGAGAGAAGAAAAATGGTACTTACATATTTGTGCTTTATTTGTCATTAAATTATTAATGTTTAGTGAGTGCTATTAATTGCCCCAACCCTCCCTTACTCACTGCCTACTTGTTCTGCACAGCCTCACCATAGACATTGCTTTGCTTTCACATCTCCCCCTCCCTCCCTCCTTCTTTCTTTTCTCAGCTGGTTCTCTTAATTTTTGCAAAAACTGTGCAGTCAGGCAGCTAAAGATCAGGATCTACAGTTCAGATTTAAAATCCGAAAAAAGTTTTGAAGCAGTGGGATCTTTCTGTATCTAATTTACCATTTACATTTTGAAGATCCGATTATTTAGAGTATAGATACCCTTTAACTTAATATATTGATATTCTCCAAACCGATATATATCAGGAGACATTTGTTTTGTCTTCTCACATATTTTATGACGTATGTTCATCCTCATTTTCAGCCTAATAAAAACAGACACGCATTTACAGATTTGCTAATACAAATCCAGCTTTTCTACAGTAATCTGTCCATTTTCAGATATGGATTTATCTCTGTAAGAAGATTGGGAAGAACATTGCATGCTAACGAGGCACAGGTAAAAAGAAAGGCATGTACCTTGGTTGTGATACTGAAAGGAATGCTTGAATATCTAACAGATCCGTTTGAGAAACAATGCTGGAAGTGGTAATGGTAAAGTAAGTATTCAAATGTTATGTACAGTATATAGCTGTAATATAGTATATTAACTTACCTTAATCACAATGACCAAAGTTTTAATAACATTATAAAAGTAAAACAGGATTGTGTTTTGATGAAATAACACAAGAAATAAGTTACTCTTAAGGTTCGTACACTCGCGCTCCCCTGCGCCGCACAATTTGTATGAACGGCTGTTTCAGCCAATTATTGTGCCGTGTATGGACACTTTCTTGGCTGAAATGCTGCCCGCTTGTTCAAAGATCTGCCTGGCTGGTCGGGCCCATACCACGGCATGATTATCGGTCGAGATGGCCGTTCATACACATGATGCATTGTGGGTCGGCACGGGTGTATGAAACTTAAGTTATAGTACATAGTACTGGAAGTTGAAAAAAGGCGTACACCCATCAAGTCCAACCTTAGTTGATTCAGAGGAAGGCTAAAGAAATGTAATTTATGAAGGGGGACAATTCCTTCCTGACTCCAAATGGCAGTATAAAACTACAGTATATGTATTATTACCAGTAATTTTCAATATTTTTTAGTTTTAGAAACTTATCTAGCCCACTTTTAAAGCTATTCAATGAATTTGCCATTACCACATCAGCTGGAGGACAGTTTCACTGTTCTCACCTTTCCTAACCTGAAGATTACCTTACCTGCCCTGTGGAAAAGGGAGGAAACTCCAGTGGTGCAGGGAAGCATAAGGCATCACCAGGTAATCAGGTCGCAGGCACAATGGCGTAATCGCGCCTGCTCAGCAAAGGTAGGTAGCAATTGGCCAAAGGGTCTCACAGGAACTAGGAGGCCGGGCAAAGTATCCCGAGAGGTGGGTGACGTCACTCCACCTCTAAGAGAATGCCATCACGTGGCGGGGGCGCCATTTTGTTGATAAATTTTATGGCTATTAAGTTCGATTAGTTGGAGTCACAGCTGGAGGATACATCCTTGCGCTTGGTATGGTTTGGAGCCGTTACATGCCCTGTAGGGATCCAGAGGTGTGGCATTATAGCTTTGGCTACGGCTGGGACAATTTGATTGGCAACGTATACAAAATAATATGAAGGAAACACGTGATTGGAATTGTGTTTAATAAAAGCTGTGACCTACCGTTACCCAACAATTGTAGTCTGTAGTTAAAGGGCAAGTCCACCCCCAAAACTAACTTTTTATATTTATTTGGCCCAAATAAGTGCTCCAAAACAAACTTTACAGCATGTAAATCGGTCCAGTGGTTCAAAAGTTACAGACCTTTGTAGCTGGCTTAATCCTGCAGCATGGACCAATACAGCGATGAATAGAGACAGGTTACATTACCTTGCCTCTGTTCTTTTCATGTTCTTGAGCATGTCTGTTAACATCCAGCAGTGAGAACAGAGGAAGTTGCATCAGTAATGGTCTGACCCCTGGATCCCTGGATTTTCCCTCTCAACCAATCACAGCTGTAAAGTTATGTTTACTGAAGAAATCCAGGATCAACAGCTGCAGCCAGCCAGCCGAGAGAGAGAGAGAGAGAGAGAGAGAGACACACACAAACACAGGCAAGAATTTTTTTTTTTTCTAAGCTGCAGCTCGGGGTCATCTAAAGTGGAAGTGGAGAGGAAGTGCAGCCTGATATATATCTCATTAAATATCAGGCAAAGCAAATGATTTTGAGAAAAATGAACATGGCGTTTGAGGTTGGTGCTATTATATAAAGAACATATAAAAAGTTTATTTTTGGGTGGACATACCCTTTAAGTGTTAAGTTATAAGGTAAAGTTAACGTTATTATGGTTATGGAACTGGGCTCAATCCCAGATATGGTCTGGGTAATACGGTGATCACAGTTTGCCAGATAGAGGTAAAATAAACTGTTGAGTTTCATTCTGACAGCAGTTCAGTGGAACTTCCTGTAAATCCAATTCGAAACCCAATTAAATTGGAAATTTTTAGTATTTTTCTAGCATTTTTGAAAGGAATTTTACATTTTTCAAATGGAATTTTCCACAGATTTTTAAAACTGACAATTCTGAACCAAATTCAGGTTTGTTTCGAAATGTGGGTGATACGCTATTTCCAGATAAGACTGCCATTGGTAGATAACAGCACTATTGTACATATTCACAGATTCTACTATACCATAGCTTGAGCTAAAAGTTAAACTCATCATAAAAGAGATTACATTTTCTAGCATGGTTTTATACCTGGAGAAATTGGCCCCCTATGTGAGATTAATTCTTCTTGCTTCTTTCAGAGTGTTTTCCCATTGGTTAAGCCCTGGGTCAAAAGGGTCGAAGCAACAACTCTACTGTTGCAATTTAAATATTTGGCAGTAGTTTTTAGAATTTTAATGTAAAAAAAATATGAAGTAATTAAAATTTGTACATTTTAATGGACTAGGTAGTACCATATACACAGATGCTGCCCCTAAATACTGACATTTATAGCAAGTCCTGGAAGCTGGCATATTGCCGCTCTAGACAGTAATGCAGAAAAATCTCAATAATGTAGAAAAAAAATCATTGGGTTATGCCCCTGAAGATTTAACCACATGAAAAAATATGCAACAGGTTTATAATCCTTTACTTTGTTTTCTGTGATGCAGTGTACATAATCCAAAATTACACTCCACAATGCCCTAAAGGAAACAATGTAAACTATAATTAGTCAGTTGCAAGTAGTAAACAACAAGTTGTTCATGTATTTTAGCCCTAAGGAGGGTAGTGTTTCTATTGTCATCTGTGGGAATGATCATATTTAGCACTTCAAATCCAAGCACCATGGCAAATTCTAGTCCTACATAAAAGTGCAAAACTGCAGAAAAGGAAGTTATCAGTAAAGGAAGTATGTAAACACAGTAAACACCGTTCATATATATGTGTCAAGTTGTCATAAGAAATGCAATCTTTACAGTTTTATCTTTAGAGCTTTTACCTCTGTCTGATATTAATGGCAATGAAAGGGTCAATATGACTCTTTAGCATCAATGTCCACCTTGAGAAATGATTCTGCTGTGGGCGACTGTTCACAAGACATTGTATTGATCTAATGCTTTCTGAGCCTCCCTGGAGCTAGAGAGGGGATGGATAAAATGGATGGAACGAGTGTGCCACATCAGGAACCGTTCAGCAATATATCTTGCACAATTACTACAGGGGAGGGAGCGGTGTGTGTACGTGAATAAATATTTCTGATATTCAACAGATGAAATGACTCTAAATCATGTATTTTGCCAGAATAACCTGCTTAGAAATATATATATATCATGGATTGATGTTTTTATTAAAGGGCAAAGAAATACATTGCAATGCTTTGTTTCCAAATGGACTTTTTTTTCATAAATAACCATGTTGTGATGACAGCAGGTCGACATTTATACTTTGCTAGAGCGTTAGATATGGACAGTTTTACCCACCCTGTGTTCTGCCACATACAGAAGAAAATGGCATTACTTCTCCTTACATGGTCGTTTCCCTATATTTGCTAAACGTAAAAATTAAGCGTTGTTAAATCCATGCAGTGTGGGTATGCACATGCCAGTGGATCTGATGAGGTTTGCTTATTATTAGCTGATTGGTTCTGTTGGAAAATTTGCAGTTGGGTTTTTATTGGTACCATGTACTAAAGTATAGGGACCTTATTACTTATATAGTATGTAAGGTCATCCAAATGGTCTATCCCTATACAGAGTATAAGAATATCTATCAGGGATGTGTATTTGCTAGTCACCCCAAAGTACAGTCAGATGATTACAGTCGAATCAGATGTCACATGCGAATGGCCAGCTTTAGGTGAAACAGCACCCTCCCAGCATGATCTGTAGAAGGGTAACGGCCATACAGGAATTCTGTGCCACCTCTTGGGTTTATTTATTTAATTTTTTTATCGTCCACAAAAGTATTTGGTGTTTTGCAGAGACTGATAATACACATGCATATGGATGGAGCCAGTAAACACATTATAGATAAGTAGAGAATAGTCTTGGCACAGCTAAATGGGGGTCCCTGTCCCCCCTACTTCCAACCTAGACCGTATTTATAATAACTATTGAATATATAGAAAAATTCATACAAGTTCAAGAAAAAGTTGAAAAACCTTAATTAAAAGTAAATTATAATAATCTAAAAAACAGGAATAATTGTATAATGTATTATTGTATACAATTATACATATATTATAAAAGTAAACTCTTAACATATGAGAAAAGATGTCTCCGGTTTGGAGTGCCTTGCAATCTTGATATCAGATTTTCTTCTAAATGATGTATTATTGTTTATACCCTGAAACCTGTTATTTATGACAGTTGTAAGCAGAGCAGGTCCACTGAGATTCCAGATTTCTTTTATGGTTTTGTTTTGCTTTTATGCTCTAGGGGGTTAATTCTTAGTTAACTGAAATTGTCACCAGGCAGTGGGTCATAGAACGTCCCTACCCCCACACAGCCAATCTCTCACCTTCAATTGTTTACATTCTCCCCAAAACATCAATACTCATAGGAGCCCAATGTAATGTAAATAAGTTGTAATGACCTAGAGATGACCAGCTCAGTACACACTACGGACATTATTACTGTGAAAGCCTCTGCAAACCTTAAAACGGCATTTACATTTTGAGTAGGATTTATGCAGCAATGCTTCACATTAAACCCTGTATTTGTATTAAAGATTCAGTGATTCTTTAAGATTTCTAGGATCATCTTTTTATGTGGCTAGAAAATGTATGAATATGTTTATTTATATAGCGCCACTTTGGGACGCAGCGCTGTACAGTAATAAAATACAATAAAGTCATTCAAGGGAGATAAATACATAGATAGTTCAGTACATAAATATATAACTTATATAAATAGAAGTGCTAGGGCTTTGCCATAAGAGGTAATGAGGTCCCTGCCCCGTAGAGCTTACAATCTAGAAAATAACCAAAATCCTTCTAAATACCAGCACAGGTTTTAATAAAAAAAAACAAATGTAAAATATACTTTCACTCACATTCTGTAGTTATTTGGATTATTGATCAATTGTAAACATTTGCTAAGTGTTAAAGGAAAGAATATTGTTTTATTTTTATTTCAATAAAATGTGCTCTGCTGCATAAATTACCTTGTTTACTGGTAACTTTTATCACCTCACAAGGAAAACAGACCTTTAAAAGAGGGGCTAAAATGATCTTCTTGACTTACAATACACAACAAACAACCAAATGCATTACAAATGAGAAATGGTAAATAAAACATAATCCTTTTAATGTTATGGGAAACACCTTTCAAGGGACTGGTAACATAGTAATTGAGGTTAACTAAAGACTTACGTCCATCTCCCAACTTTTACACCCTACTCTTTAAAGGTGGCCATACATATATCCGTTTTACTTACCCGATCCAACTACCCTGTAGTTCTAAATAATAATAACTTTATGACCTCCATTTGCATTACAAACATGAATATAAATGTATTTCTTTTCTACTCCACTGTCCAGACAAAAAAAATGTTTGCAATATAATCTGAACTTTTGAAAGATTTTTCATATTGTATGTATGTATGTATGTACAAAACAAGGGGAAAGTGCAAGCAATTATACAGATAAATAAAAATTAAATACAATTTCATACATTGGTTAAGAAAGCATATATAAATGATGTATAAATTGATATAGGTGCAGCAGGCCTTGACACATTAGGAATGAGATCCCTGCCCTGAAGAGCTTACAATCTAAGTGGGTGGGACAACATACAGATACAAGTGGGGGGATGGGTACAAAGTGCTTAAAAGGGCTAACAATCATTTGTTGTGTTGTTGCTCACCTGGCGAAGCGAGAGAGGGAGAGAGTTCCAAAGTTAGGAAGCAGCAAGAGAGATTGGTTTAAGACTTGGAGGCAGCAGTGTTTGTTGGGGGTTTGTGGAGATTTACTTGTGAGGAACGAAGGGCACGGCCAGGAACATAAGGTACCAAGAGAAAAGTTAAGTAGGGAGGTGCAGTAGAGTGAAGGGATTTAAAGGTTAAAATAAGGGTATTGAATATGATTCTTTGTTTGATGGGAAGCCACCCTAAGGACTGAAGTATCGGGTTGCGGGTGTTCTCTTTTGGAGGAGAGTGAGATGATCCGAGCTGCCAATTTAAGATAGACTGAAGAAGAGAGAGATGACAGGCTGAGAGTCCAAGTAGAAGAATGTTACAGTAGTCAAGACGGGAGATTAAAAGGGCATACGTGAGCATTTTAGTAGTGGAGCGAGAGAGAAAAGGGCAGATCTTGGCAATATTGCGAAGGAGAAAAGATGTGTCCTAGTGACATTGTTAATGTTATGATGGAAAAAAAGAGAAGAGTCAAAGACAACTCCAAGGCAGTGTGCAGATTCAACTGGGTTAATGACCATATTGTCAATAGAGATGGAGAAGAGTGGACTAGGTCCCAGTTTAAAGGGGGAAATTATTATTTCCGTTTAGATAGATTGAGTTTAAAGCAGCGGTGCTCCATCCAGGAAGAGATGGAAAACAGACATTGAGAGATTTGGGTTTGAACTTCAGGGGTTAGTGAGGGGGTGGGCAAGTAAATTTGGGTATTATCAGCATATAAGTGATACTTAAACCGAAACAACTGATTATTTTTCCCAGAGAGATAGTGTAGAGGGAGAACAGCAAGGGTCCTAAAACCGAGCCCTGAGGGAGTCTTATTAGCAAAAGAGACAGAAAAAGATCTGTTAGAAAGAAAGAAGACAAACTACGCTTGCAGCCGCTGCTTGATTTTAGATGAAGAATATAGAATTTGTATAAGAAGAGGGTGGTCCAGTATTTCCAAAGCAGAATGTAACCAAGGCATGATGGGAGTTGTAGTATCTAAACATTTAAAGTACCACGGACATCACTGGCATAGGTAGTACATTTTTACATGTTTGATGTATGATTCCGGAAGTTTCAGAAAAGCTTTGTTACTACTATGGCATAAAATAACATTACAAACGTGTAGCTGTCTCCACGGATGAATAACTTTGCTTATACATTAAATAAGGTAGCGAGAGAATTCAGGCTTTGATACTCCCTTTTCAGCAATATGCAAATAAGGAACAAAGACTTCTGGGAATTTACCATGTTTTCACATGCTTTGCACCAAAACAAATGCTACATGTCATGTTGCCTTGTTAATGTCCTTCCTTCTAATACACTGAGAATACAGAGAGAGCTTCCACAGATCTGGAGTTTATTATGAATCTAGTATGTGTTTATTATGCATTAATTGTGTGTTTATTATGCATTAATTATGTGTTTAATATGCATTGTGTGTTTATTATGCATTAATTGTGTGTTTATTATGCATTAATTATACATTTTTAAAGCTTTCATAATGCTTCATACAAACTGTCAAATAACGCTTATTAAACATGCTTTAGTATTAAGGCACACAAACACGTAACATACATTTAACATGTAATATGCACTAAACACAAAAGAGCCCACAATAACTCATTTGCAATGGGTTAACGTAATCTTAATGCAAAATTTCCAGTGGCTGCTTGTGTCCAGTAAAAGTCAAACATGCAGCTGCTGCAAGTGAATTCAGCATTGGTTCCATTTCAGCGTGACATTTTCCCCACCATATAGCTAGCGTTTAAGTCAAGCAGGAGTTAAGACTGAAACATTATTTACCTCGATCTGCAAATTAGATATTGGATCAAAAGTGGGAGAACTTTCCAAATTCTATTGAAGGGCCATTTCTATACACTATGGTGCTGTTGTTCATGTCAACGTTCATTAAATGTTTACCCTAGAAAAAAATAGTGATACTAATGAGAAAGCATGAAGAGAAAATAAGTTCACTCTTACAGTATATTACTGTACACAAGATATACACAGGGAAAGTCTGTATTTATAAACAAGACTAGCTAATTATTGGCATTGCTAAAGCTAGGTACACACATTCCAGATTTCTGAAAGATGACAGAGTCTGCCATCTTTCAAAGATCTGCATACACACAGTCCTGAGCGTTCTCCCTATGAACTTCATAGGAGAACGCTCGGGACTGTGTGTTTCCATCGGCTGCGCCTAGACTCCTCTATAGGGAGTCTAGCGCGGCCGATGGAAATTTTCGGCCTTTCCCGAACGAGCGTACGGCCGACCCAATCGTTCGGCGGCCGCGTGCTCGTTCGGGAAATGAACGTACACACATAACGATAAAGCCCCGATACCGTCGGATCCGACGGTATCGGGGCTTTATCGTTACTGTGTGTACCCAGCTTTAGAGTGGACTTATTTTAATTAGCTTTTTGTTCACTCTCATTGGGATTCCTATGATTTCCTTTAAGGCTGGGTACACACTGAGGGACGAGAGCTCGGCTGGGACAAATGTCCGTTGGTTGCGGCAAATTCGACCACAGCTGAAAATGCGAACGATCGTAGTTCTTATATGGAACCGTATGATCGATTGCAATTTTCCGACATGTCCGATAATTAGTTTGAACGATCGAGGTCGTTTGCGGCTGGCCGCCCCACACAAGCCGATATTTTTGGCCGGCAGACCGAAAGTGCCGTGAATTGGTCGGTCGGCCGAAAATATCGTCTGGTGTGTACCCAGCCTAATGTGTAAGTGTAATCTTGTTAAGGAGAGTCATTTTAATGTTTCTACATGAAATGGGCCAAAACCCAGATGAATAAATGCACACTCTATAGCGGACCCACAAAGCATTTATTGCAGAAATTAGCATCATGCTTTTCTCCCTGGTGAAAAACAAACAGGGAATTTGAAGAACTTAAGCCTTGTAGACACATCAGATAATTCGTGCGAAAATGAAGCTTTAACGATCTTCTAAGACCTGTGATCCACAACTATTCTCGGCTTTTTCCGACGATCAGCCTGGCGGATTCGTTCTGCCAATTGGCGTTTGTTTGTACATAGTTAGCAGATTGTAATGGAAGATTGAATGAAATACACATGTGCAACATTTCGAGATTACACGATATTCCGAACGTCACTTAATACATACGTCATATAACACCTTTTCCCAATGAACATTATCTATCCACTATCGTTGATGTATGTACAGGCGTCGCTGGCAGAACTAGTGTATAACGAGAAGGTTGCTAAACGTTCGTCGGGCACATGTGTGACGTGTGTACGAGGCTTAAGTTCTATCCCTAGAAATAAAAAAAATTAATATGTATTTTTAAATATAATGTAACTTGATGCTCTATTTTTATTCTGTTTATATCACACTATCTCCTATCTCTTGGAAGTCTCATAACATAGTGACCCGTTGAACACTATGGGCCTCATTTACCCACAGTCGCTGGGCCTGGGCAAATATATGGGTCCTCATTTACCCACAGTCGCTGGGTAAATATTTGAAGTTAAAGTCACGCTAACCAGTTCGCTACCGGTTAGCGCGACTTTAGCTCCATATTAGCGTCGGATGCACAGGTTCCACAAAAATCACCCGCGCAGCCGATGCTCGTGATTTAATATCGCGTTTGCACTAGTTTTAGCGCAGGATTTTAATGCCAGCTATCTGCTGGCGCACCGGTTAGCGCGACTTTAGCTCCATATTAGGGTCAGATGCGCGGGTTACGCAAAAATCACCCGCGCATCCGGCGTTCGCGATTTAATTTCGTGTTTGCGCTACTTTTAGCGCAGGATTTTACCGCCAGCAGATAGCTGGTGTTTAAGTCCCGCGGTGGGTTTAACCCACATTCGCAAACGCGATATTAAATCATGGAAGAAGTATTTACCCAGAGCAGTAGCTGCTCTGGGTAAATGAGCCCCTTTATTATTATTATTATTGATTTATATAGGGCCAACATCTTCCTTGGTGCTTTACAATTACGTAGTCATAGATTACATACAGGGTAATACATGTTATACAAAGTCATACATATTACATACACAGGTAATGCATAATATAAGTAAACAGTGTGATGAGTGTCTTACAGAAATACCGTGATACAATAGGAGAGAGGACCCTGCCCCAAGAGCTTACAGACTAGAGGATATGGGGGTGAGACATAAGGTGACGGGAATCGGTAGGCTGTAAAAAGATTGGCAGTGGAGCGTGAAAGGCAGGTTGGATCATATATGGGGGTAATGTTTAGGCCAGGTTATATGCAAGCCTAAAGAGGTGGGGTTTAAGGTTACGTTTGAAGGTGTTAAGGGATGGTGAGTGACGGACAGACGGAGGAAGGGAGTTCCAGAGCAGAGGGGCAGCATGAGTAAAGTCCTGAATGCGGGCATGGGAAGAGGTGACCAGGGTGGATGAGAGGAGGTTATCATTTGCGGAGCGGAGGTTGCGCCTGGGACGGTATCGCTGGATCAGCTTTGAGATATATGGAGGGGCTGTTTTAGATAGTGCTTTATAGGATAAGGTAAGCAGTTTGAACTGGATCCTTTGCGTGATGGGGAACCAGTGGAGGGACTGACAGAGAGGAGAGGCATTAGAGAAGCGAGAAAAAAAATGAATGAGCCGGGAAGCAGAGTTGAGAATGGATTGAAGTGGTGCCAGGCGGTTGTTTGGTAAACCACACAGGAGTGTGTTGCAGTAGTCTAGCCGGGATATGATTAGGGCATGGACTAGGATTTTATGTAGCTTCATTCGAGAGGAAGGGTCGAATGCAGGGGGGGTTGTTGAGTTGGAGCCAACAGGAGTTGGCAAGTGAATTGACATGAGGTTTGAAGGAAAGATCGGAATCTAGCGTTATTCCCAGGCAGCGGACATGAGGAGATGGGCATATGGGTGTGTTGTTTATATTAATAGTAAGACTAGGGAGGGGAACAGATTGTGAGGGTGGGAAAAGGACAAGTTCAGTCTTGTCCATGTTGTTTGAGGAAGCGGGAGGACATGAAGGCAGAGATGGCACTAAGGCAGTCGGGGGCCTGAGATGTCAGTGTGGGGGGATCTGGGGCAGAGATGTTAATTTGGGTATCATCCACATACAGGTGATACTGGAATCCAAATGAACTAATGAGTTGACCAAGCAATAGGTGTAGATAGAGAAAACAAGAGGACCGAGTACAGAGCCTTGCGGAACTCCCACAGGAAATATTAGACTATCGGGGAGATTCAATATTGCGAAGTCGTGTTACTTACCTTAGCCCGATCCAGCGATACAATACCTGATGTAAGCGAGATTACGTCAGGTATTGCATTGCGGGATCGGGCTAAGGTAAGTAGCGTGACAAAACTTAACGAAGCGGCTTTTGAATCGCTAGCACATTTGGGAATGGCGCTGTGCTCTAAAATCCATCTAACACCCACGTTAACCAGAAATTTCTTTCAGACAGATTTGGGCCATATTGAATCTCCCCCAGAGTTTGTTAAAGGATTTCTGTGTGTATCACTTAGCTCATTCTAATTATACTCTGCTATGAGAATGTTTTAAGGATATCTTAGCTAATGTGTTGTTTTATAAATTATTTCTTGCACTTCTTTATTCTTTAGCATAGAGCTGGATATTATTACGGAGCATCTTGTCAAACATTAAAGGCCATTTCTCTTCTGGGATACCAGAAAGAAAAGAAAAAAAACTTGGTGCTGATCAAAACACAGCTGCATAGACTATTTTGATTCTTTAATAGGTGCTATGGTGCCTGGGTGTATCTGCCTGTACCTATGAACTAGATGGGTATAATTAAACAAGACAGATACCATAGGTATGCAAATCCAACAAAGGTGGAAATGACTCCTAATGAAACACGGTTTAGTTAAAGCTTATCAGACTGTGAGGTTACATTCTATTACTTTACATTATATTGTAAAGTATATTCTATTACTTTACAATATAATGTGCTTTTTAATAAGGAAATTTCTGTCTGTTTTGATGATTACTGTTTTTCCCAATAAAGAATTTTCAAATTCTACCTCCACTTGTGTCTGTAAGCTCTCCAGGGCAGTGACCCTCTTTGCATGTGTCCTATGATTTCAAGCACTTGTATTTATGACCTCTGTATTTTTTTTAATGTATTTTATCTTATTGCCCCTTGTCTGAATGATATCTATTGTAAGTGGTGCTATATAAATACATATACACCAAAGTAATCTAGTTGCTTGTTTTATGCTATTATGTATGTATGTATAGTTTATTTATAAAGCGCCACTTGGGGCGCAGCACTGTACAGTAATAAAATACAATAAAGTCATACAAGGGGAACAAACACAAATAGTTCAGTACATAAATATATACATTATATAAATAGAAGTGCTAGAGCTTTTTCACAGGAGGTCCCTGCCACGTAGAGCTTACAATCTATTTAGGTGGGTAACATACAGATACAATGGAATGGGTATAAGTGCTGGAATGAGACGTATGCAGTGTAAATGAAACAATCATATACTGTGCTGGTTACCAGATAGGTAGAAAGTAAGGCTAGATTTAAATCTGCTAATTGAGTTTTCTTGACGTAGAGACAGGGGAATAGAATTCCAGAGGATGGGAGCCACAAGAAATGTTTAAGGTGAGAGGAAGAAGTGTGAGTGGGGGGGTCTGTACAGGAGCCGGTTCTGTGATGAGTGGAGGGTACGGCAAGGAACATATAGGGACACTAGAGAGGAAACATAAGAAGGAGCAGCAGAGTGAAGGGATTTAAATGTTAGGAGAAGGATGCGCTGTTTAACGGGGAGCCAGGTTGTTTCCCGTACAGAGGAGATTTGGGATCCTGTTTATTAGAGAGCAAAACAATATGTGTAGCAGAATTATGGGGAGAGTGATGGGAAGCAGGAAGACCAGTAAGTAGTAGGTTGCATAGTCCAGGCGTGAAAGGATGAGAGCGTGCATAAGCATAGCAGTGGTTGGAAGAGAAAGGAACCTGCTAATTTTGGCTATATTGGAAAAAGCAGCAGGTATTCGCAACATAGTTAATGTGGTTAGAAAAGGAGAGAGTGGAGTCAATAATTGCCAAAGCAGTGTGCCGATTGGATAGGGAAAATGGGGGTATTGTCAACAGAGATAGAGAACTGGACTGGACCAGGTTTAGGTGCAAAAACAATCAGTTCAGTTTTAGAAAGATTTAATTTGAGGTAGCGTTGAGACATCCAGGAGGATATGGAAAGGAGGCAGTCAGCGACACGTGATTGGATGTCAGGAGTTAGCGTAGGTGTGGGTAAGTAGATTTGTGTATCGTCTGCATATAAATGATACTTGAAGCCAAAAGAGCTAATAACATCTCCCAAGGAAACAGTGTAGAGGGAGAACAATAAGGGTCCAAGAGCAGACCCCTGCGGCACCCTCACACCAAGAGGAACTGGAAAAGAGGTATTGCTGGCATAAGATACAGAGTAAGTTTGGTCAGAGAGATAGAATAGAAATCAGGATGCCATTTCATTCCAATTGCCCAAAGCAGAGGAGAGGTCAAGGAGGATTAGAAAAGGAGTCTAGCGAGGGATTTTTTACTGTAGGCTTAACATGGGCATGCTTAAAGATGCTTGATGATTATATTTATAATTTATTTATGATTTTTTTCACTACAGAACTTAACTACACAGAGTCAGGTGTGACTGACCATGTACCCATGACTTAAAATGAATGAAAAATAATTTTATATTTCAAAAGTCCGAAGGGACTACAGAGAACTGTAGTTATGAAAAAGGGTGAGATGTGTCAGACATAAATAATCTAGTCTTTGGGATAAGGACCTGATTAATGTGCTTTAGCTGTGGACTCAAACACATTTATAATGACCAATAATCCAGAGATTGTTGATGAAGATGACATATGACTCGTTTTTTGTGAGTCATTTCTATATTAAATAGATACACCCAGCTGACCCAAAATATTTGCTCATGTGTACCTAGCGATGAGGTCTGATGCGGATCAATGAACGACACCAGAGCAAACACAAACAAACGTGCAACAAAACTCCCGTCCACCTCAGGTGTCAGTGATGATGCCTCTTGGGAAAAATGTTGGCACCGTGGATATGGTAAAGCATACAAAAGTGCAAAGGCTGAAAATAAAATCCCTTCTGTGTTCTGCATTCCTGGGAAGCACTTTTCTAAATAGGAATTTGTACTTAAAATCTAAATGAACGTTTATTCAGCTCATTCCTGTTTAATATACATCCCTGTTTCTGAGCTGTGGTTATTTAACCCACTTGCCATTTCCCCCTTGGTTTTGATTTGGTTTTGACCTGTGTTTAAATGGTTACATATGAGAGAAGCTGAGCAATTCATATGAACGGAAGGTGTTTATCATACCAGATTGGGCACACTTCCTTTCCTTTGATAACAAACAATCTAAAAACACTCTTGCATGTCCATTATATGTAATTAGCTTTATGATTAGACAAATTCCCGTATGAAAAAAAATTGTTTATTTCACATTATCATTTCCTCTGGAGTCTACTGTCTAGGCCTTTTTATGGTGACATCAATAACTATATCCAGCTGTTGCAAAGATTATCATCAAGGCATTCAATTTTGACTCAAATAAATGTTCTTTTTCCATAAAGATGACAATAATTTGTAAATATCTGCCTGATAAACTAGGCACCTTTGTTAAAGTTTCATTTGAGTATTAACTCTAGCAGTAGCCCATTGTAACATGTTTTGCTTTAGTTGAAATGTATATCTTTTATTAAATACTTAAACAATAAAACAAGAACACTGATGCCCCTATTTCTGCTTCCTGGTTCTTCCAGGTTCAATATAGAGTGTCTCCTTTCCGCAATCCCGTGATGCAATACCGGACGTATACATGATTATGTCTGGTATTGCATCGCGTTCGGTCGGGGCAGTTCGTTAATCCGCCATGGCGGAACGCATACACACGTGCGACTATCGAACAAAATGGGCGCTTATCACACACCCTCGGGGGTCATGGGTCTGCAGGAACATCGTACGTCTGTACGAAGCTTTAGGATCCTACAATTAGCATGTGAATGGGTGTCTAAAGTGGCCCATTTTATTGCTTACATTCAATATTTAGGTATGGAAGCGCATGTCGACCGCCAAACCCACCACTGAAAACACAACCACAACAGAAAAGATAGTTATTCAGAGAACAATAGAAGCTTTATTGGGGGTGTACATCCCACATTTCAAGTGCCATACACATCATAATCCTAACAAAAAATTATGATTCAAAAATAAAAACAATAAAAAAATATTAAAGAAATTAATTTCCCATCCACTCCCTTCCAACGAAAGGACCCAGGATGAAGACCTAAACCCCCTGTGGTTAGCCTGTATAACCTGACGCTTTTAATACTTTCCTTTGTGTGGCTGCTTCCATCCACCGCCATTGGCCCGGGGCTGGATCACTAATAATAGGAAGGGATGGACTAGAATTTGAACTCGAAACTGAGTTTAAACCGAACTATGGATGAAGAATGGATCTAAGAATTTGAGGGTTACCGAATGCTACATTCGAGGGTTGTCGCAAATCTGAAGGTTACTGTACGCTACATTTGAGGGTTACTGCAAATTCGAATTTGCGATATCCCACGAATATAGCATTCGGAACCCTCGAATTTACCGAAAACTCAATGCAGAAGCCCAACAATTGCTCGATTGTGGGGAAACTAAGTGTTTAAATGAATATATTGTTCTGTAACCCTTGAATGTATCATTCGGTTACCCTCAAGTTGGCCATAACCCTCGAATATAGCGGAAACCCGACAATTGCCTGATTGTGGGAGAGGTAGTGTTTAAACAAGTTTTGGTGATATAGACATGTTCCTCAGACCATTTCCCAGGTGCCAGAGCCATTTACAGTAAGTTACCATTGTTACTTTATCTGCATTTTATTGGGACTTTCCAAACTTTTGTTTCCCATAGACTTTAATGGGTTAGTTTTCGAACTATAGAACTTAAGATTTTTTTACTGAAGTTCTATAGTTTGGAAACTAAACAAACTTTAGGACGTTCGGCTTTCTCTACTAATAGGAAAACAGGCTTCATGCAAAGAGCATCTTCCTATTGGTCAGGCTACGAGACTGAAGCAAGAAGTGGAGCAAAGTAGGCAAAGGAAGGTAACTATTAAAGCTTTTTTCATATTATACAGGCTAAACCCAGGGGTGAGGACCTAGCATTTTAGGTCCTCACCGTGGATACAACTGACCCAGAAAAAAAGAGGAGCTGGGCTGAGGTAAGTATAATTGCCCTTTAAGAAATGTAAACCTAAAACATTTATATTTGTTGCTATCTGTCACATTGAATGTTTATATTCATAATTCATTATAATATGAATATAGAACACCTAATAGGTAGTATATCAGTAGTTAAATCATATGCCTCTAAAAACTATATTTCTATTGTACCAAGGAATGAAAGAATGCTGGGAGTTGAAAACGATTGTTAATTTCCGAACATTAATCTCCGATTGGTTAACGATTGTAAAATTAAGATACGGTCATAAGTTAACGGTACCGATCGTAAATCTACGATAACGAAATTGTAGATTTACAATCCCCATAGAATACTATTGCGGTAGTTTACTACCGCATGGTATTCTACGACTGAACGTTTGGTAATTAACAAACATTCGTTAATTACCGAATATTCGGTCGTAAATGTACGATCGCGATTGTACATTAACTTACACAAAATATCGCTAAAAAGCGATACCGCGGGTTTATAAATATGGCCCCCTGATGTAGATATATATTTGAGTCTCTTTTTGTCTTTTTTTATTTATATGATTGACAGATTCTGTTTTAATGCAGTCATCTCCACTATGCATGCGCTTTGCTACAGATTTAATCTATGTCGAAATTCATTGTGGAAAAGCTGTTACATTAGCCACCTTCTAGCGTGAAGTGCTGAATTTGTCTGCTGTGGATCCATCAAATCTGTAATGTAGCATAAAGTTTATAAACACTTCACTGCTTACCTTTGCTCACAGTATTTAAAATGATTCATTAGTCTGCATAAACGCAGTTCATAGGTGCTTATTTTATTGTATTACACCGTGATATTTTGACATATCCTACCCTCCTACATACCTCCCATTCATTGTACAGTTGTAAGAAACGGTGAAATCTTTCTCTTACAAGTTCACAAGTGATATGGAAACATGTAAATACATTTTTAAGAACAGATGAATTTGAATATTGCTGGAGCAGATGGCTGTGTAATTACAGTTCAGATTCCTGCCACATAATTAAATAGTACCTGTGTGCTTAAATGCATGGTTGGTACATGCTATTTTGGTTTGAGTAAACTATTTTGCTAGTGCAGTACCTTATTTTATCCTAGAATTATATTAACCATCTCCTGGCCTGTTTAAAATGGACAGTATATTTTGTGCCTGCCGTTAAAGGGATTCACGTATATTACAAAGTTGTATATTTATATCATTTTAATTTTGAAGGGCAACTGTGGTCTCCAAACAAGTTAGGGTTAAATGAAAGCCTGCAGTATTTCCTTTATAACGAGCCGACAATCACATCTCTGGCTTCAGCTTGTGAGAAATTATATTGGGGTGAATGTTCAAACTTCCTGCTATCAGTAGGTTTAGTGACATCACCTGACCTCTGCCCGCCCCTCCGCCCCAGGGGGAGAAGCATGCTCAGTTAAGACTTTATGCTGGGGAAACCAGGAAGTATCTGGGGAAAAAATTGACAGTTGAGAAGAAAAGCCTATTAATGCAGGCTGAGGGTGGTCACATGTCTACAAGCTGGTCACCTGGCTGAAAACAGGAAGCGTTTAAGCAGGAAGTAATATTGCTGAACCTTTCCAGCAATAACTTCTCACAAATTTTATCTAGAAATGTGATTTAGGTTTTATTTTGAAGGTTTGATGGAAGGCTTTTTATATAATCCTTACTGGTCTGGAAGAATTCAAGACCACAGTTACCCTTTAATTTTTTTAACCCTTTAAGTTTAAGATGGGTTGAACTGGATGGACGTATGTCTTTATTCAACCTCAAATACTATACTATACTATACTTTACTATACTATACTATACTATACTATTTAAGTCCCAGCACTCTGGACTTTGCAATGGCAAATAATATTATTAACACCATATCTGTAAACTGGATCATTTTTACGTTCAGTCCAGTATCGCTCGAAATAGAGATTTCTATTGCAAAAAATTCTACCAATACCAGACCAGGTCTGTAACTGAGAGTTAGGCGACATTACAGGGGGGACTTTAGCAGTTAAAGGACATGTCCAGCCTAAAAAAAATATGGCACTACAATAGGCTGTCATTCATTGATCCGGCGTGAATAGGGGCTTGGCCGTTCATTGATCTAGCAGGATGGATCAACAAACGACAGCTGACCGAGCGCACATACACTTGTGAACCTCTGGTGGAACACTAAGTCAGCTGTCACCCCTTGGCTGTTCTATCCATGAAGAATTGCACATATGCATCTTTTCAAATGCATTTTTAAGAAGACATCTACAACATTTGTATTTTGTAAAAACGTGTCTTAAAGTCTGAATTTAAACCCTGCGTTGGACTTGTTCTCTGTTTTGACATCCCTCTACCTAGGCTGTCCAGGAGATAGATGTGGGTTTGGCTTGCCCAGCCACACACTCCAGACTTCCCTTGCCCCACCTAGGCTAAATGGAATTGTCCCAGTGGTACTGGGACAGGTTGGGGGTATGCATCCCTGTTCAAACTTTCTCTATGGCACAAATTTCTGTACATTTTTGTTGCATTACACTGTGTTCCCATCCTAGATGCTAGGATCCCAGTTCTGCAATATTGGCATATTCCCGATATTCTGCGATCATCAGATTGCACATGTATGTTGGTCCGACAATCGTACAATAGTTCTATTGGGCCAGTTGAAAAAAAAATGAGCCTGGGATCATAAGAACGGATTGTAGCGTCTATGGCCATCTTTAGGCTAGACTTGTGTGCGATTACCTGTAAATTAAGGTACAAAACAACAAACTGGCTTTCTTGGACTGCTTGGTAGAAGTTAAGGAAAATGGTAACCTGGAAGTAGAGGTTTACAGAAAACCAACACACACAGATCAGTATTTGATGTTTGACTCCCACCACCCTTTAGATCACAAGCTGGGTGTCATCAGAACCCTGCAACACAGAGCCGAGAACATCCCCACTAGCACAGAGGCGAAGGCTAAAGAAATGAAACATCTCAGAGGAGCCCTTAAAACTTGTGGATATCCAGACTGGGCCTTTGTCAAAAGAAGTAGAAGGAAAGAAAAGAACACAAATATCAACAGTGAAGGGGAAAAGCAAGACAGGAGGAAGAACATGGTCATCCCATATGTAGCAGGGGTCTCCAAGAAATTAAGAAGAATTTTCAAAAAACATCGTATCCCTGTCTGCTTTAAACCGAACAACACACTGAGGCAGCAATTGGTACATCCGAAAGACCCAATACCTAAACACAAGAAAAGCGACATCATATATGCAGTGCAGTGCAGTGAAGAATGCTCTGATTTGTATGTGGGGGAGACCAAACAGCAACTGCATCAACGTATGGCCCAGCACAGAAGAGCCAATTCCTCGGGTCAGGACTCAGCCGTGTATCTGCATCTTAAGGATAAAGGACATACCTTTGAAGATTGTAATGTTAACATACTGGCGAAGGAACGTGACTGGTTCAAGAGAGGTGTGAAGGAGGCCATTTATGTGAAAATAAAGAAACCAAGCCTAAATAGAGGTGGGGGGGTTCGACACCAACTGTCTGCCATGTACAATGCTGTTTTGACACCTTACTCTGGGCGTTCCTATAACACCTCTTAGCCACTATCCAATCACGCCCATAACACTTGGCTGTGATATGCTAATTGGGATTTTCCAGGGTACATAATTGCCACAGATTCTTGTACAAGTCTTTCTGAATTGAGAAAGCCAGTCGGATGACGAGCGAAACGTCTTCAAGAACTACATTTCAAGTCCAGTTGATCTAATTGAATACAACAGATATACCATGACCTGGATGAATGAGAACCTTCACAAGCACCTGTAAATTAAGTATTTTTTACCATTTTTTTTTACTATTTATTCTCACATCTATTTTAAATGTAATCAATAGATTATAAATTTCTCCTACATGGATTGTATTAAAATTAGATAACACCATTTAGAATAAGACATGCTAAAGTAGGTCAAAGTATATTCAGTACCAACGGTGAATTGCACATCTTTTGCTCTTTCACAACACACCAGTGTACCCAGGTGCATCATTACAGAAACACTGCTGTAGGTCTTCAAGCAAAGAAAATAATTTTAAATTAAGTGCTTAAATGCTTTTATATTCCTGTTAAACTAATTTAAATACATAGGATCTATGAATAAATAAGCTTTGATTTTTTTTAATGTTTCTATAATCATCATTAGGTTGGTCCTATGAAAAAGAATAAATCGTTAAATAAAATGCATGGTATCAATAACAATGGCTTTATGCTTCATTTACCTAGTTTGAAGAATTCTGTGCTGGAGGTTATTTCAGAAAATTAGATGTTGATGACAAAAGTCATGTTTCTCATGGATGAAATGAAAGTCCTCCCAGAGAGCAGTAACAAGCCCATATAACTTTACGGGCTTGGGGAACACGTATCTGCTTTTACTGCAAGGCCACATTTCCCAGTAATTTTATTTAGCATACAAAATGAATATTGTGTTTGAAGTATTGAAGATTTTAGTCAGAGGGGCTTAGGTTATTATTTAATAGCAAATGTGTGATAATTGAGAACTGCACAGCTGCCTTCTACCAGGTCCGCACATTAAACAAACCACATTTATTGCAATGTAATAAAACCTGTGTTTGCCCTCAAACAATTCCGTTTTGGTTTGTCAGATGTAAGATGCAAAACATTCACTTTCAGACCCTGCCCTATTACATTTCCCTGTCCTTGTAACTTCAAGTTACTCCATAGCAGAATGTTTACAAGATTTGTACATTAAACAATTATGTATTCAAATGTCTGGAGTTCATGTGGCATAAAGGGGTTTACCACAAACGTGGTATTTTGCTTGTAACATTGTAAATGACTGTATGTTTAACTGTAAGTGTGTAATAGAGATATTAGTAAATAGCTTAAAAAATGAATAGCCCTTCAAAAAATACTGTCAGCCCTGCTTTTAAAGACTTCTCAATGGGGTAGTTGTATTTTAACTCACCTATTGTGTATTTGTAAGCTATCACAAAACTGCTAAAGTAGCTGCATGCTGACTGCTGCTTTCTCTTTACATTAAAGCAAAAACACAATTTATGAGCATAGACACTGGGTAACTAATAAGAGAATGTTATTATTGTGACAGCTAATGATGAATGATGGGCTAAATTAACAATCCCCAATAGCTGTACCTTAATGAAACTAGGGGTTAGACACCTGTCACTTGTGGATATTAGGTGACTATCCAACAGCCACACTGACAAGAGACTTTCACTAAAAGTACACTTTACTTGTAAAAAGGATCTGATTGGATGATATGTTTTGACACATTCAGTCACTTAGTATTTTAAAAATGTATTCATGTTCCCCCAGCATTCCATAATTATATATAGGGGAGGAGCGGTTTTCTTTTTAAAGATCTCACCTGCCAAAGTTTGGCAAGCACTTGCAGCTGTCACGCTATCTTCTCTGGGTTGCTCCACCTTTTGTGCATTCTCACCCGGGGGTTGAACCTTTTAGTACCCAGTGATTTACAAAGATCTCATATCAAGTTGATATCGAAACACAAGGATTAGTACTTTGTTTTTTATTTCAATATTGTCAGAAGCATTTCCCCTTATCTATTCATTACCAACCTGCTTGTTCCTCGGATCTGTTGTTTCCTCTTTTTTCCCCCATGTTTGTAGCTTACGGAGTTGGTGTCATTTCAAAAGTTGGAAAATGCTCCCAGGAGAAACACCCTCCAAACCACATTAGAACTCAGCAAAGGAACAACGAGGAGACAAAGTAAAATCCTAATGTTCCAAATTATCATTAAAATACCATTCCATTTCTGTAATGCATCATGGTTTTGATAAGCCATCACTGGTGGTGAATGTAATTTTTTCCAGCAGGCTGCTCCTCTCTTGGGCTGTTTCTCTTGTCTTCCACTTGAAACAGACAAATATGTGCAACCAATTTGAGTTAATAGTTACAGGACCTCTTCATGTCCTGTAAGATGTATGAATTTTCTATTGTTAATAGTACTGAAAGGTTTATTTAATAGAACTGCCTCTATCAGGGAATCCTAAGTCCAGTTCTTCCTTCCAGCAAAGTATAACCAAACAAACTATGAGCTTAAAAGGTTTGTCTGTGATGCGCATCAGTACAAGACGCCATTAATAGGAATTGGAATTTAAAAAAAAAAAAGACATAATGAAACAAAAAGATTACACATTTTATATTCAATGTGTATAAATCCAATGTACTACAGAAAAACGAGTGGCTGAAATTGAGACCCTAATAAACATAAAGTACAATAATGCTCGGGACTGTGTGTTGCCCGATCTTTGAAAAACAGACAGACCGAATCTTAAAGATTGTGACAGTGTGTACCCAGCTTTAGTCAGAGCACAAATGTATAAATTAGTTCGGGGATGGCCAACTTGTGGCCCTTCAGATGTTTGGAAAATATAACTCCCAGCATGCCTAGGTTCCATTAATGATAATTTGGAACATTTAGATTTTACTTGTCTTCTCTTTGTTACTTTTTTTCTATCTATCTATCTATCTATCTATCTATCTATCTATCTATCGATCATATTTAAGGCCTGCTGTGATTAGGGCTATATTTATTATTAATTTGTATGGAAGAGATGTCCAATAGAGATGAGTCCCAGTTTTAAAAAGAACCTGGTTTCAACTTGGAACTGCCAATTTCCAAAATCTGCGGATCCAACGGAAATTTTCGAATTTCAAAAGTCATAACTTGACATTTAAAAATTGACAAAATCACAGTTCAAAAGTCAAAAATTCTAGTTAAAAATCGTGGACATAAAAAAAAAATTCTGCTTGAATTTAATTTTCGGAATTTTAATATGTTACGTAGAACAAAACCCAACAGTTTTGTTCATCTTTAATGTCCAACATGCAGTCCTCCAGATGTTTGCAAACTATTTCCAGCATTGTGGGAGTTGTACTGTAGTTTGCAAACATTTGGAGGGCTGCAAGCTGGACATCCCTGTTGTATGTCTTACTGCAACTTGCATTTTTTTTTTCAGGGTTTTGAGGATTGGTATGTGTTCCATGTGTACTATATGTTCCCCATGTAGTTTTCCAGCTCCCTATACATTTTTACACTGTTAGAACGGATATTAGAGTTCTAAATAACGGAAGGTATTCAGATCCGATGGTATCAGAGCTTTATCGCTAGTGTGTGTAGCAGCTTTCCCGAACGAGCACAAGGCCGCCCAACATTCCCATCAGCCAGACGGTCAATTGGGAAAAAACAAAAATTTCCCTCCCTATAGGGGAGTCAGCCATGGTCGAGGGAAACACACAGTCCCGAACATCCTCCCTATGCTGTGTATAGGGAGAATGCTCGGGACTGTGTGTATCCAGATCTTTGAAAAATGACAGGATCTGCAAGATCTGTGATGTGTGCACTCAGCTTTGGGCTTTGCTTTAAGCTCTCACAGAAAATGATTATAAAGTTTACCCTGTTTTGTTTGTATTTATTTCCCAAAATATAACAACTCCCAAATGGGAAATCACTAGTGTTTTTAGTACAAAGCCATTAGCAGTGGGCATCATTTATCCCCATGTAGCAAGTCTCCAGGTGGCTGAAACTGAAAGAGATTGTCTTGTAATAAATGACTTGTGTGTAATACCTTAATAAAATCAATAAGGCTATTCCCTGGTGTTTTGTTAAATACAATTACAGTTATTGTATGATTTGGCCCTCAGACATCTGAATTGGATCATGTATATTAAACATTTCCAACAGTTCACCTGGAGAAATTAGTAATCCCACTGTAAAATTCTGATTTACATTCCAAAACCTTTCTCCCTGTTGATGTACTAATGCTTTCCTGGAATTTAGGCTTTTCCATTATTATCGGGCAAATGAATTTAATAAGGACTAGAAGCTGCACTTATGACACAATTTAGTTATCTAAACAAGTGGCAAGCCAGTAGGATTTAGATTACAAAAATACTACTTAAGATAATGTGAAGTGGTAGCAATTGAATGTCAATTTCAAGTGCCCCTAGTTTTTTAATCTAAGATTTGGTAGAAAAGAGGAGATTTGGGGAATAGTTTGACTATTTTTAATTAGGAATCTTCCTTTTCATTTGAAAAAAAAAAGAAGATATTTATTTATAGAGCCCCACTTGGACACACACACTATTGCTGTTTCCTCTGCAGCAACTGTTTTTATTAGAAAAAAAAAAATATTCCAATATATTATTATTTAATATTTCATTTGAATCTTCCCTACCATAGGAAGTCCTGAAGTAACCTGGCTGAATCATTTTTAATTGATGGAACAATGTCAGCAATCTATCAACCTCTTGGTACAAGACCAGACAAACAAGCAGTCTTCCTTTTAAACCTTCATACACACGTGATAGCAGATGCCGACCCGCGACACACGATGTGTATGAGCATTCGTGACGGCAGAAAATTGTGCCGTGTGTGGGTGCTTCGTTGGCTAAAACATTGCGTGGGTGTATGAAGCTTTAGCTGTGCACTCTTGCAAGCACACCTGGCCTGAGTACACAGGTTAAAATAGAGCGTGCACAAAAATCTGGGTGCACAATTAATGTAGTAGGGTGCACAATTAATGTAGTATGTAGTGCACATGGTCTGCACAGATTATCTATATCTGCGCACAAAGCCAATAAGAAATCAGAGAGAACATTTACAACAAGGAATCCTGTTAAATATATTGGTCTGGCAGCCACAGAGCTTAGCAGTGCGGTGAATACCAACTGGTGCCAGACTTTGTTTATGTTTAGAAGATCTAATCTCTTTTGAACTTCCTCCTGGGCCAGAAAGTCCCCTATTCCAATAGTACTTAGAGTGGTGCTAGCAGCAGATATCTAGAACCATTAAAAAAAAAATAAAACTAAAGCTGGGTACACACAGTAACGATAAAGCCCTGATAACGTCGGATCCGACGGTATCGGGGCTTTATCGTTATGTGTGTACCTTCGTTTCCCAAACAAGCGCGCAGCTGGTGAACGATCGGGTCGGCCGAACGCTCGTTCGGGAAAGACTGAAAATTTCTATCAGCCGCGCTGGACTCCCTATAGTGCTAGACTCCCTATAGAGGAGTCTAGAGCGGCTGATGGAAACACACAGTCCCGAGCGTTCTCCCTATGATGTGGACTGTGTGTCTGCAGATCTTTGAAAGATGGCAGACAGGATATTGCAGATCCTGTCTGTCATCTTCAGAAATCTGTACTGTGTGTACCTAGCTTTAAATGTCCGTTTGAGAGTAGCCTGAGATTGGTGTTTAAGGCACACACATGTAACCCGCCATGGATAGGCAATGTTCTACTTTCTAGAGCTCTTTACTCTTGAATAAAGGTTCCATATATTAGGTAGCATCAGCACAATATATCGAAAAATAAATACGGTAGATTGTAGAATCCTACAAAGTTGTAAATGGAATGTTCCTAAAATTCTTACCGTAACCAAACTTTCTAAAGGAGTAGTTGGTGATTTTGCCTTCCAAATTTTCTTCTCTAATCTGGGAAAAGGTCCCCACGTTTCATAATGGGCTACCTTTCTTTTAACTAGCACATAAAACAGACAGCGTTTTTTGTTCCAGCTGATATTTGTAATAAACAAATTCTCCAGATTAAAGATTTCCAGTAAGCAGCTTTTCACTTGGAATGTTTTCTAACAGCAGCTTACAGAATCAAGGTGACAACAAGATGGTTTGATCATATGAATTGTTCTTTAAGATGCCATAATGTCTTACTTTGTTGAAAATAATATTTTCTGAAACCTAGCAACAAAGTGTATTGTCATTTTTTTTCCCTTAGAAGAAAAATAGATAAATAAACATAGGAAGCCTTTGTTCATTTGATTCTGTCTTACGATGCATGAAGGTTACACGAACAAGAGAAATGGAATATTAAACCAAAATTTAAAGCATATAAACAGCTTTTCTATAAATAGATTTGTATTAAAGTAAACTCTTGAAGTCTATTGTGCATTTCTCCATAAACCTGATCATTTTCATCAAGACTGAACCCAGAAATCAATTGTTTCAAAGTTTCTGAAAATTAAATCAATATATAGGATATATGTTAGAAATGTATTGATTTAAAATATACAAGGGGCTTATGTAACATAAGGTCCAAAAGTTTAAGCGTTCTGTTAATTTGAAGCAGCCAATCAAATGAGAGCCTTTTCTTTGTTATAACTACTTCAGTTATAACATGCGATTGGTTGCTGCAGATTAATAGCTCAGGAAAACATTTCTAAAATATTGTTAGAAATCAGGTTACTGAAAGTATGATTCTTACAGGATCATGATGACACATTATTAGTTGCCAGTTTGAATGTCCTAATTCATTGGTGCCCAACATGCGGCCCCCGGAAAATGTACTGCTTGTTAAACAGACTTTTAAAAAATGTATGTAGGTTAAGTTTTCCTTTATGTTTTTATGTTTTTTACATAATATGCGGACCACAGAACAGAGAGATTCCTGTGGTTTCGTTTCAGATGAGCTTTCAAAAAAATCTATAAAATAATCTTAAATCCGTGGTTGATCCCATGTTATCAGTACTTTTTATAACGATGACTTAGACATCAAAATAAAGGTGATACAAGCATCAATCTCCGGGATAACATCAAACTGCTTTTTGCAGGGGTTTGACCTTAGTGATGCCTGTGGATAGTATTACTTGTCTCAGCCCTTCACAAACAATCACCAAGGGACAGTTAGAAAACTCCGCTTTAATGGTGAAGGTTGGAATTACCAGATGCATCAAAAGACTTTAATATTGACCCTGGAGACTAGAAGCTCTGCAAGGGCCTGACGCAGCATGGCTCTGGGTGGGGATATAAATTGTAATTGACTGCCAAAAGATACAATTTGTTTGGATTATTTACTATCGGAGCCAGTGGATGCTGGAAAACTTATTACTGGGCATAAAATAAGAATTTCTACTTGTTATTAGTTAATAGTTTACTAGATTTTTCGGTAATAGCACCATAGAACATTTTTACATAGTGTCTGGTATTAAATAACATGTATGTATTTATGTATGTATATGTTTATTTATATAGCGCCACTAGGGGACACAGCACTGTACAGTATTAAAATACAATAAAGTCATACAAGGGAGATAAATACATAGATCGTTCAGTGCATAAATATATAACTTATATAAATAGAAGTGCTAGGGCTTTGCCACAAGAGGTAATGAGGTCCCTGCCCCGTAGAGCTTACAACATGTTGCATAAAGCCTCATTCTGCCTAAGGCTGGGTACACACCATCCGATATTTTCGGCGACCGACCGATTTACGGCACTTTCAGTGAATCCGGATCGGATGAACGAATGATCAGGCGCATTAACACTTTCAGACAGTGCCAGTAGAGTATTACCTTTAATTTTTCAGCTGCCAGCATTGACATGATATACAGTATGTACTGTACCTGCTTACCATGTCCCCTACATTGAATTGTTCACTCCTCACCTACTCTAAAGCCTTGTACACACATCAGATCATTTTCGTACGATGTGCCTGACGAACATTCAGCAACCATCTAGTTATACACTAGTTCTGACAATGATGCCTGTACAGACATCAACGATAGTGAATGTTGCACATGTGTATTTCATACAATCTTCCATTACACTCTACCGATAATCTGCCGACTATGTACAAACAAACGACAATCGGCAGAATGAATCTGCCAGGCTGATCATCGGAAAAAGCTGAGAATAGTCGTGGATCGTTGGTCTTAGTAGATCGTTAAAGCTTCATTTTTGCACGAATGTCGCAGGATAGGTCATTCGTCGGGCAAAGCATGCAAAGATTTTCTGATGTGTACAAGGCTTAAGTTCTAATTGTAGAGTTGGATGGAAGGAAGAAAGAGATAACAGAGATAATGTTCTCATAGCTGCTAGTCAGAGGCCACTGTTAAAAACTCTGCAGCAGCTTTTACTTGCCATTTTAGAACTGCTCTCCTCGGTACTATTAGCTGATCTCATCCTCCCCCCACCTTCAGTTCATTTGCAACATTGTTTCCTAGTAGAGTGAGCTGAGTTCAGGCTCTCTACTCACTACAATGTTACACATTACAGCTGAACAAGGAGATCAGTTCTAATAGCACAGCAAGTAAAAGCTGACAGGGAGATGCTAGGGAGAACACTGGTTTCACATAGGCGCCCTAGCTCTATGCCTAGGTGGCCTATGCCTAAAAATGGCCCTGTTTATTGTTTAAACTATTGTAATATGGGGAGGATCAAGTGTCAATTATAAGTCTATAATTGACACTTGAGTCTAAATACATTTGCTTTCAAGAAAAAAGAGCAGTATTTCCCATCCTAATGACCTTAACCTGCCCATTAAGCATTTTGTCTGTGCATAAAAAATGCTTCCAAAATACTGACTTCCTGTTTGCAGGACCCCTAATAGTGACCATCATGGTCTTGCCCTTGACTCAGGCCTGGGTTGATTCAGTTGCTCAGTAGAGTTCTGAGCATGTTTGAACCATCCAACAGCCAATCAGTAGAAATTACTGTTAGGAACATTCCAAGGATGTGGTGCATCCTGGGAAGAAGGAGGACTGTTAGAACCTGAAATGTCAGCTCATTAATGTCAGCAGCAGAAAACAAGGGTCAAAAATTCAACTGATTTTTCAAAATGGAAGACAATATGTAGAATAACTAGGTATGAATAATACAAAACAAAGAAATTTAAAAAATAAAGATTTTTTCACTGAACTTTCCCTTTAAGAGCAATTTCTATTTCAGCAATTTTATTTTTTTGGGACAAGCTTTGATAAATTAAAAACAGAATTTATAAAAAAGTAAATTTTTAATACAAAAAATGTTGTTCATAAACGACAAGTGAACAGGTTTCTGCTGTTGCATGTGCCTGTGTGTAGGAGTTATCACAACATGCTTATCATGTTTCCTATATGCTAAAATGAGTGGCTACCCTTTTCCGCCATTTTGTTACCACATGCAAAATCAAAAGGTTTGTACACATGGACATTCCACGACAAACTGGCATCCATCGAAACGGTTCTCTGGGCGAAAAATCAGCCATATATATGCGTTAGAGATGTCCAAACTTCGCAAAATTCGGTCCGCTCGAGGATCCGCGAAAAAAATTTGAAAATCCTAAAATCCATAAATCCCATTAAAATGAAAAAATCCTCGAAAATACGAGAAATCCTCGTAATTTCTAAAATTTTCGAAAATCGTATTTCCCGCATTTTCAAAATACGTAAAATCCTCGTAATTTAGAAATTTTTCGAAAATACGTATTTTCATGCATTTTCGAAAATACGTGTTTCCGTGCATTTTCGGAAATACGAGAATTCCTCGTAATTTCTAAAATTTTCAAAAACGTGGTTCGGAAAAGTTTGGAAGGCGGAAAACGAGGTAAATCCGCCGCAGATTCAGGTTCGGATCCGCGAACTGGGCTATCACTAATATGCGTTAAGTCGGGCATAGTTTGTTGGTGAACAACAAACTGTGGGTAATAATTGCATACAGACAACTATTGCCTGCAGCAGCCATTAAACGCCCGCCCTTACATGGTGGACCGTGGGTGCACATTTCTTATTTGTATGAACCTTTAGAGTGATACAACTATAAATGGAAATAGGTGTTTTATTGCATGATGTATAGAAATCTAATTTTCTGAAATAACTTTTTACAGTACAGTTAAAGTAAAAGTTCAGCACCTCTAGTTTTATAACAGGTTCCCTCTAGAATAACTCCTATTCCCTCCTGATTCCCCCTGAGTATGTACATGTTTTCTTAAACTAAAATTTCCTGCTGGAATTTTTCAAGCTGTGTAAGAAGCTGGTAATCCTTCAGCATACAAACATTATTTGTGTAGTGGGGGTGTTGTGGACAAATGAAAGAGGAGGAAACTGGCTGCTTTATTACTCTTCATCCAAATCATCAACACTATCATTATTTTTTGACCTCAAAGGTTTGTTTTTTTCTCCTGAAAGAGCTAGCAATCTAATTTTGCTACATGTGTGATATTCTATTGCTTATTGAAACAAGAAATATTATATCTAAATCATATGAATTGCTAGAAAAAAAACTCCTTTTATGATAAAAAAATGTCATATTCACAAAATGAAGTGATTTGTTTTTTTTCAAAAAAATGAAACATATAATGATCTGGGAGGTGGTATTCCAGCACGAAAGGTATGAATTTAAAGGCGTGAGTACAGATGCTGATATCTCCCCTACAGGTCTCTGCTCAGTCAACCTTCTACCATTAGCGCATTCGTCTCTATGGTGGAGATGGGAGGAACTGTCAAGAGGTTGGAGGCCAGCCACTACACGTGTAAAGGTGTAACTTTGCTAATTGTAGGCAAATACTGTTGGATCTGATGGGATTTACTGATATTTCCCTTTACCATTATTAGAAGGAGCCAATAACATCGCTATGTGTGCGGCCCATACAACTTAGTATAGGAGGTGTATTTGCCAGACAAATTAGATTTTTTTTTACAGATTAAAATGAAATCTGCTGCAAATTTGTATGGGGCCCTTAAGAATGGGGTAGAAATATGGACAGGGAATAAATTATTTTTTTAACAAAAAGGTTTTTTTTTTAAAAAAAACCTGTGGACTGTTCCTTTACAACAGGGATCCTCAAACTAAGGCTCTCCAGATGTTTGAAAATGACAACTCCTAGCATTCCTAGGCTTCCATCTGTAGTTGAGGAATGCTGGGAGTTGTAGTTTTAAAACATCTGGAGAGCCATAGTTTGAAGATCACTGCTTTATAAAATAGTCTATTCAGGAGCTAGTGATTGGTGATTTAGTTTTACTTATCGGTAATAATGCAACAAAAGAAATGTTTTAGACCTGGAGCTACAAAAATGCTTCAAATGACATTGGTACAAACCGTTTTCATTTACACCGTTGTGTATGCCATTCTAGTTGTGACATTTTCGATTTCCAAAAAAACAAATCTCATTTGTGGAGTGGTTTGCTTTTCTGAACGGTTAATTGGACAATTTAGCAATAAACCTTACCTTAACCAATTAACGTTGTATGAAAAGACGTCTTTTCTGGTAGTTTCAAAGACTATTAAATTGTAACAATTTGAAGCTGTATTTAATAAAATTTTATATCAAAACATGGCCATTAAATAATAGTTATACTCAATTATTTAGAAGTGGTTTGTGATGTTGAAACCCAACTCACATTTTATAGTAATTATAGAATTATATTGCCTCATTTTATTATATTGTATATACATTCAGCTTAAAATACAGAATAGACAAATTTTTTTTTCTATATTTGATTGTTGACAGGATAAGCCAAATCATAGCAATTAGCCAATATGTTATAGTAACTGTTTGTTTTCTATGTGTTTGTTTTCTTTATAAAACTTTTCATGGCAGAATTCTCTTATTTGAGCTATTGAACTATTCTTCTTTTCTACTTCCTTGCATAGTGCTTGGCTATTTCTCCATTCAAATAAGGTTTTTACTAACAATCTAAGTATCCTGTTTTAAACATGTTTACGTATGTCTTTTAGATTGTGGGAGAAGACTAGAGCACCTACAGAAAAAATAAGCAAGCGCGAGGTAAATATTTTTCTTATTGTTCTTGACCTTTCCTCATAGGAAATGTCTTGAACCCTACATTTAGTTATTCTTTGTTATATTTAAACTTTTCTGATTGTGACTCCCTGAATTTTTTGTAAATATTGTGTTTGAAGGGTTGTCAGAGCAATAAAAAAAACACATTTGCAGTAGAGATAGCCGAACTTTCCATTAAAGTCAATGGGAGTCAAATAGTTTGAAAAGTTCTAATGAAATACAAATAAAATATTAATGGTAACGTAATGTAAATGGCTGTGGGACCTGGGAAATGGTCTGGGGAACATGTTCCAATATCCAGGACATTCGGAAAATCAATTTTACTCTCACTCACGCTATTTTTGAGCTTTCACTTTCGAACATTCGATGCTCGCGCCTAGGTTTCATGTACATTTTACTCGTAGATTCGATGCTCACGTATAGGCTTTAATGGACACTTTACTCACGGATTCGATGCTCCCGTATAGGCTTTAACGGACCCTTTACTCACGGATTTGATGCTCGCGTATAGGCTTTAATGGACACTTTACTCACGGATTCGATGCTCCCGTATAGGCTTTAACGGACCCTTTACTCACGGATTTGATGCTCGCGTATAGGCTTTAATGGACACTTTACTCGCGGATTCAATGTTCGCGCCTAGGTATCATGTACATTTTACTCGCAGATTTGATGCTTGCGTATAGGCTTTAATGGACACTTTACTCGCGGATTCGATGCTCGCGCCTAGATACCATGGACCTTTTACTTGTGGATTCGATGCTCGCGTATAGGTTTTAATGGACACTTTACTCGCGGATTTGATGCTCGTGTATAGGTATAATAGGCATTTTACTTGCATATTCGAATGGTCGAACATTCAATATTTATCGAAAATATCCAAAATCCGGGTCCGGGATAGTTTGAGAAGTCCGAAATTGTTAGAATTCGAATAGTTCGGCTCGAACTCGGGTTCGAGTTTGAAGTCTAGTCCATCTCTAATTTGCAGTTGGAATTTGGAATTAGTTGGAATTAATGCACTTTTAATACAATAGATGTAGTTCTGATTATTTCAAACATGTCCACCAATCATCAGATGATCTGGTAACCCTTTATGCAAGTATCAAAATCAAGCATTGTCCCTGCTTATGAAATAGATGAGTGACCAAGGAAATTATGGATCTCCCAGAACCTCACTGTTGACTTTCATAGAGGAATCATTGGTCTTTATGTAAGTTTTCCTCCCTATTTATCGACAGAAACCAATTAGATGTTTGCTTTTTACCTGTTTACTGCAGTTTAATAACATGTAATTGGTTGCCTCAGTTTATTAGTACACACAAACTTTTGAACCTCTTATTACATAATCACTGGCATTTTATTGCCATCAGTTACACTATTGTTTTATAGCATAATGTATAACTTAGGGCAAGGTCCCACTATGTCTGTTGCTTTGTGCTGTGTGTTTTGAGTGCGTTTAGGACAATGCATTTTGTCCCCATTTGTGTCCGTGTGCAGGTTTTGGCAATCAATAGGAAATACTAGAGAAGACGCAGACTATTATTAAAGTGTGATTCTGACACATATGAACCAAAAGTTGTGCACGCATGCAGATATAAAAAATGGAACACGTAGATTCGGAACGCAAATTATAGAGTGGGAACTGATTCTTGCGATCTCCATTTTATGAAAAAAAATGTATCTTTTAAATTATATTGAGATTCGCAAAAGGCACGCAAGATCGAAAATGGAATGCAATGCACATAGAAGGACCTAACAATTTAATTTAAAGTCGTGCTAACCAGTTTGCTACTGGTAAGCACAACTTTAACTCCATATTAGCGTTGAATGTGCGGGTTACGCAAAATCACCCGTGCATCTGACGCTCGCAAGCTCAATATCATGTTTGCGCTAGTCTTAGTGCTGGATTTTAACGCTAGCTAACAGCTGTAATTAAATCCCTTACTGGGATTTACCTACATTCGCAAACATGATATTGAATTGCGAAAGGAGCATTTACCCAGAGCAATATCAGCTCTGGGTAAATGAGCCTGTTAGTACTGTTAGTACCTCAGTGAATCCTCATTAATGTATCTGCCCTATGGCATCAGTTATGCTTGGGTAATATTCTAATAACATTAAATTGTTTTCTTATCAATGTCAAAACAGATCATATATTTTTAATGTATTTAGAATTTTCACTGGGGATGCAAGGAGCTTTAGAACAGTCAAAGGAACATTTAGTATTATACCCTGGGACATGAAATATCAGTAACAAGTAAAAAGGGTATATAATCTAGGGGTATATAATTAAGGTCACTATTTTGAGATTAGAGCTTTTAACCTTTCAGCTACATCTTGCTTTACTAATTATTATTCCCGTAAAAATGTCAAACTTTTTTAAAATCTGTTGTGAATTTAATTGTGATACTTGCTAAACTTACAATTTATTCTTAGCTATTAGAAGATCTATCTATCTATCTATCATATAGGATATGCATATGTAATTGATTTCATAGAAAGAGTGTGTGTCTAGACCAAGAGTTGAAATTAAACTTGTAAAAATGGTTTTGCTAAAATGTGGCTACAATTCGAGTTTACAGCATATTTGTTAAAGAGATCAGAAAGATGCCTCTAACCACAGGGTGGGATGGGGTGGGAGGGGGGGGAGAGAGAAAGAGGCAGCAGGCTATTTCTCTTTGTTATCAAGTGAAATGACTCTTCAAATATGACAATAAATCACTGCCGAAATCAATCCTAGAGGAGGCAACTGTGCTGCGCTGATAATGCATTAATCAATATTTAATGTTTACACTTTAATTAATGCGAATGTAAGGTGGAAGAAAAAAAAATTGGAGAAATGTACCACCTTTATATCTGTTCTCTGGCTGTCTGCAAGGCTTTGATTGGTACTTAAATTGATCACTGCAAATCCTCAGGGTTTGTGGGCTTCTTGTGCTGTGGGTAAGCAAATGGGAGGCTCGATATCTCCAGGATTACCTTGTTAAGAACGTCTGCGACCCCAAAGTGCTTAGTGGTAAAGACACATACAGAGGTTTCCTGAAACTCATATGATCCACATTGAACTTCTTTTATCAAACCAAATGTATTATTATTATTATTAAGAATATAATATCACTTACAAAAGCGTCATGACAAATGTAGCAAAAAATACATAATTTTTTTTATTAAAAAGTGTTGAAAAATATTAATTACATAACCAAAATATTTAATGCCTTTTGGAAAGCAGAGATAATAAGCAGGATCTGGTTTCACCTCAACTTAAAATTCCCATGCCAATAGATTACGCCATTTATTTAATATTCACCTTAAAGGGTAATTGTGGTCTTGAATTCTTCCAAACTAGTAAGAATTATATAAAAAGCCTTATATTAAACCTTCAAAATAAAACATAAATCACAACTCTAGATAAAATTTGTGAGAAGATATTGCTGGAAAGGTTCAGCAATATTACTTCCTGCTTGAACACTTCCTGTTTTCAGCCATGTGACCAGCTTGTAGTCATGTGACCTAACTCTGCCTGCATTAATAGACTCCTCTTCTCAATTGCCAATGCTGAGGAAATCAGGAAGTACCTGGCGGAAAAAATTAAGTCTTTACTGAAAATGCTTCTCCCCTGGGGCAGAGGGGCTAACAGAGGTAAGGTGATGTCACTCAACCTACTGGAAGCAGGAAGTTTGAACATTCACCTTGATATCATTTCTCACAGGGTGAAGCCAGAGATGTGATTGTCGGCTCATTATAAAGAAAATACTGCAGGCTTTCATCTAACCCTAACTTGTTTGGAGACCACAGTTTAAAGAAATGGACGAAACCGTCGGGCAGGCGATGGATTGAGGTCTATGGGAAGTGAAGTCTAAAACCATTTCTAACAGCATAATTGCATCAGTTGGTGGTAAATACTATGGGGAACATGTTCCAATGGTTTTATGCTCTGATGCACTTTTTACATTTTACATTCTAATTAATGTATTTGTCTACATTGGGGATGATTATAAAATGAGCTGATATATAATAAATATACAGTTATATAGATTAAAGTTAATCTATTGATAAGGTTAGATTAATTTAATTTTACTTCAAGTGGACCCTTTTATAATAATGCAATTTAAACAAGCCACCTTAGGAGCTGAATGAGGTAAGGTAGCAAAAAGTAGAGATAGCAAAGCTCACAGGGCCTGGAGGAAATAAACACACAAGGCTTTATTTTGACACAACCATTCAATATTGTCTTATTTAGGTAGATTAGATTAAAATATAAGCAGTATTTATTTTCTGGGACTGACTAAGCTCATCTGATCTTTTGTTCAAAACAGA
Source organism: Hymenochirus boettgeri (assembly GCA_019447015.1). Classification (NCBI taxonomy): domain Eukaryota; kingdom Metazoa; phylum Chordata; class Amphibia; order Anura; family Pipidae; genus Hymenochirus; species Hymenochirus boettgeri. The sequence continues at coordinate 83,824,544 of CM033472.1, read as the reverse complement.
GAAAAATTTAATCAGACATGTTGGTACATTTTGGCCAATCAGTCATGCTGAAATATCAGCTGTGGCTTTTTTTGTATCACAGACAATATTTTGCCCTGACCGTCCAAACTGTTGTGGCATTTGGTCAAATGGGTCAAAATATCCCCTAGTGTGTACCTCGCCTAAAAGGCATTCTGTCATTGTGAAAAACATACAATTTGAGGACATTTTGTATTTGTACTAGGGCATCAAAAAGGATAGCAGCAACCCTGCTTGAAATATAAAGAGGCATCTGACATAAAAACATGAAGAGAAGAAAGGCTTTAAAGGGAAAGTTCAGCGGAAAATATCTTTATTTTTAAAATTCCTACAGGGAGATTCAATAAAAATTCTTATTGTTTAAAATGGTGCTAATTTTTCCCCAACCAATCAGATCTTATTTAACATTTGAAAGCTAACATCTGATTGGTTTGGGCAAAATTAGCACCATTTTAAACGATAAGAACTTTTATTGAATAACCCTGCTAGTTTTTATTATGCATACCTAGTTATTCTACATATTCTCTTTCATTATGAAAAATCAGTTGAATTAATAGCCCTTGCTATTCCCTGACATTAGTGAGCTGCCATTTCAGGTTCTAGCAGGTTTGTACCGTGTTAGCCATAAGAAAGAGAAGAGAAGTAGAGCGGTGATACCTTTTATTGGCTAACTAAATAAAAAAATTAAGCAAGCTTTCGGTAGTCCTAAGCCCCCTTCATCAGGCTGGATGTTACAAAAGAAACTGAGAAATCTCAAACTTATATACACACAGGACAGTAAACATCAAACAAATTGAACAGATATCCAGGTACAGATACAGACTCAGGAGGGAGGGGGGAGTGGGAAAAACAGTATTAGAGGTATGAAATGGGCACAAGTAGATAACTGTAATAATGCGAGAACAGTGACCTTTGAAATGGAAAGTGTCTTTTGAAATGTATTAAACTGTACAAGACAGTGTCCTGGTGAGTGGGTTTAGTCTGGGTGGTGATGTAGAATAAGTTTATATTTGGCCATAAAACTCATGTTCCTATTTAGTCCGCCGTTCAGGGAATTCAATTTCTGAATGAATTTGTATTCCCATTCCTTGCATGCTGTTTTTGATTGGGAAAATTGTCCATAAGAATGGTGATCTTGAGGTCTTTCATACTGTGGCCCCTTTTACAAAACTACTCTACCACAGGTGCATGTGTTAATCTGTGCATGAAGTTGAATCTATGAGAGTTCATCCGTTTGCGCAGTGTTTGTCCTGTTTCTCCCACATAGATACCCGTGGTAGGGCACTTCATGCACATTATTTGAAACACCACATTGGTGGTACCACAGGAGAATCATCCTTTAATTTGATGAATTTCTTTACAATGTGGCATATATATTTGGTCTGTTGTGTGGATGTGTGCATAGGTTTCACAACAGGTTGTTGGCAGGGGGAAGTGCCATTGATTGTTTTTCCCAGGGAGCTGTGTACCAGTAGGCGTTTCAAATTAGGGGGCTGTTGGTATGTCAGGAGTGGAGGCACTGGAAATGTGTTTTTTAGTCTGTCTCTCTTGACTGAAAATGATCGATTTTCTTGAGTGTTTGGGGTGGAAGCTGTCATTCCTAAGTTATGTGTGTCTCTCTGTAGGTTTGCGGTATATCGAGGCCACTAGGGTGTTCCCTTGCATTTTAATTGTGTTGTCCAGAAAGTTGATTTGACTTTTGGAGTAGTCAAGTTTTAGTTTAATGGTTGGATGAAAGGAGTTGTAATTCCTATGGAAGGAGAGCAGTTCTTCCTCACTTTCAGTCCAGATAATGAGGATATCATCTATGTAACGGAGGTAAGTCGTTGATTTGGTGTTGCATTTCAGGTTCTGTAATGGTCCTTCTTCCACAGAATGCACCACTACCTTGGAATGTTCCTAACAGTAGGCTGTTGGATGGGTCAAACATGCTCAGATCTGAGCAACTGATTCAACCCAGGTACTAAATCAAGGACAAGACCATAACCATCTCTATTAAGGGGTCCTGCAAACAGGAAGCCAGTATTTCTGAAGCATTTATTACTATTATTATTATTATTTATACACAGACAAAATGTTGAATGGGCAGGTTAAGGTCATTAGGTTGGAAAAATACTGCTCTTTTTTCACTGAATTTGCACTGAACCTCCTCTTTAAAAAAGGACCTAAAGTCATCATTCTTAAAGACACGTTAACCCATGTACCAAGGGTTAACATGACTTTAAGACATAACTTGTAGCAGTATGCAAAAACTGTATCCGCCGCAAGGGTTGTACCAGCTGATAATGGCTCTTTAAGACGGAATCTTTAATGCCAGCAGATATCTGGCGTTAAGCATTCGGAATTGGTAAACCCCATTCGCTATGAACTGAGAGCCCCCATCAGCTCACTACATTGCCTATAGGAGGCAATAGAGAGTGATACTGGCTCTCTGTGCATAGCCCTATAAGTGTATGCCGTACACTTCTGAATATGCTCACTAGAGTACAGCAGATTAACAACTGTAGCCTGTCCTGCCATCTATAAGCTGACAGCCATTAGTGTTACCACACATGGACCTGGCACAGACAATGTTACAGCACACAGATTAAGCCTCTCTCTCTTCGACAATTACACAATCCTGTTTTTTCCTAATCAGCATATATGGCTAAAACAAATTAAAACTTCATAAATAGACTTTAAAGGCAACACAAGATGCAGATTGCTCCCCTGCATGGGAATGTAAACCTGCCCATTCCCTTAAAGGACAACTCCACCTTCATAAGAACATCTTTTAGAAAGAATGGCCTCTTTAAAATATGTTGATATATAATACTTTGTCCTATGAATTCATTACTGTATGGCTGCTATGCTTCTGGATGCCTCATGGAAACTGAGCTATTTAGAAACCTGTACTGAGCCTGGGCATGCTCAGAAGAGTCAGACAGGGGATTAACATTCAGTCATTGTCTGTGATGTCAACTGTCAAATCCATAACTGACAGTTACTAACTGGAAGAACCAGGAAGCAGAAACAGGGGAAACAGGACATTGTGCAGGATTTCAGGTTAGACTTATATATTTCAGATTTCAAACTATTACAGTTTAGGGTTTTGGGTGGGTGATTTACCTGTATGTAAGTTTTTTTTACAAAACTAAATTTTAGGGCTGGACTTGCCCTTTAAATTAACAATATTACAGTCTACACACTAAAAAAAATCAATCAGTATGTTGCCTCTTTAAGAATTAGCTGCTGTTTTGATGTTTACATGTAGGTTTTTAATGTTTTCCAATACACTATTCATAAATTTGCTATAGTATCAGGTTTAAATAAAATAAATTACTTCTAAGAGAAAGGTTGCCATTTACAAAGCTTCAATTATTTACAGCACAACAACCTAAAATAAACTCTCAATGGTTGTAGTTGGAATGATTTTTGCTGATTGAAAGTGCCAGTTTTTGGCAGAGGTACATTAGATTGCAGAAAGCAACCCCCTTGTTACTGGGGGAGGCGACTGGGTTAATGGATATTGTGGTTATAGTGAAATTTTATATTCTTCATATTACGATAGAGAGAGAAAGAGAGATAGGAAGGAGGAAGCCACAACAAATATTGGGGCACACTATGTAACAACATGTCAGCGACTGAGAGGAGCATAAATGAATTTAATGCCCATGGACTACTTGCCCTGTTATCCCTATATCCTTCCCCAATCGTTATATCCCAGGACTTAACTCCCTATATATTCCTTATGTTACTTTTCATATATTACTTATACATTGATACCCATTACCCCCTACCGTGAACCCCTCTAGTCTATATTCCCCATACTAATGTGTTTTCTTATTTTTGATTGCTTTAGCAATGTCAACATGTAAATTGATCCTTCCAATAAAGCTATATTTGATTGATTTAATTATCTATCTATCTATCTATCTATCTATCTATATATTACATCGCTCTGCTGCTCCTTCTTATATTTCTTCTCCGGTGTCCCCATATGTTTCTGCCCGTACCCTCCGCTCATGGCAGAACCAGCTCCTGTACACCCCCCACTCCTACTGCTTCTTCTCGCCTTAAACCTTTCGCTCTTGTGGCTCCCATCCTCTGGAATTCTATTCTCCTCTCTTTATTTCAAGAAACCTCTATTAACAGGTTTAAATCTAGCCTTAAGGTGGCCATACATCAGTGCGATATTCCTTACCCGACCGAGCGCTCACGCGACGTTCCTGCAATCCTGCCGCAACCTTCTCCCAGTCTTATATCCGACCGACATGCGATCGCAAAATCACGTTCATTTTGCGATCGCATGTCGGTTGAATATAAGATCGGGAGAGACGGTTCCGGCAGGATCATAGGAACGTTGCGTGACCACTTGGTCGGGTAAGTAATATCACACTAATGTATGGCCACCTTATCATCCTACCTATCTGGAAATCAGCAGAGTCTTTGATTGTTTTATTTGCACTGCATACATCTCACTCCAGCACTTATACCCATTCCATTGTATCTGTGTGTTTCCCACCTAACTAGATTGTAAGCTCTATGGGACAGGGACCTCCTTTCCTCTTGTGGCAAAGCTCTAGCACTTCTATTTATATAATTTATATATTTATGGACCGAACTATCTATGTATTTATCCCCCTTGTATGACTTTATTGTATTTTATTACTGTACAACGCTGTGTCCCCAAGTGGCGCTTTATAAATAAACTATACATAGATAGATAGATAGATAGATGATACATAGATAGATAGATAGATAGATGATAGATAGATGATAGATAGATGATAGATAGATAGAGAGATAGAGAAATAGATAGATAGATAGACAGATAGATAGACAGATAGATAGATAATTATTATTGTGAATTTATATAGTGCCAACATCTTCCGTGGCGCTTTACAATTATATGTATACATTCATATACCCTGCCCTGAAGAGCTTACAATGTAAGCACATTTGACACATACAACCTATCAGTATGTCTTTATGATTGTGGGGGAAACCGGAGTTCCCGGAGGAAACTCATGCAAGCATGGGGAGAACATACAAACTATTTGCAGATTTGTTAAAGGGTGGAATCGAACTCAGGACCTCAGAGCTAACCACTGAGCATGGGATAGATAGATAGATAGATAGATAGATAGATAGATAGATAGATAGATAGATAGATAGATAGATTCAACTCTAAAACCTGGTTTGGGTTAAAACGTCTGAATATCTCTAGGGAACAGTAGCAATATGGGTTTTCCTTTGAAAATAAATTTTGTTTATGTAGTGGGATTTAAGCAATAATTAATAGGAATATTTGCTTACTTCTCATAAAGAATTTGTATCTGCCCACACAGTGTCCTATCTAGCTAAACACTGTTTCATGACTCACGGTCTACCCATATCTATAGACTACAATCTGTCTATCATTAAACTAGAAGCTTAATATTTAAACGAACACATGTAGTAATCTGTCTCATTGCACAATGGTGTTCTTCATTATGTTGCAGAGTTACAAATGGATTTATTGGGTAATTATTTCTTTCAATGACATTCATAAATAGCAGGCTTTTCATTGATTACGATCTTAGTTAAATCAGCGCACATGCCAATCAGAAACAAAGGTGTTAAACCCTAGAGACAACATTAGGAGATGCTTTTCCAAATATTTTGTGCGTGTATTGTATTCACAAAGACATGTATATAGATAACTGTAAACTATAAATGTATAGAATCACAAAACATGAATATATGGAGTTAAAGTCGCTCTTAAAATGCTCTTTTCACTATTCAATATCGTGTTTGCGAATCTGGGTAAATCCCGGTAAGGAATTTACTCACAGAGAGATTTTTTACGTCAACAAATAGCTTGCGTAAAAATCCTGCTGTGGGTAAATCCCTCACCGGGATTTACCCAGATTCGCAAACACGATATTATTTATAAAAGTTCATAAAGTTTTTGATGCTGTTATTCCCGCTGTTTTCGGCAAAGTTGGTTTAAACACAAATTATAAATTGGCTATAGCCAGCACCGACACCTCATATCTAGGGATGGCCGGTTCGCGGATCCGAACCTGGATCCGCCGCGGATTTATCCCGTTCGCGAACGGCGGATTTTCCGCCTTCCGAACTTCCGATCCGCGGATTTCTCGTATTTTCGAAAATTTTCGAAATTACGAGATTTCTCGTATTTTCGGGGACACGCATTTTCGAAAATTTTCGAAATTACGAGGATTACTCGTATTTTCGGAAATACATATTTTCGAAAATTTTCGAAAATACGCGGTTTTCTCGTATTTTCGAAAATTTTCGAAAATTCGCGGATCCTCGAGCGGACCGGATTTTGCAAAGTTCGGACATCTCTACTTATATCACCATTTCGCTTTTCGTGCCATAACAGCGATATGCCTTTTTCGAGTTTCCTATTTTCGCTGTTTCACATCTCCACAGCACATGTATTATGAGACTTCCCATGTGATGTTTCCACAATGTTCCAACAAATGCCTGGGCCAATTATTTTGTGATTAACTTTCAATTGCAAAACTACGGGACGAAGGCAAAAAAAAACAGGTGGTACATTTGCATGTAACATGTAATCTGTACAATACATGCATTTTGCATTTTGGACTTAAAAGGGAGGAAAATGTAATTCTCCCTCTTTACAAAGCATTGGTAAGGTCTGATTTTGAATATGCAGTGCAATTTTGGAATCCTGTGTACAAAAAAGACATCTTTGAAATGGAAAGGGTTCAGAGAAGGGAAACTAAATTAATAAGGGGATTGGGGAAGCTTGAAAATGAAGAGAGACTGGATAAGTTACAATTATGTACGCTGGAGAAAAGGCGCTTGCGTGGGAATATTATTACTGTGTATAAATACATTAACGGCCCATACAATAAACTATCTGGTGCATTGTTCACCAATAGAACATGTCAGAGGACACGCGGACATTACTTAAGACTTGAAGAAAAAAGGTTTAGGCTTCAAGCTCGGAAAGGGTTTTTCACTGTGAGAACGTGCTATGGAACTATGGAACTGTCTTCCAGTGGACGTTGTTATGGCAGGTTCATTGGTCAGTTTAAAAAAAAGCTGGATGGGTTTCTGCAAACAAGGAATGTTGCAAGTTACTGGTATTGATACATAAAGTAGAGTTGATCCAGGGAAATTTCCGATTGCCACTTTCATAAATTTGTTTTTTTTTTTGCCTTCCTCTGGATCAACAGTTAGGCAGGAAATGAGGATATTGCTAGATGTGTTGGACTGGATGGACATATATCTTTATTCAACCTCAAATACTATACTATACTAATGTAATGGTTAAAAGTTTGAAGACTCTATAGTCTTTGCTTATAAAATCATATAGACTGAAAAAGATAGACAGACAGACAGACGATAGATAGATAGATAGATAGATAGATAGATAGATAGATAGATAGATAGTACTGCAAAACATTTGATTTGATGTACAAGATGAGATGCCATGCATCATTAACTGATCTCTATAACTGCACTATAGTGATGAATATGATCAGGAGTCATATTGTTCTGACTGTAGGGAATTTCCTGTCTGACTCAACAGTTCTTTTTGAAGTGTAAATCCCTCCATGACTAAACCACATTTAGCATTTCAGATCAGAATGAATCCTTTCATATCATATTTAAACATTGATAGTAACATATATCCTATTCACACTCTGTGCTTTTTTTGCATCAGTGAGCCTTAATGAATTTGTTGTTTTTGGAGGATTTTCTGCTACATAACATAAACAGAAAGAGCGAATAAGCAGAATATAAACCATTGTAATCTTTGCTGCTAACTTTATTACTGATGAAGGTTTTTTGCCTTTCCTATGCTGACATACAGAACAATAGTTATAATCATGTTAGAATTTTATTTTAGCTGCAGCTTTAATATGGGATTATAATGCAGAAGCATACATTTCCCCTATTTCCATATGTATGTTTACCCACCCACAGGCCAATATTTGGTACTTTAAAGTGTCTGAGGACTGATGTTGGTCGTTCTTTCGACATGATGGTAAATCAAGGGCAGCTGTGTGGTCTTCTATGGACATATCATTGGTCACACCGAAATGTTGGTCGTGTCGTGTAGTGTGACTCAAGCTACTTTTGCCAAAATATTTGCATGTGTGTACCTAGCCTAATAGTGTAAGCTCTTTGGGGCAGGGACCTAACTCCTAATGTGTCTAAGCATGCTACACTTGGGGCGACGCACAGAGAGCCTCTAGCGGCTCCCGGAACAAGGGCTCTGATGATTTTATATGCCGATATCGGCTCTCGATGCAACGCAAAGTGTTGTTAACTATTTTGTCACTTTTACTGCCAGCCTCTCTCTGGCGTTAAATTGCTTGTCCACCCCCAAAACTAAAATTTAACCCATTACTGGTCCCACTGTATAGCGTTCAAAAATCCTTACCTTACACCTCTACTCCTTATGGTTGTCTTGCAGTGCCTGTTCAATGTCCCAGAAAATGAGGAGTATTATCTGTCTGTGAGTCATCCGGTCCTTGCTTTTTCCTTGTCCTTGTTGAGGTGTCTGGCATGCGCAGGTGGTCTGGCATTCAAACGTCTGCTGGTGGCAATTATCACTGTGGATCTACCAATTTCAACAACTGATAAATGATAAAGATGAACCAAGCCCATCTGTTCCAAACCTTCCATGTATATTTTAGAACGACACAGCACCCAGAATAGCAATGTTTCAGGGATGCTAAAGTCCCCTTCATTAGGCATCAACAATATGCAGTCAGTCACAACTCATATATAGACCCTCATAGGAAATTAAATAATTTCCATCCTCCATTACAGATAGGATATCCCTGATCGACCTGCAACATGTATAAACAAAATACATACATACAGAAGATCTGAACTTGTATCATATACACAGATGCACATCAAAATCCCTATTAATGCCTGATGGATTTAACATGATTTTAGTGGAGCAGGAAGAGCCGGCAAGTAAAGTGGGAAAGGTAAACTTTGCCAATGGCTTAGAAAAATAAGAGTAACATCATGTGTGATTTAAAGGTAGAGCTTTATACTGTACATTCCCTTTAAGTTTTATATGTATTTTTTTTAAATACTTTTTAACTAGGCTTTTCTTCCTATGCACACAAAGAAGTCTAAGCAAAGCATTTTATATGAAAAACATCAATAAATATTTTTGTGTTTTAATAGCTTTATAAAATGCTTTATTTGGCAACAAATTCTACAGTGATGCAATTGACATGTTGTGTTAAATACATTGATCATATTTATATATATTTATAGCCAATTCTTGCTGTAATGTTAGGCCTTTAGTTGAATAAGATATTGCTTTAACACGTATCCATTTTATGCAGATTACACTATCCAAATGTGCCATTTGTTGAGAGAGCAATGTGGTCAAAACTGTTTAGGTTCTTTGTTGTTTGCATATTGTAAGCAGAGCGGCACCTAGCTGTTATGTGGCGTGGACCTGCAGGTGCGGCTCGATTGGGCCTGTCCTCTGGGCGGAATCCACAAGCTCGGCATTGCCTGTGAGGAGAGGAAAAGTGAGGAATGGTCCCGTGACAGGAGCTGCTGGAAAAAAGCAGAGCTACCCACCCTCACAGCCCATTTGTATATATTTTTATATTTTAAAAAAATAAAAAATAAATGGTTGTGATTTATGGCAAACAATTGTCGCAGCTGGCGGTATAATGGTTTATTTTATTTAGCCAAGGCAGACTCAAGGAAGAAAGAGCTGGCTAGGTGGACATTGGTTATAAGATGAATTATAATTCCAATAAAGTTCCATAAAGTTTCGGCCATTCCACCAACCTATAAATTGGTGTGTCTGTGATTATTGTGTTTTTTTATCATTATTTAGTAGTAATAAGTTAAATACATATTGCTTACACGTCACTTCCCATGTTAACATGGGAGTTCCATACACATAGAAATAATTGTGATCTTTAACTCTAGTGTCATTGCAAAGGCTAAAGTATCTTCATCTAACGACTATAACATGACAGAAAATATTGTAAAGTGATTCAGATGGAAAAATGTAATTAGCATTGTTGTTGCATTTATTTTTCCTTGTAAAGTCCCATTTCTTTGTTGTTTAAGGATCAAGCTCCAAGATTCTCAGCTCTTAACTCCCACCCCTTAAATTTTAATTGTAACCCAGCCATTCCCTTGTTTATGGACATTTCATTATCAGTCCATCTGGAGACAAAAGAAAAGTCAAAATAGCTCAGACATCTCATTAGCTAAAATATTGGTTATCCCATAAAGATATGAAAGACTTTTATATCTGAAACCACATAAAGACCCAGAGTTTTTTCATAGTTTTTTCTTGTAAAATGAGTAAGATACATGACTTCATGCATTCATGTTATGATAAAGCCACAATATAATAAAGGGAAAGAAAGGAAAGGAATCTTTTAAACCTTCTGTATTGGTCAAGTTATTTTAAAAACTTTTTTTTATTTTCTGAGACATAATACATTTAAAAGGCCACTGTATCACTAAGAAGCCATATATTTGTGCATCAAGGAATACCAACGGAGGTTGACCTTGGCACATGAATGGTCACCCATTCATACAAATTTATTTTGTATTCTGCTGCACATAGATGGCAACAACAGCAGCTCCAGCTCTTTTGGACCATAAGAGGGTAGTGCACCTCTAACACCGGCAAAGACTGGGTACTCATATGTGGTGGATAATATACAAATTTAATAGGCTATGTGTATAGAGAGAAATTGGCCATTCCCATGTTGGCTACAGGTTTTTTAAGCCCAATCCAAATTTTTGTTAAATTATTGCTATTCACATTCTTTAGGCTCTCTCCAGAAGAATCTTAATTAAATTCATACCTCCTAACTTTCGAGTGAACCAATACTAGAATGTGGGTGGTACATCCAGCCCGCTATTTACCACCTAGCATGCCTGGGCTGCCCAAAACCATGCCCAGACACACTCTAACCATACCCCTGGACCAGCCAAGCCCCACCCACCACTGGACAAATGCATTCTTGGGCAAAGGGTCAAGCCCCTCAAATCATATACTGGGACAGTTGGGGGTGTGCTGAGTACCCTATCACACACTCGGTCTATCAGTAAGTCCTTATGTTTGAGGAGGAAGCCAGAGGAAAACCCATACAAGCACAGGGAGAACATATATGCTACTGATCATGAGTTGTTTAACCTAATTCTAATTAGTCTGATTCATAAAGTATTTGGTTGTATAGTTTGGTAACTATTTTTAATAATTGAGATGTCCAAACCCAGTTGTTAAAATTTCCCCTCGAAGCTCAGTTGCATCACAAAATTTAGACGGTGAAAAATGGAAATAACTGGGTAAAATTTTGCTTTGCAACAAAGCAAACCACGGGTCAGGCAGTACTTCGGACGTCACTTAAATGTTAGAAGATAGTGTATGGGCACCATAATTCAGATATTAAATTAACCAGAATTATTCAATGTGTTTTTCTAAGGCAGTTTCTGGCACTTGAAAGAAGTCTGGTTTTCTTTGCAGAACTTAATTGAGCATTTTTTATGCAGCTGATGAAACAAGACAAGATCACATTTGCTAGTTTGTTTATATTAGTTTGGCTTCTCCTAAATCAGCAAAATGTCATGTGCCTTTAATATTGGGGATGTTTCTTTATTAAAGCCAACAACATATTTATGTGTTCACAACTGCTAAGATCACAAAGATTAAATGGTAAAATAAGTATGTTTTGTAAACCAAATCCAGGTGTTCAGTGACTCATTGGAATTCATATAATATCTATCTATCTATCTATCTATCCATCCATCATCAGTGATTCTGTGGTAAGCCTAGTTCTCTAATGTGGCATAATTTACTGTTATGGTTAGTAGTGATGAATCCGGTTTCGAAACAAACATTATTTCAATTTGGAACTGGTTTCAACAATTTGCAGGTTTTTTTTACATTTTCAAAATTCTTGTTGTGAACAAGCCCTTAACTTTGAAAATGTATAAAATCTAAAATTTGAAAATTCCATTCAAAAACTGAGAATTCCATTAGAAAAATGTGAAATTCCTATTGAAAATTCAAAAAAACTATCAAATGCTCAAAATTTGCAATTGAAAATGTAAAAAAAAATTAGATTCCATTGGGTTTGAATAGGATTTCTGCCAGATGTGTTCATCGCTCACAGTCAGGTGCTCTTTCATCTTTAGTAGTTGTCATAGGTAGAGATGCACAAAACTGATGGAGTTTCTTTTCCCTGCACACCACTTCCGCATAACGTCTGACATCCTCAGCTCTTCTTATTGGCGTCTTTTTAGGTGGCAAATTCAAATCTTTTACAGTCTATCTGGTTCTTGCTTGCCTTTATGGTCCTTTTTGATTGGTTCCAGGTGCCTTTTTTAGCTTCATGTCTTCCAGTCTTTGCCCATTATAGATTGTAGTTCCCTTCACTCAAGGTGTGTTTTTTTGATTCTGTTTTTTTTGTTCTGATTCCTTCTTGTCTTTTGTTTATGATTGTTTGCGGCCTGCCTTGACCTCTGACCGTGCCCTGACTATGCTTCTCCTTATCCCTATTGTACATTGCTTCACTGACTTGCTTCTCCGTGTACTGACCTTGGCTCTGTCCATGACTCTGATTTATCTTATTCCTCCTGTACTTTGGCTAGCACTCCAGCTAGTTGTGTCCAGTCTGCCAGTTGGGCTCTGGTTTTCTCAAGTATCTCCAGCCTCTGCACAGATACCTTGTACTTTAAGTCCAAGGGGCAACCATGTCTGGTGGCTTTTAGTTTCCTGGTAAACGGAGGCTAGTCTATTGATAAACTAAGTGCTAATAGATTGGGTTATCAGTACTGAAGTGATATGGCCGACTATCGGTAAGTGTTTGAGTGCTCGGTAGGCTAAAATGGCTATTTGGTCAGGCATTATTGATAATCTGCTGGGTAAGATCATCAACAACACCCAACTGAGTGCCCATACTCGCCAAAATGGCCATACATACATGTTGTTTACACAAACAAACACCATAAGTCCCACAAATTGACTAAGGAAGTAATTAGTGCTTAAAAGGATCTACACTGTATATTTGAACACAAGGATAACAATAATAGCACAAATTGAAAGTATGTATGTATATGTTTATTTATATAGCACCACTTGGGGATGCAGCACTGTAATATTGGAATACAATAAACCGTACAAGAGGAACATAAAATATACATAAATATATAAATGAGTATGTGCATCATAAAGAATACAAGTGCTTGAACCATGTAACATGAGGAAAGAGGGCACTACCCAATAGATCTTACAGTATAATTAGGTTAGTAACATACAGATACATTGGAAAGGGTAGAAGTGCCATAATAAGAACTGGTACAGTGTCAACAATTTTATGCTGTGCTGTACTCAGAGATATGCGGTGCAGTTTTAGAATCTAATATACAAAAGGGACATCTTGGAAATGTAAGCAGTTCAGAGAAGGGCAACTAAATTAATAAGGGGAATGGAGGGGCTTGACTATGCTGGCAGATCAGACAAGTTGGGGCTGTTTACATTGGAGAAGTGATGTTTGCGTGGGGATATGATCACTTTATACAAATATATTAATGGGCCATACAATAAACTCTCTGGTGCATTGTTTACTAATAGGTCATATCAGAGGACTCGTGGACATCCTTTAAGATTGGAAGAAAAGAAGTTTCATCTTCAGGTTAGGAAATGTTTCTTTACAGTGAGAACGGTAAAAAAGGGGGAACTGTCTTCCAGCAGATGTGGTAATGGCAAGTTCATTCACTAGCTATAAAAGTTGGCTAGATAAGTTTCTAAAACTAATAAATACAGAGAATTCCCGGTATTAATTCATATACTGTAGCTCTGGTTGATACAGGGATACTTTCTGAGTCAGGAAGGATCACCTGTTAGGTAGGGTTAAAAGTAAGGTTAAAAAGGAGGATGAAAAAGTGGACTTGATGGACGTATGTCTTTATTCAACCTTAATTACTATGTTACTATATGATGGGAGGTTAGATTAAGCACAAATCTTTATCCTATTCAACAACTTTCAGGACTCCCTATTAGATGCTCCAAAATACTGACAAAATGGTGCCTGGCATGGTGACTTTTAAACACAGGGGTTGATTGCTGACTCTGGACATATGGCTACAAAGCAATTGAAAAATCGAATTGCCAAAATTACAACACCTGCAGTTTTCCCCTAGAAAACTCCATTACAAATCATCTCTAGTCCTGGGTCTAACTATATCTGTTTCTAACATAACTAGCAAATCCCTGATTCTTTAAAGAATCATTCAACCCTTCATTTAATGAACTCTCCCACTCTCTTTCTCTACCTCCTTTCATTCTCTCCTCCTACTCGCTCCCCCCCCTCTCTCTCCCCTTTCACTTTTCTCTTTTTCTCCCTCCTCTCACACTCTCTCTCTCTTACCCCTTCCTGGAAATGGCATTGAGGTCTCTCTCTCGCACGCGCAAGTAAGGGTCGGCTTTTCAAATGACAGTGGTGCACAGACAGTGGGAGGAGGATTGATGACGAGGTGCTCGAGCTTCTGTGTCTGTGATCCATGCAAATAGACACCTCTCAGTTAGTATATAGGATGGGCTTCCCAATTCTTCCCTCTCTGTATTCTGTGTATTCTTTCCTCTGACATGTCCAAACTCCTACTTTCCAGCCTTAAGTTGGAACCTTGCTCTTCAGGCAAGTTTACAATCTGGACCTGGATACTTCTACCCCTCTTACTGACCCATCACAGACCCACTAGTTATACTACACTATCAACTTAGTTACTGATCTGCTTCATCTTATGTTTCACCTTATGCTTCTCCTCTAGACTGTAAGCTCTTTTGGGCAGGGCCCTCCTTCCTATTGTACCACAGTAATGCTGTAACTTACCATACTAAAGTAATTTATTAAATTGGTCACTAGTTGCACTTTATAATGGATGTATACTATCCCATCTTTATATATTTTGTGTGTTAGGCTGGGTACACACTGAGGGACTATTTTTCCCAACCGAGCTCTCGCTACGAGGGAATGCTCAGCCGGGATAAATGTCCGTAGGTCACGGCAAATTTGTCCGAGGTCAGTTACGGCCGCCCGCCCCCACACCAGTCGATATTTTTGGCCAATGGACCGAAAGTGCCATGAATAGGTCGGTCGGCCAAAAATATCGGCTGGTGTGTACCCAGCCTTACAATGGGGGTTTGACCAGGCCTCTGAGATTGTGTTCTTCACCCAAGTTAAGGTCATGTGCTCAGGTGAGTAAAGTACTTATAGCAGGAGAGTCAGTCACGAAGAAGCTAGCCACAGTGCAGCAAGGACTTTCAGCGCATAAAAGGCAAGTACTGATAGCATAGGACCCAGCTACAAAAAGCAAACCATGAAGTGGTGGCTGGGCTTAAAATAATTTGGCCAAGTTATTGAATTAATTGCTTTTATTTATCCAGAGAGAAGGGCAGCATCATAGATGGAATAAACATGTAAGCAAATTGAATTGGGAGTGCACTGGGCTTCTATTTTGTATGTATTCTAAAGTAATTTGTCTACATTAACATTTAGGCAAAAGTGGTTACAATGGGAGGATAAACGAAATGTGTTTATAAAACACCAAAATGACAAGATTTCATATAATCCTTTAAAGGGCATGTCCACCCCAGCAGTAAAATCTATCCTTAACTTTCCCACCTCCAAACCTAATATTGGGATATTTATTTACTTCCCTGCTGTCCCTGATGCTCAATTTACTTTCCCCTCTACCCAGTTCTCATCTTGCAGTGTCAGAGGCAACCCAGCTGTTTGCAGCAGTACAGAGGCAACCCAGCTGTTTGCAGCAGTAAGTCATTCCGGACTGCAGCGGTCAGTCACTGCTGCAACCTGGAAGAAAACTATCCGACTTTACCACAGATGAGAAAGGTAAGTTAATGGAGCATTAGGGGCTACAGGGAGGTAAGTAAATATAATGATATTTAAGTTTGTGTGGGGAAGGGTGGACATAAGAAGGACATAAGGGTACATTATCCCTGAAAGATTCTATTTTCCAACAGTTAATAAATTATGATTTCCAATAATGATTTCCAATAATAAATACATTATGATTTCCAATAATACATTATGATTTCCAATAATACATTATGATTTCCAATAGTATTTACATTATGATTTCCAATAATAAATACATTATGATTTGATGTATCAAGTTTTACTTTTTAAGGCACTGGACCTAATGACCGCTATGGATCTGAAAAGAGGCGAGGACTCATATGTGTGGCAGCACTAGGCTAATAGAAGTCTAAAACATCAGCAGTAGTAATGGACCCGAACCTGAGTTCGGGACAAACTTAATGAGTTTGGATGAACTTGAACTGTCCGAACTGTATCCAAGATAGTTTAGGTTCAAACTAGTTTGGGTTTTCCGATCTCGTGGACCTATTTTCGATCGGGAAAAAAATATTTTTTTTGATTATTATCGAATGCTCTAATCGATAACCCACAAATGTATCCTTCGATTTTGGTAACCCTCGAATGTAGCCTTCGATTACGGTACCCCTCAAATGTAGCTGTCATTTTCGGTAACCCTCAAATGTAGCTGTCTATTTCGGTAACCCTCGAATGTAGCTGTCTATTTCAGTAACCCTCAAATGTATCGTTCGGTAACCTTCGAATGTAGTGGTCAATTTGGTAACCCTCGATGTTTGCAGCCAAATTTGGTAACCCTCAAATATATTGTTCTGTAACCCTTAAATGTAGCTGTCGATTTCAGTAACCCTCAAATGTATTGTTCTGTAACCCTCAAATGTAGCTGTCGATTTCGGTAACCCTCAAATGTATTGTTCTGTAACCCTCAAATGTAGCTGTCGATTTCAGTAACCCTCAAATATATTGTTTGGTAACCCTCAAATGTAGCTGTCGATTTCAGTAACCCTCAAATGTATCGTTCGGTAACCCTCGAAGGTAGCTGTTGATTTCGATAACCCTCAAACGTATTGTTCGGTAACCCTCGAATGTAGCAGTCAATTTTAATTAACCCTCAAATGTAGCAGCCGCAGTTGGTAACTCTTGAATGTATCATTCGGTAACCCTCAAATGTAGAGGTTGATTTTGGTAACTCTCCAATATATTGTTCGGTAACCCTCCCATTATCTCGAGTTCGGTAATCCTTGAATGTAGCGGTCAATTTCAGTAACCCTTAAATGTATTGTTTGGTAACCCTCAAATGTAGCGGTCAATTTTGGTAACCCTCAAATGTAGCTGTCGATTTTGGCAACCCTAGAATTTATTGTTTTGTAACCCTTGAAAGTATCGTTCGGTAACCCTTGAATTGGCTGTAACCCTCTAATGTAGCTTGTGGAAACCCAACAATTGCCCGATCATGGGGGGAAGAAGTGGTGATTTGGACAAGTTCCCTAGACAATTTCCCAGGTGCCGCAGCCATTTACAGTAAGTTAACATTGTTATTTTAACTGTTATTTATCCAAACTTTTCAAGCTATTTTCTCCCATTGACTTTAATGGGTTCATTTCCGAACTTTAAGTTAAGAAACAAACCGAAGTTCGGCCATCTCTAATCAGAATTACCCACAGGCTAGTAGAAGTCTAAAACATCATTGTGTTTATATGAAAAGCTAAACATACAACATTTTGGGACTTAGTATAAGTAGTGTGCTCCTATACTCTATACCTTGCATGGATTGTGTAGCCCTGGAAGCAGAGGGCTGAGAGGATCTACACCTACCAACTTGTCTGGCTAATTAACCAACAACAGTGTGCCAAAGTACACCTGGAACTTTGCTGAAAAGCTATTATACCAACATTTTTAATTGCTTTTTAACCTTACTAAAGAAATCTATTCTATTATATCACCGTATCCATTTATAGACCATGGCGAGTGTCTTCTCTATACAACTACAAGTTAGTTAGTGGGCATTAATAAAGAAAAATAGGAAGTGTTAGCCATAGCAAGCTTAGAAAATCCAAAATAATATAATAAATGTGTAAAAAAAAAAAAAAATCTTACATATAATAAATGCTGACTGCAAAGTACTGAATCTGTAAAAATATTACTATTAAAAAAACAGCAAATGATATGCAAGTGTGCTATGATTTTTAAAAAGTACCCTTACATTCGTGCTATTTGCCAAACAAGCAACATGTTTACATAAACATAAAATAGTATCAATTTACACCTTTGTGATGAATTTTTTATTCATTCTTTATTTTTAAATCCCTTCGTTTTTTTTAAGCCTTTTTAGAAGATTAACATGCTTACGGAAGTTTGGATTTTAAAAGAACCCAATTAGATGCCACAAAAGCCTTGATAGTAAACATAACACAGAAAGTTAAAAAAATCTTCCATCCTGTGACCAACTAACCTGAAATTGTACAAGCGGGAATAATTCCTGCATACAGTATGTGGCTTGTCTTTGCACATAACAAGGAGGTAAAGATTATAAATAGGCAAGATGTTTTCTTTCTCCCCATTTATAGCCCTGAGAACAACTTCTTGAGCCACATTCAAAAAAACTCGGACATATGACAAAAGAGCGAATTCTTGTGAACAAATGTTAAAACTATACATAAAATGCCCCTTTTAATACGGGCTGCTTGTAAAAACCGAGGCAAAGCAGATCATTAAAATGTCAGGCTTGGGGCACAGTGGAAATAAAATGCCTGTACTGTAGAGTAAACACGTAGCTCTTATATAATTATTTCCTCTTGTTTTATTAACACTTTCACTGCTAGAGGGATGTTTCAAGCCTTAAGCTATCGAATTCTTCCTTTTAAACAATTTACAACCTTATGTTTTATTTCTTTCTAGCGGTTCCATAATGTACTGAGGGTTCCCACAACTTTTCTCATTTGTTATTGAATTTCAGACAGACATTCATCATCTTCACCTCCGAACCCAAAAAATGTGGAATTTTCATTAAGCTGCATTTTTCTGATAAGCTCCTTAATTTCACTGCCTGAGATGGTTTTATTTATTATCTGGGATCATTACTATGAAGTAACCACATTTTTTTGTTTTGTATGTGAGAACAGTTCTGTACATAACAATGGCCCTCCTGTCTAATCAACAATAAAGAATAACATTTAGATATTCATACTGAGTACTAAGACATAGCGATAAACTATTTGCTAATGACGGGAACAGAAAAGAACACAGAGATTTTAAAATGCTAAAGAAGCACTTAAATGGCAGAATATTGCTGCAAATAAGGCAAACACCCTTTCCCATTGTAAGAGGCACCAAAGTGTCTGTCATTTAGGTGGATTATTGACATTCTCAACGCAATTCTGATCATCGCCTATTGGTATCTGTATCAAATGCTTCTGTATTTTCCCAGCCTACAGAGATCTTAAAGGTACGTACACACGTTCGATTGCGGGTCCCTACCCGCGACACACAATGTGTACGAACACTCGTTTTGGCCGATAAAGGGCCCATACATGGGCCGATTATCGGCCGAAATGAACGTTTGTACACATCGTGCATCGCACGTGTGTACGAACCTTAAGAGAAGAGAATAAAGTACATTAACAACGGTCATTTTAATATTATTCTTTACTATTTTCATAATTAAATACCCTTGATGTCAAGGCATGCTGCACTTATATCAATTTATATATATATGTGTTCTTAACCGATATATGAAATTGTATTTAATTTAATTTTTATTTATCTGTATAGTTGCTTGCACTTATCCCCTTGTTTGTATTCTCTGTATTTTATAATGTACAGCGCTGCGTACCCAAGTGGCGCTTTATAAATAAAATTATACATACATACATGATCTCTGAGGGCTGTTTGTTTCTATTTATCCAGGAGATTCAGTCAAAAAACTTCACTGACAGCAATAAAGATTATTATTTTAGGCCCCTTTAAGACTGTCAATAATAAGCACTCACATGTTTAGTTCATTTTACACTTCATTTTTTTCATTTCATATCAAGAAGATACATTTATTTTATTAGCAGTTTTTCCAGTTTAGCTCCCTGATTGCATTGTGATGGGGAATATGTCAGATCTGTGTAAAAGAAATACAAGCAGAAAAGTCAGCAGAGGTGAAAAAATTAATTTATAAATAATAAATACCAATGTATTATATATATATAACAATTATGGGTAGAAGCACTCAAAGGGACTTTGGCATCAGTGTAAAAAAATCTTAATTTATTCTATGCATATATGATACATAATACTTTCAAATGACCACACTCCTCTTCATGGGGTGTGTCCCTCTATGTGCTTTGCGTTCCGTCTACTGTTTTGGACAATGCTTTTGTCTGCGTTCTGGTCCATTTGCAGGTTAACAGACATACATTTTTCAATGTGTTTGTCTGCATGTGTCCGTGTTTCCAGTCCGTTTGCATTTGTGTACGTTTATTTGTAAAAACATCAGGAAATACCTGAGAAAATGCACAAAATAAGTTTGACCACATGTGTCTGCTTCAGAACACAAGGAACACAAAGCACATAGTGTTACCAAACCCTTAAGCTGGGTACACACAGTAAAGATTTTTAAAAGATCAGGGAACTCACAGTTCATGCGTTCTCCCTATGCACAGCTAAGGGAGAATGCTTGGACCTGTGTGTTTACCACAACCGCGGCCGACTTCCCTATAGGGAGACTACCACCGCTGAGGGAAATTTTAGGTCTTTCCCGCTATGCCAACAGGAATTTTTCAGCTACCGTGCGCTCGTTCGGGAAAAATGCTACACACACTGCAGATAAAGCCCCAACGGTTGCCTTGGTGCAAGAGAAACATACAACAATCAAAACTGGTGGGCGTCCCTTAACTCCTCCACTGTGTTATAGGGCCTTTCGGTGTGAACGAAAACCTTTTAGGTTTTGGAGTATTATGCTAGCATTATTGCCTCACTCTCATCTTTACCTACGAGAAACATACAACACCACAAGTCAAAGCACTCACAATCACTTGCAAAGATTAACTTAAGTGTGGTTTGTTAAATGCTTTCCTGCCCACTGGGAATTACATTTTTTGTAAGATGGAAGGCTAACTTTTTTATGAGAATAAATGGCAAAGTTTATAAAAGCTGAAAATAGATATTTGTTGAAAATATAACTGTTCTAGATTTAGTTTCCGAAGGTGATCAGTAACTGACAGATAACGTATCTTCCTCACATAGGAGAACAAACTTTACGTGATGTGACAAAGATCAGGTACAGATTCTGATTTCTTCCACTGCTGTAATGTGATTCGGAATTTCTAGATAGCTGAGGTGCACACGTTAGTTTAGCATTTCATTTCCTTTGCCACATCTTGTTTCCAGTTACAAGGAGATTCTCGCCGTATAACTTTCTGGTGTCTCCTAGAGAAGAGAAGTAGAGCTGTGATACCTTTTATTGGCTAACTAAATAAAAAAAATTAAGTAAGCTTTCGGGAGTCCTAAGCCCATTTCATCAGGCAGGATGTGTAACACGAAGGTGGAGTGATAATTAGGTATCGCACTCCGGCTAGCTATATGCCCTGGTGCTATTCCTAAATATATTGATACAGAGTCCATACACAAAGCACTCACAAAGGGACTTCGCAAACATGCATTAGAACTTTATTGCAGATCTACACGTTTCAGACCACAAGGCCGGCTTTAGGAACCCAGGGTGTGTGTATATATATATATATATATATATATATATATATCTTTGTACATCAAGAACATCAAGTACATCAAGAAAGCATCATGTATCAGAAGTACAAGATTCTGGGTGCAAAATCACTACAAGTATAAAGTCCTTCTTCCGAATGACTGCATCACAAGACTTCTTTAGCCAAATCTTTATAACAAATAATGTTGACGCGTTTCAGTCCCCACACGAAGGTTCGAGGAAGTTCGTGTGGGGACTGAAACACGTCAACATTATTTGTTAATAAAGATTTGGCTAAGAAGTCCTGTGAGTGCAGTCATTCGGAAGAAGGACTATATATATATATATATAATATATATATATATATATATATATATATAGTAAGATGTTTGAAAATACTGTTCTATGTTTTTTCTTTTTTAATCAGCTACATACATACAGCTGTAACAATAAATAAAACAATATCAGCAGGAAAATATTCTAGGTATGATGTAAAATAAATAGGGTTGCTGTTGTGTTTAGTCGTACACGGACTGCACAGCTGAGGAGAAATATGCAAGAGGAAGAAAAAGTTATAGTTTTTCCTTAAAATATTGAGGAGAAAACACCAACACAAGAAACACCCCCTATCCCCTCCAAAAAAGCTTAATTTTTAAAATCGTCTTTTTATTCTTATTATTGAAGAAGTAAGGAACATATAGTTGTATCATTGAGTGTTTATATAACTAAAGGTGGGTACACACAGTAAAGAGAAAGGGACGATAACATTGTCCCTTTCTCGTTTCTGTGTGTAGTGCATTTCCGAGCTTACCTGAGGCTGACGATCATTCACTGTTGGCTTTGGGATAGTTTGGAAATGCCAGGAAATTTCCCTCGGCTGCAGTTGTCTCCCTGTACTGCGTTATCTCTATGCTTTACGTGGGGAGAATGCTTGGATTGTGAGTAGGGTTAATTCTGTCTGTCATTTTGTAACAACCGTGCATGTGTGTACCCAGCTTTACTTTGCCTAATGGTCCCCTACATATTGCAGATATATAGTAAATCCCGACGGGATCTGTACGGATTGGTCGCCAATCAGCAAGTCACCACCTTCAGCCACCATAATATAGGGGGCCCGATAACAAGCATTTTTGTCTATGGCCACAATGAAATATATTGAAACTATGGTCTATGGGTCTATTAACGCCTCATGAGTATGGGTACATACAGTCTTTCCTTTGTCTGGTCTCTGTCATTGTTTTCTCTCTCTATTTCTTTAGACCTTTGAAAGGGCTTGTAGGAACAGACCAAAACCGGACAGAAATGCACGGTGTGTTTTTTTTTTGCAAAGCGTTTTCCATATATTTCTATGGAAAATGGATGCATTTTCAGACAGAAATCAGAATGCAATAGTGTAAACAACACTATTAAATTCTATGTGTCCTGTGTTTTTCTAAACTGTCCGCTCAAAAAACGCACCAAAAACGGACGTAGTGTGAACAAACCCAAATGGAGAAAACATCTGAAAGCGGCAAAATGTTTTTGATTTGTTTTTTACTTTTTGTATATAATCAATTTTACAAATTCTGACAGAATTTATGTTGGTGTGTTTCTAATGAAACAAAAACCTGCCATTTTGCCAGTGGCATAACTAGAAATCACTGCCCCCCCAGCAACTATGATGGGGCCCCTATCTGTGCTTCATCAACAGTGCTTTTCTGGGAGGAGGCTCTATCTGTCATTTCACAATCGGAGCGCATGCGATTGCGCAAAAAATGCAGATCATATGAGTTATGAATAACGGATCGCACACGTAGATGTGCTCTGCGTGTGTGATCCATTATTCAGAACTCATATGATCCGCATTTATTGCGCAATCGCAAAAAATGCCACTAGTGTGGCCACATCAATTGGGCCACACTAGTATGCGATTTTAAAAAGTGATAAGATCGCAATTGTGATCCGCGCTTAAAAGCGCATCAGTATGGCCTAGCCCTCAGACACCAATTATGGAGAACTTTCCAAAGGTAGCTTCTCTCAACTCAACAGTGTAGTCATTACCCTGTTACTTTCAAGTTTGGAAGTTTGTAAATGGTGATATTTGGCACTAATCCTAGCACCAATCCAGCTTGGTTCATAAAGATCTCAAATCAACCAACTGGTCAATATTTCAGCATTATAATAAGAAGCATCCTGCAACCAGGAGGATTTGATGGATTAAAACTAAGATTGCTTATATATTGGTATATGTTGTTTAATAATCTATTTAGTTTACAAACCCCTAATTATCCCCAAAACATTACCGTAGTCATGACAATACTGCTACAATGAAGTTTTTTTCAGAATTAAGGCTGTACACACAAACTACCAATCAGAGCAGGATTATCCATTTAGGGCTAGGCCACACTTGCACGTTTTTTACGCGTTTGTGCTCGTGATTGTGCATGCGATTTGGTTATAAAGGAAATCATGGGAACGCAAAATTCCCCCACGATTTCCAAAGCGTATGCAATTGCGCATACGTTTCCGTTTTGGTAACTCGTGCGTTCACCATTTTTGGTGTGTTAACACATGCGTTTCCATAATGGAAAATGGCAAAACACACGTGCAAAGGCCAAAACACACAAGAATCGTGCACACAATCGCATGCGATAACACTCGCAATTGCGTGCTTGAGTTGGTGCGTTGTAGTGTGGCCACGGCCTAAGGCAACCTAGGCATCTGCCTAGGGCCTAGTAAACATCAGGTCCCCCAGATTTATTACTACAGTCATATAATACAAGAACAAAAGGGCCCTAAATATCAGCCATGTCCGGGGGCTCAAATTGACCTTAATTCCTTCTCTGCTACCAATAAACCCAATGGGTAAATTTGTCTGATTGGAGTTAAAGTGCTGCTATTTTAGTAAGATTGATCACATAGGCCTATTTAAAACCATGTGATCGAGTGAAGAATTCTGCCAGTTTCTGTCCATTCTTCAACCAATTTAGACAATTACAGGTTGAAATATTGGCTTATATGCACACAGCTTAAAGGTGCCCAGACACTAGTAACTGGAAAAAAGGAGGTGATCAAGGCACTGATTATATCAACAGGCAATTAATATAGCACAGGTACTAGTCTGTAAGAATAAAGCTTAAAAGGAACGTTCGGTTAAAAATATCATTTTTAAAATTCTTGGTTTATATTATGCATACCTAGTTATTTTACATATTCTCTTCCATTTTGTTCAATTTATTACCCTTTCTATTCCTTGCTGTTGGCATTAGTGAGCTGACATTTGAAGTTTTGTAACAGTCCTTCTTCTTCCCAGGATGCACCACTTCCTTGGAATGTTCCTCACAGTAATTTCTTCAGATTGACTGTTGGATGGGTCAAACATGCTCAGATCTCTAGTGAGCAACTGAATGAATCCAGGCACTGGGACAAGGGTAAGACCATAACGGTCTCTACTAGGGGTCCTGCAAACAGGAAGTCAGTATTTCGGAAGAATTTATTTATACACAGACAGAATGCTGAATGGGCAGGTTAAGGTCAATAGGATAGAAATATACTGCTCTTTTTTCTAAAAAGTATATGTATTAGCACTGAACTTCCCCTTTAAATAGAAAAAAGAAAGCACAGACTGCAGCACTGTCTTTAGAAAAAATATAAAACTGTCCTTTATTCATTATATATTATGAATATATATATATATATTAGGATACAGTTTATCTAAAAATTACTATTTTCAATGATACATGTGACCTTATACCTCCCTGCATCAGAGTAATAGTACACAGTGTATCAAACATGTTTTATGGGTCAACCGATACAGCATAGCAAATACATAAATAATATAGAAATTCCAGTCTGTGTCAGAAGATATCTCAACAGAGGGAGATATATATATATATATATATATATATATATATATATATACGAAGTGTAATCCAGAAAAATTTTCTGTCTGCTACACAGAATGTGATGTGTATTGTAATGGACATATACACCAAGGCTCCTTATATACCCCTGCAGGTGGTGTCAGTGAGTAATAAGAGACAAGACATCCCTGCTCTCTATGGCTAGGAGAACAGAAAATGAAAGTAGATTGTGGTGTGTGCTTTGGAGAGATATTGAATGTAACACAAGATCTTGTGTATAAGATCCTGTTATTACCTGTTGGGAGGACAGATCATTGGACAGACAATTTACCTTATTGGATACAAACTCTGAGGCAGCAGATAAGTGTACACCAACTTACAAGGACACAAAATATACAGACCTGGTCAATATTCCAAGTGGTGCACCATAGGCAGGGACACCCCTGATTACTGCACATGCTATGTTGGGAAACTGTTTATGTGCCCTGTCTGCTTGTGCCAGACCACTAGAGTAACCCACTGTGTGCCATACTACCCATAATCCTTTCATAAAGCAGTGATCTGGTACAAATTGGTGTTGCAGCGGTTCTGGTAATACCATTTATTCTCCCTGTTTTCTCTGTATGTTTGTTCTCACTGATCGTATTGATTTAAATCCTCCTGTCCTGGTACCTGCAGATGAAATTCCCCAATTAGACTCTGTAGCCAAACCTATTTTTAAACCTGATCCATTTGATAGGTTAACTAGGCAGTGGACTGATTGGCTAGAACAAATTGAATTGACAGCCACTATTAATGGTTGGGATGAAGGTGCTCGCTTGCAAGTCCTTTTGCTTAGTGGTAAAGCCAGGCAGGTATACCAAGGATTTACTGTAATACTGAAATAAAAAGCAGTTATCGGTTATTAAAAATTGCTCTGAAGCAACTTTTTTTCAATTAGATCTGTATAAAAGAGTATATAAAGGATAAATCTATTTCTTTAGGTAAACTGGGAATGAGAAATGTTTGTTTATAAGTTAGATTAGTAGAGCAATGCTATTATAATAACATGATGCTGTGAGGTACCTTCTGTTATAATATATAAGGTACTATCACCAATTGCTGTGGTGAATACTAGTAAGTATTAACCTAGCATGTTTACTTTCAACCACACAGTGTAGCAGGATTGCCTGGGTCTTCTCTCAGACCTGCAGGATTATCCTATAATTTATCCTATTTAAATTATACCTGTGTAAAGATTCTATATCCACACATAGCAAAACATACACACACGATTTCGCACCAACGGGCACACTTTTGCTAGTATATTATATATATATATATATATATATATATATATATATATATATATATATTAATATTTTTCTAAAGACAGTGCTTTTTTTTTTTCTACATACACTAGTACTCTTACCTGTGAAGTCCCCTGAACAGAATTTCTAAATCCACTTTGTGACCAACTTTACAGCTGTAACTGAGAACGTCACGGGAAGGTCACAGGTAAGAACTGCTTAGCAATGTAGATTAGAATATAGTCAGAATGAACGTCTAATCGCCTTTAACATCTAACTAGTGTATGACCAGCTTAAAATGTCCAGAATAACGTTGACTGTTGGATCATACCGATTGCTGTTCCTTAACCATAGTTTTAAGAGTGACACATATGTCAACAATATAATTAGTGTTTCATGTAAGAAGCCACATTCATCACTTTAATTTAAACAAGACCATGTTTACATGAGCATTGTAGCCATTCACATTGGATAGATGGAATAATGGATGTGAAAATGTGAGAATTCAAATGTTTCAATTTATTTTATGTAAAATCTAAATCATGTTTGTTTTCCCTGAACTATAAAGAGTCTTAAAGGCTATGGAAAATTTCACAATTTGTTTTATATTTGCCAAAATGCCTGTGCAAACAACTGTTACCATCAATTATTATTATTATGTATTTATAAAGCGCCAACATCTTCCATGGCACATTATATAGTCATACACTACATACAGGGTAATACATATTACATATACAGGTAATACACAATACAAGTACACAGAGTGATGAGTTTCTTACAGCAATACCATGATACAATAGGAAAATTGGGCTGTTGTACATCCAATATGCAATTAGAATTGTTTGTGCACTAGAATTCTATTTTTTGTATGTATTATATTTTTGGTCTCTAGTTGCACTTTAATATGGAGCCCAATTTTCTATATATTGTGTGTTACATTGAAGGTTTGACCAAGCCTTCTGGGAAATTGTACTCCACCCAGAGTTAGGTCATGTGCTTGTTTGAGCAAAGTACTTTAAAGGAGAACTAAACCCAATTTTATATACTCTAGAATCTGAAAACAACCCCCCGAAAAACACCAATAAACTATAAAATGCCACTTTAGTAAACTCTATTAAAGGGTATCTCCACTTGTTTTTATAAGTTTTGGGAAGCCAGTTCTATTGAAGAATGGGAGGTAAAGGAGCTGTGCCTTACCTTCCCTTCTTCAATAGAACACACAGGAGCCAGGAGAGAAGGTAAGAAACTTACCTGCTCGCTCGCTCCCCCGGCGCGTAGTCTGACAGGTCCCGACGGACCTTGTCTTCTATGCGCATGCGCGATCTATGCGCATAGAAGACAAGGTCCATCGGGACCTGTCAGACCAAGCGAGTAAAAATGAGTGGAGATACCGTTTAAAGTAAATCAAAGCCTGTTAAGAACTGAATGAAGTATCTTTGTGTATGTGCAGTGTCAGACCACACCTCCTGACCTCAGTCACCTGCTTCCTTGCTTTAACTGTCCTGTAAAAGGATTGGCTACAGATTATTAATGGGTGTGACCAACTGTAACAAGTTTGTGCCATAGCTAAGGACTGAGCATATGCAGAACATAATGGTCATTGACCAAACTGTATGATACTAGAATGCTGAGAAGTAAAGCACAAACCATATGTTATTTAGGTAAATTTCCCAGCGCCTGTATCAAAATGAGAGGTAGGACACGGATTACTGGTTTTATATCAAGGTGTTCTGCCTTCTGGTTCAGTGTTGTTCTGTGGCTTTATTTGCCCTTTAAACTAGAGAGTCAGTTTCAAGCACCCAGGCCACACAGGAGAAGCTCTTAGCTCATGCAGCCAAAAATGCAAGTACCAGTAGGTTAGGACCCAGTTAAAGAAA
Organism: Hymenochirus boettgeri; assembly: GCA_019447015.1. Taxonomy (NCBI): domain Eukaryota; kingdom Metazoa; phylum Chordata; class Amphibia; order Anura; family Pipidae; genus Hymenochirus; species Hymenochirus boettgeri. The sequence continues at coordinate 83,795,933 of CM033472.1, read as the reverse complement.
GCAACCTTGACGTGGTGACTGGGCTTAAAATAATTTGGCCAACTTATTGAACTAATTGCTTTTATTTATCCAGGGTTTAGCAGACTGTTTGTAGTAGCAACCTTATGGAGGTAGCCAATATGCAATTAGAATTGTTTGTGCACTAGAATTTGTTTTTTTGTATATACAATAGGAAAAGTGGTGGATCAAAACTTTAAGTTAATAATTATGTAATACAGCAGGTGCATTTCTCAATTGGAAAGTCTGTCATTCCTTGTGTCTAGACAATAAATAAACAAATGGTCCAGCAATTTGTAGTGTCAAACAAAGCAAAATTTTATATTATTCAATTGGTATGTACCAAGTACTTAAAGGGCAAGTCCAGCCCTAAAAACGCTAAACAGTAATAGTTTGAAATGTAAAATATATAAGTCTAACCTGAAATCCTGCACAATGTCCTGTTGCCCGTTTCTACTTCCTGGTTTTTCTAGTTAGTAACTGTCAGTAATGGATTTGACAGTTGACATCACAGTCAATGACTGAATGTTAATCCCCTCTCTGCCTCTTCTGAGCATGCCCAGGCTCAGTACAGGTTTCTTAATTGCTCAGTTTCCATGAGGCATCCAGAAGCATAGCAGGCATACAGTAATGAATTCATAGGACAAAGTAGGAATTATCAACATATTTTAAAGAGGCCATTCTTTCTAAATGATGTTCTTATGTGGGTGGAGTTGTCCTTTAAAAATAACATATGTTTTTAAAAGGAAGTAAAGAATGCAATTAGGATTGACACTGGCATTGTGTCAGTGATATTTATTGTAGTACATCATCATGTGGAATAACTTTTATGCTGGCCATACACTTATAAGATGCTTGGTAGATGCAACGGACGATGCAGCTGCCACAAACCCCATCTTAAAGTTACAACAACTTTATTTTTATTACTAGTAGTATTTAGCATTGGAGCCAGTAGAACACTTCCCAGTAAGTACATTAGACCTTTGTGTAGTGCAGTTTATATAGGATTGGGACCTCATGTTTGAAGGCCAGGCTTGTCATGAGGTGCATTAAATGGCACAGAGTGCAACATTTTGTTACTCTTCTGGTGTTTTCCCCACATACTTGACCACTATGGGAAGGAGGGGGCATCAGGATCTCTCTCCCTGTCTATTCACTGGAATACAGATAGAGTCTATAAAATAGAGAGCATTGCATCCCTGAACAACGTATAGATGTAAAATTGATACAAAATGTATTTTTATAGTTCAGACCAAATGAAATACTCTACTTTATGGGATTGTATTAAAATCAATTAATAATTAACTATGTCCCAATACAATAAAGTCTCCACAATAAAGTGCTGTAACAGTGAGGTACAAGGCAGGTCCATTTACTACTTTTCTTCTTCCTACTTTAGGAGGTGACAGTGTTACCCGTTGGAAGATTAGTTACTATCAGTGATATACAAGGCAGGTCCATTCACTGCTTTCCTTCTCTCTACATTAGGAGGTGGCAGTGTAACCAGTTGGATGATTAGTTTTGATCCCATGATCCCGCGTCTACCATTTGTTACATTTTACTCCTCTGATTTAGGAGATACATTTGTTTTTTGCTTTTTCTGCAGTAAGCAATTCATTTTATATCAAATACTGAGGACTTCAGACATGCCACCCCTGTAAATCCTGCCGCCCTAGGCTGTGGCCTTGTTGGAAATCCGGCCCTGGAGAGAAGTGACTGCTTAAAGTGAAGAAAATGCATGAGAGCGTTCACTCACCTCTCTCTCGATCTCCCCACATTCCTCCATGCTGTGTTTAATGCTGGAATAAATAGTTACATTGTTACATAGTTACATTGTTGCATGCTTAAAGTGGAGTCAGTCTGTCTTTTTCTGATGTTTTACCGTTCTGTGGATTGAAGGAGCGGTCCTCCTGGGACCGGATCGTTAGTAGCAGAGGTATGGTATACCTTTAATTCTGCTATTATAGCCTTCTAACATCTTTATTTGTGATCCAACCTCAATTGTAAAAAAAAAAACAGGCGGTTTTGTCGAAAGCTCTCTAACCTCGCTGGAATGTCTGAGGGTCTGTAGTGTATAGGCTCAATAAGTTTAAACAAGTTGGTATTATATCTTGTTCCATTGTATTATGAATTATAATTCAGTTATAAGTATAATAGTAAAAAAGATAAAAAAGTGAAGGCAATCTTAAGGTAGTTTTCCCATCCACTAAGTAAAATAACAGTTGTGGTACTATAGAAACAGATTTATGTCGGCTACAAAGGGGATGTCGTGCTGGCCCATGAAATGTAATTTGTGATCAGATGGAAAGAGCAGGGTGCACACATTTGTTCATCATTTAAGCTGTTGGTTTGGTAGAGACTGTTTAGTGTTCCAGACCACAGATCTCTCTTTCACTGCCCTCTTATCTAACTCCCCATCACATGCCAGAATAGGTTCATGCTGACACCCATAGAGTCTACTATGAAAGTTCTGAATGGCAGCTGCTTGCAGATCATAAAAACTGTTTCTACAGGTGCAAAACAACAGTATTTTTGCTCTGGATATGAAAAAGATTAAAGGAAAACTGAAATAATTATTTATTATGTATTCTTCTTTGATATTACTCATTAAAAATATGTTTATTGCAGCAATAAGAATTATTTAGTCATAAATGCATTGTTAGAACTCTACCCTTTTCTCCTTAAAATAAATTGGCCCCTCTTATGCATAATAAGTAAATTACAAGCTCCCTTATGGAACTCCTTACTGGATTATTATTATGCACGGTAGGGAATAGCTAATGCCTTACATGCTATGTATTAAATGTTCCTCAATTGTATTTCCTATCTAAAGCAACTATGATCAAGGTTTTACAGTATATTAGAGCATCCAAAATGTATTTTAAAAAATGGTCGGAGAAAGGTCAGTTAGACTGTGGGAACACTACCAGCACACGGTAAGGCAAGTGAAAGGCAGAATCGCAAAGCATCGCATTTCAGTAAAACTATGATGGGGCCCCTATTCCTGCTTCACCCACATTGGTTTTCTGGGAGTCTATACTGTATCTGTTATGGGAAAAATAAGAAGATGGGGCCCCCTGTTTATATAATTTTGATGGTGGACATGCCCTTTAATGATCCACAATGCTTCAAAACAAAACCACGGACACCCCATTGTGTTTGGCAGTTGCATTTTCTGACTGTTTATTTGTGCTACTAACTAGACAAACATAAGATTTTCCTTTGGCGAACTTCCCATTATTGTGACCTGATACCATTAGAACTTCCATTTCTCATCTTGTTCCTATTATCCCATGCCTTGTCCGTATTATAGTATAGTATAGTATTTGAGGTTGAATAAAGACATACGTCCATCCAGTCCAACCCATCTAGCAATACCATAATTTCCTGCCTAACTGTTGATCCAGAGGAAGGCAAAAAACCCCCCCACCAAATTTATGAAAAATTCCTTCCTGACTCCAAGTGGCAATCGGAAATTTCCCTGGATCAACTCTACTTTATGTATCAATACCAGTAACTTGCAACATTCCTTGTTTGCAGAAACTCATCCAGTTTTTTTTTTTAAACTGACCAATGAACCTGCCATAACAACGTCCACTGGAAGACAGTTCCATAGCTTTACCGTTCTCACAGTGAAAAACCCTTTCCGAACTTGAAGCCTAAACCTTTTTTTTTCAAGTCTTAAGGGATGTCCTCGTGTCCTCTGACATGTTCTATTGGTGAACAATGCCCCAGATAGTTTATTGTATGGCCCGTTAATGTATTTATACACAGTAATCATATCCCCACGCAAGCGCCTTTTCTCTAGCGTACATAATTGTAACTTTTCCAGTCTCTCTTCATATTCAAGCTCCCCCAATCCCCTTATTAATTTAGTTGCCCTTCTCTGAACCCTTTCCATTTCAAAGATGTCCTTTATGTACACAGGATTCCAAAATCGCACTGCATATTCCAAATTAGGCTATACCAATGCTTTGTAAAGAGGGAAAAAAAAATTTCCATCCATACCTGGCTGTTGCCGCCTGGCACTGCTTGCTACCTTTAAGTTTGTTATCCATCAAAAGATCCCTTTCCAACAGGGATTCAGCAGCCCAATGTGACAATCTATCTAGATCCCCCTGCAACGATTGCACATCCTCTGAAGTTTTTAATGGTCGACAAAGTTTTTTGTCGTCAGCAAACACAGAAACCTTGCTGACAATACCCACTTCAAAATCATTAATAAAGAGATTAAATAGAAGCGGCCCCAACACAGAACCCTGTGGCACCCCACTTAACACTTTAGTTCATAATGATGAAGCCCCGTTTACAACTACTCTCTGCATCCTATTCATTAACCAATTTTCTATCCATGTACAAATATGACTCCCCAGACCAACAGACCTCAGCTTATACATTAGTCGCCTATGGGGGACTGTATCAAAATCCAAGTAAACTACATCTACTGCTATGCCAGAGTCTAAATTTCTACTTACTTCCTCATGAAAACCAAGCAAGTTATTTGACAAGATCTATTCCTCCTAAATCCATGCTGGTTACTACTTATAATGTCAGTCCTTAAAACATACTCTAGGACATGTTCCCTTATTAAACTTTCCAGGATCTTCCCCACCACTGAAGTTAAACTTACTGGCCTGTAATTACCCAGCTGTGAACGACTACCCTTTCTGAATATTGGAATAACATCAGCCTTTTTCCAATCCAGAGGCACAACACCGGACATGAGGGCATCTGCAAAATAAGAAACAATGGCCTAGATAAAACTGAACTTAGCTCCCTAAGTACCCGAGGATATATTTTATCCGGTCCAGGAGATTTATTAATATTAACCTTATTTAGTTCTTTCTGTACCATAGCCTCAGTTAACCAAAGTGCACTTAAATCTTTTATACCATTATTGCTACTATACTCTGATATCTGTACTTCTGTACTAATATCGTCTGTACTTCTGATATCTTCTATAGTGTATACAGAGAAAAAAAAAAGTATTCAAGACATTTGCTTTATCGCCATCCTCCGTAACTAACTTATCCCCATTAATAAATGGTGCCACATTCTCAGTCCTTATCTTCTTACTATTAATATACTTAAAAAAAAAAAAAAAATTAGGCTTAGTTATGCTTTGTTCAGCTATCCTAACTTCATTATTAATTTTAGCTAGCTTGATTGCTTTCTTACACTCCTTGTTACAGTTTTTGTAATCCCTAAAGGCCCTTTCCGTTCCCTCGGCCTTAAAGGTTTTAAATGCCTTTTTCTTCCTTTCCATTTGCCTCTTTACATCAGAATGCAGCCACATGGGTGCGGATTTTTTTTTTTTACATTGGGGTATAAATTTAGACGTGAATTGGCTTAAAATCCCCTTGAACACAGTCCACTTCTGTTCAGTACCTTTACTTGATAATACATTATCCCAGTTTACATTTTGAAGAGCTGCTTTTAACCTGGGAAAATTTGCCTTCCCGAAATTAAAAGTCTTTGTTAACCCAGTACACTTTTCCTTTCGATAACAAAGTCCCAACGCCACTATTTCATGGTCACTATTCCCTAAGCCTCCAGTTACCTTTATATCTATAATGCACTCCACGATGTTAGATATTACCAGATCCAACAAAGCTCCTTTTCTAGTAGGAACCTCAACCACCTATGAGAGAAAATTATCCTGCAGCAAATTCAGGAACTCATCGCCTTTTTCTGTAATGGCAGTTCCACTACACCAATGTCAGGGTAATTAAAGTCCCCCATAATGAGCACACTCCCCAAACTTGCAGCCCTTGCCAACTGCATATGAAGTTGACTCACCTCCTCTCTGCTAGCATTTAGCAGACACCAACAATGACATTACCCCCTTTTCTGTTGCCTAATTCCACCCATATTGCCTCGACTTTAACATCCATATCGCCAGTTATCTCTTCTTTTAAATTTGGCTTCAATTCTTAACATACACACATACTCCTCCCCCTTTCCTTTTTTTCTCTGTCCTGCTTAAACAAGGCATATCCTTCTAAATTTACAGCCCAGTCGTGAGAACTGTTCAACCACGTTTCTGCTATACCTATTACATCATACTTTTCATTCAATGGCATAATTTCCAATTCACCCATTTTGTCAGCCAGGCTTCTCGCATTTGCAAACATACATTTTAGATTATGATCCTGTAATTTATTTGTACACTTTAATACACATGCCTCTCTATCCCTTATGCTAGCCCCACCCCCCTTTCCGCCCGCCACTGGCCTATCTACACCCTGACTTTCTTCTGGGCTATCTATCCCAGTGAGACTGCTAATACCCTCCTCCCCAAACCTAGTATTATACTTTTGCAACTTAAAGGGCATATACAGAGGGCTATACAATCTTTCTGTATATTATAGTCCATGTTCCCCCAGCCCCAACCACTATAATTATATTCTCAGAAAGTCCCCCGATCATTACTTACCTTACCTCTCTCCTTCACCATGGAACTGCAAGCAGGGGGCGGGACGGGCAGCCGCGTCTGTGATTGGCTGAGAGGCAGCTAATCATGGACTCGGCTGCCGGCTGCTCAGAACGGCGAAGGAGAGCGGTAAGGTAAGTAATGATCGGGGGACTTTCTGAGAATATAATTATAGCGGTTGGGCCTGGGGGAACTATAATATACAGAAAGGGATTTACGCTAGGGGGAGGGAGAGCAAAACGGGTGGGAGAGGGAGGGGGGGAGGGCTGCAGTGGGCATGCCAAACTTCTCCCGGAGGAGAGACAGGAGGCAGAGCCCTATCCTCCTGGAGAACCATTTGGAGCTGGGATGTAAGGTAAGGATTTCACTACACTACATAGTGGGCCCAGCAGTGTGTGTGTGGGGGGGGGGGATTATAGTTTTGGGGGTGGACATGCCCTTTAATTATATTTCCTGTATTTAATCTATTTATTCCCTATAATAAATTCCTATCTTGTATGTTATGTGATATATTAACACTGGTGGTATATCTCAGTGGTTAGTTCCCTTATCTGTTTAAACACTTTGTGTTACAATTATATTCACTTTTTTATTTCACCTATGAAAAATATTTCTAAATAATTAACAGTAATGTTAACTTGTGTACATGGTGGTACAAGGTAAGACGATCTATGTCAAGGGGCTTACACTTATAAGAAAGCATGTAAAATGTCATGCCATTGCTATTTAGCTTAATGCAACCTCGCCGGGTACAACAGGGGGGACAGGATTAAATCAATAGCAATCCAAAGGTAAGTCTGAATTGTGAGAGACGAACTCCCGCAGTTTAAAATAACCAGCATCTCACTGCAAGACTTTTCTCATTTAATGGATTTGCATGTTACTTAGATCTCCAGACTCTCTTATCAATAAAGGATTCAGGTTTCGTTTTTCAGATGTGTCTCCTTTACCATTTAAGTGGTAATTCAAGTAACAGACATCTTTTTTAATTCCTCAAATAAGTGTCATTTTAGACTCTATGGTTTAGCATTTAGTAATTGCTTGAAAGGAAAAAAAATAGACTATGGTGCAATGTTCTATTTATAATTTATGTGTGCCTTTTCAACAGGCCCTACAGAAAACTTACATGGAGATTTAACTCTTTAACATTTGCCTGGAACCAACCTCCTAGTTTCAGTGTTGGTGTAATGGGAAACGGATTATGTCGTTATTTTTTCATATTCGTTGGTACAGAAATGAAAATATTCAAATATTCAATAGTTTTGTATCAATATTAAAATGGTTAAATGAATGCATCTTGTGCTTTAATTATCTTTAGTAGAAAAGTTTTTTCTTAAAAAATTGTTTTACCTTCCTGACATTTTTACAGAGAAAGTTTTCATCCTATGGTGGATTTAATTCTATTTGTATTTATCAAATACTGGACAGTGTCATAATGGTATATCATATATTACTACAAAATGTTCCTATAGAATTTAGGGGCTGATGCAATAAACCATGCAAAGTTTTTCCCATGACATTAATCTGCAGCCACCAATCATATGTTATCTCACTGCAGTAACCTAGTATAAAGCTGACATCTGGTTGGTTCCAGCAATTTAATAGTCCAGTCAAATTGTTGCACCTCTTATTGCATTACCTCCCATGAGAACAATAGGTGCTGTAGCTCACAGAGTTAGAGTAGATGCAATTTCCCAAATACTAAATTATCAATTATGTAGGTGCTTCAAATGGACCTCTATTTGGTTTGTGATGGTTATGGTTTCTATTACCAGAATTTTAGAGTTATAAAGCAGCAATATGGGCTAGTGTATAAACAAAGTATTGCACGTGCCATCCATTCCATTGGAATCTGTCAGCATATACGCAACTGCAGTCACATGTGTACTGGCGATTAAAGATATTAAGGGAGATCAATTTTTTTAACATGTTGTCCTCATTGTGTAAATTGTATTGAGAATTCTATAAATTACATACAGTATGTAGATATATTGTTACATGCTAGTTAAGGTTGAATAACCTGACAGCACACTTGTACTAGAAGGGGAAAAACTTTCATGGCCCCAAATGACTATTGGAAGATTTCCTGGATTAGCTTTTATATAAGTTGTAGACAATGGTATAGAAGATATTACTCCAAACCATAACCTGCATACTGTACTGTATATTCCTCTACACATTTGCCACATTAACAGTTTACACGCAATCAAGCACACATTTAGTAACCTACTAGCCAAAAGACAACAAGGGGCTATGATCTTATTGGCCATTAGAGATGGAGGAAAGGGTTCGGAAAGTATTTTTGAGGGTTACTGAATGTACATGGTTATTTTCGATAACCCACGAAAATAACCTTGAACGTTCGATAACCCTCGAAAATAAAATTGGGAACTACTTTTGAGTTTGGTTTTTTCGAGGGTTATCGAACGTTCAAGGTTATTTTTGAGGGTTACCAATTCTAACCTTGTACATTAGGTAACACTCGAAAATACGTTCCAAAGTCCCGAAATCTGAACAGTCCACCCCGTTTTGGACAGAATGTTCGGATTTCATAACCAAGGGGTTCTGTGTCGGACCCAGATCCCATCTCTATTGGCCATTTAATAAATTAACCCCAGTCATCAATGTTATCACCTTTTTAGTATTACAGCTTCATCACTAAAGATGGCCGTACATTAGGAAGTTTTTACTTACATAAGATCGATCCTGCCGAAACAGACATCCTTCCCGTTCTTCTTTGCGACCAACATGCAATTGCAAAATGAATGTGATTTGTGAATGCATGGCGGTCGCAAAGAAGAACAGGAAAGGTGGTACTGGCACGATTAGTCTTATGTCGTGGGATTGCTCAGTCGGGTAAGTAAAATCTTCATAATGTATGGCCACCTTTAAGCTGGGTACATTACCGATAAAGGACCGATACTGTTGGTACTGACTGTTATTGGCCCTTTAACAGAAATGTGTGTACCGCAGTTCCTAGCATTCCTAGGGCCTACGAACATTCACTGGACTGCTCATTTCCTTCAGGTGCAAAGACTCCCTATACCTGAAGGAATGCCACCCTCACTTGGCATTCAAGATGTTTGGAAACTACAACTCCCAGCATGCTTTATTAGCTGGGAGTTGTAGTTTCCAAACATCTTGAATGCCAAGTTTCTACCCTCGGTTTATACTCGGGTCAATAACTTTTATTAGGATATTTAGCTGAAATTAGGTACCTCGGTTTATACTCGGGTCGGTTTATACTCGAGTATATACGGTATATTTATTGCAATTTTGATAAAAACAGACCAAAAATTGTGATCGCATGCATTAGAAAATCGCAACAAATCGCAGTGCACACAGTGTGGCCTACTTTCCATGATTTACATTATAAATAAAATGTCCTGCAGATCGCAAAACGCGTGGGGCCTAGCCCTAATTTTCAATTTCAATGTACATCCACTATTACAATTTTACCCAATATTAATTATAAATGTCAGACAGTTTTGCCATCTGCATTTATGTTTCCCAAAATTTGGATTCAAATTAGCAATACCATATCTAAATCTCACTTTTAGAATGCCCCCCATCGCTAAGAATTGCAGCCTATAACCTAGTAAAGCATTCCATACATGGGGTTGATTTTTGTACCAATTCAATTAATTTGACCGTTTTACCGAGTTTGCAATTGATGGCTTGACAAAATGGGATCCGGTGGGTAATTTTTCAACAACCCCATCTTCCAGTCCATATCTTTCACTCGAAATCTGCAGAAGATTGCCAGCACAAGATAGTACATTTTCACCTGTTTTTTCTCATTATTTTTTTGACTTTGTTTGGGATGAATGGAACTGTGTATGGCCCGCTAAAGAGAATTAATGTTAAAATTGAGTTCATGCTTCATTATCACTGACAACTTTAAAGGGCATGTCCAGCAATTAAATTAAATTTTACCTTTAGGTGCAGCACCCCCAAACCCCATTTTCATTTTACTTACCTTCCCCAAAAATGTCACTGAAGATACAAGACCCTCGCCACTCTGCTGCTCTTCACCAATCTGCTTTCTTGGTTGCGGCTGTCAGTATAAAGCCCACCAGTAACGTCCTGGCCAATAGCTGACAGCCATGACCAGGAAGTGCCTCATTGCAGCTGTGCATGCTCGAAATCAGCTCACAACAGCAGAAGTAGAAGGCACCCAGGTGGTGAGTGAAGTATCTTTAGGGGAATCTTTGGGGAAGGTAAGTAAAAGAAAATGTGGTTTAGGGGGGGTGCTACACCTTTATGTAAAATTTCATTTTATTGCTGGACATGCCCTTTAAAAACAAATCTGTAAAAAATTAAAAGGAGGAACAAAGCCTTGTACACACATCAGAAAATATTCGAATGACCCGTCATGCGACATTTGTGTGAAAATGAAGCTTTAACGATCTATTAAGACCAACGATCCACGACTATTCTCGCCTTTTTCCGACGATCAGCCTGGCTATAACTATTAGCTATGATGCCTATATATAGTTGGTAGATTATCGGTTGACTGTAATGGAAGATTGAATGAAATACACATGTGCAACATTTCCGAATGTCACGTAATATGTGTCACGTAACACCTTTACCAACGAACATTATCTATCCACTATCGTTGATGTATGTACAGGCGTCGTTGGCAGAACTGACGTGTGTATGAACCTTAATAGATCTGCTAAGTCAACAAAACCTAGTTTCTGCAACTCCAGGGAACCTTAGTGGATAAAATACTCTTAATTTATGGGTAATTACACTAGAAGCCAGCATTAGGAGCACAGGTGTGCCATGACAGAAATTTAAATCCCCAAGTGTGCCACAGTTAGAGTTTGAGAACCTGTGTTTGAGGACACTCTCTCTCCCAAATTACTGGTGAAAGGGGACTATTCACATCACCGGAATAGTGAACTCTCTGTATGACAGGTTAATCATAGTACCAGGTAAGCTAATGGGGTTTTGCCAAAGGAAGAGCTTTTATTGAAGCATTATATATAGGATAAGGAAGCAGCCTAGCACCTTAAAATGGTGCAATTCAGAATATTTTTAAACCATACTTTTTTATTTTCCATTAAACCTTGAATTATTCCAATGCTCAATTACTTAATAATGGAATAATGACAAACACTTTGATGGGTACACACAATGCAATTGTTTGGGCCCACCGACCAATATTTCAGTGCATTGGTTGGACACGACCCCCCTCCAAAAAAAAAAAAATGGATGGTTTTCCAGGTTACCGTGACCAACATCCCACTGTTAGTCCGAATCAGATGAATGGGCGATCAGGGCACTCGAAAATCATAGTCCCTAGGGACAAAAGGTCAGTCGGAAAGAATCCATTTGCTGGTATTCATCCTGCTTCACTGAAAGTCCTGCCAGCAAAACCCCAAGGCTCTGTGATGAAAATTAACTAGATTGTAAGGTCTATGGGGCAGGGACCTCCTTTCCTCTTGTGGCAAGGCTCTAGCACTTATAAAGTTATAATTATATTTATACAAGTTATATATTTATGTACTGAACTATTTTTGTATTTGTACCCCTTGTATGACTTTTTTGTATTTTGTTATTGTGTGCCCAAGTGGTGCTATATAAATAAACATGTATGAATAGTATGGTCCAGTGGTCTTCGCAGTGGTAGTTTACCAGCCTATGTTTCCAGTACTCTTGCTGATGGCCATATTTGTTTTGCAGCTTATACATTATCCAATGTATTTGTGACTGAGCACCAATTGTTGGGATACCCCCTTATCACTAAAAAAAAGTATAATTGCCAGATGGCCCAATGTAAAGGTAAATTACCTTATTTATTATTTTCAATTAAAAGACATCTTATAATTAATATGAAAGCCCGTACAGTACCCTGATTCACCAATATAGAACTATACCATCGTGGGAAAGCAGTTTCCGCATTATTGGACAAGTTAAGTACAGTAAAGATTTTTGGGAACATGTTTGGGCCTCAAAATACAATGCCTTTATTAGCCACTATCAGTAAGTGCACCATTTAATTTGTCACTAGCAGGTGTTAAGGTTTAACTTTATATGTTAAGGTTCGTACACAGATGCGATCGCGGATCCCAACCCGCGACGCATGATGAGTAGGAACCAATTTTCAGCCAATAAACGGCCCATGTGTAGGCACTTTATTGGCCAATACGGTCGTTCATTTGGAGACCTGCCAAGCCAGTCAGTCAACGATCCCTGAATCCGATCCGACGGTATCGGGGCTTTATTGTTATGTGTGTACGTTCGTTTCCCGAACAAGCACGCGGCCGCCGAACGCTCGTTCGGGAAAGGCCGAAAATTTCCATCACCCGCGCTAGACTCCCTATAGAGGAGTCTAGCACGGCCGATGGAAACACACAGTCCCGAGCGTTCTCTCTATGATGTTGATAGGTAGAATGCTCGGGACTGTGTGTAAGCAGATCTTTGAAAGATGGCAGACAGGATCTTGCAGATCCTGTCTGTCAGCTTTCAGAAATCTGTATGGTGTGTACCTAGCTTTAAGGCTAAGGATAAAATAAAAACTAGCCCTAGTTTGAAATAAAAAAAGAACATATTTCCATACAAACAAAATCTTATTGGTGTTTTTTTGTTGTTAACCCATTCACATCAGAGGGGAAACCAATACATTGCTCTATGGACATTTGAGTGTTTAAACCACAGACTGACAAAAAGTAAGGCCAGTTTCCCAGCACATAAACAGTCCCAGCCCTTTCTCGGTCACTGTAATTTCATCCAAGTTACACAGTGTAAGGAGGAAGTTGCCAATACATTAAACATCAGTCCAGGTGGTTCCATATAAGAGTCTCTTGTATTTTTCTTATATCTAAGTTTTCATGCCTCTAAAAACATTGCTCCAACATTTTATACTTTCCTTTACAAAATATAGGAAAGGAACTGCTGGTATCCTCATTACATGTAACTACACATGGTAAATTTTCACAACATCCCTGTATAGCTACTTACACACCCATAAAAACTGTATATACACCTCTATATCTATGCACACACATGCACACACAGAAACCAGGCACTTTTTGGAGTAAAAAGTGCCCTGGTGCTACAAACAAACAAAAAAATAAATTAAAAATGTACACCCCAAGACAAAGGTCGAGGCACACAAGGGTTGATAAAGCACTTTGTTTAAATAAAGCACCTTTTTTATTTGTTAGAAGACCCTGGTGCACTGAACTTTGTTTTATGGTGTTTTGAGTTGTTTGATTGTTGTTTGAGAGAGCAGGCTTTGTGAAAAGACCTGCACTATCATCTGGGAAAATCCTGTAAGACATGCTTTGCTTAGGGGAAGTCTAGAAAGAAAGTGGGTGAAAAGGTGGGAGATGGGTGCACACCATCAAATAATTTGGCCCGCCTGACCAACATTTCGGTTGGTTGGGCCGAAATTTTGGCCCGACGGGGCCGACATCCGATTGTTTATTCATCTGAATCAGATGAACGAATGATCAGACGCATAGTAAAACCACGACGCTTGGTCAAGACAAACTACTTTTGTCCTTCATCCTGGTCGACCAGTTGGAAGATCCAAACAGTTGGTCAGAATGAAGGATTGGAAGGTGTGCACACAGCTTAAGACGAGGAGCCAAAGCCTATTGGTGAGAGTTTTGATTTTATTGGGACTGTGGTTCAGTCATTTGTCCCCGCTGAGCTCGGTCAGGACAAATAATAACCCTGTGTGTACCCAACCTAAAGTCATAACTGTTTGGGGTTGACAGGAAATTCTTTGTCTGGACCAATCTTTGATTTTTAGATAAACCACTTGATATTGTTGAGCTGTCAATTGGATAAAAATGTAAAACCGCTATTGATATTTTGTACAATCTGACTAAAATTGCCGAATCACTTTAATCATGGAGATTCAAAATTTCTACAAAGGATGTTTGTCAAAGTAATTGTGAACATCTAATTATTTATTGTTACTGAAATAATAAACAGGCACACATATATATATTAAAACAAAAAATGCACACTCCCTTCTCACACCCATCACATATATATATATTTTTAAGAGTTATTAAGTTAATATCAATATTTTCTTTTTTGTCATAAAGAGTAAACTGTACTCCTTTACTTGGTACAATAGTTTTCTCTTGCCAGATAATATTGTCCCCATTTCATCTTATGAATGTAGAATGGGATGACACCTGAGGCCTGTAGGAAGATACAAGTTCTCATCTTACTCACGTAGGATACACTAAATAATGTATATATTAATATATAATGAAGTATAGGATGGGTACCCTTTGATCTTTCTGATGGCTTACATTTTGTAATCTTGCCATATAACAATGTTACAATAAGAATTAAGAAGGAGTTTCAGGTTAATGCAGATCTGTTTGCATGATTCTCAAAGGGCTTACTATTCTAAAGTTTCAAAATAACAAGAAAGAAAAAAAAAACACTAGTTATTAAAAAATGATACAGGGTTCTGATGTCAGTGATTAATCCAAGGATGAGCAATTGATCGTCTTCTTCCGTCCTTGCTTATGGGACTGGATTCATTAATAAAACCAATATTCACTAATGACCACTGTTGACTACTTATTGTAAAGAATAGTGAAAAAAGTCCAAAAAATATCTCTAACTGACCATGGTTCATTTTATTTTTCAAAGTATGCATATCCACACTCATCAAATAATTAAAACCCTCGATTAACTGAGCAAAGCCAGTGATTATGTCAGTGGCTTAGTAAATGTATTACTCTTCATGTCTGCTAGTATATATGAGATTCCTATTTATCTAATGCAAGAATAGGGAGACTGATTCAAAATGCAAAAGAGGAAATAAAATCTAATGGGATTTGCTGAATATTGACCCTGTGTAGCTATTATTCCCATGCTAAACAAAAATTTCTCTCTATAGAACCCAACGCTATTGGAATAAACAGTCCCACAGCTGTTTGATCTCAGCCTAAAACTTAATAAGCCCTCAAATATACCAATGTACAAAAACCCTTATACTCAACCAAATGTCCCTTTTTACCCTTCTTCAATATCCAACTTCCTCCTCCACTGTTTAATAATACTAACAGCTCTTAAACTTTATGCTGTAACAATATCTGAATGGGATCTGGCACACTATATAGGAAATTGCATGGTTAAATGTATTCTTTTGACCAACTTCCCGTAGACATTTCCTTACAAATCTTTAACCTACAGACTGCTGCTCCATTAACATCATAGAAGTGTTTAAGTTTTATGATTATATAATATGTAGAGTGCCATCTTACTTTAGTCCATAAAATTAAGATTAAAAAAAAAGATTGGTGAGCATACAAGGATAATTAATTTGACAGCTGGATTCATTGCATTCCAATTATAGTGGGCAACAGATATACTGGCATTTCGGCTGACGAGCAAGTGTAAGCGGCTGCTCAGTCATGCTTTGTTCGTTGATCCGCCAGGAGGGATCAACATCAACACCAGATCGAGTGGCCACAGACAGCAGGCATTCACCTTGCATTGTTTGCTTGTGGCCAGCACAGTCCTACGTCTGCACAGTCCTTTAAGCTGGGTACGCTAATGCCTCGTTGCAGATTTCACAGCAAATTCCTTTAGATTCAAAAATATCCATTGACTACATAGACATTTATCTGTTCTATGAAAGCTATTGGCTGACAGTAGCAGTTTGCCATTAGAATCCCATCAGATTTGACAGGTATGTATGTATGGCTATGTTTATTAATATAGCGCCACTTGGGGACGTAGCACTGTACAATATTAGAATACAAAGGGGGACAAACATAATATATACAAATATATAACTGTGGTTGGTAACATACAGATACATAGGGGAAGATTGAAGTGTCAGAGTAGAAGTTTTGGCAGTTATCATCTCTGTGTGTACCCTGCTACACAATTCTTAATTACATATCATATAGCAAATTACAGCCATCATGGAAGTGGGAGGAGCCAGATCTCTTTCAATGGCATCATACCCCTAACTGTCATGGTTTGGCTAGTATACACCAGATCTAAAGTTTCTGACCTTTGACAGTTTAAAAGACAACTCCACCCTCATAAGAACATCTTTTAGAAAGAACAGCCTCTTTAAAATATGTTGATATATCATACTTTGTCCTATGAAATTATTACTGTATGCCTGCTATGCTTCTGGATGCCTCATGGAAACTGAGCAATTTAGAAACCTGTACTGAGCCTGGGCATGCTCAGAAGAGGCAGATAGGGGATTAACATTCAGTCATTGGCTGTGATGTCAACTGTCAAATCCATAACTGACAGTTGCTAACTGGAAGAACCTGAAAGCAGAAACGGGAAACAGGACATTGTGCAGGATTTCAGGTTAGACTTATATATTTCACATTTCAAACTATTACTGTTTAGGGTTTTGGGGGGTGATTTACCTGTATGTAAGTTTTCATTTTAGGGCTGGACTTGCCCTTTAAACTAGAACTTAGCAGTTACAAATTGCTTTAAGTTTAAAAACAACTTTTAATGTATCCATTTTACACTACCCACGATATCTATCTATGTTGCCATGCACTAGCCCCCATATTCGGTTGAGGTAATATTCAACTCAACATAGATGGCAACTTTTTTAAATTAATTTTTTCTAAGAACATCCCACAATCCTGCTGGCTAATATTCAGAGAGCTGCTAGACTGCTCATTTGTGATCATAATACTAACTGCAAAATAATCAGTCCAGGTTGGAGGAATGTCATTGGATTTAATGGGGTAAATCAAATAATATATGGCCTGCATATATGGCCTCTCAAGTAAGAGAGTATTGGAAAAGTCTAAAGCTTTTACCAATTAATAGAATTTCTACCTAGCAGAAACTTAAGCTGGGTACACACAAATCGACCCTTCATCCTGGCCGACTGTTCAGTACTTCCAACCGGTTGGCCAGGACAAAGCACTGTTGGTCACGGCAATAGAAGTACATAGAGAACCATAAGATCGCCCATGGTTTTTGGACATGTCCGATCATCCATTCGCCTGAACAAACGTTTAGTCGCGTCCGAAAACCCATGCAATTATTTCGGCCTGATTGATTGAAACACTAAGTTATAGGTCAATCGGGAAAAAAAATTTAATCGTGTGTACCCAGGTTAATAAAATTATCAAACTAGCCTGTTTATTGCATTTTGCTTTACAAATGCACACACACACACTATGATTTTATTTCTCTTTTCAAACAATTAACAATATGATATTTTGGTCTCTAGAGATAACTATAAATCCAAGCTCTACACTCTATGCAGACCATTACAGAGATACATTTTATGATAAATGCCTTAACAACAGTCACCAGACTTGTTTGTTCTTCCTAATTGTGACAGAAAATTAATGTTGAGGTGCAATATTTCAAACAATGCACATTGTAAACGTTATCCTTTGTAATTCAACAGCCATAAAAAGGGATGGTTTGATTAAACAAGACCTGGTGGGGAAAAGATCCTGTCGTAATTAAGTTAGAAAACATACCCCAACCAAGCTTTGAACTATTGTAATGGCATGCAGATAGAATACACACATTCTTTCAAGTTATAAAATGACTTTTTAGTGTCTGCTCTGGATTTCTTACCTCTTTTGTTGACAACCTCATCCATTTGCTAATACACTCCTATCAGTAATTAGGTGCAAACAAGAATATACAAAAAAAGGTAACCCCCTTTCATGTACAATTTAGAGACAGCCTTTAAATGATATATTATTATTATGTGTAACTTTGATTAAACTGAGCCTTGTTTTCTGAAGACTAAAACATTAAAACATGTTTTGAGTTTTGCAGACATTAGGCTGTCTTTATAACATACGGTTTATATATTTTCCCTTTAAAATACAAAAAGGTCACAATACCTCATTTGTAATACATAATGTTCTAGAACATTCTTTCCCAGAACAATTAAAATTGCGTTACATATTTATACAAAGCAAATTATAAAAAGAAAAGATTTGTATGGCAGAGGTTATGTATTCGACTCCTTTTCATGTACCAAATAACATTTCTCACTTTCTAATTGGGATTTTTTTAAAAAACATTACATTAAAACATGTTTAATCAAATACATAATTAAGAGGCAGAAATTAGAAAGGTAATACAATATATTTATCAGAACAAAGGTAAATGGCTGCTTGAAAAATCAAGTTTTCAAGATTTTCTTTTTTTAAACAAAAAAGCATATTATTTTAAAAACGTAAATGCAGATGTCAAGTTTCCAACACGGAATAATCTGTGTATTCAGAGATCGTATTTTCTTGCTGATCTTCAATAAGACAAAAAAAAAACATCCTTAAACACAATGAAACAATTGTATTGTGCTCTATAATGAGGAGATTGTAAAGGCATCTCTCTATTGTTCTGTGTATTCCTTCATTTGCAGCGTTTAACACGCCTCTCCCTTCCTGAAATGAATAAATGCCGTTTACAGAACAGTGTCATCTCATTGTCTTTTTATCATGCTGCATTTTCATAAATCAAAGGTGTTAATCTTTTAATGATTTTCATCTTAAACCCCAATGCAGAAAAAGCCAGTCTTGTTTATACAGCTTCAGCAAATTTACTAATGAAATAAACCTTTTGGTTTGAATGTATCTGTTTTCTAAACACCGAAAACCTTCAGGGTACTTGGTGGATTCATTTTAATTAGCATCTTTATCAGCAAACCTGAACTATTTAAGGGAAGAGCCATTATTATTTTCTTTGGTTAAATGCTCATTATGTCTTATCTCCTCTTATATTCTACAGATCAAATGCTTTGCATGCATTTAAACTAGTGGTGTTTAAAGGATATCTAAAGTGTTTTATGCTAATCTTAAAACTACATTTACCTTAAAAGTATAAAGGTGGGTACACACTTTAATGATAAATAGATCATTGGATCCAGCAGAAGTGCCCCTTTATCATTTAAGTGTGTCAGTGACATCACTAGGAATCACTGGGCCCCCCAGCAAAATTATGATGGGGTCCCTATCTGTGTTTCATCCACAGTGGTTTTCTGGGGGAGGGCTATACGGTTCATGGGAAAAATAAGAAGATGGGGCCCCCTTGGCTCCCGAGCCCCCCTGCAATTGCTCTGCCTACTCCCCTTGTAGTTACACCCCTGAAGTGTGTCCAACAGTTTCAAACAGTCCAGAGGCTAAGGAACGTTTACCTTTGTTCTCAGCTTCTCTCAGAACTGCCTGAAATTTTCCCATGGCAGCAGTCGGCCACCTGAACTAAAGTATAAGGAGTCGGCCATGGCTGAAGGAAATTTGTCAGATTCCCAAACGTTCTCCCTTTACTTTATATAGGGAGGATGCTCG
Organism: Hymenochirus boettgeri; assembly: GCA_019447015.1. Taxonomy (NCBI): domain Eukaryota; kingdom Metazoa; phylum Chordata; class Amphibia; order Anura; family Pipidae; genus Hymenochirus; species Hymenochirus boettgeri. Next base: position 83,776,211 of record CM033472.1, on the reverse strand, counting down.
GGACTGTGTGTAGGGTGATTTTTAAAAATGATAGACATAAAGATTCTGTCTATCACCTTTTAAAGATATTTAAAGCATGTATCCAGTTTTATTGTTAGGGATGTAGTAAAATTAAAGCTACAAACAGTTAAAGTTTGCCTATGTGCTCACATTGGCAGCTGTCCTCCCAGCCCTTTTTATTACAGATTTTAAGTTGTAACCCTGATATTTTGAGCCGGTCAACCAAATGTATATATAAATACAGCCATGATTTTTCAAAATGTCTAATCATTTGTACCTGGATATACATGGGCAGGGTAGTTAATCAGAACAAAATATTGGCCAGTGTATACCAGGCCTTTTTTTTGCTCCAGCACATGAGTGCACACATGTAACAGTTCTTTGGAATCTATTGGCAATATGTGACAAATCTTGGATGGAGATCTTTTGTCTTTGAATATACATTATATACAATATACGTTTAGTATACATTACCACAATTACTTTCAACTCTGGACCTAAAGAATGTTTTACATTTGGGGGGAAAGAAGGAGCCTCTGATTGGTATATAATGCTGATCATGTGCCCATAGCTTAGGCCATTGTTTATGAAAAACATTTATAAAATGTAAACAGCGTTTAACATTTTCGAGTAAATATCAACAGCCATGATGCACAAAGCTATAAATACAAGTATTGTTGCCTTACCTGAGACCTAACAATAATTTACTATATAATTTGTATTTGATAAGTAACTGTATATGGAACAGTACATTAGATAAAGTTACATATGGTTAGCTTGATGAAACTCACTTTAAGGCTTCCAGACATCATAAATGATCTCATACATTGACTGGCATGTGTTTAAACAGCCATATATTCATGGTTCTGTCACTGAATTCCCGAGAAGTATCTCACCCAATTACCCAAACTTTTTTTTGTCCTTATTACATAGAACTTTAATCTGGTGTCTGTATCTCGGGCATAAGGCTTTGAACTGTGCTAAGGAGATGGTGAGTAATTAGGAGTTTGTGATTTAGGCATTCCCAAGAGAAGGCAAGGTAAACTTCACTGAATACCATGCTTTTCCAGGAATCCAAAATTTTCACTATTCACAGTGATACAATGTATAAAGCCCTTATGCAGAAAACATAAATGTTTCAATAAACTCATAGCTCTAAAATGTTTAAATGACTATTTTATTAATTGTACTCTATTTGGCATTTATTTGCAATCCATTTATTCACAGTCTACAGATCCTGTCCTAAAAAACTTAAATCTTAATACTAAACATTTAACACCCATGTGAGCTATATAGGGTGTCCTAGTTATGCTACAGCAGACATCAAACTCAAGGCCCCGGGCAGAATCCGGCCCTTCTGGCCATTGTTTGTGGCCCTCAGTGACTGTACAGTATTCAAGACATACTACATTGCTATCTATTTTCAGTCCTAAGTAGTGGCGTAACTATAGATCTGCCACAATTGTTAAACACCTGATTGTGTGTACCTTTACTAAGATAGGTGTTTTCAGCTCCTTTAATGTTTGTAATTGTAAGCAAAAGGTCAATTATCCCAATTTTCACAGGGCTTAATAGTTCAGAGGAAGACTGGTGAACATGTTTATGTGTGTGTGTATTATTAAGGAGAAAAAAATATTTATCTGCAGAAACCAATCATATAGTAACTAACTGAAATAAACCATTAAAAAGCAAGATGATTGGCTGCTAGCACAAATAAACTTTTCATTCATAGCTGACCCTACATGATCCTCATCAATGATATTTTAGGTGTCTCATGTGCTTTTTATTTCCCTCACCTGTTACATAGTCTACGAGATAAAATTAAAATTAAAATGAAAATTGTCCAGGCATCCGAGTCTTTCCCTGTTAAAAGAAGAAAACAACCTGCAACCAGCAACCCCGATCCCCCCTCAAAAAAAAGTTACTGTATGAAATGAGTGTTAACTAGATACGTATTAGTCTGTACTGGCTGTACATCAGAGTAACTAAAAAAAGTAAAATATAAAAATGTTTGTAAACCAAGTATTAATGAAGCTGGCTGTACTTCAGAGCAACTAATCCTCATAGTTCCATCTCTTTCAAAGGAAAGGAGAAGTGAAAGTCTTGCCTTTAGTGTTTGTAGCAGGCTGGGGATACATGTTTAAATTTTGACTACTAACACCATGCTCTGAAGACAGTTTATGGGCCTCATTGACATGGATGCCAACCTACCATTGTCTTGGGTGCCCACAGACCACAAGTTTCATAGTAAATGCTGCTGAATAGCAATTAACCCCTTTCACTGATAGTTTTTAATTGCTTCACTGCCAAGATAGGTAAAAATCATTGGTAATGTAAAAGGCACAATCTTGATAGACGTATGCCTTTATTTCACCTTGCCTACTAAGTTACTATTAAAGGGCATGTCTACCCCCACTCTTAAAATCTACAAATATCTTCCAAGTCCTCCCCAACCCTGAAATTGTTATAGTTGCTTACTTCCCCATGGTACCTCAGACTTCTGCTGCAGTCTTCCCTTGGAGACAGCTTCCTTCCTGGTTGCAGCCATCAGTCATAGCCAATAACTCACGTCTGCTTACCGACGCATTGCCTCATAGACTAGGTAAGCACTTACAGAACTCACATGGTTTGCAGAGGAGGCAGGAACTAGGGAGACCAGCACCGGTTGAGAACAGGTGGTATAAGGAGCTTCAGGGACCATGGCATGTACAACAATCTCAGGGTTTGGGGGGTTTCTGAAAGTAAGTATAGATTATAGTGATGGGGCTAGACATACCCTTTAATAATCTGGGCTGCTACTTTTATTTGTTTGCCTGTGTGTGGAAACCCACTATACTGAATCTTTAAACTTATTTCTTTTTGTTGTGAGGTAGATTTAACATCAACAAATAATTCTCCATACCACATAATAGGCACTTAAATCATCTAAAAAGGTTTTACAATTAAATATTCTTCAAAAGGAAAACAAATACTGATGTTTAGACATTGTTTTAGATACTTATCTCTGGCATCTTTACTTTTTCCCCAAGATTAGAAGCCTATATTGTAGCAACAGTGCTTCACAACAAGTAATACGCAGTATGAGGATTTTTGTCTAAATAGGCTAAGATATTTTGACCTAGAATGATGGTTCCCTGCACGTCAAACTGTTCTATATTCTTAAAGCATGAAACAGAAATATACTTGTCAACGGATTGATTAATTATGGCTGTTCATAGTATGTATAGTAAAACATACCCCCAGTAGTGATGATATGAAACTTCCTTTCAACACAATTTTTGGAGGAGAAGCGATGTAGGTTCCTATTATCTTTCATCTTTTGGACTTCAAAGAGCCTTATCAGAGAAGCTCCAAATAACAAGTTTGTCTGATAAATATCATTGACAGCTGCATGGAAAGCAGCTCAGAGTGAGGCTAGAAAGAGTGAACTGACAAACATGCTGGGTGAATACTTGGCCAAAAGTTTTGGTCTTTTCAAGGTGAAATATGCTACAGCACAATTGCATCCTGCAGCAGTATGTACTATACTGTATAGGAAGACACAGTTTAAGTAGGATAAATGGACTGTTTGTAACATAAACCAAACATGCTTTGTGGATTACATCAGAATGGAATTATTATTTTATGATAGCAGATGTTAATAGTGTGGTTTCTACGCCCATTCATACACTACCATGCAATAGTAGCCTACTGCAATGGTATTGTATGGTTGATTGTACAATTATGCAAAATAGCGATCGTACATTTATGATCATGGTTGAAATTGTACGATTGCCCATACAATAACAACTCCATTGCAGTAGTCTACAACCGCATGGTATTGTACGGCCGTGCGGTCATAAATATGGGTTTTGTACGGCCGTGCGGTCATAAATATGGGTTTTTAAATGGATTTTTTTTATAATTCCAGCAGAGAAAAACAGCAGACCTTTAATATGGCTGTTTGCAATTAGCTTCATATACAGTTTATGGACTAGGATCAGTGGCCACAGCAACCAGGATTGTACAGTTTCACCAGATTTCTGACTTATAGTTCAAAGAGTATTGATTAAAAATGATACACCATTTCTAATTCATTCCTTACCAATTATACCTCTGTGTAAAGCCTTCCTGTCACTTTACATTCCTTCTCCCCAAGCCATTTGTTCAGGGATACCCTGGGGGCTTCACCTCGAGAAAGCGGAAAGGACTAGCTTGCTGCTAAAGTCAAAGATTATTATTATTTTTATTATTGTGGATTTATATAGAACAACATATTCTGTGGCACTTTTATATTAGGGCTGCCCCAAAGAGCTTACAATCTAAGCACTTTGAGGGTTATTCAATAAAAGTTCTTATCGTTTAAAATGGTGCTAATTTTGCCCAAACCAATCAGATGTAAGCTTACAAATGATAAATAAGATCTGATTGGTTGGGGCAAAATTAGCACCATTTTAAATGATAAGAACTTTTGTAGAATCTCCCTGTTTATCTCATACACACAATCTATCAGTACGGTATGTCTTTTATGATTGTGAGGGAAACTGCAGTGCTTAGAGGAAACCCACGAAAGCACAGAGAGAACATATAAACTCCTTAAGCTGGGTACACACTCAGCTGGATGACAGACAGAATCTGCAAGATTATATATATAATACAAATCCATATATATAGAAGGTCAGGGTGCACACTTCAAAAGTATAGTGATTTCAATCAAAAAAATTGACACAAAGCAACACAAGGTGTGACACCTACAAAAGGGGAGTAAGCCCTCAAAATGTTGTGTGGCTTTGTGTCAAATAATTTTTATTAAATTCAGTATACATTGGAAGTGTGCGTCCTGACTTTCTACATATATGGACTCATACACATTCAAGCTCTATCACAAATTCAAGTTCCATTGAAACCTGACAAGGAATTTGAGGGCATTTGGGAATACATTTCCTACAAAATGCAATTTCCTAGGTTTATTGGTGATCAAAGAATCCCCATAATTATAGGAATAGTCGATTATTACAATCTCTCGCCTCTTAGGATCACTTGACTCATGAGTTTTAAAGAGAGGCTAAACAGAAAGGCAGATTTTTTTAATGATCATTTTCTTTGTCCCAATTAAAAACTTCCTTATAAGATTATGCACATCTCTGTTCATTTCACCAAATTCCTTCACCCAAAACCACTTCTCGAGACAACTATTGAGCTAACTTTAGAGATTATTATTGTGGATTTATATGGCGCCAACATCTTCCATAGTGCTTTACAATTACATCTATACATTCACATCAGGCCCTGCCCTGAAGAGCTTACAATCTAAGAACATTTATTTGACACATACAACCAGTATGTCTATGATTGTGGGGGAAACTGGGGTGCTTGGAGGAAACCCAAGCTAGCACAGGGAGAACATACAAACTCCTTGAAAATGTGTCCAATGGTGGAATCAAACTCAGGACATCAAGGCAAGGCATCAGTGCTAACCACAAGATAGATCCTTTAATCAGACAAGTCATGTACTCGTGGTCCAGGTCTGTCCTCCTACTAGCAGATTATTGTTATATGAACATTTCTGCCAGCAGCTCATTAGCAGGTGATTCAGAAAAAACTTCCCAATGATTGAAGAAAACTGATTTTTATTGGTTGATCCCATATGGAACTGGTTGATTGTTAATCATTTCTGTACTATAATATATAAGTACATATATGTACAATTCTATTTGAAATGATATGCTATAGCACTGTTTTTTTTTTTAATTTAACATATGTTAGGTCAATGTACCATGAGCCACAAGCACTAACGACTGTCCTATCCTGTTTTTGATGTAATATAAGGCATAATCATGGGCATGGTCATAACTACCAGGGGAGAAGACCCTGCAAACACAAGGGGGCCAGGAGCCTGAGGGGGCATCTTCTTATTTTCTCAATATGACAGAGGCAGAAAACCACTCTAGATAAAGCAGGGCTATGGTTCCCATCATAGTTTTGCAGAGGGGCGCTATCATTCTTAGTTAAGCCACTGATCATGAGGTTGAGTTAGGTTGTGCAGTCTTCAAGGTGCAATCAATGTACTTTGATTTAATATTGGAATAGGCAGGGCTTGTGAATGATTTTTTATTAATAAAATACCAGGAAAAGACAGAATCAGAAGAATACTAAAAGTTTATTTGGAGATCTACCAAAGATAATGGGCAGAATTTAAAGCAAGGACATCAGCGATAGATAATGAGATAAAGGATGTAGAATGAAAGAGTAAGATATATTGCATTACCTTGATGAGGTAACCATGATATCTGCCTGCTTCATACAGAAAGAAAATATTTCTAGGGTTTTATGTGTCCTGTTTAGTTGCAAGGGATCTTCATTACAGTGCAATGCACAGATACAGAATGGTTCCTACAGACAGCACAATTGATGGCTTTCTGGGCTTTATCGAAATGCAGACAATTAATAAACGAGACGGATAAAAGACATTTGTTTTCTGCTGTAATAAATCTAATGCTATTTTGCGGATTTTTGATAGGCATGATATTAATTCAGAAGAATGCATGCTTCATATTCAGGGCAGTTGCACACCCCAGTGTCTAGTTCACAAAAGAATCGAGAGACAAATCCTTATTTAGCTTTGATTAACAGCTCTTCCTTCTAATCATAGACTGAGGAAGCTGCCAGGCGCATTCTCTCAAAAAGCAACTGGAACAGATTGGCTAGTCAAGTAAAGATGCCCAGAGGTGCAGTTAAACATGCACAAATTATTAGGCCAGGAACGGGAGCCAGAAACTTAGAGATCCACTTGAATGTAGAGTATGAACATAAATATCCGGGCAAATGCCACCTGATAGGGGGTTTTATGGTGATCTATTAATGCATTATATGCTAAAGGTTTATTCAAACCATTTTTGAATTGCTTGCAATTCAATTATCTGCATATCCAAGCAGGCATACCAAAGAGGTTTATCCTGGTGCGATGCTGCTGCTGTTTATGATGTTTTATGCTCATCTCTATAAATCACCAGTGAACCATCCGGCGACAGCTCCTATAAAGATTGTCGTTCTCAGCGTCATGCTCAGAATTCAAATCTACCCACTTGTATCCCATTCATCACAGCTGCAAGACACTCCGCCAATGATATTATCCAAATATTATTAAAACTTCGAACTCGCCTCCAATAAATTACAGCCAAATAGCCGCCACGTCATTAGCCACAGAGAATGTATGGCTCTGTGGCTGCGCCCGAGTAATGATGTGCTTAAAAGGAAGCGTGGCTGGGCATTCAGAGAAGAAAAAAAGCTTTGTGACCATTTATTATTACTAGAACACTGTACATAAAGCTATTCATACAGGTCAGGCCAACCTTAAAACAGGACAATTATCTGCTCACAGAGACCAAACATCTGCTATTGAGCACATTCAGGCACCAGTACAACTTTAAAAAAAAAAAAACCCTGTCCACTACACTGCTTGGGGTTTATAGTTATGAAGTTCAAACACTTGGCGTTGGCTCCATATCAGCCCACTTTCTTATTGTTACTTCAACAGTTTGCTTTGAAATCCGCAATCCCTCCTCTCTCTTAATATTCCCGCAGCTGTGGAAGATGGTGGGGTAACTTTAGATGAAAACATATTTTTTTTCTTTATCATCACATTCCTGTGTATTTATAAGTTACCAAATGAGCGGCGTTGTAGATTATAAAGTACACGTTTGCAAGGTCATTTTATGTTTACATTCAACAGGGGGAAAAAAAAAAAAGGACACTCTTTGATTTTCTTTCATGTTTTAAATATTCAACACAGCAAGATGTGAACTGTAACAAGCGTTGTTGTGTTATTTGGGAATTCTCCCTTGGAAGCTGAAAAGGGAAATAAAGGGGAAGAATTTCTTTGTGAAATATGTATTTAAAGGAACAGTAACATAGAAAAACATGGCGCCTGTATGTGGAAGAATACACTGTAATTCACCCATACACTGGTCCAAAAACAGGTTGATTTGACACACAAGTGTTCTAAATATCATGCTGTCCCACAACGTTTACCTATCTGGACATTTATAATTAATTTTAAGGCATAATGTCAATGGCAAAATGATCAGCCAAGGTGGTTTGTAGGTAAGATATTATCTATGTATACATAGTGAAATAGATGTTATTGTGTTATAGTGCTACTTCCTGCTCCTGCTACTTTGTCATGAGAAAGGAACAACACAACTTACAATAACAGAGAAATCATGCAGACACATAAAGCCAGAACACCTGACATCAGGCTCCCAATTCATGTAGTGACACACTATGATTTGGCATTACAGTTGTTGGTACGAGTTGTTGCCCTTGGGCTGTCTATTATCCTAAATACATTTAATTTTTGCTCATATCTGACACATTTTCTCATTATGGGAAAGGCAATTTTCTTCATTGATTTTTGCATCACTTTTTTTTACTTGCTTTAGCTGGTAGAAAGTATTAAATAGGAAAAGACTTCTTTAGCACAATGAGGATAGACATATATACATAGATAGATAGATAGATAGATAGATAGATATAGCATTCATGGGTCTTTTTCGAAGACAAAACTAATTTTATTAAAAATGTAACATGTTTCCACCATGTTTAGTCCCTTGATGAGAGACGCTATTTACTATTTTGGATTGCACTCGAGCCATTGCTTAAGATAGGATTGCCTGCCGGTCTATACACACACACACACAGATAGATAGATAATACGTAGACACAGAAAAAGAGGATAGATAGACACAGAAAAAGATGATTGATAGACACAGAAAAAGATAGATGATAGATAGATGATAGATATATGATAGATAGGGAGAGAGAAAAAGACGATAGATAGATAGATTAGAGATAGATAGATAGATAGATAGATAGATAGATAGATGATAGATAGATAGATAGATAGATAATTTGTGGACACAGAAAAAGATGATAGATAGACACAGAAAAAGATAGATAGATAGAGGATAGAAAGAGAGAGAGAGAGAAAGACAATAGATAGATAGATTAGAGATAGATAGATGATAGAGAGAGAGAGAGAGAGAAAAAAAGATGATAGATAGATTAGAGATAGATAGATAGATAGATAGATAGATATCAAAACAAATAGCATGCACTCTACCTTCCAGGCTTTTTCCAGTCTTGCCTGGGTGCTTCCAACCACGATCCCATAATGCATAGCAGTACACAGAGTAATTAGGAGCACTCACAGGTCTTGTGAAAATTCAAAAATGTATTAATCCATACATACACTAGTGGCAACATTTCGGTCTGGTGCTTAGAAACTTTATCAAGCCACCTTGATAAAGGTCCTAAAGCACCAGACCGAAATGTTGCCACTTGCTGTGTGTATGGATTAATACATTTTTGGATTTTCACAAAACCTGCGAGTGCTCTAATATACTTTGTGGTAAATAAATAGATAGATAGATAGATTTTATTTTTGAAAATGTCATTAATCTATCAACCCCAAACCAAAAATAATGTATTTAAACATACAAGCTATTTCCTTACAGGATGTATAAAAATGCTTTCTTTGAAGTGGAATTCCTGGGTTTAATTGCAGTGTGTTTGCTGTCTGCTCTGATCTGATGAGACTTCTTTAAGAACAAATCTTAACCCAGAGTTATTATATTCACTGGAAACTTCTATGACTTAACTCAAAATCTCTACAAAGTGAAAGCAAGGGTATTTTCAGGTATGATTTTCAGAAGTACAGCTTTATATGTATTTTTTATTTCTTGTAGTGACAGAACATTTTGATAGAATTAAAATAGCTGCAAAATTTCTGTGGCTTTTTACAATGATAAATTGCATATTTCCTCCTTCGGTTTCTTAACAAAAATCATGTAAACAAAAATGGTTGATGTAAGTATTAAGCTGGATACACACATTCCCCTGAAAAAGGTCCAATCCTGTCAATACCAGCGGGATAGGCCCTTTATCAGTAAAGTGTGTAAAGCCAAAACGATAATTTCCGATGCCGAAGAACATTCCGCTGGAATGTAGAAACAGTAGTTTCAAACTAAAAAAATCCTTAGTTTGCGGACAGCCCTCTGTACTAAGGTATATGGAGTCGTCCACGATCTTAAGGAGTATGGCAGTCACAAACGACCACGAGTCACTTCATATAGGGAGAACGCTTGTGACTGTGTGTAGTCACATCTTTCAGATTCTGTGCCATCTTTGAAGGATTGGTACAGTGTGTTCCTACCTTTTAACTTCTACGGATAGGTACAGTTTACATTTTAATTTAGAACAGGGATGCCCATTTATCTTCCAGTTGCGGGGCTGACCCACGATGTACGTCTTTATGGAGTTTAAGGCTGAGGTGACACGACGTGCGTGTTGTCGTCCGCTTGCGGTGCAAAACATGCAATATTGGGCATTAGTTGTATGCTTGGTGTACTTCCAGCACCAGTGGTTCACAGAGAAGTACAAGAGCAGCACTCCAAAATTTTCAAAATTTATTTGCAGTAAAAGGTTTTCACTTTGTATAAATGGTTGGGCTCATACATGTATAAAAATAAATAAACAAGTTGTTTTAAAAGTTCTTATCTAGTATAATATCCAATAAAACATACATTTGTAACAAAACGAACACAGTGGTTGGGGGTGGGCTAGGGTGCCCTACACTACAGCAAAAACATTTTTTCCAATTCAACGCATTTCGCTGCTTCTAGCTATGCAACTTACACAAGCCTGTCTAGCTCCTCTATCCTAAAATCGCAATATTTTATCACCTTTTTACGGACTTCTGACATTTTGCGTTCCACCATGTGTTCCAGTGCCATTTTAAAATCGCATCTTGATTAAAATTCTTATTTTCCCTTTTATAGGCTCTATTCGAATGCATTTTTTTGCTTAGGGGCTCTGGGGACTAACTTTCTATTAAATAAAATGGGTGGTAAAATATTAGGAGAATGTGAATATTGCTTCACAGCCACCCACATGCACTGCTCTGTGTTTCAGACACGTGAAAGGTTTGCAAAACGCGATAGTAAGCACGTGAGAAATACACTGGGTGATAATAGAAACAATCCGTGATTCAATTTAATTTTCTAAAAATCAAGGAGGTTACAGACAATTTTTACTATCACAATGGTTTCAAATCTGATCAATGGTTTTCAATATCGGGCCAGGTGGAAAATTTTCTGCAGACCCAATCTTCAGTAAAGATCGGCCATAAGGTACGAGGCTTTGTGCAGTTGTTCCGATTGGATTTCTGAAAGAACATTGTGGGAACAGTTGGGCCAGAAAATTGTATGGTGTGTACCCAGCCTAAAGGTTCGTACACACGTGCAATCGCGGTTGCCAACCTGCGACGCACGATTAGGGATGGACTAGAACTCAAACTCGAATTTGAGCCAAACTTTATGAGTTCGGACGAACTCGAAGTAGTCCAATTTTCCGGACTCGTGGGACTATTTTCGATAATCCTTGAACATTCGAAAATTCTCGAACGTTCGGCAGGCCTCGAATGGCCGCTTCCAAAATTCCCTAAAAGGCCGGAGATTCCCCGAAATCGGCGGTTCGCAGATTGCCGAACAGCCGACAATGCCGCGGCCACAACATCAGTGGTGTTGATGTTGCTAGCCCGAAGACGTTGCGTCAGATCAAGATGCCGGTAACATCAGCCTTGTTGAGGCCACCGGAGCCGCTCACTGGGGGTCCCGGCTCAAGCTGCGGGGCCCCCAACAAAGGCACTTAGTGCCACAAGCGCCCTTACAAGGGCTGAGGAGGGGGGTCCCGGTTTGAGCTGCGGGACCCCTTAGGCCCCAAATGGCCCTTTTCAGTGCCACAAGGGCACTTATAAGTGCCGCAAGGGCCCTGATAGGGCCGGGGAGGGGGGTCCTGGCTCGAGCTGCGGGACCCTTAAGCCCCAAAGAGTCCTTGTCAGGGCCACAAAGGTCCTTGTAAGGACCCAGGAGGGGTCGCAGTTTCGAGCTGCTGGACCCCCAAACGTCCGTCCGGGTTGTTGGCCGTTTGGCAATTCAAGTTCGATCGACCATTTGAGGATTATCAAAAGCGGCATGCGGAAACCGGAAGTAGCGTGTTTGTGCGCTATATCTGGTTTTTATGCTGTGCACGGATTTGTTCCCCAGACCATCACCTGGGACCATCAGGTCCCAGGGGCCTGTAAGGTAAGTTTACACTGCAATATTTCGGAAAGTTCAATCGAACTTTCCAAACTATTTAACCCCTATTGACTTTAATGGGTCCATTTTCAGACTTTTTTAGAAGTTCGAAAGTTCAAAAACGGAACGAAATTTCGACCATCTCTATGCACGATGTGTATGAACGGTTGTTTCAGCCGATAATCGTGCTGTGTATGGGCACTTTCTCACCTGAAATGGCCGCTCATTCAAAGATCCGCCTGACAGATCCCCGATTGAATGGCTGTTTTGGCCAAGAAAGTGCCCGTACACGGCCATTCATACACATCGTACATTGCGGTTTGGTCCCCACGATAGCACGTCTGTATGAACCTTTAGGCTGGGTACACACCATACAATTTTCTGGGCCAACTGATCAATATCTGTTAAGGTCTTCAGAAAAGAAATCCTATGAGAACCCCCCCTGACGGACTTCCCTAGAGCCTCTAATGGAAAGGATGTTGCATGGCAAACAGGCACCAGGTTGCAACCCCAGAGAAGAAACCCACAAGACCCAATCCTACAAGGTAGAGGAGGCAGCAAAGGAATGAAAACTAACCAGTGGCACAGTTAGTAAGGAAAAGAGGTGTCGAGGACAAGCGAAAGTCAGAGGGCTGTCAGCAAACAGACAAGTCCAATATACAAAGGTAGATCTGGGCTGGCAATCAGAGGGCAGGAGAATAGTTGGGTCACAAAGCAGAGGTCAAAAGGCAGGCAGAAAGCAAACAGGATAATCAGGAACAAATCAGGGGCAAAGGGTCAGAACCAGGTAATCAGAAGAACTATCACAAAGCTTAGAGAACAGGTATCAAACACAGAACTATCAGCGAGAACTGAAAGGCAAAGATGACTTTAAATAGGCCTATCTGCATCATCAACCCGCGATGCGTGCATCCACGCTTGAACGCTGGCGTGCATGTGCACAGGAGATTGTCCATGTCTATCAGCAGCCCTAGGAAGAGGTTGGGACCCACGGCACTTTCGATCAACTGTGATCCTCTAGGGACAGTAAGTCTATGGCCATAACAACATTACAGTATATCGGCTGGTCCGCCCGGAAAATTATATAGTGTAGTTGCAGGTGATGCACTAGTGGCGAACGATTGGTCAGGACAAAAAATTTACCATGTGTACCCAGCCATAAAAGCTAGCTATACACGGGCAGTCTTTCTTCCGATCGGAAGAAAAGCTCGAAATTCCCTACCTTGAGGCCTCGATCTTTCTGCAGATTTGGGACAGAGATGGGTTCAATGGAAAAAAATTCCGCCTCGCCCGATCTTTGTTTTTTCAATAAACTGATTGTAATTATTAAGCAGTCGATCAGACAATCCGATCCAAATGTCGAAATTGCTCCAAATGTCAAGCCGTGTATAGGGTGCTTAAGTTCATATTATATTCTGCTGATTGTATTGTTTCAAAGTATTGTTTCAGCTCAATGCATTCTGCTCCTGGCCCTATACAAGCTGCCCCTTATCACATCAGCTTCTCCAGAAGTCTGTTCAGACAGATTAAACACTACGGAGTACAAAATCTGAGCTTCAGTTTACACAACACTTTTGTTCTCAGAAGCTTCTGAATATTTTCATTTTATCTTTATAGTGTAAACAGTTTAAACACACTCCTAAATCAGACCAATCTGACACAGCTGACATCAAAAAATAAATAAGTGCCCACAGCATGCTAAGCTAACATTGTTTATATAAGCTAACATTTATTGAACATGGCAGCCAGAGAAAAAACAGGAGACCAGAAACACAGGCAGGGTCAAAATTAAATTAAATTTGCATTCCCGCCCAATTTGTCATTGTAACTATGTGATAAAAGCTTTTAATGCTTATGAAAATCTTGACTTTTTCTGGTCTAGGTAGCATGTGACGTTGTTAAGATTGGCTTCTAAAAATGTTATAGGCTGTATTAAGTTCAAAATCTATGGAAAAAGCAACATGCTCTTTATTTTATCCTGAAGCAATATTGGATGCATTGCAATAATGGCAGTACCTAAAAGTGGGTACACACCATACAATCCTTCCTCCTGACTGACCGTTCGGCACTTCGATCATGGCACAAGTAGCTGTGTCTGACAGGCAGCTGAAACCGATCATGTGGTGCATAGAGGACCACACGATCGGTTGTGATTTTCTGACACGTCTGATTACCGTATCCATTCGTCCGATTCGGATAAACAAATGGTGGGACCCACCTGTCTGCCATCTTTCAAAGATCTGCATACACACAGTCCTGAGCGTTCTCCCTATAGGGACTGTGTGTTTCCCTTGGCTGCGTCAGACTCCTCGTTCGGGAAAACCGCTACACACACTAGCGATAAAGCACCGAACTGTCGGATCCGATGGTATTGGGGCTTTAGCGCTAGCATGTATACCTAGCTTTAGATACGTGCTTTGAGAAAAAGAATGTACTTTGTGGGATCAGTACCGGTATATCAAATCCGTATCTGTTAATTCTAACTTTGATTGGTTGAATTTGTATACATTAAATAATAGGTGTTTTTTGGGGAGATTAAGTACCGTCTTTATAAAAGAGATGTATGCCAACATATAACATTTTATTTAACTTAAAATATATTTTTTAGGATTCTGCATAATTGATCCAGCATCTGTTTAACAGCAGGTGTCTATTAGGTCTCTCTTCTACCTCCACGATAATAGATGATCTAATCTGTGCCTCACTGATACCCCTCTGAGGGGAGACAGAGATAGAGTGAAAAAATCATTTGACTCCAGAGAGAGAGGAAAGATTTCTCAGAGGGATTAGACTTTTAATGGGATGTTAAAAACTCTAGGCCTTACTGATTTTACTTTGCACTGCAAACATTCTAATATCCTCACAGCTTTATAAAATAAACTGTATAAGAGTTTATATATTAATAATATACTGTGTATGCAGATAGTAAGTAACATATTAAAGATCTTCGAAACCGGTGAGTTCTGGTCTGTTTTCGGATCGTATAATTTTTTAAAAAAATGGATCCATAGAAGTCAATGGAAGATAAAAACCCCAAAAGTTCTGATAAAATGTAGGGAATAAATAGCAATGGTATGTTACTGTAAATGACTCCCGGACCAGGTTAAATAGTTTGAGGAACATATACAGATAACCAAAACTTGTTTAAAGGGACATTATACTGAAAAAATGACTGTGCCTCATCTTAATCTATTATTGAATACATGTAAGTAGCACTTACTCTGATTTGTGCGTGTTGCTGCATACCTTCAATGCAGCACACATTTTTTTAGGAGCAGTATCCGCCTCCTTTTTTTAACCACTCCCACTTCCATCCGACCTGACTTTTTTCCCACTAACCAACTGTCAAGCCTTGCACACAGCATACAGCATTCCACTGTCAAAACTCTGTCAACTTCCAGTACAGTAAAACTACTCACAGAAGAATAGTTTTTGAGAGCAAGGAACTTGATTGACAGCTGAAATATAAGAAGTTTTAGATTGGATATCTAAAGAAATAGGGGGCAAAAATAATACAGTAGTGGTTGGGAAGATTATACTTTCCAGTTATGGTCAATTGCAAAGAACATATTTTTTCGGCATAGATGCCTGAAAGCTATTTTTAATATTCAAGGGTTTTAGATTTCGAGGGTTCACAAATTCGAATTTGAGGGTTTTTCACTGCCTGTCATGAATCTCAGAGCCAACATAACATTCTGCTGAAGCACAACTCTAAGCATTCGAAACATTGTATCTTTTACTTTAGATGCTGATTAGCAAGGTCAGCAAGGATGTTAAACTGGATACACACTCCCCAATAGAAATCATTCTTGCAGTGCCAGATACCAAGCTCTCTCGCTCCACAATTTATGCAGTACTAAAAGAATGATATCGTAAACCACTAGAAAACACTAATTTCAAAAAGTGGGAATTCGATTTTCAAATAACAGACATTGTGCCCAAAATACTAGAGGGCCATTTGCAAAAAAAAGGCCATAATAAATGAACCATGGAGAGAAACCCAATTCAAAATAATCCACAGGGCATATATCACATTTAGCGCCCATTATCCCAGACACACTGATCCCAATATACCTAAGGACTAGACTATATCCTAGATGCAAAACCCCATATCCAGATCTCTCCCACAGCTTCTGGTTTTGCCCAATTATACAAATCTTTTGGGAACAGATATGTCAATGTAAGTCTGAGATCATGGGCTATGAAATAACAAAAGATCCTTTATTATTGCTAATTGGTTATAAACAGAATATACCGTATATACTCGAGTATAAGCCGAGGTTTTTAGGTTTAAAAATTAACCTAAAAACCTTGACTCGGCTTATACTCGAGTCAGAAGAAACTTACCTTGCTCCATAGGCAGCCGCGAGTCCGGCCGGCAGTTCCCAGTAGTTCCTCGCGGTTGCGCGATGACGTTATCACGCACGCTGGCGGATGATGTCATCCGCCAGCCGCGAAGCAGTAATGGGAACTGCCGGCCGGACTCGCGGCTGCCTCTGGATTGCAAGAGAAGAACTGAAGACCAGTTACAGTTAAGTGAGCTGGGGGGGGGACTGGGGGAGGGCTGGGGTACTGGGGGGAGGGCTGGAGGGACAGTATGCCATGCAGACACCCACATTATCTTTTACTATAGGTGGTTGGAAACTACAACTCCCAGCAACCAAGCATGCTGGGATGTTGTAGTTTCCAACATCTACAGTGGAAAGGTATTAGGGTGGGGGACAGTATGCCATACAGTAACCCCCAATACCTTTTACTATAGGTGGTTTGGAAACTACAACTCCCAGCAACCAAGCATGCTGGGAGTTGTAGTTTCCAAACATCTACAGTGGAAAGGTATTAGGGTTACTGTATACCCTCGGCTTATATTCGGGTCAATCATATTTTCTATTTTTTGAGGCAAAAATGGGTGCCTCGGCTTATACTCGAGTCGGCTTATACTCGAGTATATACGGTAGTAGAGGGGGGACCGGAGGCCAAACTAGGCAAACCAAGAGGTAATCCTGCACACACCTAAGGACAGTGGTTAGCCAAGATAAGTTGTGGAGTGCTATGGTACACCAGGGTCAGTGGTTGTAGATAGCAAGGAATGATAGAGACCATACACATCAGTCTTCCAAACCCATGTATTTTTATTGCATTATACATGGGTACACAGATAGTGTAATGCTTTGGTACACAGTAGTGCCTTCTTCAGACAAATATATCTTTTGTCTGAAGAAATATCTTTTTATATTTGTCTGAAGTAGATACTACTGTGTACTGAAACGTTACACTTTCTGTGTACCCGTGTATGATGCAATAAAAATACATGGGTTTGCAAGACTGATGTGCATGGTCTCTATCATTCCTTCGGAGGCCAAACTAGGGTGCCTAACTGGATCCATCTTGCAGCTATGATAGTGAAAAGATTAATAATGTCACACTGGATAAAAACCAATCCCCCATCCATAGGTGAACTAAAAATCTAATTACAACAATTAATGTACATAGACAAACTGGATTCAGAGAAATACGCTGAAAAATCTGTGACTAAAATTTTTTACTATATGGAGAAAATACATAGAACATTGATACACAGATAGAGAAATATCCACCATCATAAAAAAAATTCAATTTACTTCATTGTACGACCGGGAGGATCTTAGGCTGGGTACACACCAGCAGATATTTTTGGCCGACCGACCAATTCACAGCACTTTCGGACGGTCTGCTGGTTTGGGGAGGCCGACCACGACCAACCTTGATTGTCCGTTGGTCTGGTTCGGACAAACAAACTATCGGACATGTTGGTCCCTATGGGACCACACGATCAATTGTTCGCAAACTCGCCCTCGACCAAATTGCCTGACTGACGGACAAATAGTCCCTCCATGTGTACCCAGCCTTAGGGGCATCCTGGGCAGGCTAAAGGTCCACCCCTGATGAATCATGACATGTATTATTCATTAAACAGATAATGAGACCCTCCTAAATGTTATCTGATGTTAATCTCAAAACAAAACTTGAGTCAACCAGAATCGAAAGGTACAACAGATGGAAAACGTTAATATTGATCCGCTACAGAGACATACACTCTTTGATATATAAATGTTCCACTAAAGAAAGTAAAATGTATAATATAAGATGGTAATACCCGCAGCCGGGACATTGACGCCCCCCCCCCCCCCCCCCCCCGAAAAGAAGATAGCCACAGACCTAGTTTTATTATTTACCAGTTTTAGTTCCAGCTCTAGACTTAGATTTCTTTTTGCTCTCTTCTTTTTCTTTCTCTATCTTTACCTTCAAATAATGTTATATGTCAACAAACTGCCATTTTCCCTACCCCCTTTCCCGATACCCCATAAATACCAAATACAACTCACCACTGGACTAAACACAGGAAACATGGCATGAAAACTCAAGGCTATACTTGGTGAAAGAAGAAAAACATCAACATCAGTTTACGCTAACCCAAAGATCTGGACACTTAATGGATAAAGAGACACTCCATTACGAGAGCTCACAAGCTCAGGAGCTCCAAAAACTCAAATGGACTTGGGAAACAAAATAAAACCATCTACAGCTACAAAAACTTTTAGGTCCAAGATCAGCACACACACCTTCCCATTCCCTTCCTCTCATATTATATCTGCAATGACTACTGTTTAAATGGAGAAGTAGAGCTGTGATTCCTTTTATTGACTAACTAAATAAAAAAAATTAAGCAAGCTTTGGGGAGTCCTAAGCCCCCTTCATCATCCAGCCTCCCAAAAGCTTGTTTTTTTAGTTAGCCAATAAAAGGTATCACAGCTCTACTTCTCTTCTCTTACTTATAGCTAACACGGTACAAACCTCAACTATTACTGTTTAAATGTATAACTATGCATACAGAAAATTGAATAAATTATTTTGTTAAAAAAAAACTGGATACACACTTTAAAAGATGACAGCCAGAATCTTTTAGGCTGTGTAAACACGGGAAGATATTTGTCCTTGCCCACTATTTGGCACTAGTGATGGCCCAGTTTGCGGATCCGAAACCGGATCCATGGCGTATTTACTTCGTTTGGGAATGGCGGATATCGCAGATTTTCCGGTTTTCCGCCTTCCGAACTTTTTCAAACCGCGTTTTTGAAAATTTTCGAAATTACGAGGATTTCTCGTATTTTCAAAAATGTGGGAATACATATTTTTGAAGAATCCTCGTATTTTCGAAGAATCCTCGTATTTTCGAAAAATCCTCGTATTTTCGAGGATTTTTTCATTTTAATAGGTATTAATGGGTCCGCTTCTAAAAGATTCGAAAATCCGCGGATCCTCAAGTGGACCGAATTTTGCAAAGCTCGGACATCTCTATTTGGCACTAGCGAGCAGTCAGCCGTGACAAATCAATGTTGCTCGCATAGGGTTCCATAGGGAACTGCACAATGGGCCATGATTTTCCCACATACTCATTCGCCTGTTCATCTGATCTGTCCACCCACACCTACACCATACAATATTTTCGATTAACCAATACACGGCAATATCTGCTGGTCTAAGATTATGTATGTGTTTTTTTTAAAGTCTGCACACTTTTTGAGCATTCTCTGTATATAGAGTATAGGAAGAATATTCAGAACAAACAACATTCCCTTCAGCCACAGCAGGAAGCCCCGGAGCAGGACGCAGGATAGGTGGAGGGGCACATGACCTGGGGGACGACCACAGAGCAGAGGAGAGATTTGAAAAGGGGAGGGGGATTAGGAAGAAGGTGCGGCATAAGGGAGAAAAAGCGGGAAAGTAGAAAGGGGAGGAGACAGTTACATAGGAGACAGCAGGCAGGAAGGATTAACTGCATCAGCGAGCAATTATCTGAGAATGGAGGCCTTGTTGGAACAGGTGAGAGAAGAGGCAACACGGAGAGGAGCAGACTGGCTGCAGAGTATGCTGACAGACCCAGGGGAGGACCAGAGGGAACAGGCAAGTTCAAGAGTCCAGGAGACGTCTCAGGGCACAGCCAGGCCTACAACCAGCAGGGACATGGAAGCGGAGCCCCCTCAGCGACGGGCACGCAGAACCAGACCACCGGAGAGACTCAGCCCATCCCCACATCAAGAATAAGGAGAACACGCAGCACCAGTCCTACAGCGGTGAGAGGGAGCGCGGAAGGGCCAAGAAGGGAGCGTGAAGTCAGAGTGGTTCCAGAGCAGTGCCGCAGAGAGGGTGTTCGCATGGGAAGAAGTGACCGAACAGCAAGAGGCAGCATAAAAAGGAGGACAGAGATTCAGAAGGAGGTCCCAAAGCAGAATGGCGGTAAGTGCGGCCCGGTCAGGGCTAGGTAGAGAGCCCAGTGCCAGGGAACACAGAGCCCGTGAGGGAGGCATTAATCCCAGGGACACTCCAGGTTCCTTTTCCTGTGGGGAGGACATTCGCCCCAGGGAATGTACAGTATGGCAAGCAGCAGGGAATAGGGCTACAGGACAGGGCCAAAGAGGGAGGGGTGGGAGAGGTCAACAGGAGCCATTAGAGGGGGGGTCAGGCAGCTATAACTTTCTGGCTGCTGATCACATGGCAGGCCAAGGCTACACAGAAGGATATGCTGACATGCCTGCCTCATTTGGAGCAAGGGGACACTGAACTGCTAGTGGGGGATGGGCGGGCATCTCCTATGTTTTTGTCTCCACAGTCAGCATTCAACCTGCAAGACCACAACGCCAGACGGCTGTCCGAGGAGTCAGGATCACCGAGACAATTCTAGTGCGACGACCACAGGTACACTACTTATACACTACTACACACTCATTATTAGCTGACAGCTGCACAAGGGAGGTTAACACACTGGCAAATAGTGCAGTAAGCGGGGGAATGGCAGGTACAATGAATACGGTACAGGCAACACCTAGTGAAGCCAGCGTAGGATCATTAAACACTATAGTGGAGAATCTGCGACAGCTTCTGGGTCAATTAGAAGGAAGTCATGGTAGGGAGCTAAGTACGGGAACAGCATCAACACAAATAATGGATGGCCTAAGATTACAGCAAACAAACGTTACTGGGGCATCTAGAGCCCCGCAGACCAGAGAAAAAGTGGCGGACACAAGCAGGCGATCGGTAATTGAAACAGCAACGAGTCACACATATGTTTGTTTCGAGGGCCCCCTTGGTTTGCATTTAAAACAAGAAATAAAAGAGAAAATCTGGAATAGGGAGTATGTCGACATATTTGCCCTGTTACCATTTTTCAAGTGGAAAGATTAGAAAAGATTAAGGAACAGCGAAAAGACGAAGACGAAGAAAAACGTCACAGCCGTTTGATCCCGAAAACCTTTGGGAATTGGCTGCAGGCGTTTGCCACCTTAGCAAGCGTCATAGGCGAAAATTACCCAGAGCAGTGTTCAGCTCTTTTTTGTAATGTCCAATAGAAGCGCACAGGACTATGGGGCATCAGCGCCCTTTACAACCCAGTCATTCTCTACTCCACCCTTTCAGTCCACCTTTCAACCTTCCTTTCCATCCACCTCAGGATCAGGCAGTCTATCTCAAGGATACGGTAGGGGTATGCAAAAAAAAGGGACATGTTGGGCATTCAACAACAGTGTATGCAGATGGGAGGGAAACTGTAGATTTCGGCATGAATGTTCACTGTGTGCAGCCCCCTACCCCTTCGCTAGATGTTTCAAGAGGGGAAAGAAGAAGGAGCAAGTAGACCCCGCGAGAGTATTGGGAAAGGGCTTGACGTCGGTGAAGTTAGAGGAGATCAATTTATGGCTCGATAGATATTCCCCATGCAATAAGGCAAAAATGCTCAAGGAAGGGTTTAAGTTTGGTTTTTTAATCCCCTTTAATCAGAGTGGCCCAAGAATTATTAAAAAGAATCTGAAATCAGCAGAGGAGGCCCAAGACCTAGTTCGAACAAAATTGCTGAAAGAAGTAAAGGCGGGCAGAATGGCGGGACTGTTTTCAGCCACACCTTTCCCAAACCTCAAAGTTTCCCCACTAGGCCGGGTTCCCAAAAAAGAGGCAGACCGGTTCCGATTGATTCATCAAGGGGCTTCGGTGAACGATGATATCGATAGGAACCTGGACACAGTTAGCTACACCTCGTTCGATGAGGCCATCCGATTGGTTAGGGAAGCAGGTTAGGGCGCACTCATGGCAAAAACAGATGTGGAATCTGCATTCCGGCTGCTGCCCGTGCACCCTGACTCCCTGCACCTACTCGGTTGCTTCTTTGACGGAGGTTTCTATGTAGACCGCTCTTTACCAATGGGATGTGCAATCTCTTGCTTGTATTTCGAGGCTTTTGGTACCTTCTTAGAATGGGTCGTTCAGAAAGAATCGGGGGTAGATGCGGTCATCCACTACCTTGATGATTTGTTGTTCGTTGGACCCAGAGAGTCACACCTTTGTGCAGTACTGCTGCAGATGATGCGTAGGATCACGGGAAGGTTTGGCGTCCCATTGGCACATGAAAAGACGGTAGGGCCTACAATGCACCTGGGTTTTTTGGGTATTGAAATAGACACAGAAGCCCAGGTATGTAGGCTGCCAATAGAAAAAATAGAGGATCTCAGAAACTTACTTAATCAATTCTTGGCATCAAAAAAGGTTACTCTGAAGAAACTACAGTCTCTGCTAGGTAAATTAAACTTTGCATGCAGAATTATACCAGTAGGGAGAGTGTTTGCTCGCAGATTGGCATTGGCGACAACAGGGGCCAAGAAGCCTCAGCACCTGGTGAGGATTTCAAAGCCACTCAGAGCTGATTTAGAAATATGGCGACTGTTTATTGCAGAGTACAACGGACAAGCATACTGGCAGGAAGCTATAGTGGAAAGTGACAGGCTGCAGCTCTTTACAGATGCAGCGGGGGCGACAGGTTTTGGAATTTATTGGCGAGGGCGATGGTGTGCATCCAGATGGCCTCTCGGTTGGGAAACAACTCAATTGTTGAAGAACTTGGCGTTTTTAGAATTGTTTCCGATAATTGTGGCCATAGAGCTGTGGGCCAGAGACTTCGCTAATAAGGCAGTGCTATTTCACTCGGACAACATGAGTGTAGTCATGGCGCTTAACAACATGACCTCATCATCACTACCAGTAATAGCACTGCTTAGACACTTAGACACAGTATTGCGCTGCCTGCAGAATAACATCAACTGTAGGGCAAAACATATCCCTGGCTGCACAAACAATATCGCTGATGCATTGTCTCGATTACAGATGGACAGATTCCGTAGGCTGGCACCTCGAGCAGCTCCAGAGGGAGAGGACTGCCCGGCGTGGCTATGGGACATCCACTGAGAGGTATTTTGCCATGGGTTAAGTGCTCGTTGGTTCCATCAACTTGGGAAGTTATCAGCGGGTTTGGCAAGAGTGGTGGTCATTGGAGCAGGAAGTAGGTGAATTAATGAGTAATGTGGGAAGATGTGACTTGTTAATATGGTATCTCCTACAACTCTTTAATAACAACGCATCCTCTAGCGTAGTGGACAGGACATTGGCAGCATTGAGCTTCCTTTTTAAAGTACGAGGACTGGCAGACATAACAAAGAAATTAGTAATTAGGCAAGCAGTAAAGGGCTTCAAAAGGGGCAAAAAAGCCACAGACCTCAGACGACCCATTTCCATAGATATGCTGAATATAATGTTTAAACAGTTAGAACATATCACCAATTCAGAGTTCAAAAAAGTCTTATTTCAGCTGGCTTTTTCTTGGGCTTTTTATGGGGCATTCAGGGTATCCGAGATAGTGAGCAGTTCAAAAAAAGGGGGCGAAGGCATTCTAATGGAGGATATTTCAGCGACTCAGGATATAGTGAGTATTCTTATTAGAGAACCTAAAACGGCAAAAAAGGGGGGAGTATTGAAAGTAACACTAGGCTAGGTAGAGGGCGCGGTCACTTGCCCCCTTCAATGTTTTCACAGCTTCATTAACATTAGACCCCAGGTAGTTGGCTCATTCTTAATACATGCCGATGGTTCGTCGCTGTCAAAGTTCCAGTTTAGAGCATTATTGAAAAAAGCAGTGAAAGATATCGGACTTCAGCCAGAGGATTATAACAGTCACTCCTTTCGGATAGGGGCAGCTACTGAGGCTGCCAGATGGGGACTCGGCGAGGAGACAATTAAACAAATAGGGAGGTGGGAGTCAGCTAGATTTAGATCTTATGTTAGGCTATATAGAATTGAAAAATGACAAGGCTAGAATTAAAGTGAACAGGGCAGTATCCAAGTTCATTCAGCAAAATGGGGGTTTAGTAATTCGTCACAGAGAAATGGAATATGAATGGTCGTTGTTCCGTCCAGATGGAGTGCACCTTAACGAGGTGGGTCTCGACCTTTTTAACTTAAATATGAGGGAGGTAGTCGGGGAAGCATTGAGGGTGTTGGGGGCCATGCTGGGATGAAGGAGGGTCCACCCCATAGACACTACGATTGCGGACATATGGTCCACGGATTGTATAATCATATTGGATGATAAAAAAAAATTCTGAATGTCTTGATAGGGAACAATATCGTACAATTGTTGGATCGTACAATTGCGATCGTAGTGTCTATGGCCTTGTATTGAGCTAGGCCACACTGGCATGTTTTATCATGAGCTAACTATAGCATGAGAATTGCAGTGCAGTGCAGGTCAATGTGGGTGGCCACAATGCATACAACATTTTTTTGCCTATGGACCACACGATCGGTCGCGGCAAACTGTCGGCAACATGTGTGCCCAGCCTAAAACTTCTGGACAGCTTTAAGAATGCAAACAAACAGATTGGACAGAGTAGGAGAGATGGAGAATAAAAGAGATGACTCATTATTCCGCGTTATCAGTCAAATCTAGAAAAGAAAGTGTTACTTTTTTTAAGGGAACTGGGCACTACTGTTCATTGATAATAACAGTAAAGTCAGGATAGATTTTGTGCTTTCTACTAGATTTCATTTAAAGGACATGTAAACTGTGCAAACATTTTTTTAACAACTCACACAGTAATTAGGATTAATTACCAACATGTACAAACATCCAGAACTTGAAAAAGTCACTTCCTTCACACACACGCTACTTCCCCATTCGACAATTATCCCAGAAATTCGAGAATTTTCATAATTCAATGTTTTTAAAATCTTTTGATCTGTCTCTGAATCTCTTAAAAATGGGTGCTCATTGTTATACAAAAGAAGGAATCATGCCCAGCATGGAGTGGCATTCCTTGTTGTATACCTCAAAAACAGGTTAACAAAAAAAATCTGTCTTTAAAGGGAAAGTTCAGTGGAAAATATCCTTATTTTTTAAAATTCTTAGTTTATATTATGCATACCTAATTGTTCTAAATATTCTTTTTCATTTTGAAAAATCAAAATTTATTTCTATTCCCTGCAGTTGACATTCGTGAGCTGACAATTCATGTTCTGTAACGTTCTTTCTTCTTCCCAGAATGCACACTAAACTCAACTGAATCAACCCAGGCGCTGGGTCAAGGGCAATAACATAACGGTCTCTACTAGGGGTCCTGCAAATAGGAAGTTAGTATTTCAGAAGCATTTATTTATACACAGACACAATGCTGAATGGGCAGAGTAAGGTCATTAGGATGGAAAAATACTGCTCTTTTTTCTTAAGTCGGTAAACGGAGTAGGTACAGTAAATAATGCATCTAAACCCAGTCTCAGTAATCACCCCAGAAAATATATGTATTTGTACTGAACTTTCCCTTTAATCTTTACTTTTGTAATTTGCATCATATAGGGTAAAGTGGGCGAAAGGGTAATGCTATACAGCATGCTATGCAGCAGCAGAACCATTGAGTTAAGGTTCGTACACACCTGCCTATTTTTACCAGACCCCCGAGCCCCAACTGACCCCCGAGCCTGATGAACACCCCCGACGAACGGCCAATACGGACGATAGTCGCGTGTGTGTATGCGTTTGGTCGGGGGTCATTTGACCACCATTGTTGAGGCCCCTCTGGACCTCAACATTGGCTTCTCTCCCTCAAAGTATGCAGCAATCAAGGGAAAGTGGAAAAAAAGAGTTATTTCCAAATTTATCGAGTTTGGGGAGAAGATACATCTACATGTCCCAAATTCCCCAATGACAGCTATTTTAGCAGTGCCAACCCCCTGGATATAAAAAAAACCCCAGCTTGACAGGTGCCTTGTGATATGTTACCCTTCCGCCCACTTGAACAATACATACTCTGAGGGAAAGAAGCCAATGTAGTTTTGGGTATGTCCAGAGGGGCAGGGCCAGCCTTTGATATGGGCGACAGGCTGTAATACCAGGGGGGCGCTAGCTGGGAGTCTTAGGTCATGGACCTGTAGGTCAAAGTTGTGCACCAGTGCCAAAGCCAATTCAGTTACAGTCGTGCAGATCAAATATATGTATCTGCACCACCCCACATACTAAGTCCCAACACAAATAAGCCTTACTTAGGATATTTGTATTTTGTGCTATTCTGCCTGTGCCTTTAGTACGTTACGTGTTACGTAATGATGTATGTACAATATATATAAGCATGCACTGAAGATACTGAAAGGCATTAAGTGCAGGTGGGGGACTTGATTTAAAGCAGGCCAAGGCAAGCAGCATATAACAACTTATTGTGTGTGCCCAGGGGGGTGTTTTGCAGGGGGTGCTAGGTACCAGTAACAAATCTTGCACAGGGTGCAATTTATCCTAAGGCCGGCCCTGCAGAGGGGATATGGTTGCCTGGCTCCTTAATAACGGTGACAAACTGCAGTGAGCCTACTCTAAAGGTGTTTCCTCTTGTATATTAATGAACACCCCCTTTTAAGAGATTCAGAGACAGATTCAGAGTCAGATTCTAGAAATACCAAATTTTCAAAAATTATCGAATTTCCGGGATAATTATCAAATGCGGAAACTCGAAAGTAGAGCGCATGTGAAGGAAGTGACTTTATTTTAAGTTCTTGATGTTTGTACGTGTTCCCCAGACATTTTCCCAGGTCTCAGAGCCATGTACAGTAAGTTACCATTGCTTTTTTAACCGTATTTTAGCCTCACTTTTTTTAAACTATTTGTCCCCACTGACCTTAATTGGTCCGTTTTCGAACTTTGGAATTTTTGAACTTTTCCTGAAGTTCGAAAATTCAAAATGGAACCGAACTTTAGGAAGTTCAGCCATCTCTACACTTAAATCAGATATTAAATGCTTTATTTCAACTTTATTCTTGTAGTGTACAGAGCCAAAATGATGGGAATTGTTTCATTGTCCAAATACACACCCAGACACACACACATTAATAGTTGGAGTACAGGACACTTTCACTGCTTTCAGCTCGTTAACTAATGTCAGAAACATGTAAGGTCATGTGGAGTTGGTGGGCTTTACCTTGAGCCTTTTTAGAAAGACAGATTTCATTAGGAAAATTTGAAATATCAAATATCTGCATGAATCATATTATTAGTATAGATGGGCGAAACTCACCAGTTTCATTCCGTTTTCAGATTCCTGTATCTCAGGAAAATCCTGAAGATCCGAAAAAGGAACGAATCAAGGATGATCAAAAATAGTGTTGAACATTCGATAACCGTTAAAAATACGATCTGAGACTACTTTCGATAATTATAGAAAATAGGCTCCGAAGTTCCGCAATCCGGACGAGACGACCAAATTCAGACACCGAGGGGTTCTGTGTTGGATCCGGGTCCGAGTCGGACCCGAATACCATGTCTAATTATTAGCAGTATGCCACCATGTAAAAACAGGTTGGTTAATTAGCATCATGTAAAATTATCCTGATTTCATATGCGATGAATGATGGGCAAAAGATTTAAACAGAATAAAGGTTTGTAAACACGTGCGATCGCGGGTCCCGACACGCCCCGCAAGATGTGTACGAACGTTCAATTCGGTCGATAATTGGGCCGTGTATGGGCCCTTTATAAACTGAAACGAGATCTGCCAAGCCGGTCGTTCGGCGATCCCCGACCGAACGGCCGTTTCGGCCAATAACAGGCCCGTACACGGGCTGATTATCGGCCAAAACGAACGTTCGTACACATTGTGCGTTGCGGGTCGGGACCCGTGATCGCACGTGTGTACGAACCTTAAGTCATCTCTGGTTCTACTAAACATTGGAAATGTAAATGATAACAAGCAATTATGTTGTTACTACTGATTGCTAGCAACTGTCTTTAGAATTAGCATTTACCTGGAAGTTATTAGAGATGGCCGAAAGTTTATCGGGAAAAAAATATTGGCCTGCGAGTACCAGCCCAAGAACAAAACAAATGGGGTTCCTACCTTGCAGATCTTACAGTCTAGATAGGTGGGTAACATTCAGATATAGATGGGATATAACTGTCATGTATGACGCTGAGAGTGGAATGCGAGGCAAAGGTAGAAGTTTATTGATGAAGAAAGAATGGTATCTAATTCCAGGAGGTACAGTATATTTATTTTAGTTCATATTTTAAATATTTCCACAATTTCAATTTAAAAAAAAAAGTTTATATTTAATTTTAAATTATTATAATAATCTAAAAAAAAAAAGTGAAAACCATATAAACTGGCCTAAGGAATGTTTGCTATTCTCTTATTTCAAAGATACTGACTAATGACCAAAAAGATTTGTTTGTCCTGGGAAAAGAAAAAAAATATTTCCCACTTCCCATCTGAGCCAGGGTTAACTAGATAAATAGGTTTCGGATTTCACAGAAGTAATTGTGTTCGGTCATTAGCGTTTATCTCTCGCAACCTGGAGCTAAATTATTTGCAAATGTTTTCTCTCCCCCCCCCCCTTTTTTTTGTTGTTTTATTTATTTTTTTTGTGAGGGTCTGCAATAAACCAGAGCAGTTTGACCCAGATTAAAAGATACAATTAGTGTGTGTCTGTAGGGTGAACACCACTCAACGCTAGTTATTGTTTTATGACAAAGAAAGACATCCTGGCAAAACAATAAAGTCAGTGGCACTGATAAGATCCTGTGTTTTCCCATTCAAACGTCTGACTTCCCGGTGTAATTTATTCAAAGGCTTTGAACAGTTCAATGCATTTCAATCTCTTGAAATTAGTTAAACTGGAATATTGTCTAATAGCAGGAAACTGCCAAATGTTGATGTCCTTGAGGACCCCAAGTAACATCCAAATGGTGCATCTCATCTATTTTCTTAGGATTGTTTTGGGGTTGGAAAGAGAAACTGTACATATGTTCTGTTATCGCCAATTGCTGTCAATAAGAATTAACAAGAGAATGTTGCCAAATGTGGATTTTTTTTCTCACTTCGAGCTACAGCAAATCTCATTATATTTGTGAAATTTCAAATTAAATCTGTGAACAGCAGCTCAATGGAATTGTCAGGGAAAGGAAATTTGGTAGCAGCAAAAGGGGCATTTCGATTACTGCCATCATCCTCAACTTGTGTAGACAGTTACTTATTGATGAATTCTTAAAGGAGAAGTATGGTTTAAAACACATTTACCCTGGTTTAAGGCTCGTACACATGTGGGATCGAGGGTCCCGACCCATGATGTGTACAAACGGCCCGTGTGTAGACACTTTATCAACTGAAACGGTCATTTGTTCGGGGATTGTTGAATGATCGACTTGGCGGATCTCCGAACGAACGACTGTTTCGGCCGATAAAGTACCTACACAGGGGCCGATTATCGTCCAAAACCTCCATTACAGCTCTGCTTAAAATGACGTATCGCTCACCTTTGTAAGTGCTTCCTAATCCTAACAAAAGAAACACTTGTGTGAAGTCAGTAGAATGTTTTCAAATTAAGAGCTTTAATAGAAGGATCAGTTTACATACTGACTTCTTTAAAACAAAGGAACAGGAGAATGGTGTAATATGGGAAATACAAAAGGGTTCGGATCGAGGATAAAATGGTAGAGGAGGGATAAGGGCTCAATTACACTAGACACGTTTTATTGCTTTTTGGTGCGTTTTTATAAGGCATGCTTTAGAAAAAAAATGGAAATGACAATCACATAGGTATGTCATAATATCACTCACACTACTGCGTTTTGGTGAGCTGTGTTTTTGGAACGCACTGCTTACAGCAGTTTAGTGTGATAACGCACTCAAAAGTTAATGGGGAAGAGGAAAAAAAACAACACAAAAAATGCATAGAAATGCATAAATGTGTGCCGTAAACGTTTTTTCCACTTAACCGAAAAATGCACTAAAACGCACTGCATAAAAATGAACACGTGAAACCGCTTCAAATCGCAATGCAATTTACTGTGGGCTTTTTTTTCCATGCGTTTTTTTGTTGTGTAGTGTGAATATAGCCTTAAAGTATACTGGAAAAGCATGAAAAAAAATGTTGCTTATATTCTATGACATGCTGTTACATAGCAAGCAATGCATTTCACTGTGGATTCCTCCTTCCCTGACAGGACATACAATTTTCTAGATACCTCTATAAAGTCTCTCAGCTTCTTGAAGTTTGTCCAGATAGCAATGTCCCTCTGGGATAATGTTGATTTAATATCAGACATTATTATTTGATAGACTGGGGTTACCTGTAAGTGGTTGGAAGGCTAAATTAATTTCTTGTGATCACAGTAATGTATACTAAAATCCTTTGTTTATAATGTATTCTAGTGTGCAGATAATATGATATTGGATGGGGCACAGTAATGTGCATTGATTATGTTTTCTATGTTTGTCTAAATGATTGACCAGATCAGTAGCACCTCTGCAAAATGTAATTGTAATTAAAGGTCTCCGAAACGTTCGTTTCCGACGATAATCGGCCCATATATGGGCACTTTATCGCCCAAAACGGCCGTTCGGTCAGGGATCGTTGCCTGACCGGGCGGATCTCCAAAGGACCGGCCATTTCGGTCAATAAAGGGTCCATACACAGGCCAATAATCAGCCAAAACGAACGTTCGGACACAACTTGCGTCGCGGGTCGGGACCCGCGATCGCACGTGTGTATGAAGCTTAAGCCTACAGAGTGCTTACACAATAATTCTATTGTATGTATTTATTAGGAAAGTGGTTAAGCTTCCATGTGGTAATAGCACCCCTAACACAGGCTTTTAATTGGAGGTCTTATGCCTTGAATATAAAGCACTGAATGGATGGCCTCTTCCCTCACTATAAAAAGCCAGTGGGCAGGGGGAAGTGAGAAAGCCCGTTATGTGGATCCAGTGTACAAGTATGAGAAATGCAAAAGTTTACTAAAAGTAATTAAAGCAAAAAAGGTTAAAAGTTAGGCTTTTCATGTGACATGATCACAGTGATGTACACAATAACCCTTTTGTTTATAATGTATGCACGTTTGATGGTAATATAATAATGTATGGGGCCTAGGAATGTGCATTGATTATCGTATCTTTGTTTGTATTAATATTTGACATTAATCACATAATCTCCAATAGGCCGAAATATCAATCATACTGCTTTCCAACCCAACAGACTAATAAATGGTTTGTTCATCAACCAAAATAACATACAGGGTGGTCATTTGGGTCCAGTGGTGGCACTACAATGGGACACGTGTCCCAGTTCACAGATGCAGTGCCCCCCTTCCAAACCTTCCAGCTTTTCCAATGTGTTCCGGCCAGGCAGTAATCTAAATAAAGTTTACTTTAAATCTTTATTAAGACCTAACACTGTCTGCCAGGCAGCCTAGGAAGTTAGTGGAGTTCCGCACAGGACGGGGATGCAAGAAGAAAGTGGATGTTGCAGGACTGTCTGTAACTTTCCCAATGAGGATCAGCAGCAGTTTAAGGCCAGGAGGTGTAATAGGCACTTAGCAGGCAGCAGCTGAACACTCCCCTCACTCACAGCCATGCAAAGTACAAATACTGGCTGCAGATGTAAAGGTTCATACACACGTGCGATCACGTGTCCCGACCCGCGACGCACGATGTTTACAAACGTGCGTTTTGGGCGATAATCGTCCCGTGTATGGGCCCTTTATCGACCGAAATGGGCGGTCGTTCGAGATCCCCCCAGTCGGTCGGGCAACGATCCCCGACCGAACGGCCGTTTCGGCCGATAAAGGGCCCATACACGGCCCGATTATCGTCTGAAACGAACGTTTGTACACATTGCACACGTGTGTACGAACCTTAACATTTTTTTATATCTATCTATCTCTCTAGCTCAATATCTATCTCTCTATCTCAATATCTGTCTCTATCTCAATATCTATCTCTCTATCTATCTCTCTATCTATCTATCTGTGCATAAATCTTATTAACTATCATTATTATCTATTTATAATAATCTATATCTATCTTTCTCACAATTATCTGGCTTATCTTATTTTCTCTCTCTATATCTCCCTCTCTCTCCCTCCATATTTATCTATCTCTCTATCTCCATATCTATCTCCACATCTCTCTCTCTCTCTATTTCCATATCTATCTATCCATATATCTATCTGTGCATAAATCTTATTAGCTATCATTATCTTTTTATTTATTTATTTATAATAATAATAATCTATATCTCTATCTATCTCACAATGAGATATATTATCTGTCTATCTATCTATCTATCTCTCTATCTATCTATCCATCTCTATCTCTTTCTCTCTCTTTCTATCTCTATATCTATCTATCATCTATCTATCTCCATATCTATCTTAATATCTGCTTATCTATCTGACAGATAAGATAGATAGATATAGACAGAAATAAAAAAGATATTTAGATAGACTGGACAGATAGATAGACAGAAAGACAGGCCGAGAGCGACAGAAAGATAGATAGATGGACAGACAGCAGCCTTGTCCTGTATGTAGCCAGGCAATGCTCTTCAACTATTTTTGTCATTTAATTCTATAAACTTAAAATTCTTAGTCAAAAACACACACAGTTTAACCGTAAGGTGTGTAATAGCTGTTTCATACACCTTAAATTATCCTGACATAGATTATTGGTGTTTTTTAATATGCCCCATTTGTTAGCCTTTGTGCCCATGTTGTGCCCCCGGAAAACTCCACGCCGCCACTGTTTGGATTGATAGATCATTCCGTGACTACTGTCTTAAGATGGATACACACAGTACAGATTTTTGAAAGATAACAGACAGGATCTGCAAGATCTGTAAACACACAGTCCTGAGCGTTCTCCTTATCCACAGCATAGGGAGAACGCTCGGGACTGTGTCTTTCCCTCGGCCACGGTAGTCTCCCTATAGAGGGAGTTGGCTGAGAGAAAGACAGTCCCAAGCATTCTCCCTATACTGTGGGGAGAATGCTCGGGACTGTGTGTATACAGATTTTAGTTTTTTCCTGAACGACCGATCGGGCTGCGCACACACTAGCGAAAAACCTTTATTGCTAGTGTGTGTACCTAGCTTAAGGTTGCAAGGCTTGCAAGCCACCCTCTGTTGTGGTTAGAACAGTAAAAGGTCATCAGCAGTGAGCAGGAACTTTACTTTTATATCATGTAAAGTGAGCCATGGTGCTAGTAAGATTTTTTTTTAGAGATTTTGCCATTTCACTTTTCATATATGTTCAAGAGAGTTAGACTCAAACTACAGTGTTATCTGACCCCTTGACCTTGCAGGAATTATGAAGTTATTTTTCCAATTCACTTTCGATTTATTACCAGTATATGAGCTCTTAATGACAGCATATGTTTTCTCAGATTTTAAGTCCACAAAGCAGGCATTTATTGTCCCATCCCTTGTATTGTAGACATGTGTTTGACGAGACCTCAGTTTTGCTTTAGGGTTAGAACACACAGGGAGATATTTGGCCCACCCGACTGGTCGCCACTATCAACTGCACATCTGGGCTGAAATAGCCTTGGTCACAGAAAAAATCTCTGTGGCCAATCATGTGGTCTCCTTTGATTGACTGACTTACTGTCTGAATAAGA
Source organism: Hymenochirus boettgeri (assembly GCA_019447015.1). Lineage (NCBI taxonomy): Eukaryota > Metazoa > Chordata > Amphibia > Anura > Pipidae > Hymenochirus > Hymenochirus boettgeri. The sequence goes on along the minus strand of CM033472.1, from coordinate 83,742,311 downwards.
CAAAAGGATGACCGACATTGGTCGCCAAGGCCAGACACATGTATGTAAATATTGCATTTATGTGGAATCTGTCAACATGTGGTGGTACACATGCCCAAATGACCTCACATATGCTGTATGGGTATTGATCTTATTGATCAAGCCCCAATCTCAATGTTTCCCCCTACTTAATGTAAAGGGAGCTGTTACTGACTCTCAGAAATTCTCAGACATTTTCCTTGTCTGACCATGATGCCGACGTTGGTAGTTCCCCACACCTTGCCAATATTAGACAAATCCCGATGGCATCCTTAAGTCTCTTGACGAACAAAAGAATTTATCCAGGTCTACATATACATCTCTGCATACCCAGAGGAGGAGGCATTAACCAACCAGCACACATCTGAAGTATATTTCAATTATTGCTTAATCTGTCTTGTGAAGTAAAGAGCTTACAAAGAGCTTACAGGCTAATTTTAACAGATGCATATTCTGTATTGGCGTTCAAAGCAAGACCGTCACATACAATCACAGAGACAAGATGCATGGGTGAATTAGTACAGTTTTTTTCCCTTTGAGTTTACCTTCGTGAAAAAGGGTTGGCACAGCTTTTTAGACATTTACAGATTATTATTTGAAAATCCACCTATTCTCCAAAGTACAGTGTGTATCTCATTTAATAGAAGACATTTCATTTTGTGTCAGAACGCTTTGAGAAATTCTTGTTTCCTGCTGCTGCAGATGGATCAATTCTTCTGCTAAATTCAAAACTTTTTTTTCTCTGTCCCTTAATTACTAGCTGGAGGGAACACACAATAATTATCAGCCAATAATACATTAAGGGGGCGCGGGGAGAGAGTCAGAAGGCTGTGTCACTGTACTGCTCAGAATAATGCCTGAGAAAGTCAGAGGGCTGAGGTTTGAAGGTACAAATTACATAGACTCTTTGATTGCCAGAATTTCTTATGGTTAAAAAGGAAACTGTGGCCTAAATAAAAACAAAGGGATTTCATATTATATGAATAATATTGGTACTATTACTTTCCCTGCAGCAATAAGAAAGGTATGAAAATCCAAAGTTTAGAAGTAATGGCTGGTATTCTGCATGCCGATGCCACTTCTTGGTGTGCTCTGACACCCTACCGCTGGTCTGGACATTGCTACTTTATAATAGAAGGGTAGCTACTGCACATTCTCTGACATTGTTCTGACATCATGGAAAGGGGACGGGCCACTTCTGCATTCTAAAGTACCTGCAATTTTTTTTGAAATCTCATATCTTTCTTAATGCTGCAAAGAGAGAGGTTGTGGTTGGATCAGAATGGTCATTACGAATGGAAAATTTCCCCTGGTGGCAGATGCTCCCTGTACTGAAGTATAGAGAGTCGGTCACAATTGTTAGGTGTATGTCTCTCACAAGCGTTCTCCCTATACTTTATATAGGGAGAATGCTTGTGACTGTGAGTAGCCACATTTTTCAAAGATGGCAGACAGAATCTTACAGATTTTTTTGTCAGACATTGAGAATGTTGGTACTTTGAGGTTGGTTTTATGGTAACAGTAAAGTTGTAATGAAAAATATTCTTTCATACCGTATAGATATGATGCACTTGAAGGTAAAGTACTGTGTGGGCACATTTACAGTGCTGATGGAACAGGCATAATCTACAACCACAGCTGTTGGAGAACTAAAGGGAAAATTCAGCATATTTCAGCTTGAAACCAGCTGAAGATGGAAGACAATGATGGGGTTGATCGAAAATTATCTGCCAGACCCAGTCGCAGTTTTTACATTCAACCGCTCAATATTCTCAAGCGATAAAACAAAAATTTTGCAGTCCGTTGTCAATATTTTGCTCGATTCAATTGAACTTGCTGAATTGGACAATATATTGACCCTTTGTATAGCATGGTTAACTTGCTAAAAAAGTACAAACACTCCATTGGTCCCATACTGACTGACACCTCTGATCTTTTTCAGTCTAGAGCATCTTTCCCTGGCAGATCCAGTTTTCTATCATGCAACCAAACTTGCCAGCAGCAAAATGGAATTACTTGACATGTGATGGTCTATAAATAGGTATTTCCCCCCAGGTCTTTGAAAGCTATTAAAACATGTGGAGGGACGCAGTTTACACATCCCTGGTCTATGATAATAAGTCTAATACAGGCAAACAAACAAATTGCATTAATGCCAATTATCACCAAATCGCCAGTCATTTGATATATCTGTTGTATTCATTAGATCAACTGGACTTGAAATGTAGTTCTTGAAGCGTTTCGCTAGTCATCCGACTGGCTTTCTCAATTCAGAATGACTTGTACAAGAATCTGTGGCAATTATGTACCCTGGAAAATCCCAATTAGCATATCACAGCCAGGTGTTAAGGGTGTGATGTAGATAGTGGCTAAGAGGTGTTATAGACGCCCAGAGTAAGGTGTAAAACAGCATTGTACATGGCAGACAGTTGGTGTCGAACCCCCCCACCTCTATTTAGCTTGGTTTCTTTATTTTGCATAAATGGCCTCCTTAACACCTCTCTTAAACCAGTCACGTTCCTTCGCCTATGTTAACATTACAATCTTCAAAGGTATGTCCTTTATCCTTAAGATGCAGATACACGGCTGAGTCTCTGCACGAGGAATTGCTCTTCTGTGCTGGGCCATACGTTGATGCAGTTGCTGTTTGGTCTCCCCCACATACAAATCAGAGCATTTCTCACTGCACTGCACCGCAATATGATGTCGCTTTTCTTGTGTTTGGTATTGGGTCTTTTGGATGTACCAATTGCTGCCTCAGTGTGTTGTTCGGTTTTAAAGCAGACGGATACGATGATTTTTGAAAATTCTTCTTAATTTCTCAGAGACCCTGCTACATATGGGATGACCATGTTTTCCTCCTGTCTTGCTTTTTCCCTTCACTGTTGGTATTTGTGTTCTTTTCTTTCCTTCTCTTGCTTTGGACAAAGGCCCAGTCTGGATATCCACAAGTTTTAAGGGCTCCTCTGAGATGTTTCATTTCTTTAGCCTTCGCCTCTGTGCTAGTGGGGATGTTCTCGGCTCTGTGTTGCAGGTTCTGATGACACCAGACACCAGCTTGGATCTAAAGGGTGGTGGGAGTCAAACATCAAATACTGATCTGTGTGTGTTGGTTTTCTGTAAACCTCTACTTCCAGTTTACCATTTTCCTTAACTTCTACCAAGCAGTCCAAGAAAGCCAGTTTGTTGTTTTGTACCTCTTCCCTTGTGAATTTAATGTTTTGGTCCACCGCATTAATGTGTTCTGTGAAAGCTTGTGTTCCTTCTGGTGGATTTTACCCCAGGTGTCATCAACATTCTGAACCAGTGGCTGGGTGCTATGCCCTTAAAGGTATTAAGCGCCTTGTGCTTCTACCTCCTCCATTGTAAGGTTGGCCACAATAGGTGAAACTGGAGATCCCATAGCACATCCATGTTTTTGCTTATAGAACTTATCCCTGTATTTGAAAATGGTGGTATTCGCACAAGTCCACAAGGAACACACCTTTTCTGGGTTGAGATCAGTTCTGCTGGTAAGAGTGCTGTCTTTGCCCAGCCGTTTCTCCACCATGTCAACAGCCTCCTTGGTGGGTACACAAGTGAAGAGAGAAGTCACATCATAGGACACCATAGTTTCTTCTACACAGAGTACTATATCTTCAATCTTGTTGGTGAAATCCTGAGAGTTCTGGTGTGATGCTTAGAACTTCCCACCAAAGGTCCTAAGATTGTTAGCTAGATATTTTGCCACCTTGTATGTTACAGAGTTGATGCTGCTGACTATAGGTCTTAGTGGGGCCCCTTCCTTATGTATCTTTGGGAGTCCATATATCATATTGCCTCACCAGGTAGAGGCGATGATACATTGCTCGGTCAATGGCTTTATCCTTTTGAAGCGTTGTAGTAATCTATGACTCTTTTCTTGTAACGGCTGGTGGGATCCCTTGTTAAAGCCTCATATTGTTGTTATCGGCCAGAGCATGGTCACCTATCATGGTAGTCTGAGGTGTTGAGTACCACTGTGCATCTTCCTTTATCTGCCGGTAAATGGTGATACTGGAATCTTTCTTGAGGGATGTTAAGCTCTTCTTTCCTGTGTAGTCAGGTTAATGAAGGAGTTTTAGCACTGGCTAGGCTGCAGATACCTTAAGGCGAAGTTGTTCTGCCTCACTCTGATACCTTATTACTGTGGATACTGATTACTGTCTGCCATGTACATGCTGTTTAACACCTTACTCTGGGCGTTCCTATAACACCTCTTAGCCACTATCTAATCACAACACCCTTAACACCTGGCTGTGATATGCTAATTGGGATTTTCCAGGTACATAATTGCCACAGATTCTTGTACAAGTCATTCTGAATGGAGAAAGCCAGTCGGATGACAGCGAAACGTCTTCAAGAACTACATTTCAAGTCCAGTTGATCTAATTGAATAACACAGATATACCATGACCTGGATGAATGAGAACCTTCACAAGCACAGTCATTTGATAATTCTAGAAGTGATTGGAATGTGAAGCTCAAGTCACTTTCAGATTATCCAATGACCTCTAATGTCATCTTAGTTCTCTCCTTTGACTGATCAGCGTGAATATTTAGAACCTTATCAATGGTTTTATGGTTTTATGGACAGACATTTACCAAATAAATTATTGTCCTTTATTGATTTATTTTAAAACAAATTCATTTATAAATTGCTAATATTCAAAAATACCCATATTACACATGTCTTCAAATGTGGTGAAATCAATACCACACAAGCCATGTATAATGCAGAGCTCTCCCCTAGTAAAAGATTGGTTAGGGGGTAGGGGGAGATAGTTACAAAGCAACTTCCTAGATAGAAATCCCAGTTATGCAGAAAATTTAAGGCTATGTCCACCCCCCAAACATCATCTTTATATCTTGTAGGAAATTACTGTATACCTCAACCTTGCGAGGTTTACAGCACTTAAAGATCCCCCCAAATGTACTTTCCAGCCTTCGTTCCCTTGCTGCATTCTGCTTAACTTCCGTGCCTTTTCCATGCATAGAAGTCAAGCAGTAGGGGCTTGACCGGCAGTCGCTCCTGTGATTGGCACGAACATTCCATCTGAAATCAGGCGGATCGTTCGGATTTTGGAACATATTTTCAAGGGTTACCAAATGTACGTGGATATCTAGATAGATTGTTACATTGGGCTGAGTTTTGGTGGATAACAAACTTAAAAGGAAGCAAGCAGTTGATGAGATTCAATGTTGAGAAATGTAAGGTGATGCATTTTGGACTTAAAAATCCTTGTGCACTTATACTATAAATGGCTCTGTGTTAAATGAATTCCTGTTGCCAGGCGGCAACAGCCAGAGCCAGCATGGTATTGTCTTGAATAAAGAGAGGTATGGATTCAAGGGAGGAAAATGTTATTCTCCCTCTTTACAAAGCATTGGTAAGGCCTCATTTGCAATGTGTAGTGCAATTTTGGAATCCTGTGTACAAAAAGGACATCTTTTAAATGGAAAGAGTTCAAAGAAGGGCAACTAAATTAATAAGGGGATTGGGGGAGCTTGAATATGAAGAGAGATTGGACAATTATGTACGCTCGAGAAAAGGCGCTTGCGTGGGGATATGATTACTGTGTATAAATACATTAACGGGCCATACAGTAAACTATCTGGGGCATTGTTCACCAATAGAGCATGTCAGAGGATACGAGGACATCCCTTAAGACTTGAAGAAAAAAGGTTTAGGCTTCAAGTTCGGAAAGGGTTTTTCACTGTGAGAACGGAAAAGCTATGGAACTGTCTTCCAGTGGACGTTGTTATGGCAGGTTCATTGGTCAGTTTCAAAAAAAAGCTGGATGAGTTTCTGCAAACAAGGAATGTAGCAAGTTACTGGTATTGATACATAAAGTAGAGTTGATCCAGGGAAATTTCCGATTGCCACTTGGATAAGATTTCCCCTTCATAAATTTGGTGCATTTTTTTGCCTTCCTCTGGATTAACAGTTTGGCAGGAAATGAGGATATTGCTAGATGGGTTGGACTGGATGGACTTATGTCTTTATTCAACCTTAAATACTGTACTATACTATAATAACCCTCGCAAATAACCTTGAACATTCGATAACCCTTGAAAATACGATCGGAAACCCGAAAATAGTTTCTGATCATATTTTTAAGGGTTATCAAACATTCAAGGTTATTTCTGAGGGTTACTAAAAATAACCTCATACATTTGGTAACCCTCTAAATACGTTCCGAACCCTCAAAAGTAAGTTCCGTTTTTGGATCTTCGGTTTTCCCTGAATTCCGTAAATCCCAAAAATGGAAAAAAACATAAATAGACCATCCCTAATTATCACTAGATGGCCGAAACTTGCAAAAATCCATTCCACTTGCAAATTCTGGTAGCTCCGACCCGAGTTAGGGGGCCGGAGCGTCTGACCTGGGGCGCCGCCCCGGCGAGGATGCTGGGAGTTGTAGTGCGGCGTTCCGGGTCCCGCCCCCCCTCCTTCTCTCCTTGGTAGTGGGCTGGTATCAGCCGCGGCCGAGCGCGCGACGTCACGACGTCGCGACACGCTCCCGGATTGGCCGCGGCTGATCTCGCGAGAGCCGCAAAGGACACTGGGAGCGCCGACGTCATCGCTGACGTCATCAAGTTTATAAAAGGGGCGGGACACGAGGCAGCAGTCGCCATTTTGTAGAAATTGCTAACAGGAGGAGAATCTCTCTTCCTGCTCAGAGCAAAGAAACAAGACAGGCATTTCAGGAGGCAGAAATTCGTACTGTTGATCACGGCTGATGCAGATCAGATGTTGGAGAGGGTAAGGGAGAGGATCAGCATGGAGGGGGCGGGGTGGCTGCAGGGACTTTTGGATGGGGGCCCACCGGCTGGTGGCACCCCCCAGGGGACCCGTCCCCTGACTAGATCTGCTAGCCGGACGGCTAGTAGGCCCGTACACCGCCCCACCGCTCCCGTCCGTTTGAGTCCCAGTCCCCCACACTCCTACCGCAGACCACGGGGGACGCCTGTAGTCAGCGAAAATAGTTTCTGATCATATTTTTAAGGGTTATCAAACATTCAAGGTTATTTCTGAGGGTTACTAAAAATAACCTCATACATTTGGTAACCCTCTAAATACGTTCCGAACCCTCAAAAGTAAGTTCCGTTTTTGGATCTTCGGTTTTCCCTGAATTCCGTAAATCCCAAAAATGGAAAAAAACATAAATAGACCATCCCTAATTATCACTAGATGGCCGAAACTTGCAAAAATCCATTCCACTTGCAAATTCTGGTAGCTCCGACCCGAGTTAGGGGGCCGGAGCGTCTGACCTGGGGCGCCGCCCCGGCGAGGATGCTGGGAGTTGTAGTGCGGCGTTCCGGGTCCCGCCCCCCCTCCTTCTCTCCTTGGTAGTGGGCTGGTATCAGCCGCGGCCGAGCGCGTGACGTCACGATGTTGCGACGCGCTCCCGGATTGGCCGCGGCTGATCTCGCGAGAGCCGCAAAGGACACTGGGAGCGCCGACGTCATCGCTGACGTCATCAAGTTTATAAAAGGGGCGGGACACGAGGCAGCAGTCGCCATTTTGTAGAAATTGCTAACAGGAGGAGAATCTCTCTTCCTGCTCAGAGCAAAGAAACAAGACAGGCATTTCAGGAGGCAGAAATTCGTACTGTTGATCACGGCTGATGCAGATCAGATGTTGGAGAGGGTAAGGGAGAGGATCAGCACGGAGGGGGCGGGGTGGCTGCAGGGACTTTTGGATGGGGGCCCACCGGCTGGTGGCACCCCCCAGGGGACCCGTCCCCTGACTAGATCTGCTAGCCGGACGGCTAGTAGGCCCGTACACCGCCCCACCGCTCCCGTCCGTTTGAGTCCCAGTCCCCCACACTCCCACCGCAGACCACGGGGGACGCCTGTAGTCAGGGCAAACACCCCCAGGTGTAGGGCGGCAACTGAGGGCCTGTTGAAGGCCTTTAACACAGTGCACCCCTCCCAACTCACTAGAGGTGGGGCGCGCCGCCCTCGGTTGCCGCCTTTGAGAGAGAAGCACGTCCCACCCGTGGCTGCAGCTCCAACTGTCAATAGAGGGAGGGCTAGGGGCAGGGGTGGCCCTGTTCCTGGCCCTAGCAGGTCCGCCCGCCCAGCTGTAGCAGCAGCAGCGGCAGGGGATACCGCCCTAGATGCCCAGCCAATACGGCAAGAGGTGGTGTCGGATGAGGGCGAGTAGTTTATGGACGCTAGGTCCACTTTCCGTGGGACGACGCCGGCCCCAGTTAGGCTGAGGGATTTTTCGGAGAGGAGTCGCTCTAGGGAAAGGAGCCAACCCAGGAGAGAGGGCAGTAGCCGCAGGCATGGGCGAAGGAGGAGCAGATACTCCTCCTCCTCTGATAGTAGCGAGGACTCGTCCCCGGCTCTACGCGAAGGAGGTGACAGGATGGGGCTGCTCACCGAGCACGGACAAGCGAGTCCACATCAGGTGATCCCGGAGGCCCTAGAAGGGGCGAGTACAAGTGTGGTACAGTCGTCAGGAGGCGGTGAGTACACTTGTGCCGGGGCATGGGGTAACACGGGGGGTGGAGAAGGTGGTGAGCTAGTTCAGGTCCTACGGGCCTTAATGGGGAAACTGGACACCATGCCAGCTGGGCCGTCAACGAGCCCTGCCCCAGGGGGAGTGACAGCACTCCAGCCTGTGCCAGAGGTGCCTTCGGTGGAAGCGCTGAAGGAAACTTATTTTTGTGGTGTGAGCCCCCTAGGGGTACATCTATCAGCGGAGACCAAGGAGAAGATTTGGAAGAACGAATTCGTTGATATATGGTCCTTGGTCTCCACTGATATGGTCACTGTTGACAAAGAAATAGTGAAGACGGATAAGGAGGAAAGGAAGCCCAAGGTGGCTAAGACGTTTGGGAACTGGCTACAAGCCTTTTGTGTTTTGGCCGGGGTGATTGGCCAGAAAGCCCCCCAAAAATGCTCCGAACTTTTTTTTTATCTGGACATGATTTTCGGAGCGTATAAAACACATGGGGGGTCGGCCTGAGATGGGCTGGAATATCAAAGCCGCAGATTCTTGGATAAGAATCATGCTGGCACAGAGAGCGCCCCTAGGGTCTAGTTCACCCCAAGTACCAATCACGGGGAGTAGCAATTTTCAGCCCTCCGGAGCAAAAAGAACCGGCTCCTGCTGGCTTTTTAACGAAGGCAACTGCAAGTTTGGAGCGGCTTGTAGATGCAAGCACGAATGCTCCTTTTGCGGGGGAGGCGGCCACTCCGCCGCCAAATGCTTTAAGGAATCCCTTACAGTGCCAAGGCGGGCAGGAGGGAACAGGCAGCAGGACACCAGTGAACGTGGGGGCCATGGAGCACTGGTTAGGAATGTACCCGGAGAAGGAAGAGGAAAAGTTAATCAGGGGGGGTTTAAGCAAGGTTTCAGAATCCCCTTTAAGTTTTGTGGGTTACCCAAGTTTGCCCCCAATTTGAAGTCGGCCAAGGAAATGCCGGAAGTTGTCAGGGAAAAGGTTATGGCAGAGGTTAGGTTAGGGCGCATGGCGGGTCCATTTACCGAGCCCCCATTTTACAACCTTAGGATTTCCCCACTGGGTATAGTCCCTAAGAAGGAGAGTGGTAAGTTCCGTTTAATTCACCACTTATCTTACCCGAAGGGGAGCTCGGTAAATGATGGTATTTCTAAAGAAGCGTCCTCGGTCTCGTATGTATCATTCGACAGGGCAATTCATTTAGTAAGAAAGGAAGGTGCGGGGGCCTTGTTAGCTAAATCAGATAAGAGGCGGCCTTCCGCTTCTCCCGATTCACCCCGACTGCTTTCATCTATTGGGATGTCAGCTAGACGGCAGGTATTATTACGACATGTGCCTTCCCATGGGCTGTGCCATATCCTGTTCCCTATTTGAAATTTTTAGTTCCTTTTTAGACTGGGCTATTTCTTTCGAGACAGGTTCCCTAAATGTTTTGCACTATCTCGATGATTTTTTGTTTGTTGGCCCAGCTAACAATTATTATTGTTCCTTTTTGTTAAATTCCTTCCGTTTTTTAATGCACAAGTTTGGGGTGCCCATATCCGAAGAGAAAACCGTAGGTCCAGTTACAGTGCTGTCGTTTCTGGGTATCGAGATTGACACAGTTAGGATGGAGTTTAGGTTGCCCGCAGCGAAAATACAGGGCATGCTAGATGCGATCTCAATGTTCCTGCAAGTTAAAAAAGTTACACTGAAGCAGTTGCAATCAGTGTTGGGATCATTGAATTTTGCATGTAGGGTCATGCCTATGGGAAGGGTTTTTTCCAGGAGGTTATCGTTAGCCACTCGGGGGGTGACTGCTCCACATCACCACGTACGGATAACTAAGGAGCTGCGTAGCGACCTACTGGTGTGGCATACCTTCTTAGCGAATTACAATGGTAGGACTTGTTTTCAAGAGGAGGAGGAAACCAACTCTGAATTGCACCTTTACACGGATGCAGCAGGCTCCGTGGGTTTCGGGGCCATTTTGGGCTCCAATTGGTGCGCCGCAGAGTGGCCCGCCTCATGGAGGGAGGCGGGGCACTGCAAAAACCTCACTCTCCTTGAACTCTTCCCCATTGTGGTGGCAATAGAATTATGGGGAGAAAAAATTCAGAATAAAAAGGTCAGATTCTGGACAGACAATGAGAGTGTGGTTTATGCGATTAACAACTTAACGAGTTCCTCTTTACCGGTACTGGCGCTGCTGAGGTATTTGGTTCTAAAATGTTTGAACAGAAATGTGTCTTTTAGAGCTAAACATGTGCCGGGGGTTTTTAACTGTGTGGCCGATGCTCTATCTCGTTTTCAGTGGGAAGAATTCCACCGCCTGCACCCAGAGGCCGACCAGCTAGGCCAGAGATGCCCGGATTTCCTGTGGGAACTGATAGACAGCAATTGATGCAGCTTGTCCAATCATCAGTCGCTCCATCTACCTGGGCCAGTCACGGTAAGGCTTGGTTCGTAATGGTTACAATTTACGAAAAACAGAGATATTAACGCTAATTCTCATAATAGATTAGGTACGCTACTAGACTACCTAGAGCACCTGAGGGCGTCAGGTTCCTCTGGTTTGGTTGCCCAGCGGAGAATGTCAGGTTTGTCCTTCTTTTTCAGGTTGATGGGTTGGAAAGACATCTCCAAGGAGTTTGTGGTAAAATCTATTCTAAAGGGCTGGAGAAAAGAGCAAGTGGCCAATAGTGCCAAACGGCCAATTAATTTTAGGCTGCTGTTACGGCTGTTGGAAACGTTGCATTTTGTGTGCGACTCGGAATATGAGGCCAATTTATTTGAAGCCAGTTTTACGTTGGCATTCTTTGGGGCCATGCGAGTGGGGGAATTAGTTTCGGCCAGTTCAAAAAGACCAGGTGGTTTAGCAGCGGATGATATATTCGTCTCGCAAGCATCGGTGAGGGTCAGGATAAAGAGATCTAAGACAGACTCCCCACTACAGTCCGGCTGGTGCCCAGTGAAGGTAATAGCTAAATTTGCTGCCATTCGATCCCCCTCAGCATCGTTCCTGGCCCATCAGAATGGTCTACCCTTATCTCGTTATCAGTTTGAGGCGATATTACGTAAGGCCCTGGGGTACTTGGGACTTCAACCGAAAGAATTCGGTACACATTCATTTAGGATTGGAGCCGCAACAGAGGCTCATTCCTTAGGTTTTTCTGAAGATAGGGTGCGCAGGCTCGGTAGGTGGCGTTCTAATTGCGTAGCGAGGTACATTCGCCCTGAATTGGCCATTAATTGATTGTTTCTATTCCAGGTGTTCGCCAACCGTCGGTTTGGCTAGTGGGACACTCGTACCTATTCTGGGCTGCACAAAGAGCTGAGTCACGTCCCGGAGGAAGGCACCTGGGATTCCAGACGGCTTCTCTTTATTGGAAAGGGGTTCGGGGTTTATGTTGGAGCCAGGTGCTGCTGGAGGTTGTGAACATTAGCAGAGCGGACCCAGGGCCCATGGTTTTAGTTATACATGCAGCCGGGAATGACCTCTGTAACAACCGTTTGTCCGACCTGCTATTTCTGATGAAGGCTGATTTACAGCGTTTTCGGCAATTCTTCAGGGAGTTGATTATAGTATGGTCAGAGGTGGTCCCCAGGGTGCACTGGCAAGGGGCAAAAGATCAGGGTGCAGTGGAGAAGGCTAGAAGGGTTCTCAACACCAGAATCTCCAGGTTCGTGAGATCCCAAGGGGGTGTAGTGGTCCGGCATCGCCAGTTGGAGGGCGATAATAGGTCCCTGATGAGGCAAGATGGAGTGCACCTGAATGATATCGGGCTCGATATTTTCTTAACTGGTTTGAGAGACGGTATAGAGCAGGCACTGTATTTGTTGGGTGGCGGACGGAGTTCCGTGTAGGCCTACAGCAACTCCTGGTGGCGGGGGGGCATCCTTGCAGAGTTTATGTGGAGCCGTTACATGCCCTCTGGGGATCCAGAGGCTTGGCATTCAGCAATGGCTAGGGCTAGTTGGGGTTTTATATCTAATTAATATGCAAGGATGCAAATTTATAAGTTGGCTAATTTAATTGATCACATGATTTGTTACAATGTGTCAATAAAGCTGTGGCCATTTATTTCACCCAAAAGGATTGTGTGTCTGCCTGTTCATTTGTACAGTTAATCTATGGTTTAAAGGAAAAGGGGTTCTAAGTTAATTTTAGTCATCCGAGGTATCAGCAACAGGTCATGGATTTTATAAAAAATTGGAAATCAGACCCATTAAAGTCAAAGGCAGTTAAAAAATATGAAAATTTTGCCTGCATTTATGGTATAAATAGAAATGGTAACTTACGGTTACTGGCTCAAGGACCTGAGAAAAGGCCTGATCAATGCCAATTTTTTTTTTTTTTTTTTAAACTACAGTCCAGTACTGGAAACTTCATGCGCATACTGTTTTGGCATTTTTTTGGAGTTTTCTCCAAATTTCGAAATATACCAGATTTTCTGAATGTTTCGAAATTATGAGAAAATCAGAATCTGCATTCAAGAATTGATTGCTTTTTCCTGTGCTTATTAAGCCTTGGAACCCCATGCCATGGCTAACAGGATTGGCACTGGTAAAAATAGCTGCCATTGGTGAATTTGGGATATGTGGTTGGATTGTTTTCAAAAATGTAAAAAAATAAATTTGACAAATCCTTTTGTTGGCAAAAATTTTCAAACATGGATTGGAAGAATCCGAAAAGTGGAATTCCAATAAATCCACTAAGTTTGTGATTTGCCTCGGAACTAGGTTCGAATATGCATTTCGGTCCATCTCTATTAATCACTGTAATTAGCTTGTGGAACTAATGTAATATGTATTAATTACACCCCATAGGCTATAGTGATTTTTTTTTTGCTAGCTTAGTTCTGCTTAATGTTTTTTGACAAATTCTGTTTTTAAAGTTCATAATATTATGCAAATTGAAATTACTTTTTTAGCATCCAATTAGCTTTTTTTTTATCACAAAAAAAGTATGTGGGGTAAAGATGTGTGTTTTGGGGAAATCTTTGCTTTGAAACTGATCTTGATTCAGAAAAAAACATTTCTAATTAGGCTGATTTTCATTGTAATAGGCAGTGATAATGTTCTATTCACAACAAAGCCATATGGTAGATAGAATAGACTTCAGTTCAGTTATACTCTCAGCGTTACTCAATTACACCCCATGAACATCATTTCCCATAAAACTGCAATATCATATCATGATAACAATACAGAAACTGGATCTAAAACCCAACTGCCATATGCTACACCTCTAACAATAAATGGGGTTTATATTTCCTGTAGAAGACTTTCATACAGTTAGCATGTCTCAGTGACTTGATGTGTCAACAGGATGTAACACTTCTTGTCCAGACCAACTTGAATGATCACTTCTGTGTTATACGACAGTTGTAAAGAAGTTAAACATTTCAGTATTTTGCAATCTTCCCACAGTTCCTTACCCACTACAGCCAATGGGCCTCTGCGACAAGACAACAAGAACCTGTAAACTGGGCTTTTGTTTGCAAACAACGAGTACATTTAATTTCCCAAGTGACATCATGATTACCGATTCTAGGATTTCAATAACAAAGATGGGTAAGTAACTTGGGAGTTGGGGAGGGGGGGGGGGCAAAGGGCTAAAGGTTGCCAGCTATTTTAAGGAGAAGATGTATGAAATCTACACGCTGCAAGGCTAAGTACCAGTGTATTAAAAGCATTTGGAAATAAATGCAGCGCCACCTAAAGGGAATGTTGTCTTTCATCATGCTATCATGCTGCTAATTAGTGTTCCATTTTAAAGGGAAGTGGTGGAAATCTTATTGGAGAGTCTGCTTTTAAACACTTTTTCAGCTATAAGTTTTCAGACTGAGGCCTCAATATGCCGAACAGCAATGCGTGTGTAAAGCGCACATGCATGTTTCACATGCATTACCATCCACTTGCGCTGTGATCCATGCAATAGTCTGCAATCCGAGAGGATTCAATCCGTAAAAATGGTTATCGCAGCGCAGCACATGCAATGTGGTCACCCACGTTGCATTGACATGCCCTGCTCTACAAGCTTTTTATATAATGTACAGTACTGCATAACCAAGTGGTGCTTTATAAATCAAATTATACATACATTCATACAAGCTAACGGATCCCAAGTGCGATTGTTAGCACGTGAGAAAACGTGGCAGCGTGAACTAGCCCTTACTGTGCCTTTATCACACATTCATGTATCAAAATATACCCTATATAGAGTCTGTTGCAGTGGTGTAACTAGGAATCACTGATCCTCCCCCCCCCCCGGCAAATATTTTGCTGCATTCATTTTCAGGGCCCCTATCTTTGCTTCATTTACAGTGGTTTTCTAGGAGGAGGCGAAAAATAAGTTGATCTGGCTCCAACCCCCCACCCCCCAGGTTACACCCCTGGTCGGTTGCTTTTAATCTGTGGGAAACTTTAGTATACAAACACAACATGCACAGAACTTATAGTTACAACTAATGAACACAATGCATTTGTATAATATTTATGCAGCGAGCCTAGGCTGACACACACCTGTAAATGGAACATATGGAGTATGACTTCATGCCCATATGTCTCTAAATTACTATGCTTTTCTCTTATTGTTTCAACGATTAATTGGTTTCAACTTTTTACAATTCATTCTGCTATGTAACAATAGAGCCATCAAAACCCATTTTAGAAAATGTACAAAATCAGGTAAAAGCAAATTAAAAATGCCCTTAATCAGAAAGGTAGATTAATCGCCTTCTGATGCTGAAATAGTCTTTTATAATTGGGCTTTTTAAATAATCCTGATTAGGAGGGATTTCAAACATAATCAATTTGCACAAGGCCATCTTAATAACAAGCTGTATCGGATTAGCTATGAGAATTTATCCCTTCACCTCATGAAATTACTTGTTGTAAGAGGTCCAAAAATATGTAGCGCAGATTTATTAGAACAACAAACCAATGCAAATAATGAATTAGAAAAGGCACTAATCATGCTCGTAATACATTAATTGGCTGCCATCTGCTGTGCCCTTTATATGTGCAGCTCAAAAAAGAGGTTAAAATCAGACTGCGTAATGCCATGTTTTGTTCCACAACCCTGCTTTTATAATATTAATTATCACTGAGCAATATCAATTATAGCAATGAACAGGTATAATGCAGGGAAAATAATTCACTAACCTTTAAAACACAAGTGTGGTTTCATTGGCAATCAAAATCATTTAGGGAAATCAATGTAATGAAAAATAAAAGGGTTTATTTAACCCACCAAATAGTTTGTCCAATGACATGGTTGCCGTAATTTTTCTTTTACAATAATCTTGGGAAAGCGAACAGCTGATTGGTTGGTATGGGATACTCTACATCTGTGAAATCAAAGAATACATTTGAGGGTTACTAATTCGAGAATTCAATAACTAGTTCCTAGTTCGGGAAGTACAAAAGAGTTTGAGTTTGTCCGAACTATTTAAGTTTGGGTCGAACTCAGGTTCATTCCATATCTAATCATAATTGTATATCCTAAAATCAAGCAGGCCATACGTGGCTCAGTATCGAAATGTTCCATTTTGCACCGTTGATCTTCAGCAGATTTTAGCTTGAAATCTGTTGAGGATGAGACAGAAAATGATCCGCTGGACCTCATTGCCTTTTTCCATAACCAAACTTGTCTACCCTATGTATGGTGTGCTGCAGTGTCTGATAAATGTCTGATAAAGAAGCATACAGGGAGATTCAATAAAAGTTCTTATCGTTAAAAATGGTGCTAATTTTGCCCCAACCAAAACGGCAGCAACTTTTTCCTCCGTTAAAGCTAAAAATAGTTTCTCCTGCATTGTCACTGTTTGATGCTTACTGTATATGATGTGCTAATTGCTAATTAATAATACAAAAGGAGGGCTGGGCTCATTTCTGGGCAACAATCTTCTTTGTTATGTGAATTTCAGGTGATTCCTTTTATAATGAAGAAGAGACATGCTTCAGGCATATTGTCTCCTGAACATGACAAAAGTCTCATATCCTGATGGTTTTAAATATAAGGCTATGTACAGATGAGACGATTTTTCAGCCAAACATCGGTCGGACAGGCTGAAAAAGCGTTTCTTCCATCGGCCGGATCGGACGAATGGGCGATCGGATGTGCCAATCGTGCAGTTTCCTAATTTTAAAGTTTATTTAACAAACTTCAGATAAATTTACAAAGCATACGTACATTACTTAAAATAAAATAAACATTAAAAACAAAATATACATTCATATTTCCCAATTTAAAATTCATATACAATTTTTACAATATAAACTTACAACCAACAATTAGAATGATGAGGGGATCGACACCATTCAATCTCAATTCATACATAATAAAGTAGAACAAATAATTTAATTTTACTGGCAGGGAATCTCCTTTAAAGTCCAAACAAAGTCCTAAAATAAAGTAAGATTCTTCTGTCCAGAATAATAATTAAAAAAAAAAAAAAACATTCATACAAGCATACATACAACGATGATCGTGTGTTCTCCTATGGACAGCACAATTCGTCGTGGTGAACTTTTGGCCACGGCAACTTTGCAACTGACAGTGATTCATCCCAGCCCAGACAGCTCGCTTATGGCAAATGGTCGGTCTGAAAAATTTGCCTTAGGCTGTGCACACACCATGCAATTTTTCTGCCTGGTCGACCACTATTTCAGTGCATTGGCCAATCAAGATTGAATGCTTTTGCAGCAATCGAGGCCCAACGTCCCCATAGTCCCCTATGGACCACACGCATGGTCGTGACAAACTGTCGGTCATGGCTACTTTTTCAAAGATTTGTCGCAACACAATTGGTAAGGCATTCGGCATAGGCGTTAGGTTGTTGATGATCCATCAGGTGGGATTGCCAACGATACTTGACCAAGTGCCTGTACACAAATCATCAGGCAGTCGTGCTTCATGGGTCGTAGCTGCAATCTTAAGTGTGTATCAAGCTTAAGAAAAAAAATTGCAATCCTAGCTATACATTACTTCCCAACGCTACGGTGTCATTCCAACAACTGCCTGGGCTGATTATTTTGTGATTGATTTTATTCTCTTAATGCAAATAATTATCTGTCCAGGAAACATTTCCATATGTCCAGGTAAAACTGACACTCTGCTTAACATTACAATTGATTCAACGGCTGGATATCAAATTTATCTGATTTAAGTGCCCATGTTTTCATAGGGCATGTCCATCACCCACAATATATTTTACATGTAAGAACAGGACCCCCCAAACCCTAAAAGAGCAATACCTATCATTGTAACAAACATTCTTGTTCACAGATATCCACCATCAACTTTGTTGGTTCGTCGTCTTTTTCCCAGTTTCTTTCTAGCTAGCATCCATCAGTCACATTCATAACAGTGACATTACGGCCAAAGACTTATGGCTGCTTCCCGAGCGCGCATTGAGCAAGTTCATAATGCCATCATAGTAGGTGCAAACCTTCAGAAGACAGCTGGTGGAGTTAGTGGTGGATCTCTCTGCACAGGAATCTTGGGTGCATTTGTAAGTATTACGGTCTTAGAGCATGAAGGGTTGGACATGCCATTTATAGCTATAATATGCTTTTTTTAATTAAGTAACAGTTCCTATTACAGGCTATTTAACTGGAATAAGTTTAAAATAAGATCTTCTTAAATCAATTATTATTATTACTATACCAGAGTGCTTAGTTTTCATCATAACAGCATATTGCGCAAAAAGAAAAGACATCAATAAAAATACGTATTTACTTTTCACTGACTAGCAATTAACCCCCTATCCTAACTTACACAAAAGGAAATAGGATTGCTCCCAAAAAAATGGCAAAGAAAGGCACGTTATTTTCCTAACACTTATGTTTCCTCTGTGTCTCCAGGAATCAGAGCAAGGAGGTGTAATTGGTGAGCCTGGGATAAGCCTCCGGCCTGCTGTGTTTCTGACAATTAGGTTAGAGACCCACAATCTATAAATTTAAGAGGATTTGGTAGGTCTGCTAATGAAAAAAAATGTCACACTGGAAGGGGACCTTGTGTGTTATGAAAGCAACTTAATATCTTCTGCTAGTAATTTGCACAAACTGCTAATCTATTGAGATCTTGTTTTCGGTGGGGTGGAGGGCACAGTTTAGTGTTTATGAGCTTGCAGAAGTGATAGTTGCCATCTGCAGAAGCCATCCTAATCTGGCTAGTGTCTCTCCAGCAAATGGGAGGAAGGATGGCTATTTATTGTTTGGAAAAACAAACAAGGAGGGCTTAGCTGTATGCAAGGAATTTATATCGAACAGCTGCAAAAGCAAGCAGTGTGTATGTGTGTAATGGGAGGGGGGTCTGATATCTATAGGGGGAACCAAGCTTCCAGCTTTGTCTATCTCACTGGCTGTCAGAGCACACTGTAAGATGCCATTATCTATTATAAATTATAAAAAGGCACCACCAGGTGACACTTTGATTTAGCCATAAATGTTTCAAAGAGCATTAAACACAAAGAAAAGGAAATTATTTAGAAACTCTTTGTTTTTTAAGAAAGATATGCCATTTAAATTTCAACTTTAAAGCATTGCTTCTCATTTTGTTTCTATCACCAACACACACAAACTTACATTTTTAGAGCTGAAATTAAATATCATTCAACATCTTCCAAAATCGTAATGTTGCCTAGAGAATTATAACAGGATGGTTCAGTAGGGCTCAGCCAAATGACGTTACTCTCTGCCATCTCATGGAAATGAGTCATGTAGGGACAGCATTGGCAGCTCTTTTCTTACTTACAGAGGAACTTGTTGGCTGCTACATCCTGTGTGTCCTCCAAGCCAAAGGGAATTCATCTTCAGAGAGATGGTGTTTCATGGGCCTACAGGTTCTGAGATAGAATCCATTTTACAGGTAATAAAATCAACCTTAACCCTAAAGGAGCCAATAGTTCATGCAGTCAAACATTTTTGTCAATTTAATGTAGTGTCATTTTTTTACATAATCTAGTAGTTTGTGCTCCCCCAACCCTACCATGACCATATATACATTTTACATTGATGTATCTTCCAAGATACAGACATTTAAACACTATTGTCTGCAACATAACCAAACATTAGTTATTATGGGAAAGATTTAATTTTCCCTTAAGGAATAAATATTTGGAATGGGCTTGCTAACCCTTGGTGGTATTTTGGTAAAGGGGCATCCAAATCAGAGAGGTATTTGACCGAGGCTTACATGGAAGTAAGAAGTTTTTCATAGAAGAGATTTGGCAGAAATATGGTAATACATACAGAATGTGTGATAATCTGGTGCTAACACAAAATTTGTTGTTGTGTGTGTATGAGTGCAGTAGATGATCAACCCTCATTTAGGTTTGCAATAAATAGTGTGTCACAAAACAATAGGATAAATATTAGGACTGGCTTTAAGTTTGTACACACGTGCGATCGCGGGTGCTGACCTGCAACGCACAATGTGTAAGGACGGCTGTTTCTGCCGATAATCGGCCCATGTATGGGCACTTTATCGGCCGAAAAGGCCACTCATTCGGAGATCTGCCTGGCAGATCAGACAACAATCCCTGAACGAACGGCCGTTTGCATGTGTGTACGAACCTTTAGGCTGGGTACACACCAAAAGGTATTTGGTGCCTCATATATGCCGATCGGTTAAAAATATCTTATGGTGTGGTTGGCCGCGATCCAGCCTGTTGGTACATCACGGATGATTGTGTGGTTCATTATGGGACCACATGATTGGTCACGTAAACTGCCCACTATGGGCACAACCCACAGTCATTTGTCCCAGCCGAGTGCTAGCTCAGTACCATCCCACCCCCATCCATGTAAGTAAACATTTTAGTGTTTTTCAATTAAAGCAGACCGGGGTTCTAGTAGATAACAGACTTAAGGTTCATACACACGTAAAATTTAACGCAGACCTTCGAGCCCCTACTGACCCCCAATTACGACAAACCCCCTCGTCAAAACAGCCATTCGTTGCTGGTGTTTGTCATGAATAGGGGTCGGTCGGGGCTCGGGGCAGTCTTGAAATCCCATATGCAAAAGGGACATCTCGGAAATTAAAGTAGTTCAGAGAATGACAACTAAAATAATAAAGGGAATGAAGGGGGCTTGACTGTACAGGCAGATTAGACAAGTTAGGGCTGTTTACATTGGAGAAGCGGCAGATGTTTTGGTGATGTGATCACTTTATAGAAATAAATTAAGGGCCCCTATCCGTGCTTCATCCACAGTGGTTCTTATTTGTCTTATGCTTGTGAAGGTTCTCATTTATCCAGGTCATGGTATATATGTTGTATTCAATTAGATCAACTGGACTTGAAGTTTAGTTCTTGAAGACGTTTCACTAGTCATCTGACTGGCTTTCTCAATTCAGAATGACTTGTACAAGAATCTGTGGCAATTATGTACCCTGGAACATCCAATTAGCATATCACAGCCAGGTGTTAAGGGTGTGATTGGATAGTGGCTAGAGGGTGTTATAGGAACGCCCAGAGTAAGGTGTCAAAACAGCATTTTACATGGCAGACAGTTGGTGTCGAACCCCCCCCCCTCTATTTAGGCTTGGTTTCTTTTCACATAATGGCCTCCTTAACACCTTCTTGAACCAGTCACGTTCCTTTGCAATATGTTAAATACAATCTTCAAAGGTAGTCCTTTATCCTTAAGTACCTGCATCCACCTGTGTCCGGTACCGGCATCTTAAGGATAAAGGACATACCTTTGAAGATTGTAATGTTAACATACTGGCGAAGGAACGTGACTGGTTCAAGAGAGGTGTGAAGGAGGCCATTTATGTGAAAATAAAGAAACCAAGCCTAAATAGAGGTGGGGGGGTTCGACACCAACTGTCTGCCATGTACAATGCTGTTTTAACACCTTACTCTGGGCGTTCCTATAACACCTCTTAGCCACTATCTAATCACACCCTTAACACCTGGCTGTGATATGCTAATTGGGATTTTCCAGGGTACATAATTGCCACAGATTCTTGTACAAGTCATTCTGAATTGAGAAAGCCAGTCGGATGACTAGCGAAACGTCTTCAAGAACTAAACTTCAAGTCCAGTTGATCTGATTGAATACAACAGATATGTTCTTATTTGTCATAAGAAAAAATAAAAAGATGGGGTCTCTTTGGTTCCCGACCCCCGAGGCCCTGAGGTTGCTCCCCTGGTAGTTACACCCCTGAATAGACCATTAGTTTTGTTTCTAAAATAACAGTCATTTTGGAACCTTATGAAAGTTTAGAAATAGAATAATAGAGCTGGCAGTCTTCTGTGTAAAGGTGGTATTGTACTCCAAAATAACTAATAAATAAACTAAAGTATAATATCAGTTTTGAGCTTTATGGGGGTGGGGAAGGTAAGCATTAAGCTTTATAAGGGGGTGAAATGTAATTTCTTACAGCTTGATTTGAATCAATGCAGATGTGATTTACAGTACATTTGGAGTATTTTCCTCGTATCTGCCCGGGATTTACTGGCATGTCCAATCATCTGGTTACGCCCACTCACCAACCGATATGTAGAAGTATCAGTCGGCTAGCCCCTGAAAAGTCTGCTTGTGTGTACCCAGCATTAGAAAAAATCTGGGAAATCCTAACTCAGTCAGTCACAATCTACCCACCAATAGTTTGTAGATATACTTACATAGAGTTCTTTATCTAATATCATACCGTATATTCCCAGCCTTAGAGAAATTCAGAATATGTAATAAGTAATATTAGTAATAATAATAATAATACACAGTAACTTTAATATAAACTTGAGATGGAAAAAATAAATATAGAACTGAAATCTCCAAGTATAACTTCCACTGTGTTGCTGAACTAAAACGCTCATAAACCCTTGACAGCTTTTGTCTGTCATCCGACATACACACACACACACAAGGATTATATTATGTTCCTAAAAAAATATTCCGGTTAGTTTATTTCCCCTTGTTCATATAATCTATGATCTGGCCCTGTCCGGGTTCATGTTCACATTTACAAATAATAGTAGTGACAAGTAAGAAGATATGCCAGACCTTCAATAAAACAAGAAACAACACACATATATCGTTTTCAAAGGCCACATTTACAGAGATTCTGTTAATTCATTGGACCATAAATTTGGTCAAATTAAGGTTTAAGAAAACATATTTAGAATAGGATTTCTGTAAAGGTCCAATGCAGGAAGGAGAAGTTTGCTCCTACACACTGGATCTCAGGTATAAATCTTTTCGGATTTAACAAATCAAACCTCTGAAAATATATATTTAGCACTAATCTGCCACATAACAGTCCTGGAATAACACTGAATACTTTTGTGGGGTCAGCTTATTTTGATTCATATTAGATATAGAAGAAAATCTGGTTTTAGTCCTCCAAAAAAAAATCTGTGCACTTGAGTGCGTTGTTTCGCGTTTGAGCTATTTTTAAAGACAAAACGCATGCCATTGCCCGGAAAAATGCTTGAACGCAAAACGCAAACAGACGCGCAATCACATGCACAATTGGAAATCTCGCATTCCCGCGATTTCCATTTCAGGGAAAATCGTGGGCAGATGCACGAAAAGCGCGCTAGTGTGGCCTAGCCCTTCATATACTACAAGTCATATACTACAAACGTACCTCCCAACATTCCTGTGATTCTCTGACTAATGCCTGGCCAATAATTTAGCAATGGATATTGTGATTGTAATATCCTTTGTAAGTACGATCGCAAACATGATCCGGCAACATCGCAGGAACGTGGGTAGGAAAAACTGAAAAACCTTTGCTAAGGATTTACTAGGAGAAGAAAGGCAAAGCTGAAAGACCAATTATTGTGTTTAGTAAATTTGAATGTTTTTCTGTATAGAAATTAATATACTTAAATTCAACCAATTTTGTAGAGTGGTCGACAGATGTAAGTAAAATACAATTCATAAAATGAATATTGGATCTTTACACCTGACCACAATCAGACAGTAAATGTACCTAATTTCACAAAAAGAATTAACTGAATTGTGGGCTGACAGGGTGGGCCTGAGTTTCCTAAGCCTTGTAGCCTTTAACATTTAGTCTAACAACATGCCGTGAATTCTGGATTAAACTACAGACACCCAACTGCTGTTTGTCCTAGACCTCAACAGGGTGCAGATCTGTAGGTTGCCTGGTAGCTACAAGTAACATGAGAAAAGACATTACACTGCTGGTGCCAAAGCTTTGAACAAAATTACTTCCTTTAACACACCACCTTAATTATGTGCTGGGGAACATAAAACAGGTCAGACAATTTGTACTGGGAAATCATAATTCTATCAGTCCAAAGCAGGTAGTGCCAATGATTTATGAATGAGGTGTCATAATTATTTTTTTAGTAAACAGATCAGGTTTCCCTAACAGGTCAGATCTCAAAGTACTAATTAGCTTTTTGTAGTATAATGTCACCTTCCACTCATGACAAAACCAGGTTTTTCACAATGTTTCTTTGGGGCGGGTAATTTAAGCAGATGTTCTCTTGTAATAGCTATGTTGATTTGAGCCTTGTTGAACATTACTCCGTTTTGCTAACTGCCTCTTGTCTTCACCTTTATTTGATGGCGGAGCTGCTCTTGGGATTTTTTGTTATTAATTTTCACAATGAAAATGTAAACTACAGATAAAACATGTTCAAATACTATAAAGAGATAAAATGGTATTAGAAATGTAAAAAAAAAATGTTTATTCAGAAAAATATCTTTACAAAAGAATAACAGTTTAACAACAGCAACACAACTAATCAAAAATATGTATATTTTATTTTTGAACATATTATGAATGAGTAGAATGAGAGGTTACATCATATTTTAGTGTATGGCCAGGCCATAACAAACCCCTTGAATACGAGGCAGGGAATCGTCCTATCCTGGCCATACATGATTAGACATACTTGCAGGTTTGAGAAACACCTGGGTAAACCATTTTGCAACATTACGTAAATAATAATTCGGCCAACTTGGATTAAGATCAAACAGGGCCCTAGACAGGGCTGTGATTTAGGGCTTCCCTCACTGTAAATGTATTGTATGGACTGTAATAATTTGTCTGCTTCTAAAGCTGGTCCCCCTAATGTGTCCTTGGCCCTAGGCAGAATCCTAGTTTACCATGGTGATAATCCTGCTCTGGGGCAAGGAATGTAGCAGGAGCTGTGGCACAGGGGCGTAACTAGAGGGGAGCAGCGGGAGCAAACTCAGGAGGCCCAACTTATTTTTCCTATGACAGATATAGCCTCCTCCAAGAAAACCACTGTAGATGAAGCAGGGATAGGGGCCCCATTATAGCGGGGGGGCCCAGTGATTCCTAGTTACGCCACTGCTGTGGCATGTAATAACACACAGTATATATATATATCATATATGTTATATATATAATAGATAAATGATCAAAATGGGCAGCAGAATGGCAGATGAGATTCAATGTTGATAAATGTAAGGTGATGTGCATTTGGGGTTTAGCAATAATCCTGGTGCCACCTATACCATAAATAACTCTGTGTTAAGTGAATCTCAACTGAAAAAAGATTTGGTGGTTCTGGTAGATAAAAGACTTAAAGGGAGATTCAGTAAAAGTTCTTATTGTTTAAAATGGTGCTAATTTTGCCCCAACCAATCAGATCTTATTTAATATTTAAAAGCAAACAACATCTGATTGGTTGGGGTAAAGTTAGCACCCTTTTTAACGATAAGAACTTTTATTAAAAAACCCTGATAAGGTTTGTACACACGCACGATGTGTCCGAACATTTGTTTCGGCCGATAACCGGCCCGTGTATGGGCACTTTATCATCCGAAACGGGATCGTTGCCTAACGGAGCAGATCTCCGAACAAACTTACATTTCGGCCGATAAAGGGCCTGTACACGGGCCGATTATCAGCCGAAACGAACGTTTGGACACATCGTGCATCGCGGGTCAGGGCTTTAGCTATAGCAAACAATCCCTGACAGCCACGGCTAGAGCTAGCAAGATATTTTCTTGTATAAAGAGGGAGGAATAGATTTAAGAAAAAAAATCATTATTCTGCCTCTTTACATGGCACTGGTAAGGCCCCATTTGGAAGTTCATTACATAGCTTTAAAAGTGGGTTACATAAGTTTCTAAAACTAAAAAATATTGAGAATTACTGGTATTAATACATATACTGTAGCTCTGGTTGATCCAGGATACTCTCAGTTTGCCATTTGGATTTAGGAAGGAATTTTCTGATTAGAATGTAATATCACCACTCGAATTGGCATGTAATACCACTACTCGGATTGGTATGTTATACCACAACTCACGTTTTAACAATCATATATCACCAACCAATCATTAATATATAAAATATATCATCAAATAGAGACTAATGTTTCTTGTTTTGGGGGTAGAGAAAACCATTATAATGACAATAATCCTAATCTTGTTGGTGCACAGTGTATACAATTTAGCATGGTTAATATCATTGCACGGCTCTTTTTTGCCAGTTTTGCTGCATTCATGCGTGAGCCACATTATGTATTCTTAGATACCATTTCATGCATATAATGAAAAAATAACTATACTAATTATGCTTATTTTGTGTTTCTTTAATTGTTGACTGTAATAGGTTTTCTTCCTTCCTTTTTATTTTAAATCCGTAGTTTGAGACACTAGAATTACTCAGCTCTCAGTGTTAATCATCGCCAAGGGTTTGCATTTAAAGATAGACCGTAAACTTCCTAATTAAAGCCTTGTATCACAGGAGCCCAAAAAAGGCCCAGTTAGAGGTTAGGGGCTGTCACTGTGTAGAAACTGAGGATTCTGGGGGGTATGATTGGCCTCAGAGCAGAAAATGACTAATGATCTGATGGTATTTTTAAGTCATTAACCTTTACAGTGCTGAACACCATTAAAACAGTCCTAACATACGCTCATATGCAACTTAAGGGTCTGTGGTATACAAAGTAAACATCCAAAAATACAAAGTATAATATATTAACACTTTTATTTACTATAATATTACTTTGGTGAGCAGGATCTAATATTTGACTACTGACACATATGAAAGGTGCATCCCATTCTCAGATCGTTTTTGTGCATTCTTTAAAATTATTAGTGTATACTATACGCTCCTATACAGGCGACTGATCAATGGTTCCAATAATACTATCACAAATTAAACATTTCCTGCATGTCTGATTTCCAAAACCTGACTTTTTAACCATTAACAATTTGATTATCAAACAATAGACAAGGCAGCTAGAAAGCTTAGGGAGAGGGAGGGCAAAAAGCCAGCAGTTCTGGACACATACATAAGCTAAAGCTGGGTACACACAGTAACGATAAATCCCCGATACCGTCGGATCCGACGGTATCGGGGCTTTATCGTTATGTGTGTACGCTCGTTTCCCAAACGAGTGCACGGCCGCTGAACGATCGGGTCGGCCTTACACTCGTTCGGGAAAGGCCGAAAATTTTCATCGGAAATTTCCAATTTCCATAGACTCCCTATAGAAGAGTCTAGCGCGGCCGATGGAAACACACAGTCCCGAGCGTTCTCCTTATGAAGTTCATAGGGAGAACGCTCGGGACTGTGTGTATGCAGATCTTTGAAAGATGGCAGACAGGATCTTGCAGATCCTGTCTGTCTTCTTTCAGAAATCTGTGCTGTGTGTACCTAGATTAAGGGACATAAAGGAGTATCTGTCTTCCATCTTTCAAAAATCTGCATACACACAGTCCCGAGCATTCTCCCTTTGGCCGCAGCAGACTCCTCCATAGGGCGGGAACGTTCGGCAGCCATGCGCTCGGTTGGGAAAACCACTACACACACTAGCGATAAAGGCCCGATACAGTTGGGGCTTTATATTGTACCGTGTATGAGCACTTTGTCAGCCGAAATGGCAGTCAGGCAATGATCTACAATCGAATGGCAGTTTTGGTCGACAAATTGCCTATAAACCACACAATTATCGCCTGAAAGAGTCGTGCATACTAATCGTGCGGCCCGAATCAGCACCTGCGAATGCACCTGTATGAAACTTTAAATGAGTTGACTGTCATGCCCCATGCATTTCTGTTGTCTTGCAAGTAAATCTAATCACACAGCATTAAATTAACATGTATAATATGCACACCTCATTCATTTTTCACTACAAAGTTTTATTCATAGGTAGGTTTTGCAATTTTCCTGCAAATATAAGGGGGCTCAGTGGCTAGCACTGATGCCTTGCGGTGCTGAAGTCCACCCTGGGACACATCTGCAAGGAGTTTGTATGTTTTCCCCATGCGTGAGTGGGCTTTCACCGGGCACTGGTTTCCCCCCTAATAGTAAAGACATACTGATAGGTTGCAGGAGTCAAATAAATGTGTCTAGATTGTTAGTTCTTTGGAGCAGGGCCTGATGTGAATGTATACATGTAATTTTAAAGCGCTACGGAAGATGTTGGCTCTACATAGATCTACAATAATGATAATAATTAGTTTCCAATGCACCGTATTGTATCTAAAAAATCTCTTTTCCTCTCTTTTGAATCAAGTCATGTGATTAATGTTTGTAATGTAAAGGTATAGCTTACCATAATTCAGGTGTTTTGGGATAGAGCAATTTTTGATGAGCATTTTAATTTCTGCTTGTTCATTACCAGGGAGGGCCACTGTTTTATAGACACACACCAATTATTTGCATATATGTATATTTTATGTTTATTAAGCAACACTTTAATAAGTAGATCACATCAGCACCTTCAGGCATATCCAGACAGGACTTTAATTTCTTTCAGCATTTTGACATTTTAAGGCTTCCTTTGAGTGTTGCCTGATTTCTTTATAACATATACACGACAATATGTACACAAAAACAGGTATAGTCTATGTCCATATTCATCTAGTATTGAAGGGATAGTACAAACATTTTACTAGGCGTGGGATATCTTTTTCATGGATACAGATGTAAATATTTAGTAACAGAAAAATGCCCCCAAAGGGTAATTTTTTTTAAAGACTGCCTAAGCAGGCATCTGCTAAATTGCAGGCCTTAGCTATAAGGAGGATATTTAATGAATATTTCTAAATTTTTACAGTGGTTGAATATACTGTACACTAAAGTCTCATACACATGATTGATTCCTTACACAATTCCCAAAGAACTAGCAGGAGATTAATGTCTGTTTCGGCTGATAAATGAAAGGAATGGCCACACAAGGACGGTTATCGGGTGGAATCTAGTGTATGGTACAAGCCTTAAAATAAATTTTTTTAATATTGAAATTTTTTAACTCATCATTTAACCATACTTTAACCTTAAAGGATAACTATACTCTGAAAATTAACTTATTAAAAATGAAAAGTAACTGGGGCAGGGAGATAGGATTGATATAATGTCGTTAAGGAGCTACAACATAATTACAGTTTTAATTTGCCAGGTTAGTCCTGGACTATTCCTTTATTAAAGGTAGTGCTGAAGCCAGGAAGAATACTGGCAGAAACGGTTTTCTTTGGGCTGGTGCTCCTCAAAGAAACAATATTGGGAGGTAGGAATTACCAGTCTTATATTCCTGTCCCAAATACTTTTAATTTTAACAGTATTTTTAAAAAAAAACTTCATACACATGATAGTTATCATTTAATATATTTAAAAGCCTATACGCATTGGCTTAGTTGTGCAAATTACTTGGCCTCTACCTTATGTACAACATTCCACTTGGACTTTATAACATAACTTAGTGGGAGACGTGCATAAAACACCTTTTGCTTTTCTACCGTCACTGACTTGTACATATAGTTGAAAATATACATTTATAATCCAGGTGCACAGCCCTTTGTCACTGTAAGAAAAACACAACCCTTTGTCACTCTGGAAGAAAATTGCCCCCAATCAGCTTACATAGATGTAGCTTTTTCATGACAGTTTTTTATGGTGTGCAACATCCAATAGTTGGATAGAGTAATGTGTAGTTATTGTTGTTGGTTGATGAGTTTTTAAGCATATTGCATCTAGGTATGTATTGAAGTATCAAAATTAATCTTTAAAAGTTCTACAAACCATGCACTATTTGTATATATAATAAACTGTAATGTTAATTACGAAAGATACCACCTTGCATCCCATCTCTTTTCTGCCATGAAAGACAACATAGAGACTTTTCTACAACCCACAGAAGAATTCTCCATAATTAGAGGGAGTGTTACAAGTTCATTTTCATGAGGGGAAAAGAGAAAGCATCTTAAAGACTAGATGTTTAGACATCCCAGCAAGTCCCCTTGTGACCTTCCTCTGATATGTAGCAAAACATTAATCTTCTTGCCAGCAATTATGCTGAATGCAGTGTGATGTTGCTACAGATCAGCCATGAAGTAATAGTAATTGTATTGTTCTCTTTATGCCTAGGCTGCACCGGTTAGATGAGGTAAGTTGGGGCTTTAAAATGTTATTATTCTTAACTGGCAATACATAAAGGCTGATTATACAACTATCTCTCTGTTTCTGTAACACTGTCTCACACCTCTTTACAGTTACGATCAAAGCCCTTCAACATATTATTATGAAATGGTAAAATTCTCTTCTCTGCTTTGCATATGAATTAGTCTTTTTTTCTTTAGCTCCAGTGACAGTGCCTTTTGAACTGAACAACAACACAAGGTGCTACATTTTCTTTCTTTAATCATTTGTGTAGTTAACTTTTTATATAAACTTTTTATAAATTGTTTATTTGTCCTTGTGCATGACATGGACCTTTAGTGCCAAAAAGGCATGAACCAGTTACTGTCGGCCCTAAGCCTAGGAAAGCTGATTAGATGTTCCCAAAAAAATGGAAACAGTGTTCCTGATCCTTTCCACAACTTTTTCCTGTCTTTCCAGGATTTCTGCAGAGCCCAATTTTCTTCTTAGTTAGTGTCACCTGATCACCTGCTCCTAAACACTGGCTAAAGGACCACACACTCTCAAAAATAGGTGGCTAGACACATGCTCTTTCGTTGCTGTGTTTTAATGAGCTAATACCCTAATCACAGCGGAATACCAACGCATTCTGCTGAAAAATCAGAAACCACATTGGCTGTATATTTCAAAGAAGGAGGAGTGCTATTCCGGAAATGGTATTTTTTTGAGTGTATGTGTATAGTCCTTGAGTGTGTATTAGTGTACATGCTGCAAATACCAAAAATGACAAAAAAGTAAAAGGTCTGAATACTTTATGAATGTGGTGTATATTCACTATGTTTTATGAGATATTGATTCTCATGATTCATTATTGTGGTTCCTGTGAAATGGGAAATTGTGTGAGGTTCTTGGGCCTGCCCTTTGCCCTTATGAAAATTGCCATTTTTGTTACATGGTGGCAGCATAGTTTGCATAAATAATTAAAAGCTCTACATACATTTTTATCTATTATAGTTCCCTCTTATTTAAAACCATCAGTTTGCGCAGAAGTAAATTGTCTGTGTACATACAAAATAAAGTTATGTGCTAATGCACTTATATACAAGCAAATTTTTGTGCGCGCAAAACCTTAACCTAAAAGCCTTCCCCTTATGCAGACAGATTTTTCCAGTTTCTACACTGGGAATCAAAGCAAAGTTACGTTCCTGCAACGTTTGTCGGGCCTGATCATTTTGCAACCTAGGTTCATGTCGAATCAGCATGACACCAATTCATTGATTATCCAGCATTTGGTTGGTTCTTAGTAGCAAATGATGCTAAATGAAAAAAAAAACACTACTTCTACCTTATATTGTCTTAAAGTATGCTTTTAAATGAATCATTTAAAGATGTCAGAGAACAACGTGTATAGTTCTCCTGCTTCCGCTAACCCTGGCTGGCTTCTTGTCTACTGGCATGCAGCCTGTCTCTATAGGGCTCAAAAGATAATTTCTGTTTGGAGCTTTTTTTCAATGTTATTATTTTACAGTCTATATTCCCAAAATGATTTGTTTATATATAAAATTAGATATAAGAAGTGTAACGTGTGGATTATTGTAAAATGTTGACCCCCTCCCCCAATATATCATCAACACAGCTTTCTTAAAGGACCTGCTCATATTAATCACCCTTCCCTCAAGCTGTCTATACCAGGAAGTGGCTAACTGTAGAAATGAATTAAATGTCTCTAATTTAAGTGGACACATACTGTTATGTACACAGCAAGGGCAAGTTTCTTGCTTTGATGTTGACCTGGTCAGTAACACTCCCATTAATTTTGATTGGGAACTCTTTTCTCTTTTGCCCGGAAAGGTTTCAAATAACATTCTGACACATTACATCCCTAATACTAAATTTAAACACAATATTTATGAGGTTTTTTGTCTGCTGCTTTCTCATTGATGTAACATTAGTGACACCCTTGACTTTACCCTTCAGTGTAGATCACTGCTTCTTAAGGTTCAGATTAATAATTTATTGTAATAAGTTCTGTACATACCACCATAGAGGAAATTACAGGTGTCTAGGGTTGTTCTAATCAGTTCAAAGGACAATATTAGGAAATTAGGCAAATTTGATGCTCGGTCAACCCCATGACCGCGGCTGAAATTTCCGGGCAGTTCCAAGCGATTTCAAAGCCAATGATAAATGTGTGTTGGCCTTTGGGAATGTTCAGACCTGTAGTACAAACATTAGCTATATAGGGCCAATCCCGTCAGTACTGATGGTATTGTCCCTTTATTTCTAATGTGTGTACCCAGCTTTAGACCAATAGACAAAATTGAGAGAAGCACACTATGCAAGAGTCCAATTCTTTATTTTCAAAGCATACAACATTTCAGGGGCTCAGCAGTCCCCTTCCTCAGCTTTAGACACAGTCTAAATAATAAACACAGTAATAAACTTCTAAAGCAAATAACTTTTAAATTAAAATAGAATGGGAGGGAGGGATACATGCTCCTACTTCTTATAAAATGTGAAAATGGAAAATAGATTTGTGGAGATGTTTTTAAGGTATAGTGGACCTTTAATACGACCAGAAAGGAAACCTGTCAGATTTGTGTACAATCAACTGATATTTTTCAACCTGACTGATCAATGTTCAATTGACATTTCACTCTATATTGATCACTTTTCTGATCAAATGCATAAAAAAGGAATCATATTTATAAATTCTTAAAATCTGAATACACTTATCAATTGCTAAAAAATCTACTCATGTATGTCTAGCCTTAAGCTGGGTACACACATGAGAGATCTTTAAAAGATTGTCTTTTTTTTTTTTTTTAAAGACCAACCTACTGTAATAAATGCCGGACGCCGGGTACTCACAGTACGCTTTTGGAGGAGGCTGACAGTCCGAGGGTGCAGGATACAGAGGCTGCTGGGAAATGTAGGCTGGATACTGGACAAGGTTCGGCTGGTACAGTAGGCTGTTTACTGGGACAATGGTGCTGTTGGGAACTGTAGGCTGACTGCTGGAACAATGGTGCTGCTGGGTACTGTAGGCTGGACCAAAGGTGCTGCTGGGAACTGAAGGTTGTATGCTGGAACAATGGTGCTGCGGGGTACTGTAGGCTGGACCAAAGGTGCTGCTGGGAACTGAAGGCTGTATGCTGAACAATGGTGCTGTTGGGAACTGTAGGCTGTATGCTGGATGCAGGCAACTGGATGCAGGCAAGGTGAGACACTGGAAACAGGCAAGGTAGGTACTGGATACAGGCAAGGTAAGTATAAGGAGCAGGATCCAAGGCAGGTAAGTACAGGAGCCAGGGGTAGCAGAATGCTACAATCGGGCACCGGGTCCAGGAGGACACCGGCTTTTCAAATTTCGCGCCGCCCGGCGTGTCGGCGGCGTGACGTCATGACGTCGACGCCGCCCACCCGGAAGTGCAGTGCGGCGCGGGACCGGAGCGGCAGGTAAGTTCGTGACAGTACCCCCCCCCTTACGGGGGGCCACAGGACCCAACGGGCCAGGTTTCCCTGGAAAATTCCTGTGGAAGCTTTAACTAGACGAGGACGTGCAAATCAGAATGTTTAATCCAAGCTCTTTCTTCCGGACCAAAACCTTTCCATGGGACCAAATACTGCAGAGACCTCCTCCAGAATCTAGAGTCCAAGATCTTCTCGCACCTCAAACTCCTGCTGACCATCAACGGAAATCGGAACGGGAGGTAGTAAGGATGTGGAATACTGATTAGAACATACTGGTTTGATGAGGAAATATGAAACACTTAGGAATCCGCATGCTGGAAGGAAGTTGAAGGCGAACAGCCACTGGGCCGACTATTCCAGGATAGAAAAGGACCAATAAATTTGGGTCCCATTTTGGAGGAAGAACCCGTAGGTTAATATGAGCAGAAGAGAGCCATACTTTATCTCCGACAGAATACGCTGGGGGTTCTCTACGTCTCCTATCTGCTGCAGTTTTTTGTACCAAAGCAGATTTCTGTAGGCTGATTTCCGTAGCATGCCAGATAGCTGTCATCTGGGCCGCAGTCATTGGCAGCGGGTACTTGTGTGAAAAGAAAATCTTGCGGAAAACATCTAGGATTTGTCCCAAAGACACACAAAAAGGAGATTTCCCAGTAGAAGCATGAGGTGAATTGTTATGGGCAAACTCAGCCAAGGCAGAAGGTCTGCCCAATCATCCGGGTATAGGAAATGTAACAACGAAGATATTGTTCCATAGTGTTCATAGCTTATCACCTTGGCTGTGGTGGTAAGCCAAAAATTGTAACTTGATGTTCATGGACTTACAAAGTGCTCTCCAGAATTTGGAAACAAATTGAGTACCTCTGTCAGATACTATTTCAGAAGGGAGTCCATGAAAGCGGAAGATATGTGAAATAAATAGTTGAGCTAACTCCGTTGAAGATGGTAGTTTAGGGAGGGGTACAAAATGGCCCATTTTGCTGAAGCGGTCTACAGTCACCCATATAACCGTGTTTCTCTTGGAAGGCGGAAGTTCCACAATAAAGTCCATGGATAGATGGGTCCAAGGTCTGGACGGAAGGGGAGGGGTTGAAGAAGACCACAGGGGAGGGTTCTAGAAGACTTGGATTGAGCACAGCTAGACAAACCTTGAATAAAGTCTTTAATATCTTTTCTCATTTTGGGCCACCAAAGGGACGGGCAATTATATTAAACTTTTTTAACACCGGGATGCCCAGCTTGCTTGGAACAGTGAGTATGCAGAAGGATAGTTTTCCGAAGAGAAAACAGGAACAAAGCTTTTGCCAGAAGGTGTGTCGGACGGAGCAGAATCTTGTGAGGCTTGAATCTTGGAACAAAGTTGAGGGATATAGAGGCCAAGATTTTAGTGGTTGGGATACAGAGCCCTTATCTTGATTAGTACAGTCGGAGGCAACAAATCATCTGGAAAGGGCATCGGCTTTTTTGTTTTTGGAACCAGGTTGGTAAGTGATAACAAAGTTGAATCGGGAAAAGAATAAAAGACCACCGTGCTTGACGGGGATTTAACCTTTTGAGATTCTGGATGTATTCAAGGTTCTTATGGTCGGTAAGGATGGTGATAGGTACAGAGGTGCCTTCTAATAGATGACGCTACTTCCTCGAGGGCCAGTTTGATAG